>OX439037.1:47971079-49171079 GCA_949317995.1 Acholoe squamosa
CAATAAATGGCAGAACGACTACAGGAGGACCATGAACTTAGACGTCAACGGAAAGGATTAATGGCTAAGATTGAAAAAGAAAAATTTTCAACTCCAGCACGATCAATATTGTGATGCATTATACAAGGCAGATTTAGAATATAAATCCTCTCGTATGGAGTTGGATAAAACCAGGGAAGAACTAGATTCAATTCAATCTGCTTATAGCAAATACCAGGGAGAGCTACAAAAAATTGAATTAGCCTTCAAGGATGCTAGAGCCATGTATCATGAACAAAGCCGAGAAAATGAGAATCTCAGGGCTAAATGGATACGTGAATCTACCGATTGGACTAACAAACAGTCCAAAATGTTGAATGATTATTCTCAGCTGGAAACAAAGGCAATCCAGATGTCAAAGTTTCTTGAAGATACAGGCCATATTGTAGGCACTCTGGAACCTAACTTTATTGTTTCAGGAGTTGTCCTAAATATAGCCGGAGACCATGATGACTCTGATGGGGAGAAGGATGAGGTAAAGGAATCTTTAGAACCTAAAGAGACTATGCCTCGTTGCGAAAAAATAAAAAGTCATCAGGTTAAATTGACAGAAAACACCACAAACCATATAGGTTTGGGGACTGGAAATATGGGTCAACCCGGTACATCTGGAGGTTCTGGTGATGCTTCTTCAAAGGGATCTCAACAGACTCATTTTGTAGGAAGCACGCACTATAATGGCGGATGGCCACAACAAGCACCTTTGGGAGGACCTAATGGCCATTTTTCCCAATTCGGATGGAGACAGTCTCAAAATGGGACGAACTCACGAACGGGTAGTACCAGAGGTACAACCGAAAGCATGACCAGATGTTCTCATGCATCCGGGGGCCATCCACATCCCCTACAGGACACGGATTGTCAGGTAGAGATGGTTTCCATAATGTAAATCAGTCCTCAGTACCAGGTGGAAACACTGGATATACTAGTGGATCCTCTGGACCTAGAGGGAGCTACTCTCTTGTTGGCAGTCCGGGATCGGGTTCTCCTGCAGGCACCTCACTCCAGATGCCCTCGTCTGGAATAGGGGATTCAGGAGCATGATTCAAATGCGGCGATTGCTAACCCAGGTGTTGATTGTTATAATCAGGGTCTTGACTATACGGAAATCACGGAATGGAGTATGGGACTAATCCTTACCGGATCCTAGAATCTGGCTTGTCATGTAGCTAAGATACCCACTGCATTTAATGCAAGGAATCCTTGGAAGGAAGAGTATTAAGGCTGCACAGATGTGTTTAACTGCAATGGATGGGGAAAAGAGGAAGCTCTACCCTATCTGGTATGTTGGTTAAAGGAAGGTGACGGTAAAGGAGCCCTAGAAGAATGGAGGAACTCCCAAATTCGTGGAACCTCCGCCCATGAAAAATATGATGAGCTAAATGAAATAGCCTCATATTTATATGGGAACATTGTGGGAGAAGACCCTTGGTTCTTTAAAAGAACTCATAAAACCAAGGAGTCTGCCAAAGTTTTCGGCTTAGAATATCAGCGGTTGCTACATAAGGCCAGACCTCAGTGTAGGATGGACGATGAGCACTTCCTTGATGAAATGTTTAGACAATTAATCGACGGATTGCATGATCAGGAAGATAGGACTGTAGCATGTCATGCTTGGAAGAAGTCCTTAAAAGACTTGTTCCAAGCCCTGGATCATTATGATCGGAAAAGCCGGATATTTGCCGGAAAGGTACCCCAACGGATGTCAGCAATGACAATTCCTGAGGGGATACCCTACGATGACTTCTCGGAATCAGGTGACACTGAGGACGATGAGAACATTGGGGCAATAAGCCAAGGCAACCCCTGGTACAACCGGAATTTGGGAAAGAAACTGGGATATGTCAAGGAGCCAGTGTCTATTACAAAAACTCCTGATACAAAGCCAGATACCAAGACCCCCAATACCTGTCCGTCTGTATCTGAGGACTTGGTTACTACTTTGGTACAGAAGATTTCTGAAAATCTACAAAGGCCTAGGCCGGACAGAAATATTGTCAAATGTTTCAGGTGTCAGGAAACGGGTCATACTGCCGCGGAATGCGAGGCGGAAAGACCAGTGTACAGAAAACCACAATACCGGAGCATTCCGGATAGTGGGGACTCAGTTAAGAAGGAAAACTGAGTGGGGGTGTCCATGACGATAACCGGATAACCCCCAGAGTAAGTGATTGCCATGACTGCCAGCCTATCACCGCTTGTGGTATAAGTGAGAATCCTCTAGCGATTTCGCCCAGCAGTGAAGCTAGGGAACCTGATCAATTCCTTACTCATGAGGCTGGGGAGACTGATAGTACACCAGGTGTCAAGAACTGTCAGAAGAACTCAGTGGGGAAACCCGATATCAGTTAAGAGGGAGTGGCCAATGGGTTGGCCAGGGTGGGGTGTGCCCAGCTTTCCCCAGATCATCCTTGTCTCGAGTATTTGAAGGGATGTGGATTTGACCTTGGCGCTAAGACGGAACTTGCTAAGTACGCAAGTTGTCCTACCTACTTGAAAGGTAGGCGGTGGTACGCAGTTGTATCTGTGAGTGGTAGATCTTGGTAGTTCTTGGTCGATACAGGTGCTAGCCACTCCTGTATTTCCAAGCGACTCTATGATCTTTTGCCTACGGGTCATGAAACTTTCACAATGGAAGGAAAGGAAATGCTCGTACAGCCGACCGTAGCACGATGCAAACCTTTGGTAGAACATGTTTGAGGTTCAGCCTACAGGAGGATAAGGATTTTATTCTTACTCGAACTGTGGCAAATATTACGGATGATGGTTTATTAGGTCTAGATTTTGCTGCATCATATGGAGCAAGGTTAGATTCCCAGAGGGGAATAGTGGAAGTAAGAGACCTGTACCATATCGAAGTACAATGTGTACTTAGACAAGTAAGTAGTGTAGCAATTTAGCATAGACGGTTAAGATCCCACCAGGTACCGCCTGTGATCTCTTTTGTCAAGCAGACCGAGAACTTTCTAGGAAAGCTGGAGTTGTTGAGCCTAACATAGTCATGCTGTCAAGTATTGGACTTGAATCTGCCGATGTTCTAGTAGCAAATGCTGCTTGGACGATAGTTCCTGTATCCAATCCGGGTAACAAGACCATCTACATTCTGAAGGATACCACTCTCAGGTCGGTTATCGTATCTGAAGTAGTAGAAAGCTGCAAGCATGCTTTAGCAACTGAACTGCCTTAACTGACTTGCTAGACAAGTATAGAAAAGCTTTTGCAGCACCAGGTGAGAAATTGGGACGTACTGACACAGTACTTCATACAATTGACACTGGTGAGGATGAACCTTTTAAGATTCCGTCTAGGAGACTTCCTCTAGCCAAGAAAAGGGTTGCTGAGGAAGTGATAGCTAAAATGCTTGAACAGGAGGGGCAGTAATTCCCCGTACCCAGTGGCAGACCCCCAGGGGCGGGCCTCCGGGTAACCACTGCCCCCTAGTGTGTATCATACTGATCCAGGTGTGGTTGGAAGGTGGGAACGTCAAGCCAGGGGAAGTAGCTCAGAAGTAGAGCAGCCACTCCAAAGTTGGAGGGCCCCGGTTTCTCCAGGACGTTTTCACCGACCTCTACATTGGTGGTGAACCCGAGTGGTCCCACCTTGCAAGGGGGCTCTTTAGAGAGCTCGGTTCCTGGGCCGGTGTGATATAGATGACGCTTCGACCAATCCGGTACTTGTATTGGTACATCCACTGGGAAGTCAGGAGTGCCCCAACACTGCTTGATAAAGCCTTAATTACCCGGTAACTGGTTTGAGGGGGAATGCCGGATGCTAGTGGATGGTGGTTAAAGCGGATGGGGAGGAGTGTAGGGGTTCGCTCCCCCCTTGGGTGTGCAGATGCCTCGCAGACAGAGGACTGTTCACTTGGTGGTGTCACTCCCCCTATGTATATTACAATGAATTCTTGGCAGATATATAAATAGTAAAATATCTTTATATTGAAACCTATTATAACAATATTTCGTTTATAAAATATCAAATGCTTGGTTTAGAATCATTAGAATACATTCCTATAATAAAATTATCACCTGTCAATGAAGTTTGGCGTGTGAATTTGGATATAATGACGAGATCCTGGCATAAAATTGTCCTCTATGCCCTACCTGCCCACCTGACCCCTGTATGGATGGGAGAGGCTACCAGGAAGTATGGGGGGAATCAAAAGAGAGTCACAGCCTTAGTACAGGACTTCCACATGAATTCCTGGCCAGTGCTAATGCAAGGGGGGAGGGAAATATGTGGTCGTAGACGTGACCACGTGGCGGTAGACGTGACCACACGGTTGTAGACCTGACCACACCTATACTTTTTTTTATGATATCTCTGGTACTATGTGGAATAAGTTAACCAAACTTAGATGGCTTATTGCTTTAATATAAAGGTATAAGGGACACATGTATACCCTCACTCTAAAATTTAGACCAACTGCTCATCTACTGAAATCATCAGGCCATGACCAAGACCGCTTAGGCCTTGATGAAGTCCTTTCAGTATTTCATTTTTTTTTGTGCCACCATAGGTGTAATACTTGAGACCTCATCTCATTAGCCCAAATAGGCAATAACAAAATGGACTTATATAAGACCTATGCAAGTCTATGTTTGTTACACCTATGTCATGGAATTAGACCATACAGAGACCTGGAGGCATATGGGCTGCCCATGTTTCTAAAACATGTAAAAGCTATCCCTAACATCGCCTGGCCTACAGCTAATCCCCACTCATACCACCACCCCAGTGGGACAGCCCTCATGTACTTATTGGGTTCGCTATATTTGGATGGCCTAGAGTGTGCCAGTGCCCTGGTTTTAATTGTCTCAGACGCCTACAGCCCTAAGGTACATGTAATAGTGTCCTCCACCACCACACTCAGTCCATAATACGAGTTTTAATTGTCTCGGATGCCTTCAGCCCTCAGGTACATGTAATAGTCTCCACCACGACCACATTCAGTCCATAATGTGAGTTTTAATTGTCTCAGACACCTACAGCCCTCAGCTATATGTAATGATGCCCCAATGCAGTGCTCTGTCTTCTAGTCGTTCTTAGTACCTTACTATAACCCAATATGGTGTACATGATGCACCAATGCAGTCCATGACGAACCTCTTGTAGTTAATGTAGCCTATACATTGCCATAGTACCTTAATATAAATCCATAAGGTCAGCATGATGCTCCAATGAAGCCCTATGCCAATATGAACTCAGTAACATAGTTTCTACATATACATATACATTATAGAACCACACACATCGTTATTAAACTGCAATCTCAAGACAGCAGTTACCATAGGTACTGTTAAGGTGGTTAAGTTGCCTTAAAGCATCATTTAAGTCCCTTTATGGCTGAATTATAGCATCTAACTTTTTCATTTTTTGTCAAAATTGAAAATAAAGACCGCAGTGACATTCGCCAGCTCGAGGTACCCTTAAGTTATGAGTCACACTATAGGAAACTCCTATTATTAAGGGAGATATGATTGTTTTTGTAAAACTGCCAGTTCTTGGACCTCTCTGCCAGTGCCTGGACTGATGTGTGCCCCCGCGTCCCAAAAAACCCTTTATTTCAATCCATTCCTTCATCAAACCTGCCCTTTTTCACCAGTGATGCTTAAAACAGATAGGTTTTGGCTGGAGGTAGTGTACATCCACACCGTGGTAAGGGCACAGGTGGACCGGCTGGGGCCGAAAACCCCCCTAGTTAAAAAATTTATTTCGCTTATTCTTTTTCCAAACAAATCTTTTAGGGGGGCATGTTCTTTAGGGGGATGAAACACCCAAGATTGATACCAAACACTCCATATCCGTGCATATTATTTGCATAATTAGCATAATTATGCAGTGTCCTGGTACTTTGTGATGTATTAGATATGTCCCATTGCTCCTCCCTTCCCTTATAGAATTTCATATGCTTGCAGGTATAAACTACTGACACCTTATGACTAAGTATTAATATTAAAAAGATTAATGACATTTTATTCATTAGTGCATCATGCTTTCACTTGCATCTTAGTTTCTGTTTCAGAAAGCATCATGAATATGAGTCTTTGAAATCTGTTAATAAACAGCTGAGAAATAGTCATTGATTCATTTGTGCATCATGCCTTGATTCGTATGATGCACTCTATTTCAGCAACCATTGGGAATAAGGGTTTGAAAGTTTTAAATATAGAATTGGCATGGTGGAAAACCTTGAAATTGATATATTACATGTTGAACCCGTTGATAAACAGCAGAAAAAGAACCATTGATTCATTGGTGCCTCATGCCTTGACTGATATTTGTCAAAATATGTCAGTACCTGTGCACAATTTGTCAGCAATTAGTCAAAATGTGTCAGTAATTATGTACTCTTTGTCAGCAATTAGTCAAAATATGTCAGTAATTACTCACTATTTGTCAGCAATAAACCAGAATATGTCAGTAATATTGCAATAACTGATAATAGAATTACTAACCATAACTATATATCTGCAATTAGTCAAAACATGTCAGTATTTACTCACAATTTGTCACCAATAAGTCAATATATGTCAGTACTTTGTCACTATTTGTCAGCAAATAGTCGATATATATCAGTATTTAGTCACTATATATATATATATATATATATATATATATATATATATATATATATATATATATATATATATATATATCAGCAATTAGTCCATATATGTCAGTATTTACTCACTATTGTCAGCAATCAGCCAAATCAGTCAGTACTTAGTCATTATATAAAAGCAATTAGTCCACATGTGTCAGTAATTACTTGCAATTTGTCAGATATAAATAATTCATCACAGCTATGCTGTGCTCTCCTCAAGGTTTTCCTCAAGTCATCAAAACACGCCTCCTTGTTGTAATGGTACACGCAAGAGACAAGTTGGCTGCTGGTCCCCATGATGTGAGCTTAATGTCTGCCACAAGCAAATCAGAGAGGAAAATGGTGGCTCAGAGACCGAATAAGAGAAGATGGGATTAGGAAGGTTTGATATTCTGCTAATTAGAGCCTGATAGATTTTACTCAAGCTCATTCCTGTCTTCACATTTTCATTCTTAATTTATCATATAATCAGACCTACTTATACCTTCTCTAATTACCAGGTCTGCATGAACAGAGCGAATTTCAAGGGGGGGGATAGGAAAAGAGCAATTCTGTAAAAGTTTAGTGTTTGATTTGTAGAGGGGTAGGTAGGTATCCTACCTTGTAGGCATAAAAAAGGTCGTAGAGGTTGATGCTACACCAATGTTACAAGAGAACATAATTAATGAGTGGATAATGACCTGATTATAAATTACCACTACATGTATAACATTACAATTGAGATACGGTCATGACGACGAGTATACTGCAGTTAACTTTGAAAGTATATTAGAAACCAGATATCATGAAACACCAATTATGTAGGCCTAGCTAGTATTGAATCAGATGTTGCATTCTGAGGAATCCTTCAGGCACTGTGTAAAGGGGAGTTGTGCTACCACTGGAACTCCATGTAATCAATCAGTTACCATTGCCTGTAGACAAATACATTAGACAAAGTAGACATTCAGAACAAGAAAAAGAGGGAATAGCTACAAAAAGACGCCTATCAAACCTCTGCTTGGCCGAGGCATGGCTTAACCATGGACAATACAATGTAGATGCCACCCATGGCCTCTAGTGACGCTAAACAGGGGAGCAGGGAGATCAGGAGGCCAGCTGACCAATGGCGGAGAGGGCAGATCTTTGACCGCTCTGTTGAAGCTGAGGGACCCATACTACAGGGATGTAACAGATCATAATCATTGACGTTAGAGCTTTGACATGGAATAGTCAATTTACTACTGGAACGCAATTCCTATTGACATTTAATCGCATAATGCACCTTCATTGTTATGGCGTTTGAATGCATCCTTTCTTATAATTTTATCCATGCTGTATTCAGACATGTTCCTAAATGTACACGGCTGATCCATTTCAGAGAACTGACACTAATCGCATACCAGTGAGTTACCTATCTGTCCTATATTGATACATAATGAGAAATAATGTTATGGACCTGGAACCTCGAGGTATATGCCTTTATTAAGGGGTGAGTCTACAAACAAGGCGGTGTATATACTTAAATGGTTTGCATTTTGTATACATGTATAAGAGAACTGCCTTTGGCAGCATAGTTGCACCGCTTTGGTTTATCGATCTTAACACATTTGTAGATATTTGTCCAGTTCCTCTCATTCTAGCGTCGCATATTGAATACTCAGAATGCTGTAGGAGTCTAGAAATCCCCTGGATCGGTTGGACAAAAGACCTGTGGGAAACAAAATGGAGCGTGTACAGGATGAGCAGTTTCAGTGTTCTTCACTCTAGTATGAAGGGTCTTACACTGGGCCCCTTGTGTTCATCGGCAGACACTGCTGCGCTTCGCTTCGCTTCTCCTAGATTAAAGACGCCCAGCGAGAGAACCGACGGGCACCAGTCTAGAAGGGTCTCAGCTTGGGGCATCTCCCAACTGACTCATCCAGCCCGTGCCTAGAGGTCCCTGAAGGTCAGTGGGTATTAGTGCTGGGCTCCCCCGGGAGGACTCTGGACCCAGACTTAATATGGGAGAAGGGAAATCGTGTATATACATGTGTAATGGCTTGAATGCAGCGTCAGAGTCATGTTGAACATTCAGAGATGGGGACTAAAACATATATAGTTCTTCAGGCGAGCTTCCCAATCCCACTTTTTTTTATTTTAGGTGGATCTGATGTTTCCAGGCAGGGCTCTGTGGTGGAGGACCTTGTGGATATAGACCTGTGACATTAGAGTCCACCCATAAACAAAATAGGAAATGTTGACCAATCCTTATTGCTGTTTTCTAGTTGCCTTATTTACATTGTTTACGGGTCCTTACCCTAATTCTATTTTCATTCTCATTCACCTGGTATAACGAATAGGGACAGTAACCCTAGAGTTGCGTTTTTTCTTCTTCTAATCCTATTAATAGCATGCACAGCTGATTTTGAAAGATTATTGTCAGAATTATAAGCAATACACCACTTGAAAGCTGAAATGGAGATTTGGCAGACATTTACTTGAATAATTACAGAAGCTAACCTTTGCCAGAAATCCCCAAAATCAACTAGTCATACATATGTAATGTGCAGTTTGAGAATTTGCGCAGTTTAAGAATACTCAAGCAGGGACAGTATTCCTCATAAAAAAGTTGATTTGAATACAGAAATTTGTTGATCATGTATTTTTTATTGCCTTTACCAGCCTCAAGGTGTAATGTCTCTTAGACAGTGTGGCCAATGTATCTTACCCCTAACTGTAGGTGTGAATAGAGCTGTGAAATTAACACACATGGCATGTTATTTACAATGTATACAGTAGCTCCCGGTACAAGTAGGGTTTGCCTTTCACTCTCCATAACTCAGATATCCATGGATTTTAAGGTAATACCCTCTTATAGGGCTCTTTACAATGTCAGAATGTAAAAACCATTCAAATATTCCTAAACTGTGCAAGTCAAGAGGGGGCAATTCCGGAATTGCGCAAAGTAAGTGAGGGACAATTCCGGAATAGTGTCATTTTCTACATTGCGTGTGACATATACACCAAAATCCAACAGCATCTGCAGGATGAAATTAGAAGTAAGAAAAGACACTGGAAGTGCCGTAATCTCCTGCGTATAAGGCGCGTCTTGTCTTATACATGAATCAGATCGGGGGTGCGCATTATAGGTTTCCCCGGAGTTGGGGGTACGTCTTATATGCAGGGTACCCTCACTTACCGATCCAGCCTAGCTTGTAATCCTAGAGTCATATTTTTATAATGCCACTATACCAATGTAATTATGAAAATTATATGACTAGCATCATTTCTACATTCTGTAGATTTTTCACGTGAACCGAGAAGTTTGGGATACGTCTTATACGCGAGGTTGTTCAAAATACCAATCCAGAAGAACTAGGTGCGCCTTCTACATGAAATAGCCTTCTCAAAGTTAAGGGTGCACCTTCTGCGCAGGATGAACCTTCTACACGAGAGCTTACGGTAATGATAGCAATCTAACTATTGTATGCATGTTTGTTGAGCTATCTTGGATTATGGTTGAACAAAACAGCATTAGAAGTAAGAAAATGTTCAATGGTGGCACAAAAATTTGCTTGAGTTGCCACAACAACACTTGCATACTTCACATTAACAACAGGGTCAACTACCCAATCAGTTAGGACAGGCCAGCACTGGGCCAGGAATAATCAAATCTAAGTCAGGGGTGTTGGTATGCAAATTGTGCTGTTGGTCAGGTTAGGAGGTTTTACTTGGGATTACTTATACAACATGTCTATAGAATCTCGGGTCCACCTCTATATTAGTCCAATGTACATGAATATGCTGGCATATGACGGTACCTATTAACCTTTTTTACAATATAGCACATGTATAAGACATGTATTTTGCTTAAAACTCGTTTTCCATTTGAGTCCCAAAATAAGATACATGTAATTTTCTTTGGGGTATGTACTGTAGGTTTAAAATGTTATTATTTGTCCTGGGGGTCCATGCTCAAGAAAAGTTTTATTGATTCGACGGAGGACAGGGACATAACACAATATATAGTTTGGGCAAATTAATTATGAATACATAGTATGAGGTCACAGCCAAACATGAATACCGACGACCTGGACATAGCAGATGTATCCACTGCGGCTTGTTTAAAGCATGACACAATTCATGTCTGCCATTACCGGAAGTCACCGGCTTCCAGTTTATTAAGCAAAACACAGGGGCATAGGAAAAGGGGGGGCCAGGGGGGCCTGGGCCCCCCCAATCATGAAGGAGGTGGGGCCTGAGTATGTCTGGGCCCCCCCAATATTTTCCAAGAACTCATAAACACAATGGAAAAGAAGCTAAAATTTTACATCTCAAATTAGATTATTATGGTGATGTCATAGGGAAAATAGGGGTCTGAGCCTAAAGTCAGATCCAAAATTTACCAAAAATTACTTTTCTATATGAATTCTATATACGCATTATATAGACGCCATCCCGCATCAGTCGACAATTCAAGGTGGTTGCCGGGCCCCCCCCAATGAAGATTTGCTTCCTACGCCTCTGAAACACTAGATGGCGCAACACCGCAACATCTCCTCCTTTAAGTTATAGATATATCATTTGAACAACAGATAACATAAATGTCATACAAAATACAAACACAATTCACTGATAACAGTAACAATAAATCCTTAGAAAATACAGATCAAATCGCATTTAAGTTACAGAAAAATACCGTTCGAATCACATTTAAGTGTATCTGGCCGGACGTTTAACCTCGCGCCCACTCCTTGTAACTCTTTGAGGTACATTTGGGGTTTTTGGCTTTGCAGCCTGAATTGGTTCTCGAACAGGAGATTGAACCTTGGAGTTGTGGCCTTTTTAGGAGTTGGGGCCTTTTCAGGTGTTTTAACTCTGACAGGAGATTTAATAGGAGTTTGGATTATTACAGGAGTTTGAACTCTTATAGGAGACTTTGACTTTGACCTTACAGGAGTTACTGGTGGTGTTGGTGTGACTCTTACTGGAATGTCTTGTACAATTTGTTTTTCACCAACTAGATCTTTCTGTGGCATTATGTCTCTTCTGTTTCTCCTATATACTCTATCCCCCTTTTTAACATGGTATGAGTGCGGCTCTGGACCAACTTTGGTCACATTACCAGGAACCCAACCAACTTTGGTTCTGATCCTAACCTTTTCTCCTACTTTGAGATTCTCCCTCTCATCCTTCAAAGCAGTTCTGTCATAATACTGCTTATTACGCTCGGCTTTCTTCTCTAACATATCAGAGAGATTAATTTGTACAGGCTTTGGTCTGAGCTGATTTGTAGTACTCGGAATAGTTGACCTGAGGCGTCTACCCATGTTCAACTGTG
Organism: Acholoe squamosa; assembly: GCA_949317995.1. Taxonomy (NCBI): domain Eukaryota; kingdom Metazoa; phylum Annelida; class Polychaeta; order Phyllodocida; family Polynoidae; genus Acholoe; species Acholoe squamosa. The sequence goes on from OX439037.1 coordinate 47,983,028, forward strand.
CAGGTGAACCAAGTCCCTCGATTGGAGTATTTCTCCATTCTTACAATGCTAAGTTTACATCTGTACCAGACTGTTTTGATTTCTTTAGAATCGCTTTCAAGATTTTGACTTGGCTCTCCGCAAAGCCGTAGCTTTGGGGATACTCAGGTGAACTCATAATATGAATGAACCCATATTCTTTCGCGAAATCAATAAAAACCTGACTTTTGTACTGCGGACCGCCGTCCGTAATGACCTGCTCAGGAATTCCTTCTCTACCAAACACGTCCGCAAGGTAATCCCTGACAGTCTGACTAGTACAGTCTTGAGGAAGTTTTGTGTACTCGACAAGTTTCGAATAGTAATCGGCTACCAGTACATACATCTCACCGTCTAACATGAATAGATCACTGGCTACTTTCTGCCATGGTCGCACTGGTATTTGACTGATAATCATGGGTTCCTTCATTTGCTTTGATTTGTGTTCAGCACATACGCTACATGATTCGCACATTTCTTTGATTTCGGATGTCATTCCTGGCCAAAAAAAGACATCTTTGGCCCTGCGAATACACTTTTCAATACCAAGGTGGCTTTTATGCACCTGTTGCAACATTGATTTCCGCATAGATGTAGGTATCAATAGCCTGTCACCTCTCAAAACCAGTCCTTCGCTTACATAAATTTCATCTCTCATATTCCAATATGGTCTTACTTCCATTGGAATTAGCGTTTTGTCATTTGGCCATCCAGATGATGCATATTTATGCAACATCTGCATGCTTACATCATTATCAGTTGCCTCCTTGAGGGATTTCAATCTTACATCGCTGATTGGCAAATTTTGTACAGTATGCACTTGTATGTCACCATCATCGTCTACTTTTTCACTACAACATGGCCCTCTACTTAGAGTATCGGCCACGGTTAGATCTTTACCTTTACGCCATACAACTGTAAAAGTATATTTCTGCGTTTTGAGCATCATACGCTGAATTCTTGGTGGTGCTGACGCTAGCGGTTTCTTATACAATGTTTCTAGCGGTTTATGATCAGTTTCGATAGTTACATCGGTACGTCCATAGATATAATCATGGAACTTCGAACATCCCCATGAGATCGCTAACATTTCTTTTTCAATTTGCCCATAGTTCTTTTCAAATTGGGTCAACACTCTTGATGCATACGCCTTCGGTTTCGCGGCTGACTGCACTTCATGTACCTTCTGAAACTTAACATTTTCATCAACACTTTTCGGTACATTTTCATTGACATTTTCAACTTTAATTGTTTCAACAAACAAATAGTCATCATAATCATCATTTCCCCCATAATCTTCAGTCTCATCATATAGTTCATGAGTATTTCTCGAAAAACACATCTTCGAGTAATGTCCAATGTTCTTACACTTGTGGCATTTTGCATTTGCTGCTGGGAACACGTTGCGGTAGTGAAACGCATAACCACACTGTTTGCATGGCTCAACCTGGTCATCTTGGCGTTGACGATCACCATAACCGCCACGACCTCTACCGCGTCCACGACCTCGGCCACGATTACCATGACTGCCAGGACTGGAACCATGACCTCGGCCACGACTACCACTATAGTCATTGCCTCGATCATCACTACGGTCGTTACCACGACCACGGCTGCGTCCGCGACCTCGACCTCGTCGATGGACTGCATCAACGCTAGCACTTGCTGATGATTCCGTTCTACGAGTACGGATTTCATGGGTGGAGAACATTTGCAAAGCTTTTTCTAGTGTCAGGTCTTTTTCATCATACAGCTTCTCAGATAACTTTTCATCCGGGAGCATCCCCCATACAAGCTGGTCTCTTATGGCACTATCTTCAGCATCACCAAAATTACATGTTTCAGCTAATTTACGCAGTGCACTCACAAACTGATTTCCAGTTTCTCCAGCCTTTTGCTTTCGTTCATAAAAATCTTGTCTTTCCACCATTTCATACTGTTTTGGAATACAATGTTCTTTAAATTTCTTCAAAACTTCTTTGATTTTATACTTGTCTTCATCTTCATCAAATTGCAGAGTTTCATATACTGCCCTGCCCTTGGCACCAATCAAATTGAGCAGCATCATTACTTGTCGTTTTGATTCTAGTGCATCGTATGCACATGCAGCCATAAAAATTTCGAACTCTGATTCAAAAACTTTCCAATTGGTGGCCATATTGCCTGTGAATTCAAGGTCTTTGGGTGGCTTGAACGGAAGAACCATTTTTACAGTCTTACTTTGACTTCACAGAATTATGGAGAATACACTTGGACTTGGCCTGACTATGAGTATGACTTGGCACAAATTTCAACTGGCAACTCAACTTGAACTTGGAACTGGTAACACAACAAAGTTCAACATTGGTGGTCTTCCACAACTGTCCAGTACTTACAGTTACATGTATTCTCACATTTCCTACACTTTCCTTGAAGTCATAATGTGTCTATCACCACATATTTCCTGTTTCTTCTGACACCATGTTTAAAGCATGACACAACTCATGTCTGCCATTATCAGAAGTAACCGGAAGTCACCGGCTTCCAGTTTATTAAGCAAAACACTAGATGGCGCAACACCGCAACACGGCTGACCTATTAGTAGGGTGTTCATGCTATGTTTAGAAAACGCAGATGGGTGGAATGGATAAAGGGGAACTAGAGTAACGCCATGCTGAAAGAATTGTGGTTCTACTGCCATTGGTTCTTTTTTTTTATTGAATATTCTTTGCAAAATGTCAGGGAGTTTGAGTTGACAAACAGAGGCCCTTTGAGCTATAGCTACCCTTGGGGTTAGGGCTTGGGTGCCGACATTTAAAAAAACCTATGCCTCTACTGTAATACGCCAGGTGGATACTGGTATATGAGGATTGCAAATGGTTCAATGTTGTGTGTCATAGGTACTTCTCAGGTGCATGCCACTCTGTGTGCTGCTGTATGGGTAGGAAGAGGACTGAGGGGGCATGCAACAGAAGCAATCCTGGCTTGACCCTGAAGTCATGCATGCACCAAACTGAGGTCAGACCTCCAAACGTGAGTGGCACTGGCACGAGGTCAGTCCTGCTTCCGGTGAGGCTTCCTGTTTACTTCTATATGTAAGGTCAGAGGGTGAACCTGCGTTTGCTGGTTCCCCCAATTTTCTACCTGTGCATTGGCACCCCAGGTGGACAAAGGAGACTTGGGACAAGAGCTGGTTACTGAGGTAGCCCTCTTTGATCCTAGGCCCTTCACGGGTGGCAAAGGAGAGTTGGGACTAGAGCCTTCACTCCCTCTTACTACTACTATGCCTAGGATTGCCTCTGCTTGGCGACAGTCTCTCACACTCTTCAATCCTTGGTGAAACCGTGGGCACTAGGATCGATGGCAATCCTCGGTATAGCAAGTGATCCCTGCTTCCGGTCAAGATCTGGGCCTATGTGAATATAGGAGAAGTAATTTGAATCTAAACATGTTATACATGCATAAAACTGCATGAATATAATATTAGAATATATACATTCTGAAAGCTTAGGCACTTTTCTAATTAGTGCGGCGACTAGTGAGTACTACTCGTGAGTAGACTAGTGTATGGTTCACAGTCGCCACGGTGTAACGGATAGGGAGGCCTTGCAATCTATTTTTGTTTGTGGCTCGTCTGCTATGGACTATTCCTGCTCACTATTCTAATGTAATAACAACAGTGTGTGTACTTTACTTATCAGTGAAGGAATTTTCAGAATATATCTCATACTTTTGATTTTATTCGCAGATAAGACATTTCATCATTTGGAGCCCTATGGCAGATTAGCATTAGAGCATTTTAAGATTCAGAAATGCATCCCTGTAGCCTTTGTTTTAGAATTGTTCGTTTTGAAACTACTATATATATGTAGTACAGGTTTTATCTCAGTGGGTTATGGTACAATTGGATCATATTTTCTGTATTTGAACAAGTATTCACTGTCAAAGATCTCTATGGAGAAATCAGTGCTAAAGTGTGTGTTGCCATATGGGCATTTTTGTAAATCAGAGGAGGTTGAAGTGTAAGGCCACCTTGTGGAACTGCTACATTCTTTTCTGTGTAAAATTTTTAGTTTACATTGAAATAATGCTATCTCAGAATATGTATCTACTATTGGTGATGAAAGATTAATTTGATTACTACTTTCATTATATAAACGATTTTGTGGAACACTGAAAACATGTATGTACACCGAGGTACTTACACTGTGCTCCCCCTCTACAGAAAGGTGGAGTGATCTGGCCAGTTTGCTGACCACTGGCCCGTGACGAGGTACAGACTATTACAAGTGATTGGCAGTTGGGTATGTGTGTGTGGGGGGGGGGGCAGGTAGGCAGAGCAGGCTCCTGGCAATCTGGACAGTCTACAGACTATTAGTACTTAGCTGCAGTGGGTAGTTCAGGTTGAATTTGTGCTATATACTACCAAAAGCCCAGATGATAGTATGCCCTATCTGTCTCACCAACTGAAAGTAGACATGAGATTACAAGTCGCCGCGCCATGTCTCACAGGACTATTCTCTACTATTGTATTGTAGGGGAACATGACTATGTGAGTCCCCGTGCCCGGGTGGCCGACCTGCAGAGGCTGGTCACCAGGGTAGTCACATGTTCCCTATCGGTATCACACCAATCCAGGCGTAGGTGGAAGGTAGAGAACGTCAGGTCAGGGGAAGTAGCTCAGAGGAAGAGCTTCCACTTCGAAGTTGGAGGGTCCCGGGTTCGAGTCCCGGTTTCTCCAAAGACGTTTTCCGCCGACCTCTACAGTATTAAAATCTACAACACTATGTTTTTATCAATTGTGATACTTTTGATAACAAGATGGCTGAAAATCCAAGATGGCGGCCAATTAGTGCACTTCAGACAAGAGCATTGTATTCCACTTAGTCAAAAACACTTTATGGGGAGACATTATATTTATGATATAACATGATTTAGATATAGTAGACAATGTGTCCAGATACTGATGTATGGATGGAACACCCTCCAGGAGGACTTTTGACACCCTGGAGGGAATGGGGACACCCCGGAGGAGGTTTCCAAGTGTCTGGAACAGGGATGTTGGACTCCAGGAAATGGCTGCAAATCATTGGGGAAGGATTGTAAAACCTAACCTACAGTGGAAATTCCCAAAGGGAACAGATGGAGACCCTGAAGGAGGAGTATATGTCAACGTTCCATAATTTATTTGGATTATTGGATTAAAGATGTCTCTAAACCACCAACTTATTCTTGCCAGAACATTTCCATTTTACCACAGTAGATAAGATATATATGGGTAATTCTAATGTACTGTCCCACATACCCAATTCCCTCCCCCAAATCTTCTTTTTCATTTTTACAGCTTTTGCTACCACTCTGGTTATAGGTGTCTGATCAGAACTTGGGGTATTTCTAAATGTAGCTCTATATCATAGGAATCCAAAGCAATCAACTCCAAACCAATGACCCTCATGTTTTCTATATTTGTACAGAGTAGTTATTGGGGCACTTCATAGATTGAGTTCCATAATTGGGTGCCTCCACAGGCAGCACCTTCCACCCACTTCCACTTACTTCTTCACACAAAAGTACCACTTATAGTTCACAAATTACAACAATCACTTCATATATGTGTAGAATAGAAATATAGCTTCACATTGGTGTGCATATCATATACCTTTATGATGGATTTAGGTTAGGAAGGGGGGGGGGGAATAGCTGAATGTCACTGCACTGAGTGACTGGTGTGAACGGCCTACTATTGTTAATGAAGAAGTACAGGTAACACACACAGGTGTACAGCAGCAGTGCTGCCCCCTATCATCAATACTCGTAACATAACATGTTACCACACATTTTTCGCTGTAACGGGTTCCCCCAGATTTGACCTAACTGTCAGTTGATTTTTGGGATCGCCTTACTAGCGACCCCCGAGTGTCTATCTATACTTTCAATATATAGAAGTCATTTCTTTACTAAATCCAAGTAAAAGTTATTTCCTCATTCATTTCTTATTTTTCAATCATTCATATCCTGATCTTTCAAGAGTTTTGTCATTTTTGAATATTTTTCTGAGATCTTAAGTTTAGAGCCCCACTGCACCAGCCACCACCACCGCCCCATGTGGGGGAGGGTCTCCACACGGATGACCTAGGTAAAACATCTGCCTAGACATAGATTCAAACCTACTGGATGGATATCAATTCGTCACATTGTCTCTTCCGCATCGCTCACGATTTTGTTAGTGCATTTACAAAGTGACCAGCAGCTCGCCATGTGGTAAATGCACTAACGCGAGCAATCGAGATAAGGTGCTTCTCTAATGCGATGAGTGTTGTGAGGGTGAGAAAAATCTTTTTCTTTTTTTTTTCAGAGAGTGAAGCCATAGAGAGATGGAAATATGTTGCGGAGGGCCGTATGTGAATGAAACAGTGTTCTTAGCTCTATCAATAAGAGGATACCTTGATAGCTATACCCATCTTACATGAAGTGAGCCCTTAATCCGCATAAATAAAAGGATTATACATCGTTGCCATTTATCATCTAGCCATGTAGAGTATCGATTGTAATACTAAGCCTATACAGAATGCCATTATCAAAAATCATATTTCAAATAATGAGTCTTATTGAGTTTATATATATATATATATATATATATATATATATATATATATATATATATATATATATATATATATATATATATATATATGCAGGCAGGCAGGCAGGCAGGCAGATGATAAGCACCTATTTCATAAGGCATTCATAAATAAAGTATCAACCTATATCATGCTGTAGAGACCACTTGCGGGGAAACAGCCTGGGCAATTGAATCATAAGTATATCCCTAAGGCATCAGCACCGGAAGGAAGACAGGAAACAGTAGTAGATCTGGTTTTCTGTTTCAGTCCAAAATTGGTTCTGGGCAAATCGTGAGCGACTCAAGGGAGTGGTGTTCCTAAGTGAATTCCGAGTTAAAACTGGATTTGTATTGGACAGGCTCACTTCATGTTGCCGTTATCTATAGTCCTCACCATTTGTGGTTTGTATCAACGGATATTGACAAAAGCAAGGTAGCGTTTATGGGTTTAGTCTGACATCACAATCTATCCTTGGGAATTCCAGGGCCTCACTCTCTGCAGCTTACTTAGACAAATGATCAAAACAGATGAGAGGAAACTGCAGTGATGAATCATTTGACCCAGACAGCAATACACCGGAGGTACATTAAACATGCACGATGGTCTAACTCGTACTCAACCACTGATCACAGGAAACAGCCATTTTATTTTGTCTTACTAAACTTGACACTTGATGCACCAACGTTGATCCTTACCACAGCTTCATATGGTTTACACGTGTTAGCGTGCTGATGTCCTCATGTGTCCTGTACAGGGCTGCGACGCCACATCACATCCATCATCTATGTTTTCCCCTTCCTGACTCTGAGTACACTATCCTGCCTCGCCCTGCCTCTACCTCCACCAAAACCTCGAAGGTACCTATAGCACATAAAACATAAATCAGGTAATTGTTGTTGTTACATTGCCATCTGTGCCGTCAATAGGCTCCACTTCATTCCTTGGGTGTCTATGATTCTAGAGAACAGAAATCATTACTGCTGTGCACATCGCATCCCATACGTACCCTTCACCCTCTCCTGGAACTCACCGAAATACTAACCGGCCCAGGTATGTGCATGCAAGTTAATACATACGTAAGGGACTGGTAGAGCAATCCTCCAAATGGCACTGTGCACCAGCAGGCCATGCATATGAGAACACAATACCTGGGTTAGGTGAGTTACTTGTTATGTTATAATTTATAAAGAAGGTAGTCATGCAAGAACCAGCCTCCTTCCCTTAAGTGGGTCCTCATTATGGCAAACTTTGGATTTTGATGCTAGTTTCTTGTCTTTGTTTTTGCTCGTTTCTAATGAGGAAATTATTTTGAGTATGAAATGATCCTCGTTTCAGTGAGTGATAGAACTTTCCTCAAGTATCATGAATCAACCCCCCTGTCTTACTTCATTTAGGCCTACCTGTGTATGGATTCTGATTGCATTGTTGGATTCTGTGTTGTGGTAGATAGGAGTGACTGCCAGTGTCTGGAGTCTGGCTGGATGGTAAAATGATTTGAAGGAAATTGGCTGAAAGAGATAGGATTGGTAAGGTGTAATTCTAGGAAAGTAATCTTTGATGTATATTTTCATTATTGGCTCAGGGACTCCCTGCGTCAGGGCTGCCGGGTAGGCAGTGCCTGCTTCAAATGACAGGTCAAATCTTTAAAACAAATCTTAATTTTAAGTAAGAAATTATATTTTTGTTGTCCTCAAAATCACTTCATCTGATAGATAACTTTTCAAAGGTCACGTTGGATGAGGTCCCATGAAAGATTCATGGTTGTATGCATGTGAAAATAGACTTTAAGAATGCACTACCTCCAAAACCTCTAAGGTAATTCCTGGTCTCTCTCAATCCATATGTAGAGCTGCCAGGTCAACCTCAAACTGTCTGAAATCAAGATGCTTTTGAATACAATCCTTCATTTTCCCACCTTTTTGGGGGACTGCACACAGCCAACCATGCAAAAGAGTCAATTCCCTGTCAATTCCAATATGAACCCTCAGAGTTCTAGAGGCCTGAGCCATTTGTGCTTAGTAGCACAACGTAGATTCATTCGTGGCTCTACAGGGTCCTCTGTTCACTACCTGCTGTTGTGAGGACAGCCGTTAGGAAACGGATTAGGAATAGCTAAGAGTTATAGCATTGCATTGTAATACAAGTATAGAGTTCAGACACCATATGTGACATGATCTGTAAAAAAGGGGTCTTAGTGCAGGCTACAATAAGGCCCCCTTTCCCAGTACACGTCACATATAAAGATTACATATGGGCTGACTTGTATCAGATCCTCTGTAATGAATTACTGAATTAAACCAGTACAGCACCTTTACTTGTGGAAGGAGAAGCAGGTGCTATCCTATAATGAGTGAAGGGCTACAATTTAAGGCTATTAAAATTGCTTGTGTGCAGCTGATGGAAGGACTGGTAATCTCCGAACAGATCCAATTTGATTTGATTCTTATGATCACTAATCAAATCTAGATATCTTCATTAGACGTCTTGTGGTCTCCTAAACATGCCTTGAGCATGGGGGTGAACCCACAGCCTGATATTTGAGGAGCTCAGCTGCTGTAACAGGTCATTGTATGTGGGCCACTGTTTTGTCCCCTTTACTTATAAGATTAACGCTATATAGGGTGCCTTCCACCAAGATGGAATCGTGCACGATTTTGGCATCGGTTTGCATCGGCGACGCATCGGCTTGCATTGGCGATGAATTTTCATCAGCGTTCAACTATCGTTCCACTATCGGTCAACTATTGGGCTTGGTGTAAGCACTAACAAAATTTCATCGGTTAGCATCAGCTATGCATCAATGGTTCATGACGGTTCACTACGGCATCGGATAGGTGACAGATAATATTAAATAGAATTAATATTATCAGACACCTGTCGCCCAGCGCGAGCGTCAGTCCGACAAAAGTAGTTCGGTTTTCTCTCACCAGAACTACCGAGACCGGCTATCACGTGTAAGTCATGTGACCTTCACTTTGGTCGTAAACAAACAAGATGCCGGGCCATGGAAAAGGTGCACAATGTGAATTGCTTCAGGCTCTGGTCCTTCACAGCATAGGGGGTTCATCATGTTCAGGCTTAAGCCGAAAGCGTCGTCTCCTACCATAAAGTATGGCAACTTTTCCCTCATGCCCACGATAGGAGAGGGTTCTGGTTTGCCCAACAAATTGGCTGGGTCGTTGATGTCAGCATAGAGAGTGCCCTCCTTCCAAATCCTTGAATCACCCACCCGACCCTCAGTGCCAACTTCTACATACACAAAACCAAGAGCCAGCGTCGCTCACAGCCATCAAGACAAGACTGTAAAACTTCTTTTAGTTGAAGTAGGTTGAACCTAATTTTTTGGGCTTTCTGACTCGGATGTGCTTTCCGTCTACAGCCCCAATACAGTGGGGCAGCTGCCAGTCCTTTGTGTACTTATCAGAAATAATGAACCATTCTTCAGTCATGGAGGGCACCTGAAAAAAAAATTTAATTATTTTTTTTAAGTTTATGCCATGTACCTGTCTTTTAAAAGGAAAAAAAGAAAACAGGAGGGAGGGGAGCTGACTTTGATATTAAACACATACAAGCCCTTGTTAGGATCACAAGTCTATGGTACCAGTACACATGTATATATATATATATATATGTAATGGTTCGTATCGACTTATATGTTGGGTGGCTCTTTGGCTCGCTTACCACTAGATGTACCAACACAACACGAATAGTTCGGGTTTGGGCAAAGCCCCAGAAACCCCTACCTCTCGGGTAGGACTTTATTAGATCTCTTTGATAACAAAGTACTAGCGTCTGGACTGGACCATGTCCAGTCCCCTTCTGCCGCTCATCCGGCTCCTTAGTAGGAGCTGGACGCGAGGCATGGTGCTGCCCCCTCTTGTACCAACGAGGTATCGCAAAGCGACACCTAGCTAGCATAGAAGGAACAAGCACCACACGAACACGTCTCTCGGATGAACGGCACTAATATATATACAATGATGCCGGCCCCTACACCACCCCCACTAGACTTTACCTAGGGTTGGGTGTAATTAATAAGTAACTATTGTTGACTTTATACAGTGGTGTTATAAATAAATAGGTAAGTCTATATATACACAGTTCGTATTAAATATAGAACATTTAAGGGGCATTATAAGTTATATGTACATAATAAGGCATCACCGTATATAACCCGAAGTGTTTATAAATAATAACAAAAATAGGAAGTGGCCCCTTATGGACCATCGACCTATGGTGGTAATGTTACAAGTGTGTTATTATTAAACATGAGACGCGACGAAGAATATTGGATGTGTAGTAAGGTGATATTAATAAATTTTTACAATGCTTTTACCGACCCGAGGTGGGGTAAATAACCCGAGAAAAAATTTTGAGTACTTTTACTTACAAGAATATAATATACGATATAAAAATAGATTTATACAAAATATGAAATATAGGTGTCCTACCAGGGTAGCAGGATCACCCTTACAATATACCGGACTTCCGGCGAACCTGGAACGACTGGTTTCTGCAGCTCCACCCGGCGACATGTGTGTGGTGGCAAACCACGTTGCTGTTATGATGTGCCCTGATGAAGATGGGAAGATGGAGACCCGGTTAGATGTGGTAGTCCTTTGGGTATTCGGGTTAGCGTCCATCCTCGCTGCAGGTTACGTTCCAGGTATCAGGAGTCCAGCGTAAGGAACAGTGCCTCTGGCATACTAAATGCATTTACCCTCGGGTACAAGAAGACACCAACAGATGGACACTCAAAGATCTTCCGGATCTGTGTCCATCTTCTCAGCCGGCTCCACTGAGGCAGATGGAGCCGAGCTGCTACAGCTGCTCGTAGAGAGCGCCGCTGAAGCCTCGCTGGGAGTCTCGCTCCCCAAGCTCAAGGCCCTCATCACTGCGGATGGACTGTCCATTGCCTCGGATGCTGGTGCAGCAACCGTGGCAGTTGGGACAGCCCGGGTGTTCCAAGTGGGGGGCGGGAGCAGGAGAGCTGCCGGAATCGGCGGAGCAGCCGGGACCGGTGGAGTGGCCGGAACCGGTGGAGTAGCCGGGACCGTTGGGGCATTCGGTGGTACATCTGGTGCGAAGATAAGAGACGACGGTAAGCCGTCCCACTCCTCCAGATGTTTCCCGAATGCCAGGAAAAACTTGAGGTCAGCCTCCTTAAACCGATGGATGTATCTGGAGTTTTCAGCTTCGTGAAACTCTTTAAGCTTTTCGGCTTCCTTCTGCTTCCGCCGGCAGGACTCGAGGGCTTCCTCGACCTTCTTCCTTTCCAGCTCCCTTATTTTCTCTTCCTCCCGCCTCTGGATCTCGTAGACCAGATTGACGGTGGCTTCAGTCATCACACGCCAGTAGTCAACAGACTGCTGGCGGTGCAATGCCTGCCATTCTGCCATCAGGTCATTCTGGATCTGAACCGTTCGGACATCGCGGTGGTCGACGAACGTATTCGGATCCTGAAGACCTGACAGGGTACCGGAGATCAGTTCCATTAGGGGTACCCGAGGGCCCGTCGGTGGAACTATCACTGGTGGTGGCGCGGGGGCCTCCACTGAGACAGGCGGGGTGCCTGTTGGAGGAGCAGACGGGCCCTCCACCGTGATGCCTCCTCGGCCTCGGCCACCACCCGGGGAGCCTCGGGTGGACTCCAGCCCACCGCGGCCTCTACCACGGGTTTTGGCCCGGCCCAAGGAGGTAAGGACCTGCGACTCGGGTCCAGCCGGTCCCATTGAAGGGAACTTCGCCGCGTACTCGCTGTACGTGGGGCGCTTGCCGGAGGATCCCTCTCCAGCCCACCAAGTGGAATACCCGGATGGGGGAGCGAAGAGTTTGCCCCCATCATCCAGGCCGCCAGAGGCTTCGCCCGGGCTTGTTCCGCGGGTGCAGGTGTGGAGGTGGCTGGAGTCGCCGGTGTGGTCGCCTGGCTACCCGACCTGCGGGCCTGGTTGCCAGGCATATCCAGAGCCGAGACTTGTTGTCCCGACTCGCGACGATCAGCTGGGTTGGCTGGTCTGGGCTGGTCCTTGCCACCCGAAGGGCTCACGGACCGGTCTGCTCGGGTCCTCTTGGAAGCAGTAGTCGTGACTGTGCCTCCGTTTGGACCTTTAGAGCGGGCTTTGGCCTTTTCTCGCTTGTCGTCTCCTCGCCACTTTTTCACCTTCAGGTGCACCTCACTGGGCATCCCGAATTTCGTGGACGAGGAGTTCGTCTGGAAGTACGTCAGCAAGTTGCCGCTCTTCCACGAGCAGAATCCGGTCTCGAATGCCTGCTCTTTCACTTCTTTAATGCTCAGCGCGGACCAATTAGCAAGGAGCTCGCTGAAGCACTTGATGGCTCGTTTCCTGGTTTTCTCCAGGCCGATGCCATGGGCCTTCTGCAAGTGCAGAGCCATGTCTCGGCGCCGGTGAGTGCTGAACGAGCCATCACAATGTTTACTAGGGCGGTCCCCGAGCACACACATCATCACAGGCTTGTGATGCATATGGTATTCGACGATGTGCCGAGCGAAGCGGGGCTTCGTCTCGAACACCTTCTCACCCGTGAGAGCCAGCTGGCAAGACTCGAACGGGCACCTTCGGCGGTTGCCGGTTGGTCCCCATTGAGTCATTGCCCACTGGACTTTCGTCCGGGCCTCGTAGCTATAGACTGAGCCTAATTTGGACTTGAGCTGGTCAATCCAAATCAGGTAGAACTTGCCTACTGGCGTATCCGAGGGGCCGGACTTCATCCACTCCTCGTCATCGCTGTCACCGTCCTTATTGACGGCGCTCGGACACATGTAGTGGACTGTGTCGTAAGCACAGTCCGCGAAGCAGCGGGGAGTCCGTTCCTTGAACCCCTCGGCTGCATTCTTCCACATCCACTTCTGATTGTCGTCCTTGGGAACATCCGTGGTCATTTCTTCCCACGTTGTCACGGACTCCAAATCAGATTTGGCAGACTCGGGCAGCTCTGGATCGCTTTCGCTTTCCTCACTGTCCGTGTATATGTCAGCTCCCCTACGGCTGGCTCGGCTGGAGGTGGTAGTACCAGTCGAAGCCTTGGTAGAGGACTTGGCCTTTGCACCCGACGTGCTGGCTGCAGAAGATGCAGTAACCGAGGTGGCTACCGTGGTGGTTGTAGGAGTGGGAGCGGGCGTCTTCGGTTTGCCCTTACCCCTCGGCTTGGTGGGGGGCGTGGGCTCTGCCGGAGACGCTTTCGCTCCATTCTTTTTCTTCCGGCGCACAACCTTAGTCGGTTGGGCCGGAACTTCAGGACTGGAATCCGACTCGCGTCGGCTCCTGTCCACTGTCCGAGGGCTCCTCCTTCCGCTGACCGGGGAGTCAGAGTCGGAAGAGATCTCAGCTTTTTGTTGGGCCTGCTGCTTGCGATGGGCCCGGCGAGCCGCGGTGAGCTCCTTCTGCTGCTTGGCAAGCTCGGCTCGCTTTGCCTCTACAGCAGCCTGCTGGCGCGAGATGTCCTCTTCCGAGATCTCGCCAGGTGCCTCCGGGATGTCGGCAGCTGGGTCGGTCTCGGTTATGGACCTCTCGACGGTGATGCGGACATCCTCAACCTCCAGATCGCTCTCGGTGAGAGGACCCTGAGGCGCAGGTTTACGGGTCAATCGCTTGACCCGGTCGGATTCCACCGACGACAAGGTAACTGTGGAGTCTGTATCCATGTCGGATTCGGACTCCCTTAACTCCGCGGCCTTCTGGGTGATGCCCGCAGAGATCAAGACGGCTCGAGCCAAATTCTCGTTAGTCGCCATATTCTCCGCCAACCTCAGATAGTTGCGGAGCCAAGAAACTGGCATGTTGTCAGCCAGCTCGTCACTGCACGAGTCCATTACCAGAGTCTTGAAATCATCTGGTATGGGCTCGGGCACGCCCTCTTCCACCGCCATGGGCCCGCATCCGAACATGGAGGCGTGCATAGGGATGTACGTACCCCAGGAGGTGTACACGATACCTTCCTGGCGATCAACGTGTGCTAGACGTCTGATCTGAGTCCTGAATCCCGGAGGATACATTGGAATGTCCAGGACATCCACTTTGCTACCCGAAGCGGCTGTTGTAGACGGGCGCTCCGGGCGTGGCGGTGGTGGAGGTGGCATTCTCTCCCGGTCGGTTGCCTCGGCCATAGCCGAGAGCGTCCGGGCGGCCTCCTCTGTCGAAGAATCCATAGATTCCTCGACCCGAGACGAGACCTTCGGGTCCTCGTCTTGTTCCAACGGAATGTTGGCAGTTTGACGCGCAGCGTCAATCGTTCCCTGTGCCATGGCACCGGGTCCGACTTCCAAAATAAATTGGCAAGTTTTGTTGGACTCCTCCCGAAGGATTCGTCCAACAGAGAAGGTTTGGTTTAGCTAGGCTAACACGACAGCTACAGGCTGTACAACCGCCGACAAATAACTAGAGCAAAAACGGGTGGCGTCTAACCACCACGAGTCCGCTCTAGTTATGACCAGTATGACGTCAGACCTCTCGTCTCGCGAGATCCCGCCATGGCTATCCGGTGACCTAGTTCCGCGCTTTCCCGCCACACCAGCAGCGCCACCTAGGGAACTAGATCCGAACCAACATTCGACTCGACATGTGAGACGCGGCCTACTACCCGAGTGCTATCGTCTGGAGCTTGGCGGTGTATACAACGCTTCAAAGCGAATGTACCGGTTAATCCGACCGCCACTCACGGGATACAGCCACCCGGGGAGGGCGCGTTCGACATCTCTAGCCGTGGAACGTATGTTGCCTGCCTATGGCGGACAACACGCAGCAGCTCGTTGTGTACTGAGTTAGGTTACAGCAGACCTCAACCGGGGACTGCGTCTAACGCCTTCGGTTAGCATTTTATTTTTCCCGGCTTTACGTACGGCCTTTTCTGGATCTCGCTTAGTCAAAGCGGGACCCTTCCCATACGTAATGCCTTCACTCAGCGAGACTTTCTTCCATTTCTTACGATTAGGTCGTTTCCTGGCCTTCGTCTTCTTTTTTACCATAACCTCGTCTCCCGGCGTCTTTCTCGGCCGGCCTCTAGGGTGCTTCGTCGGTACTACCACGCTCGGTCCACTAGGGACAGATACAGGTGGTTTGTAGCCGAACTCCCTCTCCGCCTCTTCGCGCCCCTTCCAGGGCCGAAGTTTTCCGACATTTGTCTTCCATTTTCTACCCGTCAGGCAGTCCTCTATCATCACCGTGGACTCGGAGATGACACGAACGATTTTAAACGGACCTTCCCAAGGCGTTACGAGCTTCAGCTTATCCAGCGGCTCGTAGTACCTTAGTACTTTGTCCCCAACATTAAAACGAATTCGTTTAGCATTGGTGTCATAGCCCACCTTCTGCCACTTCGCACTCTTCAGCAGTTCTTTCCGAACGGCCTCGTATGCCTGTTTGAACCGGTCCCTTAATGACTCTACAAACAGCACCGTGCAGGGCGCCTCCGGGTCTATTCCAACCACTCCATACACTAAGTCGGCGGGCATTATGATGTCCTCGCCGAACACTAGCATGTTTGGGGTGCAGTTAGTTGATGAATGGACAGTGTTGTTGTAGGCATGTACTACAAACTCGCACTGTTCATCCCAGTCATCCTGGTGGGTATTAACCAGGGGCTTTAGTACTTGTATGAGGGTTCTATTGAAGCGCTCTACCTGCCCATCCGACTGTGGTCGGTACGGGTTTGTTCGGGTCTTACAAATGGCTAGGTAATGGCACATTTCCTGCCAAAGTTCTGACTCGAACTCCCTTCCTTGGTCACTGTGCATCATCAGGGGAACACCCAAATGCAGCACCCAGCCTTTCACAAATGCCTCCGCGCATGTGGCGGCTTTGTGGTTAGGAAGGGGGAACACCCGCGTGTACTTAGTATAATAGTCGGTTACGACCATCATACAAGTATTGTCTCGCGGCGTCGTCTTAATCCCACTGATGATGTCTATCGCTACTCGAGCGAATCTGACACCAAACAATTCCTGTGATAAGGATTGCTTACCCAGGCCGGGTCCCGGTTTGTTTTTACAACAATCCGGGCAAGTGGCGATCCACCGGAGCAGGTCGCCTCTCATACCGGGCCAGTAGTAACGCCTTTGTAGACGCTCTATTGACCTCTTCTTACCGAAATGGCCACTCGTTTGGTGGCCATGGCAATAGTACATGATATCCCTCCTCATCGGGGCGGGTATCACTATTTGCAACAGCCTACCGTTGGTGGGAGTTGTCTTCCACCTACATAGTATGCCGTCTCGGATCTCTAGCTCGGTCCATTGAGCTAGCAATCGCCTCGCTTCCCTATCCTCCAGGGAAACTAGAGGCCTTGCCGGTTTAATGCCTGACCGTAGGTATTCCATTATGCGCGCAGTGGTGGGGTCTGACTGTTGAAACTTCTTGATGGTCTCCGGGGACCAATCGAGATAGCTGCATACAGCCTCCTCCCAGGGGATATGGGGGGTGGTATAATTAAATACCAGCCCGGCTACCACAGCATTGTGGGCCCCGCAGTCTTCACATGTGGCATTTTGGCACCTTCGGATAGGCCGTCTTGACAAGGCATCCGCATTGATGTGTTTAGCACCGGGTCGGTGCTCTATTTGTTTATGCTCTAATCCGAATTCGGATAGGTGAGCTAACCAACGTCCAATCATCCCCTCGGCGTCCTTAAAGTTAAGGAGCCACCTAAGAGACGAATGGTCTGTTCTTAAAGTAAAGTCACTTCCCCAAAGGAAATGCTTGAACTTCTTCGTATACACCACCACAGCGAGGAGTTCTCGCTTGGTGGTACAATAATTTCGCTGTGTCTTGCTTAACGTGTTGCTAGCAAATGCTATTGGCACTTCGACTCCCTCTTGGACCTGAGAGAGAGCTGCCCCAATCGCATCATTGCTCGCATCGGTGTCTAAGATGAAATGTCCCTCGGGAGTGGGATATTTCAACACGGGTGTATTCCTAAACAAATCTTTTATTTTATTAAAAGACTCTTCTTGCTCGCTGGTCCATGGGAATGGGTCCCGTGCCCTACCCGGGGTCCAGTGAGCTAAGCACTGCATGGGGAAGCTGACACGAGAGTAATTCGGTATGAAATCACGATAATAGGAACAAAATCCTAAAAATGATCTCACCTCCTTAGCACTCGTGGGTCTTTCCCAATTTTCTACAGCTTCTAATTTTTCCGGATCCGCACTCACCCCGTTAGGAGTAATGATCCTTCCCAAGTATGTAATGGTTTTCTTAAACAAATTACATTTCTTGGGTTTAAGTTTAAGACCGTTTGATAGTATCCGGTCGAGGACTAATTGCAGATTCGCCAGGCATTCCTTGAATGACTTGCCGAACACGACCACATCATCCAAGTAAACCAGGCATTTCTTCCACAAAAGGTCACTCAGTAAGGATTCCATCATAGCCTCGAATGTAGCGGGGGCGTTACACAATCCGAAGGGTAAGACATTATACTCGAATAGCCCCATATGACTGGAGAATGCTGTCTTCTCCTTGTCATTGGGGTGCATTGGTACTTGCCAATATCCGGACTGTAAATCCAAGGTACAGAACCATTGGTTCCCGCCCAAGCTATCTAAAGTCTCGTCTATCCTTGGTAAAGGATACGAGTTCTTCTTTGTTATACCGTTCAATTTCCGGTAGTCGACACAAAAGCGGATTGTACCGTCTTTCTTAGTAGTCATACAAACAGGGCTGGACCAGGGACTCGAGCTGGGCACGATTACCCCTAGGTCCAACTGTTTTTGTATTTGCTCTTCACAAATTAACTTCTTCTTGAGAGGAAGTCTACGATACGGGATTTTAAAAGGTTTCTCGTTGCCCACATCTATGGTGTGCAACACCTTATCGGATCTACCCACCGGGCCTCCTTCCCTACCAAAAGCAGCTTCGTACTTTTGTAGAAGTCTCGCTAGGCAATCCTTATCGTCCGTATTCTTTAAATCTGACTGATCAATCAGCTTTTGGAATTCTTCATCCATGGGATGCTGACTAACTGGGTTTAGTGGTTTGTTAAATTTAGCCTCGGCGACATGTTCTACCGAACTCATCCTTCCAACACTGTCGCCTCGCCTCAAATAAACCACCGAACCACTTCGGTTAGTTATGGGTAATACAGACCAAGCTGCATTAGCCACTAATGTGTCCACTGAGTCTAACCCGATGCTTGACAAATACACCGTGTCGGGTTCGTAGACTCCAGTTTCATTCCTTTGAGCCATGGACCCGCCACAAAGGACATCGCAAGTGGTACCCGGTGGGATCTTCACCGTATGTATCACTGATGCGACCGAAGACACCTGTCTCAATACGCATTGGACATGCAAGCCATACGGGCTCCGTATACCCATCGTACCGTCCCTCGGGTCCAAGACGGCCCCGTATAAGCTTGCAAAATCCAATCCGAGGATTCCGTCATCACTAACCTCTGCTATAGTTGGTGAAAGAACAAATTCTTTGCCTCCTATACGGATAGGCATAAACGTCCTACCAAATGTACGCATACTGCTTCCGTCGGCCGTGCAAGCATTTACCCCCGTTTTGAGGTTCTCATGGCTGCCGGCCACCGAATCGAAGAATCTTTTGGACACACATGAATGACTAGCTCCAGTATCCACTAAGAATTCCCCCACCCGGCCTTCCACAGATATGGGTACATACCACCGTCTCCCCCCTAAAGGCGAGGGGTTACTGGTAAACTGGTGAAAGTCTCCCGAATCACCAAGATTCAATCCGAGTCCTCTCAGGAATTCCAGACACGGATGACTTGGGGGAAGGCGTGTCCCACACACTCGAATCAACTCTTTGATCCATCCTTCCTCTCCCCTAGTGCGGCCACTCGCCTCCATATGATCGCTCCTGCACATATCAACACTAGGGTCCCTGGCCCCGGCCGAGGTGCAGGGGTGCGCACCCACAGCCACCCGGCCTCCAGGTGTAATTGACTCGAAATCTTCCACCGGGACACCCCCGGTAGCATTTTGGCATTCGTTCCCACTCGGGGCTATGTCAGATGCCGTTGACACAACCCCCACTAGTTTTCCACATCTGTGGAATCCGTAGCATTCTCCCTTCCTACGCCGTCGTCTTCGGCTTCATAGAAGGCAGCCATTACCGGCTTAGTAGCGGTACATTCAGATGAGTAGTGTCCCATGCGCTGGCACCTGAAACACTTAACCGTTCGGCGATCCACCCGGGGTCTTTGCCGATTGGCTTGGATGGCATCTGTAATTTTCTTACACATGTCTTCCAGAAGTTTGGTCATGTCCGGGGACTGACTTTTCGCTTTGTCAGCGCTTACAGTGGGCTTGACCGCCTTCTCGACAGCCTTCGGGTCACTCTTGACCTCGGATGAAGGTCTAGAGTCCCTTGGTTTATTGAAAGATTTCCTGGGAATATACTTCCTACCTGAAGTATTCTTCCTTAATTGCATCGAACAGAAGGTGCCGTCTTCCTGTTCGATATCAATCAACTCGAAGTCGTCTGAGGGAGTATTTACCTCAGACTGCTGGGTCACCGATGCCAGGGGTACCAAGCCGCTGGCATTAGGTATGTCCCCAGCTAACTTAGCTCGCTTCTTCACGGCCATATCTATACCATTGAATATGCCGTGTAGTGTTATGCCTTCTTTCCAGGCATCCCTTGCTGCTAATTGTTCATCTCGGTCTCTTAGACCCTTGACGAATTGTGTGATCAAATCGTCCATATACCAGTCCTGGTTTTCAGTACCGGGTCTGGCCTTACTTAGCAGGGCATGGAGTTCCATACCGTATGCTCTGAAAGCTTCATTCGGCTTCTGTGTGCGTTTCTTAAAACGGACCATTGGGTCCTCCTTGACCATGTTGCATAACAGTCCACTAGCAGTTTCTACTAACTGCTCAAAACTCCCAACGAGGCCGTACCAGGTTCGCCATTGCTCTACAGCCATGCGACCCGGCCCGCCTTTCAGACATCTCACCAGATGTGGCTTGGCCTCGTATGGGGTCCATCCATTACAATTCATCACATCGATGAAATCTTCAAACCACTCTTTCCATGGCCGAGTACCGTCATATTCTCTAGGAATAACGGCTACCCTTCGGGCAGAATTGTGAGCATACATCAATCTAGTGCATTGCTGTTTGCTCCATTCAATCGCCTTGGTTTCATTCAAGGTTCGATTGCCCCCTATACCACCGAAGCTCGAATTGCCCGGTGGAGGCGGTGGTGGAGGTTGTGTATACGTCCACTGTGTACCACTGTGGTTCGTATAGCTCGCACCACCCTGGTTGGGGCCGGTACCCGAGGTACCGCTATAGCCTGTGGCACCCGAAGCACCGCCCCCCCTTGCGCACCTTGGTAACCGCCGTCGGATGGCTGGTTTCCCGTTGACTGGCTGCCATCGTTCGATGGATTGGGTTGGGTGTTGTCATTACCAGCACCCAGCCCCGGGTCGTTACTCGGATCCACATGAATGTGGAATCCACTGGTCTCCGCACTACTATCGGAAGCCTCTCTAGGGGTATAGTCCGGGTCCAGGTTGTGGACTATGGGCACTTCACTTATCCGGACTCTACTAGTTCGGCCATGCTTATCCTGGGTTCTGATGTAAACGCCCCCTTGATCTACATTCCGCGAAGCATTATCATTTACAAAAGGATTATACTGCGGATTCTTCGGTGTAGAACAGGAGACTGGGTCGCCCTGTTTCACGAACGTCGAGTTCGGGTTTGTATCCCTACTCGCCGGAGGGGCATGCGTTTGCTCTTGCTCCTGTAAATAACTCTCCATAGCAGACTTATTTATTGTGAGGGTAGCTACGTCTGTAGTCAGGTTTCGCTGTTCCTCCCTTAGCTGTGCGTTTTCTGCCAAGATTTCGGATCGAATCTTTTCATTTTCCGCCACAGCTCGGTTTCTTTCTTCTTGGGCGATAATTGCCTCTCGCTTAAAAGTATCCTTAAGTAGGCGGTACTTTTCACCCTTCTCTTTCTGAGACTTGTTATATTCACTGGTCTCCTTCCTGATCTCGGCTTGTTCCGAGACCATCTTGGCTTCTGTCTCAGCCTTCCGGAGTTGAAGTTTCTTAAGCTTCTCCTCCATTGCGTGCAACTCCATTTGTAATTTATTTACATCCCGAGCCTTAGCAACCTCCTCGGCCCTAGCCTTGTCGATTGCTCTAAGTTTACTGGCTTCCTCGATTTCCAACTCAGCCAGCCTTTTTTCTTTTTCCTGTGCGTCTCTCTCCTTCCGCTCCAACTGATGGGATACGGAGGATAGACGATATTTGAGGTCGGATTCTTTTAGAATCGCCTCCTGCTCAACGGATCGTAATTTTCCGATCCGAGACTTAGCTTCCTCTTCTATTTTGGATTGGACTAACATGAATTGTTCATGTTGCCTCTTAGCCTGCAACTCTACCTGTTCCTTGGCTTTCAAATAGGCCTGGGTATTTTTATACCCGGGACCCATCCGACGTCCGTAGATAGACTTGCGACTGCCTCCAGGGTTAAACATGGAGTCAGACAAGCCTTCGTCTAGAGATCGGCCTAGGTGATGCCTTTCCGAGCTTTTCGGTCCGGTACCACTAGGCTTATTTTTTGCTTTCGCGCCTGGGACTATTGCGTCCCTTATGGTTTTGCCATCGTCGCTGTCATGATCCGACGATGTCATTAGTGGGGCTACTTCGTTTCCACCACCTGGTGCTGAACCCTGGGGGGTTGCAGTACGCTGCATAGGGCTTTGTGCAATTGGTGTACCCAAGCCGCTAGCCGAGCCCGTTGGTACCATAGGACCTAGCTGGTGTCTGCTAGTTATAACTTGGGACCAATCGCTCAAGTCTAAAGTTGGGGGTCTTAACACACCCCTAAACAATCCGGTATCCGGTACTCCTGTTTGGGGTGTAGCCGG
Organism: Acholoe squamosa; assembly: GCA_949317995.1. NCBI lineage: Eukaryota > Metazoa > Annelida > Polychaeta > Phyllodocida > Polynoidae > Acholoe > Acholoe squamosa. The sequence goes on from OX439037.1 coordinate 48,005,514, forward strand.
ATACAATTTTACGATGCCATCTCTGGTGGCATTGTCCATCAGGTCGGGTGTAGAAAAAATATTTCGTACACCCTCCTGATTAAACATTTGTTGTTGACCGGGTTTCCAGTCTAACAACAGATGCTGGGATGTGTAATCATCCTCTTCGAATCCCTCTAGCCCAGGGCTGGGGGGATCCGCTTCGGGTTTCCCGAGGCTTTCGGCCAATGTGGCCGCGCACCACCCCCGAACCAACTGGTCACGGCACCAGTGTAATGGTTCGTATCGACTTATATGTTGGGTGGCTCTTTGGCTCGCTTACCACTAGATGTACCAACACAACACGAATAGTTCGGGTTTGGGCAAAGCCCCAGAAACCCCTACCTCTCGGGTAGGACTTTATTAGATCTCTTTGATAACAAAGTACTAGCGTCTGGACTGGACCATGTCCAGTCCCCTTCTGCCGCTCGTCCGGCTCCTTAGTAGGAGCTGGACGCGAGGCATGGTGCTGCCCCCTCTTGTACCAACGAGGTATCGCAAAGCGACACCTAGCTAGCATAGAAGGAACAAGCACCACACGAACACGTCTCTCGGATGAACGGCACTAATATATATACAATGATGCCGGCCCCTACATATATATATATATATATATATACAGGAATTATTTTTTACCTTGAGGTGGTCCTATCTAAGTGCTGCCACTATCGCTTTGCAGGTGTCCCTCATGATGGGGTAGACCGGTGATTCTCCTACCAAATGGCCATGATGCAGGGTACGCCCAGAGTCGCCTGAAACAATGAAATCATCATATTATAGGTAGGACATACATGACCTGCCCCCCCCCCCATTAAAAAGAAATTAGGACCGATTTTATTTCAACTCAAAAGCACACAGACTATCTCTGTTGTCATGCACGATTTCCCTCCCCCCCAAATCGTGAAAGGTTTACTCACAGAGATCAGATCCCGATGTAGTTTATTTAAGCTGTTTAGTTGAGTCTCATCAGTACAGTCCAAAAGGTAAGGAGCAGAGTGGTATTTGTGCTTCCGTTTCCTGGTGGCCAGTATCTCTATTTCATCCTGTTCAAACTGTATGAAACCCACAGTCGTCTGCACGAGCAGCAGAAGTTGCTCCGCCTCCATTTTGTTCGCCTTGAACTTGGTCATCACGTGATCAGTGGAAGAAGTCAAAGGTCATCGCCAATGTTAATTGCTGAAGAAATCGTGTACAGTAACCAATGATTTTTTTTTGTGGAAGAGCTCGAAATCATGAGGCATCTTGGTGCCTCTGTCGGCCCGACCAAAACATCGGCCCGACAGGGGTTCGATGATGCAAAACGACAACATTGGCCTACTGTCGGCCCGAGAAAAAAAGAGGGGTTGGTGGAAGGCTGCGTATAGTTCATTGCTCTTTCCTCTGCCATTTCTGCTGCCACAGGGCCACTGCACAATCCATGCTACATACTTACAGAAGTCTCCCACAATCGTGGCTCCCTTGCTATCTTCTTTACATGTGTACACATATACCGATGGGTATCCACTGACACACTCAATTATCTGCTGGCCAAGATGATCCCAGCCTAATCAGAAATGGATATCTACAGAATGTTCCAGCAATTGGTGACTGAAATTGGCTAATTAGGCATATACCATATTCTTTCATTCGACAGGTGACGCCTGGGAACAGCCTTGATCAAGTAGATAAAGCAAATTTAATCGAGAGGATTAAGTTAACTCCCAACTAGCAGAGGGAAAAGGGAAGATGGCTGTATGAGGATAGATTCAAGAGGGTCAAACCAGCCACTTCACTCATTAACCATTGTACTTGATGGCTTGTAGTTCTTAATACCCAGTCTGATCTATATAACAAACTAACCTTATCACGACTTACCTGAGACATCTGATTTACCTGAATTCTTACCAAAGAAATTTACAATTAAATGAACTATCCACGCTGCTCACCGTAAGACACCTGATACTTTGATCAGCGATTTGAATGTACTAAGGACGTTCATCAGAGGTAAAAAAAGATCTAGCTGCTTCAGGAATGCTAGGGCTTTTAAGCTAGCAAATCAGGGTTTTGATTAAGGACTCTTACTACAAACTATATACTTCAGTAAGGTGCAGTTGATTAGAAGAGCACACTCATCAGGAATCCATATGCTAAAATTTCCATTTTGTATCGGTGTCTATTTGAGAAAGCTACCACTTTCTGCTGCCTAAATCACTTTCCTTACATGTTCACCAAGTCTTCAGCACCTGTCCCTCTACAAATGCCAACATTAAGAGCCACGTGCTATTCAACCACCACATGCTTATCAAGGTTCCCTATAAGGTTGATCGGTCACAGATGGCATTTTACAGCACTACATCAGAGATTGATGAAAGGGATGGTTGTGGCATCGTCAGAGACGCACATCTGATACAGGTCTGATGGAGGTTGGGGGGGGGGGCTCGCTAGTATCTTCCTCTAAAAATCATCATACTGTCAGCTGCATCTGGGGCCTTGATGGTAACCATCTCAACATGGCAAGCACGGGGTGGTGTGTTACTTATTTGGCGGCCCCTTCAAATTTGATTGAAGTTATCATGGGCGCAAGTATCATTGAGATAAAAGGGAACTGAAATGCCTTGACTGGTCAAGAATCTTACTCAACTTTACTCAGTAGCACTTAACGCCATAGTGTTTCACAAGTAGATGTGGGCAAGACGATATACGGAAGAGAGAAAATGGTAACGGACAAATCGTGATAATGTTCAGCATTATACACTGTTTCGTGTCACAAAACAGCAGACAGTTCGACAGATCGGTGGTTCGCCAGAATTTCATGTAGTGTGAGACAATTGGACAGGACTATTCGACATATTCTGGTATGCACTTGAAACCATAATACCCAGCTGTGATACCCCTCTCTTATAGAATTTGAAAGGACAACAACCCTAATGATACTGTCCCTACGCCATAGAATCATGGAAGGGCAAAGATCCTTTTTGAAAATATCAAATTGATTAATTTAAGAAGTTTTTATGTCTATCCCAATCTGTCGAATTGTCCAAAAAATCTGTCAATTAATCCTATCAAATTCTGTCAAACTGTCCTGTCGAATCATCCAGTCGAACCGCCAATCTGGCGAACTGTCCCCCAGCTTTGTCTCACCTTCACTGCCTAGCCATCTCCCTCTAACCCACTCACTTTTTACCGTCTCCCCTCTTATTTTCACTGATTTAAAAATAATTCTCCATACTGTAGAAATGGTAATCCAACCATGCCTTTGATGAAGTTTTTTCCACCTACGAGTATTGGTTGGTCCGGATGAAGAAGCATTGATAGTCTCATTCTTGTTTCTTCTTTTTGCTTTAATATTGGACTAATGGGAAATGACATAGTTCAAACTGGTTTCAAACAAATCTGGAGAATTTAGCAGTTGGCTAAAAATCTTGGCTGTAGGCGATGCATAGAAAAGTAGGTAAAACCCGCCATTCCTACTTCTTTCCCCAATAGTTAAGAAACATGTCCTTCCATTGTGGATTCGGATAGAGTGAGTAAATCTTGCATGGAAGTAAGGATTATCACTAAAAGCATTGGTGCTTTGTAACCAGCTATCAGTTATGGTAGCCATTTAGGACATTGGTGCTTTGTAACCAGCTATCAGCTATGGAAGCCATTTAGGAAATGGGTGCTTTGTAACCAGCTATCAACTAAGGGAGCCATTTAGGACATTGGTGCTTTGTAACCAGCTATCAGCTATGGAAGCCATTTAGGACATTGGTGCTTTGTAACCAGCTATCAGCTATGGTAGCCATTTAGGATATTGGTGCTTTGTAAACAGCTATCAGCTCCGGTAGCCATTTAGGACATTGGTGCTTTGTAACCAGCTATCAGCTACGGTAGCCATTTAGGACATTGGTGCTTTGTAACCAGCTATCAGCTACGGTAGCCATTTAGGACATTGGTGCTTTGTAACCAGCTATCAGCTATGGTAGCCATTTAGGATATTGGTGCTTTGTAACCAGCTATCAGCTACGGTAGCCATTTAGGACATTGGTGCTTTGTAACCAGCTATCAGCTATGGTAGCCATTTAGGGTTCCCACTTCTAGAGATTGCTATACATTCCCACATTGTGACAAAACCACCTTTGTGCCTCTTCGGAGTGGTAATTGTAAATCAGCTCAACATGCAGAATATAGATTTATTTGAAAAACAAAGTCAAAACCAACACTATTTGGTGAGATGGAATGATGTAAAGGCTGCATCCACTGATGTAAAGGGCTGCATCCACTGCCCACGGATGGACCATATGCGGGCTTGATCTGTTTTATTCTACCTCTATACATGCCTGTTATAATTTTGCATCAACAGTGTATCAGACTCACTCCTATTTATACCAAAAGAAAAGGTACCTTTCATCAAACCTGGAGTTTATTACATCATGAGCCGAGTTTATGTTAAGGACAATTGTATAAAGATCTCATGAACTTTGTTTGGTCAAATAAAGGTTTAAACTGTTTTAAAAAAATCGAAAATGCTCTCAGTAGCTTTTTTTTGGTGGGCTATGATAAATTGTGCATGTATGAGCTACCATACATAGACTGAATAATGCGGGTATTAAAGACGTTAATGTCATGTTGCTGTTTAATAAACACACTAGAACCGATGGCTTAACATTAATGATCACTCCCAGCTTCAGCCTGCAGGAAGTAACTGATTCCCTGCACAAATCAGATTAATCCTTCACTGATAACCAACTGACAGAATTGCAGCTAACCAGGCTGAGGCATCTGCTTCAGGCATGAAAAAGGGCCTTCAATTTCTCTACCACGGGTCTAGGTGGGTTCAATTCGAGCTTTCTGTCTTCGATTTGTATACCTGATCACATTATGGTTCCTACCAAACGAGAGCGTGGGTAGCAATGCAGTATTGGACAAAGTCGCTCCATTTCTCTATGTGAGAGAAATCTTTTTTGTCTGTCACCTATATTGCTTTCCTTACAAGAGGCCCTCCTCCTATACTAGAGTTTTTACGGGTTTCTCTTTGCCAATGCCAGCCTCAAGGCCTTCATACCATTCAACCACTACATGATTATCAAGACCTGCGCTTTTCTCTGACACCCATTCTCAAGCTTGCATCCTCTTCTGCTCCCATCTCAACACCCACAGCTATTACACAGACTCCAGGTACCTCATGCCTCTTGTTGTTCCTGCTGCTGACGTGTAAGCACTGTGATGTAGTATTGCTATATCACTTTCAGATGTAGCATATCAAACATGCATCACCGGGTTGAGGCTTTCCTTCTGGAGCTTTGCAATCACCACTAGTATCTTTGGGTCCAATTTGTGAGAGCTGCTGGGGTAGCAAGGTTGGATTTTATACCACCAGGACACCAACCTTATTGTTGAAGGCGTCTAGTCAGGAGTTGGCTCTCACCTCCAGAACATAAAGCAGCTCTATCACCCTAAACTGCCCTCTCCTCTCCTGTTGTCAGCAGCGTACGTGGGTGCCTTTCACACCACCCATCTCACCCTGATAGCCACAGAATGAGCAGGTTACGTGTGTAGGTAGCCACCCACTGGTAAAGGTCTGTGACATGAGGATAGTACTACCACCGTACGAAGGACGCGCATCAAGTTACCACTGTGCCCTAATATCCATAGTCAACCGGGTACTATCGCCATATTTTAATTAGGGCTTGTATGGCTCTTTCATGCGATTGGGGCAACCCTGGCCTCTGTCGACCGATTGGGCCATACAAAGCCTATAGCGCTCATTGTTGAGGTCCAGTGGGTCCGCCATTGCTTTATCTGGGACCTGGCGAGATAATCTCTGATGAGAACCAGCATGATGGATAACAGATGTTACATAATGTACACAAAAAACTCTGCAGTGAATGCAGGGAGCCATCTCATTGGTTGATAATGTATCCGGGATGTATTATTAACCAATCAGATAATTCCCTGTATTCACTGCACAGGGGTGGGCATATCGCGAAGTGCTGGAGCAAACATACGAATCATTGTAGCAATGTGTTTTCAATGGGATTGGGTAGGCAAATTGCTCTGAGAAAATTTTCAGCTTCTTTTTGTCAATTGGTGTATTTGGGGGGTTTGAGGAGGCAAAATCCCCAGCACCCCTCAAAAAAAATGTATCATGTTATTCAAAGGTTGTGTTCTAGAGGATACAAGGGGCAAATTACTTCAAATTCTCAGACTCAGCCTCAGACTCAGCCTTTTTATTTAGGTGGCAAATTGCTGCAGGAAAATCTTCAAATTTAACCTTTGAAATATAGGTGTGTTTTGCGAGCTTTAGGGGCTAATTGCTCCTGGAAAATTTTCAGATTCTCTGTTCTAAATTGGGCTATGGTAGGGGATGGGGAGGAGGCATAGCACCAAAACTTTTCAGGTTCTACCTCTAGATGGATATGTTTTAGAAGATTAAGGGGAAGATATACACCTAGAAAATTTCCAAATTTTACCTTAAAACATTGGTGCTGTAGAGGAACAGGTTGGCAAATTGCAGGTTATAGGGGGCATATTGCTCCAAGAAAATTTATCTACAGATTCTACCTTTAAAATTTTCAGATTCTTCCTTTATAAACTGAACAGGTATCAACTCCAGAATATTTGGGAGCAAAATAGGAGTATAATAGTGCTCCAAGGTAACAGTGAGAGTTCATTCATTAACTATTTAGACCTCAAGGTGAAATCAGTCAGGAATATTTATGATTGTTTGGTTCTAGTTGGAATATTTACAATATTCTTTCACATTTGGCATGTACTGAAAAGGTCATAACTTTGGTTCTAGTTGGAATATTGACAAAATTCTTTCAGATTTAGAAAGCCCATATCATCCTCAATGTCTTTGCTGCATTTTCCAATATCGCACATTTTGTGCGACATTGCGACAGTTGCCCACCCCTGCTGCAGAGTTTTTTTGGATGTATTATGTAACACCCGTTACCCATCATGCTGGTTCTTATCAGTGCTTATCTCGCTAGGTCCCAGATAAAGCAATGGCAGACCCACCACCAGGCCTCCATACTGAGCTCTATACATAATCAGCCAACAGAGGCCCTGTGCACTTATGAACTATCACGCAGGTTCACATACCAATTTTCAAAGTAGGACAAATGGTAGGGTCTAGAAGACAGAATAGTGGCAAACCATCCCTGACCACTTTCATTACTGTTGGCAGTTTTCTACCCGGCAAGTCCTTTTGGTAGACCCTCATTTCCGATCACCTCCAGTGCCTTACTGTCCCATTTGGTCAACTCTCTCCATCCTCTCTCCACCATATTCCCTTCAGCAGCTCAAAAATATTTTCAAGGTTGCAGAAATGGTAATCCAGTAGCGGCTTTGCTGAAGTTTGTAATACCGCAGGTATCTTTTTTACTATTGACAGGATCAGCCGAGTCAGAGTCTCGTTTGTGTTGTTTCTTTTTATGTAGGCCTAATATTTGGTTAACAGCATTGGTGAGGGACAACGATGATGACACGGTATGCGGTGTTAGTTGTGCATGCAAGCGTGGCCTGTGATTGGGGGAGGGGGAGTTTATCTGTTCTTCTTTTTTTTTGGCACTCAAATAAATTCAGTACGTGCACTACATGTCATGACTGGATGGACATCAAGTTAAAATATATACGGTACATGAACTGATACATGTAGATGTCATATGATTATCCATTTGAAGTTATACCCGAAATGACAATACAACAAGAATGTCCCACAGCTAATGTTTCTATTTATTTGTTATGTTCACAGGGCAGTTTCCTGGTGTACACAAGGATATGGCTGATGGGCGGTCAGCCACCCATCTTCAAACCGGAGGACAACCCTGCTGCAGCCTCAGAATCAGCTTTAACAAGGTGGGTTTAGTCTTCTTCTATCACATGTTCGGTATGTCACAATCACAGGGTGGGCTTCCCTAGCCCACTGAAAAGGGTCTATTTCTCCTCTTTCCTATCCCCTCAGCGGACTATGACCTCAGCTGTCGAAATGGCGTTAAGGATCTATTACTCACTCACTCACTCACTCACTCACTCATATTCACAGTGGGCTAGCGTGGACGGCATGATCTCCAAGTGCCGTCAATTGCATTTGGTGTGATTTTGTAGATTCACTGAAAGCAGACTTCGATATATGCAACAATTGCAAATGTCCACTTGATTGGAAAGGGACAGATGCTGTTTGTAGCGGGAATGGACAGTTTGTCCAATCCACCTGAAAAAAAAAAAGTTTTTTTTTTTTTGCCGCAATCAGGAGTTTCTTATTCAGTTTCCAGATTCAGTGATGCACGTGTTAGTAAAGTGTATCTATTATCTACCAAAAAAAACCTTGGCTGTATTGAGTGGAAGCAGCTTAGTATTGTAGGAGATGGTTCCTGCTCCGTCATCCTCTGTTGTTTTGTTATACCTGGTTTTTAGACAAGCAAGATAAAGTAGTACTCTTTAAGGTGTATTGTTATAGAAGCTTAGAATTAATTAATAGCTTTTATACAACAGAAAAGTGAGGTCATCGCTGACCTATGTGTCATACAATAAGAAGCTTAGAATGTTATACATGTATACATCTGTACACCCCTGGATAACGACATTGATGTCAGCTTTAGCAAAGGCAAACGACAATGCTTTGCTTCTTTGATCTCTGGATCCTCGAATATTAGATGGAATTCTGTCAAATGTCAAATGAACTTCTTTTCTTTTAAAGTGCAACATTAGACGCCAACAGCAGACTTCCATAGTTGTCAGATATAATTAGAAGGGACAACCGTTGTGACAATTGATATGCGAAACCCGAAACATTCTCTGCATCCTACAATGCAGGCACTCTATCAAAGTATAATTGAGAATAAATGCATTGCATAATCAGCATTATTAAATCTATGGACATTTTATCAGTACTTTCTACAGCTTTAATTTGCATTGGCATTCCCTGACAGAGCAGTCGCTGTGTGTATTAACATCAGGCAGTGCAGACTTCAGGCAGCACAGAACATCTTTCATTTCTCTTACCGCGCATCGTTCAGGTGCAGAGCATAGTGGTGCTACGGGTTGACATTTGACAACATGACGTCTGCTATACTTACACATCCTCACATGAGGTCTTTGGGATTGCAGTCACCTGACCTGTCATTCATTCGCACGTGTTTATCCTGTATTAGGCCTTGAAAAAAATTGTAAGTTTCCGGTAATATGGTCCAAAAAGTTGAGGTAGGTAGATCGGATTTTTTTCCCACTGGAGGGTGATTCATAAAAACTCACGATATCAGTTGGGGAAGATGGCCACAGAATCATGGTTTTCATCAACATTGATAATTCCAGGAAGTGGCCTGACAAGTGAGAAATTGAATTAGGCACCAAGTTACTTTTTCTCAGCAAAGAGCGAAAGCTCAGAACTATGCAAGCCCACAGAAAGCGCCAGATTGAAGGCAAATTCTTGGCGAATCCACCCTACCTCATATCCAAAATAGCGGTTTAAGCTAATTACAGCGCTCACATAATTATCGATAGTGCTGTAGCTCAGACAGTCAGAAAGGTACATAATATAACGAGTCATAGTTAGCACATCCGTAGGGAGAACCTTCACTCCGAGCCAAGTGCAGAACACAATGTAGCATTTCCACTGAGATGACTTTGTGCGCCAGGTTGATGGAGACCAAACGAAGGCTCTGGCCTCTGCTGCTAGCCTATCCAACTTCATACACCGCTGGGAAACCACTACAACATAAAAATAAAGGAAACTCTGCGTTACCATCCAGCAATCTTGATAACTTATCCGCCACCACATTGAGACGGCCGGGGATGTGGCGTGCCACTACATGGCAATTGTACAACACTGATAGCCAGAAAACTCTCCTCAAGATTGCCATAGCAACCTTATTTTCATTGCGCCCTGAGTTTATTGCTGCCACTACTTGGGTATTGTCTGAGTTCACAATGACTTTGCTATCTCTGAATATAGGACCCCACCTCCAGAGAGACTCAATTAGAGGGTAGAATTCCTGTACATTTATGTTGTCTGGAATGGCCATATCCGCATATGACCATGGAGGTCTACCACATTTTCCAATGAACCGTGCCATGCTCCAGCCAACCAGTCCCCCATACACTCAACGCCATAACCCTTGCCTGAAGCATCCATGGATAGAGTTAACTCCTGCTCAGTGTCTGACGTAATGATACGGGCTTCCCCATTAAATCATAGTGCTTTGACTCATAGCGCTATGATCACTGCATTGGCTGGTACCCGTCGACATAGTGTGAGCTGCTCATCTAGGAGCCTGTTGAGCATTTTGGAACACCTCGTGATCCTCTGCTGATATTTAGCTTTCCCTCTCTATTAGGGCATGGTTAGGTTGGTCGGCATACAGAGGTATAGCCAGTGGCAGTTCACCCCTGCCCCTCCTGTGCCTAGGCTGGTGATCTCTGTCTTGAGAATGTACCGCTCTAGGGTCTGCAGTCGGGCTGGTGAAAATGTAATTGTCATATAGACCCCCTTGCTGGGATGGCCCATTCTGAACCATTACCAGTATCAGCCGTCTGGGTTTCAGTCTCTTGGCAGAGTGACTGGGCATGTCTCACTTCCTCTTCATTGGTGCCAGTGGGGCATTGTGCTGTGGAGACCTATGCACAATTGTTGTAGGGTGATAGACCACTCCTGATGAGCTGCTCTCATTCACTGCACTTGAGGTAGAGGGATCATTTGTGTGAACTATTGGCCCATTCATATCAGGTCTAGGAGGCAAGTACTGTGTGATGAACGGTGGGTCTCATGAGGGCGAGTAGCAGTTCACTGGTTCACTCCTAGGTGGAGACTGCCCATCTTGGGTAGAACCATCATCATAATGTGTATCACCCAGCAAGAAAAGGTCTCTGATGGTGCTCGGGGCCTCCCTAGGGGTGCACGCCTCCACCTGTGCTAGTTGTATGGCTTCATTTAGGATGTCGCCCCTAGGAGGTGTGTAGGGTGATACTGGTCTCAGGTCAGGAGTCTCCATGTCTGTCATGAGCTTCTCAGCAGTGCGTTGACAACAGACACCTCTTGCTACTTAAGTAGCCCCCTGGGGTCTTGACAAGCCCTCAGGCATGGGGTGAAATGGATTCAGCCAATTAGAATGCTGATGAGACTCAATTAGGCATGGTCAAACAGTAGGCCCTTCTGTGATTGACAGGTCTGTGTTAGGGTCCCCACGTGCTGTGTCGATTAATAGACACCTTCTTACCTCATTGCATGGGGATGCCTTCACAGATGTCCTTATTGGGACAATGTGACATTATCTGTCGCATCCCCCTTTTGGGGGCAACCGAGCTCCTCATATGGTACCCCATGTCTTGCTCAGGCGCGCGCGTGGCCGGGTGTCCTCGGCCCCCTGCCGGCTGTCCCCGGCCCCCTGCCGGCTGTCCCCGGCCCCCTGCTGGCTGTCCCCAGCCCCCTGCCGGCTGTCCCCGGCCCCCTGCCGGCTGTCCCAGGCCCCCTGCCAGGAGCGTCAGCATCTGGCCCTGCCAGCGTGCCCGCGCCCCGGTATCTTGATAAGCCCAGCGTGCTCTTGTCGAGACGTCCGTCTCCAACGAGAGACCTGGTTCAAGTGACGATAAGCTCACCGTTTCTGACCTGCCTCTGTAAGCCGACCCACAAGGTTGGTGGTCGATGACGGATAACTGCTGGTAATAATTGTATTAGGAATGCTGTATTCACTGCGGTTTCAGACCATTCAGCCCCCAGCCATCCGGCCCCTGACCATCCAGCACCTTCCATTCAGCCCCTCATACATCATAACTACATCATAACTACGTCATAACCAAAAGGCACACAAAATTGATGTATTTACTACATACTTATGATGTATCTATGAGCAAAAGGATTTAGACAGCAAATGATGTATTAATGACATACTTGTGATGTATTAATGATGTATTTATAACGGAAATTACAAGGAGTGTTTAAAGAAGGAGTGGTGATGTATTTATGATGAAATTATGCTGTATTTATGACATATTATTAATGATGAGGTTAAGGCTTATATTGGAGCCAGAGTCTGCCAAACAGCCCCTACCAATCAGCCCCCTGTCATTCGGCCCCTAGCCTTTTGGCCCTAATTGCATCATAATTACATCATAACTTCATCATAAATATGTCATTATTTCGTCATAACTTCATCATAAACACAGCATCTGCCCTTTCTCTTAATTCCTGCTGTAATTTACATCATAACTTTGTCATAAATGCGTCATAATTCCATCATAGATTCATCATAAATACGTCATCTATCCTTTGGACGATTGTAGGTCATTCAGCCCCTGCCATCCAGCACCTGCTATCCAGCCCCTTGTCATCCGGCCCCCTCTCCATCTGGCCCCCAGCCATTCGGCACCAAATGCGTCATAATTATCATTTTTCGTCATAACTGCATCTTTATGTCATCTCATCCCTTTTATACGTCATTTGTACATCATAAATACGTCATTCCGGTGTTGTAGAGCTTATCCTTTCTGGAAATTAATTTCCGGAAACATCATTCCTGCATCATAAATACGTCATTCCTCCATCATAAAAACATCATTCCTACATCATAGCAACGTCATCACTACATCATAACTTCCAAATACTGGTCACATGATGTATTTATGACGTATTCATGACATATTTATGACGTATCTATGACATATTTATATATAAAACTGATTCTCCAACTCATTTGGAGGTTATGACATAGCTATGACGTATTTATGATGTAGGAATGACATATTTATGATGTAGGGATGACGTATTTATGATGTAGGGATGATGTAGGAATGACGTATTTATGATGTAGGAATGACGAAGTTATGATGTATGAAAAGACTGTTTGACTAACTTGGCAGTTAAGATGCATTTATGACGTATTTATGATGTATCAATAACGTAGATATGATGTACTTATGATGTAGTTATGATGTATTAGGGGCTGAATGGTTAGGTGCTGAATGGAAGGTGCTGGATGGTCAGGGGCCGGATGGCTGGGGGCTGAATGGCCAGAAACCGTTTGGCAGGGGCTGAATGACCTACAATCATTAACTGCCTGCATGATTTGCACTAAAGTCTGACAATTGGTTTTATTCATGTTCTTCCCTTCTGAACTTACTGCAGTTCAGTACGAGGAATTAGTCGCTGTAAAGCTGTATAGGAAGGGTATTGTATAATTGTATTCATTGAAACTTGTATTATTTACAGGAAAAGCATTTTACAAATCCCCAGGATATCCTATTCCTATAAGCCAGGCTGCCCTTTATTTTCCATCCTCAATAATGAACGGACTTTCATTATTGTTGTTATTATTTTACAGATTCCTGACCCACGGCTATGTGTACGCCCTTAACGCATGGCTCCTCCTCTGTCCTATCACTCTGAGTTATGATTGGCAGATGGGAAGCATTCCCTTGGTAACCAAGATGGCCGACCCACGGAATACCGTCTCTGTCCTCCTTGTCCTGTCGCAGTTCGTGCTGGTGATCCTCTCCATCTGTAAAACAAAGGTCAGTTCATGTCATTTATACATACTTAAGCACTAATGTAAACATTAATACAACTAGTTTTGATGAGATGTTTTGTATTATTAAAGTCTTTACAATGTCCAATCGTATGATAAAACCAACAGACGTCACTGTAACAGCTATTGTAATTGTCTCCTCTGTCCCCAAGGCATGAAGGCGTGGTATTTATCTGTCCTTAAATCTTACTCGAGACATTATTAAAAGCCGTGGGTGACATTGTGAGCAGTCACAATTTAGAAGGTTTGTCCCATGCGTTTAATCGAGACATGGCACATTTTTTTGGCCGATAAATGTGTCGATAGCATGAGACGTGTGCCTCTTTCATGATAACGCATAGTATACTCTACAACTAAGGTGACAGTTTGTGTGCTTCTTACATCTGACAGGGCATCCACCAGAGGAGGCTGGTTGTCTCCCTCCTCCTGCTGCTTGTCCCATTCATCCCGGCGTCCAACCTCTTCTTCCCTGTCGGATTTGTCATAGCTGAGCGGATCCTCTACATCCCCAGGTAGGCGCTACCTCTGTCACTTTCAACAATTAATCCAATATAACATAAATATGGATGCCCAAGGTTTGTGAGTTGAGGAATATTGCACGAGCCGAAGGCTCATGCAATATCCTCAATATACAAACCGTGGGCATCCATATTTATGTCATATTAGGGTTATACCACCTTTTCCTCCATTTTGTATTAATTTCTTACCTGATATCCCCAGAATAAAGGCAGCAGAAGACATTTTGTAAGTGCCACCAATCCTCCCTGTTTCGCTCTGCGAGAAGCCATTGTTATTGTTCCTCGTCGGTAGCGGTACTGCTGTGTTTACACCCAGTTTACGTATTGAATCCAACCATGACATGTTGAGTTATTAAAATGTAGACATCCTTAGATAGTCTAGATGATCCTTCCATGCTTAATATGTCCAATATATTCAAAATAAAGAAGAATACATTGATTTTTCAATCCTAAGCGAGTCGCGGTATGGCGGTGTGGCCATTCCCACCCGCCTCCCCGTCCGACGAATTGTGTCAGTGGCCCGGATGTAGGTCAGAGGACAAACAAGGCAGACGCTGAAAATGTCAATGGATTCTTCTTTATTTTGAATATATTGGACATATTAAGCATGGAGGGATCATCTAGACTATCTAAGGATGTCTACATTTTAAGAACTCGACATGTCATGGTTGGATTCAATACGAAAACTGGGTGGACACATGGACCTATTGCTATCAGGTTAGTAGAGTTCAACCTTTGCTTTGGTTTTCCTCACTGTACAGTGTCACGTAATGGCTAAGGCTTCCGCCCAGATCCACTGCGGCTGGGGTTCAATACCCCTACGAGTCTGGACAGTTTTTCACATAGGGATCATGGCTAGATTGAATTAATATCTTAGCCACACATTTCCCAAAAATTTATAAGTCCAACGTGACCTCGAAAAAGTATATCCAAAAATCCAAAAAAAAAGCACATGTGCCGTATATGCTCTGATAAGGCACTGGTAGAAGAGGGCATAACAGTAAGGGAGGTGCAAGAATAGTGGTATAACAACAAATGTGCATTCTTCCAGGCTAAACCCTTTACGCACGTACTGATGCCTTGAGACGTCACATTTATTGTTGTCTTGCCGACATTGCCGTAGCAGCTGATCTATCAGAAGTGTATCTAACCCTTAATTTCGGAAATCGGGAGAGCTGATAGAAATACTACGTATAGCTACAGATGAACTTCTCTTCTAATGTTCACCATAGTTAACAGGTTGGCCTCAATAATCAATGTCCGGCACTTCGATTAGAAAAAAAACAACAATTCAATGTGTATACCAGAACGTCACTAGGTGAGGATTGTGTTAACAGTTATTCGGAATATGTGTGGCATACTATAGTGACTTTTTATATATATAGTAGTTGACCGCTAGTGGGGTATCGCTAGTTGTAGAGATACGTTCTACATCCTTTTTTAATAGTTGTACATCATTAGTTTTTTTAAAGGCACACAAGAGTTGGTCTACAACATTCGATTAAAGCCTCTTCCAAATGATTTGTCCTTCTTTTCAAAGCACAAGACCTAGAATCAAGAGGCTGAAAAGAATGTGTTGCAAATTAAGCATGACTAACTGCAATCTGAGGTCATACATATTATTCTTATTTTGCTTCTTTATTTTTCTTTAATTGGACGATGACATTTCCCCAGTCGACTGTAATTATTATTTGATGTTGCATCATGGACGCAATATGTGAATTTGTATCCCTCGATACTTGGAATGAGGAAGTATAATTTCATCAAGAATTTCTTATGTCTCTCATGTCATCTGTATGCAGCAACAAGTGAACTGATGGCAAGTTACTCGCCGGCGCTGACTTCGGGCATCATGTTATCAATGACCTTCAGGCCTTAAAGCATAATATCCTCTTCAAATTGTTCATAGTATATTCTACGGGACACATTTAACTGTTACTGTCATTAATTTATGGGACATCCTCCATTAAAGAGGACATCCCACAGCTCAACAGTAGCAGTCAGAAGAAATAACATAAAAATCAACACCCCCTTCTCATATTGATTTTAATTATACTCACTCAAGCATTGGTGGATTATTTTTACTGCTGGTGAGATCAAGCAAGTAAGTAATTACGGTGCGGCCGGGGCGTGGACGAGCAGCTCCCGTTATGGGGCTGGGAGAGGCTTGGAGCTGCTCCTCCAGAGATCCTCATCAAGATAGGGGGCAATATAGGGGGTAGGGACTAAATAAGGGCCGTTGTAGGGGCGTGGGCAGGCACCAGGAAGCCTTGATTAAGTGTGAGTGAGGCAGACAGCGGGAGTCACTCAGAATCGAGCTATACAGGTCAGAGTGAGCTGTTCTTGAGGTGCTCGTAGTAGTCGGAATTACCCATACTTTGTCTGAATAGGAGCAGACCAGACTGGGGACGATGTGCTGGACCTGTCCGGGTCTTTAAGTAGGAAGGGGAAAGAAGTATAGGAATGCCTTTGTGTATAATGTTTCTTATTCTTGCCAATTGTGGTAGTGGCAGTCATATTCTTTTTCTCTCTCTCTCTCTCTCTCTCTCTCTCTCTCTCTCTCTCTCTCTCTCTCTCTCTCTCTCTCTCTCTCTCTCTCTTTCTCTTTCTCTTTCTCTCTGTCTGTCTCTGTCTGTCCGTCTCTCTCCCTCACCTACTCTCTCTCTCTCCCTCTGTCTTCATTCTCACTCTGTTCGTCATTGTCCTGTCTCTCACACTCACACCGTCTTTATAGTGAGCGTACAAGTCCTTTGTCTACACCAGTGTGTCACGTAGAACTGTAGGGGTCTGCTTGCTTTCTATGTGTTATCCGTTGTAAGCACGTGATTATCAGGTTTTCGTCCGTTTATAATCAGTGGATCTCTTTACCTGGCTTCCCCTTTCACAGCATAAAAAACAGTCACCACTTACCCCAGAGAGTGTACAGTTAAGAAGAACCTATAACAAGGGAATCTAGCTCAGCTCAAAGACTTGGTGATGAGAGCTAAACAAGCTAGGCGGCATTACCCCCCATGTAATTACGCCAGCGATGACTCACTAGGCTAGTATATTGTTTCACATGCCTTCATTGATCCCAGGAGAAATATGTTAGCGATATGACAAAAAAATAATCATAGGAGAGTGTTCACAGCCGCCCCCTACCTTTTGAGCAGTTCCATGAGAAGCTAACTGAGGAGGAAAAAGTGAGCTGCTCAGGGAATATGGTTTCCTTGTGATCAGCATGGATCAGTCAACACTTAGGCTTTGATTTGCGTTTGAGGAAAGAATAATTGTTACAGCAATGTGATCTCCTTTTGTACATGTGTGCGTATTTAGAAAGAGGTGGGTTCTTCAAAACAACCACAGCCTCACATACACTGTTGTACATTGGGTATAACTAAAGAAACGAGAAGAAAAAACACAATCACTTTGAAAGAGTGTGATGATCATTTGGGGAGCATGTGAAGAAATTGAGGAAAGACCGATGATTATTATTTATACTTCTAACCCACCGCAGGTCTTTTGATAAATGGCAAGAGATGGCCCTGGTATATCACATGTCAGACATGTCTAGTTTAATGAGGAATGAATAGAAATGATCATATAGTCGGTCAAGTGCTATAAGTTGTTATGTGTGCCATATCCCGAAGATGGGCCCATGCTGCACATTGTAGAATCAGCTCATATGCCTCACTACAGAATTGTGCAAATTCAAAGTTAGTATATCCGATGAGATGGGCTCAAAAATGAATATTCCTTAAAATGAGTTAAGATGTTTGGAATGATCTTACTGCATGTACTACACACTTAATTCACCTTTATTCCTTCTGATTTTGTTTGTATTTAGAAGATAGCATCAACTTTAGGGCCAAGATACACTTTTTGGCAGGCACGAATAACATTGTACATGTTAGATATGCACTAGGACAGGCCTGTAGATGTGTACTATGAAACACTATCTGAGCCATTTGTGTACATGGATGGCATGTGATAAACAGCAATTCTTTCTAGATGACGTTGTTATATTGGGACACATCTAAACAGTATTTGAAAAAGATATTTTTCGGATGTACCAACTTTATGTGCTTAAAAAATCAAGCCATGGCTGCTGTAACATTGGGGCAACATAGCAATAGGCGCCCATGATATAAAGGTGACCCTTACACAAATGATTACCGTTTCAGATTGTGTGGCACATGTGAAAATTGCGATATAAAATTATTCAGTATCTTGGCCCACAATCACAGGAAACCACCTATTTCTAATTTAACCATAGTGCATCCCAGCTGAGTCATTGGGAGGTCATTTCAAGCTCTGTTAACGATCCCTTAACGACTGTCCACAGGGACCTGGTCATAGAGCCTGGTTAGCCTATTGGTAAGGCTGGAGGCTGGAACAATGGGGAGGAAAGGGGTAGGGGAGGATGGAGGATAAGAATGAGTGGCAGCGAATGTGGATGGGTCTGTGAACAACATCTGCGTTACTCAAACAGTCGTAAATCACGGTGCCCGCCCCTGGAGGGAGAGAACAAGAGGGAATGGGTTAGGGACGTCAGACAGACACATAGTCCCCCCCATCCCCACTCACAGCTCCCACCACCCACTCACCGGGCCACTCACCTCCCCAACCAGTCACCCATACCAACACAGTCCAGACCCCCCTCCCCTCCACACACACACCCTCCATATAAACCACCAACCCAACCACATATATCTTACTGGTTGTAGCCATACTCAGCCATGTTTCGGGCCCAGCTATCAGAGCCCCAGCAATGGAAGTCACCGTTCCTTGAAAATGACCTTCAATGCTATTATTTATTACACCATGGTTATCGACTTTAGGCACTGATTTGCGGTGCCCAACCTTGATAAGTCGATTTATTATATGGCTAATACCGACGACACTATAGATTAGTACTACTTACGCCGTATTCAATGGGGGGGATGGAATATGATCCTTGCATATTCAGCGGCGCCATTTTGAAATTTATACAGAGCTAACTTGTTTCGTATTTAGGTATGGTTATTAGAAGTTTTACGGTAAAACAATGATTGAACTAGTTAAATAATATGTTATGAATTGTTTAAGGTATATCTATGTATTAGCGCCATGTTATATCGAAACTAAAAGCAGCGGCTAGCTCCGTATCACGTGACCTACTTCGTCGAGCAAGGTGTCATGGCGGATCAAAACAAACCGGGACGAGTCTATGCCTTCAAAACCAGTAAATATTGTTGAAATCCTTTATTTAAAAGCAATTTAAACCCGTGGGCCATATAATAAATGCAAATGTCCACTCCCGTGAATAATTTCGCATCATATTCACCTGCGAAATTATTCACGGGTCGTGGACATTTGCTTATGTATCTAGCATGCACTAAAGGCATCATGGAAATTTTTGATACAACTTGTTACGTATTTCCCGAGGTCATTCTGGACACTGCGTGCACTCCATGGCGGTTCTAATATGAACATGCCCCAGGGAGGCACGTCGACGTAACATTTTGCGTCCACGCTGTCCAGTCCACTCGCCGAGAAAGGTGTTCTTGTTTTGATCAAAGCGGAGCCCTGTTGTCGATGGAAAATGTCTAATTTGAGGAGAAATACATATCCCATCGTGGCCTATACACCCGTGACACTTAAATATAGCTATATATATGTTCATCTCTCTTCACCAAGGACCCAGTTTTGCTGTATTTACAGTGTAGATGGAGAATATATGCTTGCATACCGATGACTTGACAAGAAACCAATATGGCGTAGAACTGGCCCCTTCACATTGACTTGCAACAAGAATTATTCAATTTCATGGCTGTAAAAGGTAGAAATATTCAATTTAATGGTTGAAACCATGGTATAAACACCATAGTAGATTGCTGGGCCAACTCGGTCCTTTTATCCCCTAGATAAAGGACCTCGTGGAAGCCCAGCAATCCATTATGCCCTTACTACTTAGGGGGAAATCGCTCTTCCTTGTAATGCTGCATATACCAGATGGTTTTAAGGACCTTGGTGCATTGAAGGGCGGTCCTTTTTTTACCATTAGAGAGGTTAAGATGTGCATAATTCTACGCGTACGGCAACGCCTATCCTACCGTTTCCTATTTAGGCTATTACATGCATTCTAGAAGTACACGTTGCCGTACACATCGTGATCTTGACAGCTCTATTGTCCACAATATTTAGACTTGGTTCTTCTGGCTATTTGCCAAAGTAAAGTTTTATAATATAATCGAAATAACAAAAAAAAAATCACGATTCATGATACTATATATATATATATATATATATATATATATATATATATATATATATATATATATATATATACGTTAAAGGCAGCCATCCAATAAACCACGTGGAAATCTGCCCCTCACTGCTGTGAGGCATTGCTGCCTTACAAGTTACAGGGGTTTTGGGGAAAAGTACATGTACCGTTAGTTATGTCCGCTGGCTGCTGTAGTAATAACATGTAGGGAGCTAAGGTGCACAGTAATATTCCCCATTGAATGGGGACCCATAATGCCTAAATGCGAGAGAGGTATTCCCAAGAATGCGTTTCGCGGCGAGAATGTGGCAGCCCTTGCCACATCGGTATTTGTTGGCCTACACCGACTACCATCTGGGACCATTCGGGAGGGCTCGGCAGATAAGTAGTATATAGAAATGGTAGATATCATCAGGATGTGTGCGGACCTCTCTACACAGTGTTATCACAAAGTTTCAAGTTCATGTTATAAGGTTTATTTGGCAACACCTAGCTTGGTTTAAGGAGACAATTAAAGCAGCCACAACAGCCGGATGTCTGGAGCAGAATGGGTGCAATTAAATCTGCTCCCACTAACCTACACAGAAAAAAAAATCGAAGTTGGTCAGTCTAACTTAACTTAGTCAAAACAGCTAAATGATCTTAGTTAGTGCATCTGACTAACGGGTGACTAACATTGACTAACTTATGTTAGACTCAGTGACTACCCCCAAGGTTAGCCATTTTGACTAAGTGACAATGCCACCTTTTCATACCAGGTGGCAGGCTGGTTTGTAACAGGACTTTTGTGGTGGGTGTGTACCACAAATGGTTCTATGAATGTCAAAATTATGGTGATTTTTGATTACCCTATATACTCAGGGCACAAACAATTCAACCTAACATCATGTTTGACAAAAATTACCAAATAAATTGATGATTTATCAAAGGAACCCGGTAGTAAGATAGATAACACGTATTCTGTGGTAATCTAGATATATACATATATGCACACTATTGCATCTACTGTTGCTAGGCAAACACACCACCTAGCAACAAAACAAAAGCACCACTTTATTCTACTAAGCTGATTTATAGTGAGTAGGACCCACCAGATACTTTCTGGACTGAACATATATGTAATTCAAAGTGACATTTGAATCTATTGTCGGCCATTTTGAATTTCAGCCATATACAGCCTCGCCATTGAATTTTATGAAGCCATATTCTTAATCAGTACCCTTTTTACCATAACAGTCAAGGGAATTGATAAAGATTTAGCATGGAAAAACATCCATTTAGATAAAGAGGGAAATTATTTAAATGGAACAGCATCGTATTGGCTCAAGGTAGATTTAGTCTACATAAATCATATTAGATATTGTGGTTAGATGAGGATAAGAGCAAGTTTTATACATGTATCTGGAGTGCATTTAAAATTTTCACAGTTTGTATTAGGGCTTGATGAAAAGCTTATTATGTCTTCATTCCAACAAGGCCAATAGCTTTAGGATCCAGACAAGATAAGATAGTCTTAGAGCTTATGGATTGAGCATACCCCTTGAATAATATGGTAGCAAAATTGTCCCAAAAGTGGTCTGAATCCGCACATGGATAATGAGCAAAACCGGTAGTGCATCCCAAGATAATCAATGTTAACATCTTGAAACTTGCTCAGGGGACTCTAAGGATAAAAAAAAATACCTGTTGCATTGTAATGTGGGGGGTGCATGGTGGGCCCTATCAGCCCCCGGCCTACATGACGCTGCTGTAAGTCTGCTACAGTGCTATTGGCCAGTAGCTGGTCTGGAGCTGGTTCTGGCGACGCACACTGATATGAACTGATAAGATGGGACTAGCATGTGCCTGGAAGTGTGTGTTAACCAGGGACAAGGTACCCATCAGGGTATGTGTTATCAGTGGGTTTTACCTCAGCCAGCGAAATTCAAAATGGTGGCTCCACTAGGCCTCCATACTGAGTCCTATAGGATGCAGACACGCCCCAAAGGGTAGGCTGGCCCACACACCACACAGGCATGCACTGCCTCACCGCCCCTCCAATCCTGCACGTGGTGACTTAAGCGGCTCCTCTGAGACCGCCAATGCATGATTTCATTATGAAGCGACAAATGCACCCAACTGATAAGTTATGTTGGACAGTGCAGTCTGCCGACTGCTAATCATGCTCCGTAAGCTATAGACCCCCTCAATCATATTCCATTCTCGCCTCTCCCTCTCGTCACCACTCGTTCCCATTTAAAATTTTTCCTCCCAAACTTTCCCCTTTCATTTTCTAACTACTTCCATCCAAACACCTTTTATCCTGTCATATTATCTATCACTCTTTTTCTCCCTTAACTTTACCTTTCATTCTCTTTCACCTTCCTATTTTCCTTCCCAAAATATTCCACCCTCAATCCTGTCTGCTACGTCCTCGCCTTAAGCATAAAGACAAAAACAGGGCTCATGGATCACCCCAGCGCAATCCTGCTAGACCCACACAGAGGAAAGAACACTGATCGCTTTGACACATACTGCACAGGTCACAATTTGTCTCCCAGATGACATGTATGAAGGCATGTCAAATGAGGTTGACCCTCTCATATTTGGTTTGTCAACTCCATTTGACATGCGTAATAAAGACACGTCACATATTTCTGATCCATTCACCTGAGTGCTAGGTAATACTGTGAGACAATTATGTAAGGGTCAAGAGCAGTCAATAACTATGTACCAATGGTTCAATCAAGGGAGGCCTATAATAGAAGGCAGGGGATATCATAGTCCCACAGGCCTGCAACACTAAGGCACTTTTTCCTATCTACAGAACTCCTACTTGACTGAGGACTTCTATGCAGTCCATAAGACAAGGGCATGGAGGTGCATGGCAATGCCATATGTCTCCCTGTACTGTAGATACTGAGATTATAGATTGTGGGTTAGAATACAGTCCTTTGGTATTTTCACTGACCCACACATAAGGTGTCTAACCACTCCAGTTGGAGTATTCAGGATGGTGGGTGTCTATTTTGATATTCAATAACAAATGCAGATTTAACAACGAAATAGAATTCACTACCATTTATTGATAGTATTTACAGACCTTAGTGATCTATTCTTCATGAAAACAAAATGACACAGATACATCAAATGTCTCAAGTGTTGGTAGTACTTCTTGGTAGTGATTAGTCCTGGTACCAAAATGGTTGTTTGCTCCATCTAGTGGAATATCCTAGAACAATTATGTATGTCAAACCATCACATGTCAAGTGCCTTCGACATGGCCGTGACCCTGGTCAACTCACAGATGACATGGCATTTTAAGGCATGTCAAATCATATGAGGATTACTGTGTGCTACAGTTGTCATGGTGACATATGTGCACATGTCCCAATGACCTGTGCTCTCTGTGTCAAATCAAGTTGACATGGGTATACATGTCACTTTGTCAGGAAGAATTTTCTCAGTGCACAGCTATCACAATCACTCTGTCAACAATCAGCTCCTCTGGGGCCGTGTCACCAACATTGTAGGGTTTTCATTAGCTTCCGGTTCTACCCCGCACCCCAACTTCACTGCCAACAGCATACATCACAGCACGCCCCCACCTTCACTGCCAACAGCAGACGTGCACAGCACGCCCCCGCCTTCACTGCCAACAGCAGACATCACAGCAGGAGAAGCGGAACCGGAATTGCGTCGCTGCCTGTCCTAATTGTATCAAAACTATGCCGAAGCCCCCCTTTCCCCGAGCCTCAACTCTTACCCCACTACTTGACACATGAAGATGGGGGTGCTGGATGTAGGTTACAACTGCCAAATGGGTGACCTCTTTGGTTACTGTAGTATGGAAATGATCATTTTTAACACGGAGGGGGGGGGGGGGGCTGGTGGGTTTGAGGGGGGGGTAGAATTTTCTTCGCCCCCTTGAACAGATGGGGGGGGGCAAATTTTTTTTTGCACTTCCGCACGCAAACCCACCACCCCCCTCCCCTGTTGTTAAAAGATAATGACTCCCTAAGCGATTACGATCGTCCTGATTCGTTCATTAGACAAGATCACTTGATTACTGCGTTCAGATCGCATTTATATTGTAGACGGTACGGACTCAAATATGAAAATAGTCTTGAACAGAGTTTCATGTTACATGGTGTATGAGTCGACGTAATTAGTGCGGGCTGGAATCTATTATACAAGGTAGGTCTATAATAGCCCACACTTCTTTCCTCCCAAGATTTAGGTCTCTCGTTAAGCGATAGGTCTTATTTTACCCTTTTCATCTTGCTACTCAAGTACAAGATTTCTTAGCACTAACTAATGAAATCACGTATCTGCAGTAAAGCATGGGAAAAGAAAAGTTGCTATGAAATATGGGTAACAATATTACCTGCATTTCCCTACTCTACTCTAATGAACTAATCTTGAAGATGCTATAATTCTTACCATCCTGTCAGTATCATGTAACGCTGAATCCCCAGATCCTCTTATCGAGTCCCTGGATCCTCTTAGTGTATCCTACCGATAGGTGATAGGCAGGTTAGGATTGGCGCCTGACCCAAGAAAAAGTGAAATACATTGCATTCGCAGTGGGACAGTAATGAGTAAAAATCGAATTGACATTTAGAGAAGGGGCTGGGTGGGAGCCCCACGAGTCTGCCACCGCTCGTTCTAATGGCAAACGATGCAATTTAATGGCAATGAAATATTCATGATCATCATCATCACCACCACGACACTCTTTAGTGGAGGGAGTTACCGTAAATTCTCTCGTAAAAACCGTGGCTATTATCAGGCTTAAAAGTTATAGAACAGTACTTAAATTACAATTTTCAGGCAAATAAAGGGCTTATAGCTCCCTCTTAAGTTGGGGGTGCGGCCCACACCAGGGTGCAGCATATATGAGAGAATTTACGGTAGTATCCTAGATTCAATGTGATCTTCTTGCTTGATAATAGAGATCTGTCCTCATTCAAGACATTATGTAATAAAAATAAAGATACGTGTTTGAAAATGTCTGTTTTCTAAGCTTACAGATGCACTAACAAAAACACTCAGAAAAATCTATGTCATTATCTGTTAATCCTACGCAATAAATCATGACGATGGAAAATGTTTTATTTCATTATGGACAGGGACTATAGAATCACTGTGGGCTATATGCTGAAAATAAAAGCTCAGTTTGGCTGATACATTTGTTTTGGTATTTAGATAGTTACGAGATATCATAAAGGATGGCTTACTGATACAATAAGGTTTGATATGATGTCAAATGTGCTCATAATTTTCATTGTTGAGCTGTATTTTCTCAATTGTCAGATTGAAGGGAATTCTGACCAGCGCTGATGATAAACGCGGTTCTTATCGTTTAGCCATCGTTAAGACTATGACATTTATCACCTTTTTGGCCCGGCATGTGTTTAATATCCTAAAGTTTAGCTGCACATGGTTTTAGCTTTACCTTCTTAAACATATAAATTCATTTATGCTTCCTAAGAGATTTACACCTATTTGTTTAGATTATTATTTTCTAACCGTATATATGTACAATCCCCCCGTCCCTGGAACCAATTCCAGATACTTTTATCAAAACGCCCATCTCATGATGTCAGCAGAGTAAAGCTCTGCACTACAACGTCCCCATTCTTCAACAAATTTAATACTCCTCTGGGCGAGTACAGTCTGGGTAGACTGTGACATGGTAAGACACTTGGGGGCACTTAACACAACTGCCATAGACAAACTGAATATAGATGGTCATGGTAAAGGGGGATGGTCGACAGTGTGCCTGATGTGGATGGGGCCCGTGGCTGTATATTCATCACCCAGAATGGAGCTGCTGTCATGTAGAGAGGTAAAAAAGGTATTAGGATAATGGCCCTGTGCGAGGCCAAAGGAGCAGCTCCCATGAGCTACTATCCTATAGGTCTACATACTGAGTAAAATACACATTAATTCAGGCCCCTTTTCCTCATTCCAATATCAACCTTGGAACAGATAGCACGCGAAGCTCACTCATCTGTTACATGGTGCTATATAAAGTATTCCATGACTATATTCATCACATAGTGATGCTTCTTATAGGTAGGCCTCCATCTCATGTGACAAATCACAACTTATTGGCACTGAATGCATACCTAGATTCTCTTGAAATTGCATGACAGGGGTGCTTTTAGACTAGTTTATGACCAATTTACTATGCAGGGCACCTTTAGTTGATAAACTTTCTCCCTCATGCCTGCCAACTCCTAGCCACTGCTTAATTCCTATGTCCGTATAAATGGGGTCTATGGTGACCCTTCTGTAGCATTATCATGTTGGCCCTGCAGTTGATACTGCCGTGTTCTCCATTTGCTGGATGGATAGTGAAGTACCTGGCTGATTGCCTCGTCGTGTCTCATCTCCTCTAACACAGGAGAGTTCTATGTACAGAGGTCTTATTGTACGGGGGGACGGACCTGGAGCTTGTCTCAGCTCTGACACAGGAGAGTTCTATGTACAGAGGTCTTATTGTACGGGGGGACGGACCTGGAGCTTGTCTCAGCTCTGACACAGGAGAGTTCTATGTACAGAGGTCTTATTGTACGGGGGGACGGACCTGGAGCTTGTCTCAGCTCTGACACAGGAGAGTTCTATTTACAGAGGTCTTATTGTACTGGGGGCACGACCTAGAGCTTGTCTCAGCTCTGCCTTGATGCTACCTCTGTATCCTCAATCATGCTGGTGTTATTTCTATTTGTTTGAGGTGAACAACAGAGACTTGTGGTCTGTACCGCGAATCGCCATGTACTGTCGTGTGTGAATCATGCATGGATCGTGTGTGAATCGTGTTAGTTGAAGCCTTTTTACATCGTGGGCTATTGGACATAAAACATTAACCCGATGCTGGTCGCTGGCTAACCAGAAATGTCTAGCATGCTATAGATATTATCAGCATGCTAACTAATAATAGATACAACTAATAATAAATACTTAGAAAAGTGGAAGGCCTCTAAAATTTCCCAGAAAACGCAATCACCATCGTGTATGAAAAGAACTCGACCGATAAACAAAACGATGTCTCGTAACAACTGCTGATGTATATATATAGGATTCCGATCACATCTTACTGTATGTCTTCATCGGCCAGCACATCCCCGACTGGGCCTCCCTAGCCCACTTAAAAGGGTCTGCTTCTCATCTTTCCTATCCCCTCAGGATGTGTGTGGTGCACACATGCGCGGGCACTGACACATTCCTCTGTGAAAGTGTGTAATGTAGTTCTTGCCATGAATATGACCTTAGCTGTCGAAATGGCATTAAACATCTATTACTCACTCACTCTCACATCCCCGACCGATTTGCCGACGCTAATAAGTCAGTTACTCTCCAATAAAGGTCCATGCAAACGACGTTTGGTCATAAGAATTCAATCAGAACTCCTCACTCACTTACAACCTACATTTGCTACTCGATCCACACCCAGACACCTTTAATACATAAGTAAATACCAGCAGCACCAGCGGCAATTGCCTCACATTAGTTCTCAGACAGCATCTCCTTAGGCGGACCAGTGGCCAGCAGGCACTAATTCATCTCACTGCAGCGACTACACAAAAATTGCCTGATTACATTGGACACGGTGCCTGAGGGCAGCCGGCTCTCACAGCCCACACCCTGCCAGCTACATTAGGTTAGATCGATAGTAATCAAGTGCCTGCGGATTATTGCATTTGATGGCATTAGTTAATTATGAATTGCAATAACCGTCGGATGGTGGTGTGCGCTTTTATGGGGAAGGAGGGGAGGGCGAGGGTTGATGTAGATGTAGGGGTTGGTGATGATGGTGGGTGGGTGCTAGAGAGGTGAATACCTGGATATGGAGGGTCTGAGCAATGATGGCCCCATGAAGCTAAGTGAAGAGGGGATAAGCCTTTTTAATGGTGACGGTAGGCACTCTGACGGTGTCACATGAGTGTCAGCTGAGTCCTGAGTCCTGATCTACTCACATTAAACACAGGTTATCCCCAGCTGTCAACAACAAATTCTCTAATATCTGAATATGCTAGTACCATAAAGGTGACTTGGTTGCTAATTCAAAATAAGGGTCAATCTTAAAAGTTGGCCTTTACCTAGACAATCAGTGGCTCCCTAGATTCATTGCGATGCCAGTAGTATACTCACAATGTACGCATGACTCTACAGTCAGCATAAGTTAGATATTTAGCAGATAGCTACTCAAATAGACACCTGAAATGATTTGTAGAAATAGTAAACACTCTCAAATTTGGTGCAGAATAGGTCAAAATGTAGGTAGGTACGCATGCAGGCCAATAGAAAAAAAAACTAGATTGGTCAAACCTATATATATTTTTTTTTCATCTCAGATTATAACAATAAAACATCTAATGGTTTGCATGAAAAGTATGGAAAATAGAGGAAATTCAGGCTGTATGGCTATTGGTATTATTGTTGACTTTGTTGATTCTGACTTACAGGCCTTTTTATGCATATTATCACAATTTCAGGATTAAAGGGATGAGACAATTCAAGGATTTGTTGGTAAAACACCTTAGTCATTCCCTCTCTGGACTATAATGCATATTTAACAGAATAGAACGTGGGTTTGAAGGACAATCAGGCCCTACTTGCCGATAGGGGGTGAACAATGCCAAGTCACGTCTAGCAAATAAAGTTAATCCCCCCCCCAAAAAAAAGGGGGGGGGCATTTGGAAGAAATCTATGATGGATTTCAGGGTCCTGGGTTATATATTTCTTGAGGAAGCAACTCACACATGTATAGGGTGTCGGTGAGAGAAAACAGACTGAGAAAGAGCCAATTTTCCAGGGTTACGAGGGCATTGATTACCCCCCTGGTCTGTGCTTTAGGGACTCACGGGGCACCTCACATGTTATGCTTTGATCAAGTACACCTAAAAGATTGTATTGGTGGTGTTTGAGGTAATTTTTAGTCCTGGCCCCCTCCTTATTGCCGTTCATTCTTAGGAATGAACGGCTATAGGAGGGGACCCATTCTTAAATACAAGCTCTCATAGTGGTGCTTCCTCGCTCTCCATGTATAATCCTGTCATAGGTACAGTATTGAGTATGCCTATACCTGGATTAAAATCTGCAAATCAGTCAAGCATAGAAGTGGTGGCAGTGGTGGTGTTGGTGGACCTGTTATTGTAGACCCTGGGGACAGAGTGGTGGTAGCCACACCTCAGGCAGAGCCATGGTATATAGTATATATACCCCCCCCCCCACCCACCTCTGAATAGTGGTGGTGGCTGTGCTCCTGTGGTGGCCCCATACCTGCCTGCCACCACCTCCCCCAGCACCATGTGGTTCTCTTCTGCTGGTGGTGCATTTCTCAGCACCACTGACTATTAACCCACTAAAGGCCACCTACATGTATATTTATGTATACATGTACACATAAGTATGATGCACTTTTTTAGGAGTTTTAAGTGGCGTGGCATTGGATTATTTGGAGTCTTGGGACCGTTTTCCATGTGTGTCGGCCATCTTGGTTTTCGGAAACACAGGGATCCAGGCCATATATGGTCAATTTTGATCTTAAAAAGTTATCAGATAGATGTTAGTGACCATTGGGACACCTCAACTACCTAATTCTTTTGTTTTCCTTGTGTGTCGGCCATCTTGGTTTCAGGAATCACAGGGATCCAGGCCATATATATATGGTCAATTTTGATCTTCAAAAGTTATCAGATGGATGTTAGTGACCATTGGGACACCTCCACTACCTAATTCATTTGTTTTCCTTGTGTGTCGGCCGTCTTGGTTTAAGGAATCACAGGGATCCAGGCCATATATGGTCAATTTTGATCTTCAAAAGTTATCAGATGGATGTCAGTGACCATTGTGACACCACCACCACCAATACCACCACCACACTACTCCCAACGCTCACACACATTCCTTATTTGCATATTTTAATCCAGGCATAGGTTTACTCCATACTATAGCAATGGGGCAGGATTTTACATGGAGAGCGAGGAAGCACCACAATCAGAGCATATATTTAAGTATAGGTCCATTCCAAAGGCCATAGAGTTCATATATAATGATCTTTTTTCCTTGGATCATCATAGGAATATGCACGGCATTACAGCATTGCTGTGTTTACTTTCCTGAAAGTATGTTATAGATTAATAAATTGCAAAACACACAACATATGAAGGGCTTTTAGATTCCGTATTAAAATAATATTTGTTCTGAAAATTTTGATCTACTATCATATTAAAAATGTTGTAAATCAATTCTATACTTCTTAGAACATGATATGAATATGCACGGTATTACAGCTTTGCTGTGTTTACTTTGCCGAAAATATGGGATAATCTTCTAATCCGGGAAACGCACTGCAATTTAACTGCTTTTAGAATTGATATTAAACTCAGAATTGATCGTCAAATTTAAATATGAAACCCTAATATCTTGATCATAGATGACAGATCCTAAATTGAATCCTCTCAATTGCATCCTTAACACGGGCCTCTTGATCATAGATCTTAGATTCTAAATTTTCAATTGAATCCATAACATAATCTCCTAACCATGGACCCCTTCTAGCTGTTAGTACTACAATATATGATGTCCTCAATCACCTCATCCACGCGCACTTCCCCATCCTACTGACAACCCCCTTGGACTAATTGCCACCACCTGTGATGATTAATAATCCGTTACCTGTGATCAGACAGACTTGTGGGGGTCATATAAGTGGTATGGTCCTTAATAAAGATGGCGTGTGGCTTAGCAGGCCAGGCGATAATGGGGGTATTAGTGGGTTGTTTGTCAGACTCCATCTCCTGTCTCTCCCTTATGTTGCTGCTATTGCCACACGCAGGTGGCTTCCTTCTGCACGCTCAAATATGCAATGTACGTTGTGCTAATATTGAGGTGGCCATCTTGTCCCTTGTTGCTAACTTCATAGTCTAGTTGTGTCTCTGTTCCTGTACACTATGGTTCAGCTCCTCAAAATAGGGAGGGCCACGTGCAGACTGTTCCCCATTTAGGAGCCCTAGTGATTTTTTCACAACGAGTGTTCACTATTTGTGCAACGACCTCCAGTATTCACTATGACGCTGGGGTCAACCTGCTATACTAACTGCAAATTGCCATACGTGTTACATGTTGCCGACAGTTACTACATTTTTAAACAAGGCTGATTATCCTTTTTGCACACACTTCCTCAAAACAACAAAAGCTATGCGCTGCTGCAGCAAAGACAAATGCACTGGAATGATGCAAGAAATGAGAAAAAGATGCTTAATGCCCGATTAATCAATAGAACACAATGCATTTAGGAAGTAACGCCTTCTAAGCAATATAGGCGGAATTCTGTTAATAACGTCCCGGGAGCTTTTAAATCAGGAAAGTATGTTTTCCATTTTGTCACCTTGATTATGAATGGTACCTGATGTGAGTTTATGGATTGTGCTTAATTGGTTTTTTTAACTATGGAAGGTATAAGTACGTGGTAACTTAGTTGAGGAATGGAACTTTTCATGTGGGTATCAGGTTAAAACATGTAGGACTTTCCATCTATAACCCATAGCGCTACATGTCTAATCATACCGGGCATCCAATTTAAGGATCCTTTAGAACATTACCCAACATCTCCTGTTGACTGTAAATTAACATGATGGTGGAGGATAAGGGGTGTTACGGTTTACCTCTCTAACACTGCTATTGACTGCAAGTGATGTCTCTTACTTTGATACATCTATGCATTACGAGAGGAGCTAGTATTGCATGACTACCAGTCCCACACCACCCTCCCCTATCCCTAGAAGGCGCATTAGGGGCAGCTCCATACCCAGTGTGTGTTACATCCCATAGTCATAGTAAGGAAGCCCGAGATGGCTTTGTTGATACATATTGTGAATAATAATCAGGCTTTTGGGGTCACGTATGGATCCCCTGGTGAATTAACAAACACAGCTCTCCACCCCAGGACTATGCACTATATAGTACCCCGGTCCCTGCTCTCCCCAGCCATAGGTGACATCCACCTGCGTTCCCAAATGTACGAAACTAGGGACTTTTTTGCCTGAGTCCACATGTCCTTGTCATCTAGAAAAATGGGGTGTTTTTCTACAGAAAATCTGTGTCTTTAAGTAAAAGGGGGTTATTTTTAGCATGAGCCTGTGTATCTTTAGGAGCTCTTCATATCAAACTGGAACAGAAGGATGCATTTCCTTGCCAACATTCTATTTATCTAAACAAATTGCTTTGATTCTCATAATTCCATACACAATTGAAATGACCAAGTCCCTTATAATCATTGCAAAGGGGCGGCTGTGAATAAAATGTCAGTGTCTATCCAAAATAGGGGGTCTTTTTACCTTAAAAAGTCAGCGTTTTCTTACAATAAGGGGTGGATTCCTACCTCAAAACCCGTGCAAAAGGGGTCATTCTTGAGTAGAGGGAACGCAGGTGGATGTTAGGTTTGCAAAGAAAGTGCAGGGACCGGGTATAGTACACAATACCACCTACAGAGGTCGGTGCTTAGTTCAATAACAGGATGGGGGAGTCAACGATCACAGGCAAAATGTAATACATGTACATGAAAGTATATAGATATACATGTTTGTTTGTGTGTGTGTGTGTGTGTGTGTGTGTGCACTGATAAAAACAGGCCTGGAAATGTTAGTCAGTACGGACTACGTTTCTATAGTCAAGTGAATGTATCCCTCACGACTATACCTGCTAAAGTCACTGATTACTAACTTAACTTAGTCATATAGTCACCATATAGTCATGTCTTGATGCTTAGCATCAAGTACTTAGTCACTGTGACTAATATGTATAATCAGCATGACCAATATCCATTCAAGATGGCTCATGTATGCCTTCTCCATGATGCCCAGCTGAAACTGAAAATAACTCTTGAAACACTGGAATAATGACACAATATCATGATACATAGATGACTTACCTATCCCTTAAACCTGGCACAAGACGTGAAGTATATAGATTTTTTTTTGTTTTAGGGTATATCTACAATCAGCCAACCTGCATAATCTGAGAGTTTTAACCATGCTTATCTCAAAGAAATACATGTCTAGAAATAAAATGCTTCCAGCATTTTATCTCTGTTGATAAGCACTTAATTACATCAGTATAGTGGTGCCACATGTAGTTAGGAAATCAGATTATGGTGTTCTATGGTAATGACACCTTCCCAAGGGAAGCCTGCAGGGTTGTAGACTCCACAGTGCTGCCATGTAGGGACTTTTATGAGAACTAATTAACCAAAGCAATTTACCATCCCACCAAAACAGCAAGCACAGTTGAACATTGAGTTTCCAACTGTGTGTATTGGCACACACTCCTAACTAGATTAAATACTGTGAAATTAATTGAAAAGTAGTGCATAATCCTCTAAGATAGAAATCAGAATAACATAAATCACGCCTTGTACCAGCTTTAATTGTCAGACATGAACAGTACCAATAGATGAACAAGATAGGGTGAAGATTAAGCCTGATTATAAATGTTGTCATGTGTCACTTCAGTCAAAGCAGCATCCAGCAAACATGTCCTCTTTGTTTTTATGCACAGGAACCTGTGACATCATCAATCTGTGAGATCTACACATAGTCAGAATGACTATTTCCATGACTAATTTGTGACTAATACATATAGTCATAGGTAATAGGTATAGACTATGGGGTATAGTCGGCTGGTATAGTCAGTTCTGACTATAGGTTTTATTATCAGTGTGTATATATATATATATATATATATATATATATATATATATATATATATATATATATATGAGAGAGAGAGAGAGAGAGAGAGAGAGAGAGAGAGAGAGAGAGAGAGAGAGAGAGAGAGAGAGACTAGGTACTTGGGATTATGGCTTGTTGGGGTAACATTGTTTCAGGGAATCAAGCGATATCAATCCCTTGCATTTTTTTTACGTTCTGATCACTTAGTATAATTCTGTCTTTGCAGCCTTGGTTTCATCCTCCTATTGGCTCAGGGCCTTGAGCGTCTGTCTGTGCGTCCGTGCCGTGGAGGTCTGACTGCCCTGTATTGTGGTCTCCTCCTGTGTGGGGCCTGGGCAGGTAGGACAGTCGCAAGGAACAAGGTGTGGGCCTCCAGGGAAGCACTGTTCAGGTGGGTACACTCTGTCTATACCTTACATTGTGGTTGTTCAAAGAGTATCTTTAACACTTCATGATCATCTGAAACATTGATCTGTATTGTGTCAGATCTTTGTAGAGAAGATGCTCCCATGTCGCTATAAGATGGAAGCCCCTGAACTGCTCTGGAAGGGTCTATTTCATCATGTACAGACTGTGGCCTGATGTGCCGTTAGGACTCGTATGGAGGTAACCCCTAGGTGGTAGATTGTAGGGGCGGTTGGCATTGCAAGGTATTCTCTTGCTCTTAAGTAGCACATTGTTTGGTGACGGACTAAGAATAGTTTCTGAACCAAATGTCGTTGCTCCGTAACCAGGCTTGTAAACAGGTAGATAAAATACTAGAGACCTATGGAAGGATTCTTTGAAAGGTATCGTGAATGTTCAAGAAAGGTTTGATCTTGTCAGTTGGTCGGTCGTGTTATAAATCAAAGGTCATTATGTACATGTTGATACCCTTGTATAGCAGTCAGTTAATTATGGCATCAACAATAAAAGGATTCCTGGGGCTTAAGGGACAATCAATGTCGTTTAATTGTGCCTATAACAATCCGTCTATAACAACAGCATCATTAAACTGCTATGTGTCTATTAGATATGATTTAACCCAGTCTCAGTTCTATGAATCTCACTCAATGCATTAACTCATCTAAGCCCTATTACGGGCTCTACTCTTTTGATGAAGTATATCCAGAAGTTTCTAAATGACATAAAAGAATGCATTAGAGCCGTAAATCAGGCTACCATCCGTTACACTTAGAGCACTGCTGTAGGCAATGCTCCCTTTTTGACGTTCTAATTGGGACCATATTGGTTCGAGTGCGCCGGCCCACTTAAATCAAACTAAATTCTTCTGTATAGACCGATAAGGGGAGCCTCATAAATTGCTATAAAATACCAGGTATCCATTAAGCCCTGACATGTTGGTTGGAGATGGAAAGAGGGAGTAGGAGACTTGGCCTTTTTTGTTAGAGTGCTGACTGCACTCTACCCCCCCCCTCACTCTTGTATTCGTCATTTGTACCTCTGTCCCATTTCGTTTGTTCATGTTGGAAAGGGTCATTCGAGTACCACATCATCTATAATTATCTGCACTGAGAAAATATTGTTACTCAGGCAATGTCGCCAAAATGAGTATGATTTGAGACTCAGCCTGATCCTTGGATGATACTCAGGCAGATCCTGAGACTAATCCTTGGATGATTCTCCTGAGTCTGGATCTAGACTCATGTGAGTAACAATATTTTCTCAGTGTGTGTAGTGGCACTATTGATGAATTAACTACATGAACAGGGTCTTTGGCAGACTATGATCGCATTATCAATTGCCTTAGCTTTGGGATGTGGGTGGAAGGTGTTTGATATTCAATGTTATGTCCCCGGCATGCCTAATAAGACCGTTATAACATGTGCTATTGACATTAACGTTAGAGGTGTGTCCTGTGGTATAAGGAGGGACGAGGGTACCGGTATCTTTACGATGATCATTCACCTCCCCACAGCGGAGTGTTCAGCTTGAAGCAAAGGAATACAGTGACACTCACTAGAATAGAAAATTATATGTAGATTGGTGGTCATGGCCCATTGTTGGTGTTTCAGATCCGGCCTGGAGACTCTACCCCACAACGCCAAAATGCATTACAACTACGCCAACTTCCTGAAGGACACAGGTCAGAAGGACCCAGCCATCAGTCACTATAAGGAGGCCATAAGGTGGGTACAGGTTCACTCAGCATGCCGCCATACATCATCCAGGCCTTTTCACAATTGCCTTTTGAACCATTTCAGGCAATATGGTGGGAGCGAAAGGGGAGAATACTTAAGATCAGTATTTTGATGGAAAGTATCAATATATCAGGCTTCCCATATTCCCTGTAGTGAATAACAGCATAAATGTCCAATTAGATTTGCATTTCGAGGCATCTGTCTCTAAAGATCGATTATTGGTTTCTCGGGTGTGCTCATGCAAGGTGATAGAAAATTATCAAACCTTGCTGTAAACTATAATCATATCTTCTCATGAAATGTATCAAAGCAAAGTTCACTTCCCGTGAGAAAAGCTACGGGCAATGCGGGAAAATGTAGGGAGAGGGGTGAAAATAATTGGTTAGAATTCCAAAGGAATGCTTTGGGCAACTTGCCTGACTGACTAGTGTGTAGGGTCCTGAGAACAGTTAGAAAGAAAGTTTGCAAAAAGTCCATGGGCTATAAACATGGGTTCATATCTTATACTTGATTTATCGGGTGTAGGAATAATATTTGTAGGCTTTGGAACTTGGTGTACCTTACACGTGGGCATCAGGGCTATCCCTATGCCCAAACTGTTGACTATTCGTGAGACTTAAAAGCAGGGTCAGTCCGATTTAGACGGTGGGTCCATTGGCAACACTTGTCTGACATCATGATATCTGGAGGCATAGCCTGTAGAGATTGTGCAATTACAATATACTTGAAATGTCCTCCTACAGGGTTTTGGAGTGTAAGTAGTTCATGGAAATGGTGATGTGGGGCGGGCTGTTAGGGGCTGGCTCTCTCTGCACAATGTGTAGCCTACTCGCCACGCAAGGACCTTGTGTACATTTCTATGGGGAGAACTGTTCCTTTAGGAGCATGCTTTACGTCAATACTAATTTGAGTATATAAAACACCCGGTAATGTATCCAATATTCCATTGCACCTTTATTCAGATCTGTCATTTGGCTAACTGGTCAACCAGGGACTGGTTCTACAGTGGCGGATTTAGACGGGGGACACGCGCCCCCTCCTTTTTGTCCATAGTTTTTGCCCATAGTTATTATGCTCAAATCTGGGGGTGCGCCCCTCCTTTTTGGCCGTGCCCCCTCCTTTTCCAAATCCTGGATCCCTCACTGTTCAGTTTAGCAAATTGTCTATGCAAGTGAATGATATTGAAGAACTAGTATCCCACCTTGATTGTATAGTGAATATCAAATGTAACACTTAGTCGTATCATAGAACGTAAGTGTTATAGCCTCCTCAATTATTTGTCCTGAGGGTCCTTACATTTCATCCATGACTGATATAACAGTTGCTGTAGGCTGCCCATCCCTCCCAGGCCATTGCCCAACTCAACCCCCAATAGGACGGCACCACTGTAAAAATAAGTCTGGCTTATTTAACAAGCAGGCCAACTAAACATGACAACCTAACCAGCTGGGTGACTGATTTGACAGGTTATGGCCGGACTACGCTAGCGCACACAACAACCTAGGCACGCTGGCCAATGATTCGACCACGTCGGAGCTGCACTATCGTAAAGCCATCGCCATCAACCCAGCCCACGCCGGAGCATACTTCAACCTGGGAAACCTCCTAAGGTCAGTTCTACCACCTCTCCTGCCATACTGCCATACCCTTTACCCCCTCTGTACAGTCTCAACTCCAGTCCTAGCCTCACCTTTTATGTATGGAAGTTAAATGGCCCTGTGGCAATTTCTTTTCCAGGAAGGACATCATATTTTTCCTCTGCTTGGCCAGTGTCCCGATTACCTCTAACCTATACAGATCCTCGCTCAAAAAATCGACCATTTCTCTGCTCTAAGTACCCATGCCTCTATATTCTATACTGCAATACCAGGTCTGAGCACTGCAGAATGTGTACCTCAGAGTATAGAAAATACAGCATCGATGAATAATCTGTAGCCACTGGTAGCAGCCATTAGGTTTTATACAAGTCTACTACCAGGTAAGAACACGCCGGGACTAATCCCCAAAATGCTATTATACTGGTCCATCTGTCTTATAACAAACAATCGTAGTCTCAAAGTGTTTTCACACATCCCACCTCCCATAGGTACATGTAAATGATTGCTATTGCCCAACAGCGCCGCAGCTCTGTCTATTAGAGTCTCTAAGTGTTTTTACACATCCCACCTCGCTACAGGTACATGTATATGATTGCGACTGTCCAACTGTATGTAGTGGGAAGAATAAGAGGATTTTACACTGTGGGGTTTCTCGGTACTACTTCAATGTCTACTTCATAGTCTTAACCCTTTAAGGACAGAATAATAATTAACTTTAAAAAAATAATCCAAAAATCCCTGCAGGGTGCCCGATTATTACATCAAGTTGATGTACACTTCTGAACCCTGATAACTGCTTCCCCTAGTATGATTACAGCGAGGGTCCTTCACTTGATAACTCACGCTGGATGGCATCACCAATCCTGCGTCATTTTCTGTTTTCCCCAAGCCCCGTTTGGTAGCCTCTGTTGGACAAGGCCAGTCAGTGGCGGCCCTTCGTCGCCCGAGTTTACCCGCCTATGAATAGAGCATGAGGGAATGATCGGATGGCTATGAAACTTGCCACTTAAGTAGTTTGGCCAGCGGCTCTGGGCAATGAGCCAGTTGGAAGAGCAAGCAGCTAGTAGGAGTGCAGTCTAGATGAAGATGACAGAGGGTTCAGTGTATGAAGAAGGCAGGACAAAAGGAAGGAAGGTAATGAGTTAGTGAGGGGGGTGGGTGGAGGGGGTAGGGTGTGCCGGATGGTAGAAGGGGCTAGGGTGTAAAGTGGGAAACATACAGGAATGATGTGAGGGTGGTAATCATGATGTCTGACCGGCAGGCATATGGCCAATGAAGGAGGCACGTTGGCAGATCAGAAATCACATGTATATTATATGGGTTTGAGGGGGGGGGGAGTGGATAAGTCAAAAACCTTTCAAATTACAGTGTGTAGCTGTAAAGCAGCAGATAAGTGCCATGACTGGGGTTATTTAATGGGTATACATAATTCTACACTCTAAGAAATAACTATCGGATCTACCAGGGATCCTCGTAAAACTGAACAATGAACCACTATAATTCCCTTGCAGTTTCTACAAAGAAGCAGCACAGTACACCTGTGGTTCAAAGAGTCTCCGTGAAAATAACTATGGATATATTCTTGCAACTTTGGGGCACGGATTTCACCATTACTTAGACGACATCTTTTACAGTATTCATAAGCGCCTGTCTCGTTTAAGCGCCGGGGGTACAGTGGGGTTGAAATCAATGAGCATCTGGGCGCTTATACGGGCCACTTCGGTATAGATTGTCCTTTGCAAGGGACAGTGTTTGTACACGGGGACGGTGAAAGCTGGGTGGGGGGAGTCGTCACTGAAGGTAAGGTGAGGCAGACCGGATACAGACTCGACAGGTGGAGACGCCATGGCTGACAATACTGATGGCACTGTCGAGAACCTGCACAGGAGATCGGGACACTCACTCCTAGCCACTGGTCACCTGCCCTATTAGCTACGAAAAGAGACGGTACAAATTGAAAATACTTGTGTGTTCAATGATTAGATGGTTAGCTAAATGGGAGGCTAAAACACACTAGGGGCCTTTAGCAGCCCCACGTACGTCACGCAGACCTAGTTTAACGTAGACGTAGCAATGCTGAAGGTATGCTCTACGTCTGCGTTGTTGCCAAATGTATGTAGTGCATGTATACATGTAACTCCTTGTGTAGTATTGTCAAAGCAGCGGATCAAGATCCCCCTAAAAATGTCCGTAGCACTTTATGTATGCTGTAAAGCCTGAAGCTCCTTAGTTATAGACTCCGAGATATGAGAGAACACTCACCTAAGTGGCTTTGTTGTCCTAAAATTTGTATGGACTAATCCCAATGTTTATAACATTATAATTGATAACATTACACAGGATCATTTGTTATTCCGCTAGTCATAAAGTCTTTAATCTCATAGATTAGATCCCTAGCATCTACATTGACCCCAACTGTTTACTCCGGGACATTAATCAAACACCAGCCACTCTACATCATCTACCTATATCGTTTATGTCAAGGATTTCCTGGAAGACGGTAGTGGCGAGAGCCCATAACATTTTAAAGACTCGAATTCTGCTGCACTTCCTGAGGGCCCTACCCTACAAACACAACTCTAGATTTGAACATTCTCGAGAACCAGTAGATTCTTGTGGAGATCACATGACTATTGTCATGACACATGTAGATTTCTTGAGTTATTTCTGGGAATGAACTCAGTGGATTCTCAGTGCATTCACAAGTCATAACACAAGTTTATACCCCGAGTTATCCCTTCACACTAAACATGTTCTCATGAACCAGTGGATTCCTGTGGGGATCACAAGTCATGACACAAGTTGACATCTTTAGTTTTTCCTGTGAATTAAATGAGTTAATTCTTGTAGCAATCACGAGTCATGACACAAGTTCAGATCTCAAGTTATTCCATGGAACTAGACATGTTCTCATGAACCAGTGCATTCTTTTGGGGATCACAGGAGATGACACAAGTTCACATCTTGAGTTATCCCTGGGAACTAACTGGGTAGATTCTTGTGGCAATCACGAGTACTGACACAAGTTTATGTCTCCAGTTGTTCCAAGGAATTAGATATATGTTCCTTCTAAACAAAACTCGAGAATCAAATGTTCTGATGACACGGTGGACACTCGTGAAGAAAACATGAATAAACATCTCACGTTATTATTGGGAATTGAACAAGTGCCTTCTCATGTGGATCACAAGTGATAACACAAATTTGTATCTAGAGTTATCCCCAGGAATAGAACATTCTTATGAATCAGTGGATTCTTGTGAGAATCACAAGTCAAAACATGTGTCTATATCTTGTGTTGAGCACATTATCCTCAATGCATTTTGTTGGCCATACTTAAATCTGGGACTTGATTGTAGTCTCATCCATGCTCTCATTCGAGTACAAATTGAGCCATACGCTTTCATATCTACACAGTAACAAATAATTCCCTTAAAAATGGTGAATCACTGGCAATGGCAAGTGCCGGAGGTTCTCCAGTATTTTAGCATTCACTGTTGTTCCCAGATTCCCCGTGTAGTGAACAGGAATTCTCTGTATGTTTTCATCATTTCTTTAGTATAATGTTAGGCTAAATTGGGCAACCTCTAATATATCCTTGTATCACTCCACAGTATAAATCTGATCCATAATTCAAGTGAGATGTTTGAGTTTCGTGATGGTTCTCTACACTCAAATATTGCTGTAGAGATACATTGGAGTGTCCAGTACACTGTCCATCATTAAGTAACCATACTGCCTCAATCCTTGGTCTTCTGATTATAGGCTGACCTGGGTGTATGTTAAGAAATGTCAGTGTGAGTGGTGTTCGTAATTCACATCATCAATGAAGTTCACATCATCAATGAAGTTCAATC
Source organism: Acholoe squamosa (assembly GCA_949317995.1). Lineage (NCBI taxonomy): Eukaryota > Metazoa > Annelida > Polychaeta > Phyllodocida > Polynoidae > Acholoe > Acholoe squamosa. The sequence goes on from OX439037.1 coordinate 48,047,098, forward strand.
CTAATCATTTTCAATAATAATTGAATATTATCAGGGAATTGACGTATAATATTTATCCATGAGGTCATTGTGTGTCATCTAGTGACATTCAAACAAACTGCACTGTAGGGGGTTTCACTGTGAACCTAACCCATCTTACAAAGTTCCACCTAGTTGGGGAGCCAGTCTGGAATCAGGTCGATTACCTTGTGTTGAAAGCAGCACAATATATCAGGCTTGGATCTGGGTAATTTGATAGTGCTGATTACGAATCTGGGCTGCGTATCTTCATATCTAGGTCGGAACAAGGTCAAAATAAAGGTCAGAAGGCACAATCTGATATTTGATATAGAACAGAGAGAGGGCTTTGTTCCATTCATTAACACTAGAGGTCCTTAGTGCACAGTTGGTTCACCACTCATGTGTATCCTGAGTTGTGTAAAACTCATAGCAATAGCATTGTGACCTTTGGCCTTTATTTTGACCTTGTTCAGACCAAGATATGAAGATACGCAGCACAGATTCGTAATCTGCACTATCAATTTACCCAGATCCATCTCCCATATCTTGTGCTGCTTTCAACACCAGCAGAAAGTTAAATGTCGACATTTGGGTCGTCTGGCTCCCCAGCTATACAGAGTTGTCAGTGGACCACCTTAGCGTGAAACATGTGGACCATTATTATAGGGGATATCACCATTCTTTCAATTACGGTGAATCACCGTAAAATTTTGTGGAGTTTCCATACAAAATTTAGGAATTTCTTTAACAATGTAGGTATACATGCTATAGGATACGTATTTCAATCATACGGTCGTACACACTTCTCAGGTTTCTCCGTTTCAATTATGATTTAGATATCGAGATATCAGCCTCCATTAAGCTCTACGTATACAGGTCTGCATAGACGGGAGAATCCAAAATAAGCCAACATAGACGTTTTCTCTCATGTTCCTCATAGACTACCCACAGATAAATGACCTTTGCAAAGAATAAAAGCATTTGTTGGCAATTTGCCCCAGAGGCATGCCCTTCTCATGAGATAGGCAAATAACACCGCATGTGGGCAAAACATGTGAAACAGGAGCACCACAGGCCTTGGGCGTGACTGTCTAGAGTAGTTTAAAAAGGGGACTGGTCTTAGCAAACACATAAGATACCTTGTTTATAAAGGTTTAAACGTTTATAATGGTATATAACGTTATTGCCTCCCCCATGGAGATTTGCAATTATGACATTGTTTGAACTGGCGAACGTTATTTAGATAACAATGAACTTTGACGTTACATGGTAAGCTTGAATAGCTATATACTCATTCTGCTTGTACTGTAAATTCTCTCGTAAAAGCCGCGGCTAGTACCAGAATCAAAGTGAAAATGCAGGTTACAGGAGGTTCCGAAAGTATTAAGGCTCAAAGTATAATCGGGAATCTGGACGATTGAAAAGGTAAGATGAAAATATTGAACGTGTACTTATCATAGCAAGCCGGTTTACTCCGTGTGTTTGTCTTTGTGGTTTTGTTTTTGTTTTGCTGAAGCTTTGCATAGTTTAAGCACTTCGAGTTCGATTAACTGACTTCTTCGGGCACATACATAGATGAAATAAAGAAGTGTGTTTACTTGACATAAGATAAACACGTATTACCATTGGATTGACGCAGATTGTTTGTATGCATTTTCTTGTAAAATCTTGGCGACTTATGCATGGAGGAGAAGGCTATACAGTTCTGGTAGGCCTATGTTCTCTTTTGGTCGCAATGAAATACAAACCAAACACCTCTCTGAACATAACCTTGTCGAGTTGTATTCCTATGGTACAATGTAATATAAGTTGCCCCTAAGGCCAATGCATTTGACATTTTTGGTGCACCTTTCCTTTGGGTATCCACATACCTAAGCTGAGTATTTTGAAAGGAAGGACCTGGTCCTATCTTCAAGCAGTAAAAGATATAAATTACAACTCAACACCTTGTCCTTGGAACTGAGACAGTAGACTGCAGAAACCAGTGGTGTTAATAAGGGAAAAAATGGGGACCTCCATTGACTAACCTGCACCATCGCTATAGATATGCCCCACTTGACCCCCAAACCTTCACGCTAGAATATAGCTTATAGAATGGCCCCGGGAACAACCATAAAGAAAAACCAAAGGGAGAAAAATCTCCCACATCAAAGAAACTGTTTTCTTAAGACAAATTGCTGTTTCTTTCTCCCCTGGACCCGGTGGCACCCTTTGCAGTCATTTCAAAGCTAGGTCCTATCTTTGATTCCGTGTATTTATGCAGGGCCCGTGGCCAGCCTATGGAAGTAGGCCCCATCCCCCCAGGAAGGCCGATATAAATTATGGCTGGCTATAGGCTGGCGGCTGATAGGCCCCACCATGCACCCCCCCCCCCAACATCCCAATGAACCAGGCATTTTTTCAATCCTTAGGGTCCCCTGAACAAGATTCAAGATGTTAACATTGATTATCCTGGGATGCACTACAGGGTTTTCCTCATTATCCATGTGCGGGTTCAGACCACTTTTGAGTCAATTTTGCTACCATGTTATTCAAGGGGTATGCTCAACTCCTAAGCTCTAAGACTATCTTACCTTGTCTGGATGCTGAAGCTATTGGTCTTGTTAGAAAGAAGACATGATAAGCTTTTTATTAAGCCCTACAATATGTTTTTAAGTTCAGATTTGAGTGTACCAGATGGTCGGGAAGACGGAATATTGAAATCACAAAGTTCCTTTTTTAACTGAAAATTTTAAATGCACTCCATATACATGTATAAAACTTGCCCTTATCCCCATTAAACCACAATATCTAATATGATTTATGCAGGCCAAACCTTTCTGAGTAACATGATACATTTTGCAGCATTCCTTGTTGACTGACCCATGTTATTGTCTTGGAAGTGAAGACACTACCTTGAGCCAATATGATGCTGTTCCATTTCAATAATCTGCCTCTTTATCTAAATGGATGTTTTCCATGCTAAATCTTTATCAATTCTCCTGACTCTTATGTAAAAAAGGGTGCTGATTAAGAATATATACTTGTTTCTACTTCATAAAGTTTAATGGCGATGCTGTATATGGCTGAAAATCAAATGGCCGACAATTGATTCAAATGTGACTTTGATTTACATATATGTGCCGTCTAGAAAGTATCTGGTGGGTCCTACCCCCTATAAATCAGCTTAGTAGAATACAGTGGTGCTTTTGTTTTGTTGCTAGGTGGTGTTGTTGCCTAGCAACAGTAGCTTTGTATAGCAACCAAGCCTGAAAATATGGTCGAATGTGCATATCTGCATGGTTTCCTTTCAGCAGCATACTCCCCTGATGTAAACTTGCATATAACTCTTCTGTGACTTCCATCATAGACTAGGAATATAGGTGATAAAAGGTTGCTAGGATGTGTGGTAGCCTAGCAATAGCAGTTTTGCATACCAACAATGCCTAGATTTGTACCTTTAGGCATATACTATGTCTTGTGCATAGTCTCCCCTCAAGGACATAGTTCACTGATTTCAAATTGCATATAGCTCAAATTGCATATAGCTCGTCAATCAAGTATTTACATCTATCTAAACCTTACCATATTTTGCTGATACAGTGTCTCCATGAGCATTGCAAAGCCATTACCTTATAGGACAGGGACCCTTATAAATCTATTGTGCTGACAAGGCATATTAAAAGGGCTACCAGCAGATTATTTACACATGGGAATAGAGTATTGATGTTGTCACACCTCTGGGTAATCCTTAACCCTTTAACAGGCCACCTACATATATGTACAACCACACAAAGGCCTTATTACCCTACGCCTAAGGTTGGTATGATGCACTAACACTCTGTGTCCCTTGAGGTACTCAACTAATTCTGCCCTAGCCCATCTCAAAACACCACTACAAGAGTGTTGTTCAGTCCCCACTGCCACTCTTACATGCACTCTCAGACTCAGTCTGCCATAGACAGAGATACCCTGTCCTGGGGCTCCTGCGTACAGAGTGATCTTGAGCAAACTACCATGCCTGCCCAGGTGCCTCTCTGAAGGCAACCTTTAAACCTTGCACACATGCATCACTGACTTTTAGCCCTTTAAAAACAGGATCACTTACACACTCTTATTATCCGATCGACTAGACGTTAATGTCTAACATTGCAGCCCTGGTGAGTTATGGCCATAATACATGATAGTCAATCATACTTGTGCCTGTGGCACAGCCTTAGACATTTTATCACCTATATTCCTAGTCTATGATGGAAGTAACAGAAGAGTTATATGCAAGTTTACATCAGGGGAGTATGTTGCTGAAAGGAAACCATGCAGATATGCACATTCGACCATATTTTCAGGCTTGGTTGAAATGCAAAGCTACTTTTGCTATGCAACCACACCACCAAGCAACAAAACAAAAGCACCACTGTATTCTACTAAGCTGATTTATAGGGGGTAGGACCCACCAGATACTTTCGAGACTGCACATATATGTAATTCAAAGTGACATTTGAATCTATTGTCGGCCATTTTGATTTTCAGCTATATACAGCCTCGCCATTAAACTTTATGAAGTAGAAACAAGTACATTCTTAATCAGCACCCTTTTTTACATAAGAGACAGGAGAATTGATAAAGATTTAGCGTGGAAAAACATCCATTTAGATAAAGGGGGAGAATATTGAAATGGTACAGCATCTTCTTGGCTCAAGGTAGTGTCTTTGCTTCCAAGGCAGTACATGGGTCATAGTCAACAAGGAATGCTGCAAAATGTCTCAGAAAGGTATGGCCTACATAAATCATATTAGATATTGTGTTGAGATGGGGATAAGAGCAAGTTTTATACATGTATCTGGAGTGCATTTAAAATTTTCAGTTAAAAAAGGAACTTTGTGATTTTAATCTTCCGTCTTCCCCACCTTCTGGTACACTCAAATCTGAACTTAAAAACATATTTTAGGGCTAAATGAAAAGCTTATCATGTCTTCTTTCTAACAAGACCAATAGCTTCAGAATCCAGACAAGGTAAGATAGTCTTAGAGCTTAGGGATTGAGCATACCCCTTGAATAACATGGTAGCAAAATTGACTCAAAAGTGGTCTAAACCCGCACATGGGTAATGAGCAAAAACTGGTAGTGCATCCCAAGATAATCAATGTTAACATCTTGAATCTTGTTCAGGGGACCCTAAGGATTGACAAAATACCTGGTGCGTTGGGATGTGCGGGGTGCATTGTGGGCCCTATCAGCCCCCAGCCTACTATTTTATTAGCCGGGGCCTTCGTTGTGGTCCTTACAGCTAATACTTCCCTATTAAATGACGGGAATGCTGCATACTGCATCATGGCTTATTCAGCGTGCGTCATGACCTGGCTGGGAGAGATCCCATGAGGTGTAAATCAGTGCCCGCTGGTGACGTCTCTGTCCCGATAGAACATGATGTTTCAAGTTGGTGGGGGGCGGGCATGTTTTGACTGAAATGGTCTTTTCCTACTGCAGAATCGACTTCCAATCCAGAGCAGATGCCCGGGGCAGATCTATGCTTCCTGAAGCTTTTTCGGGTATTTTTTTATCATATTCTTAGTAAATGGGCATATATAAATTGAATTGAGTTCCCTTTCCTGTGTGCACAGGATGATCAATAGTGTGGGGTTTGATAGCAACCAGCGTCAATACAACGTAGGTACATGCAGTATTATAAATAGCATAAGGGCGATGGTTGAAGAACACTGTGGAGATTGTGGGGAGTCAGGTGAGAGGCGGGCTGAGATAAGTGATATGTATCAGACGGTTGCCCGTCATAAGGCCCCCAAGACATTCAGCCCCCTGCCATACAGCCCCCTGACACTAGGCCCCCATGACACGAGGCCCCCACACCTTATGTACAGTGACTTACAGGGTTATGTGCACGTCACGTTAGCATTAATTACACATTATTTACAGCATTATGTACACCTTATGTGCAGTGATGTACAGGGTTATGTGCACGTTTCGTACAGCGTTATGTACACTTTATGTACCGCCACATACATCTTATGTGCTCCCATGTACACCTTTCATGACGCGTTATGTACTGCTATGTACATACAGCATTGTACACGTTTTGTGCAGCATTAGGGACACCTTACGTACAGCGTACTGACACCTTATGTACAGCGACTTACATCTTATGTACTGCCATGTAGACAGCGTTATGTACACGGTAAGTACATGTTATGTACACATTGCGTACACGTTATGTACTGCGACGTACACATTATATACACGTTATGTACACATTATGTACACGTTATGTACTGCGATGTACACATTATGTACATGTTATGTACACGTTATGTAGACATTATGTAGACGTATGTACACCTTATGTACTGCGACATACACGTTATGTACACCCGAGGTACATCTTACATACACGCGAGGTACATGTTATGTACTGCGACGTACATGTTATGTACTGCGACGTACATGTTATGTACTGCCATATACACGTTACGTACAGCTTTATGTACACGTTACGTACAGCACTATGTACACGTTATGTACAGCGACGTAGATGTTATGCACTCCCATGTACACATTACGTCCAGCGTTATGTACACGTTACATACAGTGTTGTAGACACGTTAAGTATACGTACAGTGTTGTGTACACGTTAAGTACAGCGTTATGTACACATTACTTACAGCGATATGTATACATTTTTTACACCCATGGACATCTCATGTCAGTGCACTAAAGGGGTCAGTGTACATAAGGTGTCTCTGTACATTAGGCATTGAAGGGTCAGTGGTACTAAGGGGTAAGTGTGCATAAGATGTCAGTGTACATAAGCGTCAGTGTACATAAGGAGTCAGTCTACTTAAGGGGTGTACATAACATGTACATAACGCGTACATAACATGTATGTCGCAGTTCTTAACATGAACATAGCTGTACATAACGTGTACGGCACATGTACATAATGTGTACGTCGCAGTACCTAACATGTACATAACATGTACATAACTTGTACGTCACGTGTACATAACGTGTACGTCATGTGTACATAAAGTGTACGTCGCAGTACATAACGTGTACGTCACGTGTACATAATGTGTACGTCACGTGAACATAACGTGTATGTCACGTGTACATAACATGTACATAACAGGTACATAACGTGTACGTCGCAGTACATAACATGTACATAGCCGTACATAACGTGTACGTCGCAGTACCTAACGTGTACATAACGTGTATATAACGTGTACATAACGTGTACATAACGTGTACGTCGCAGTACATAACGTGTATGTCAAGTGTACATAACGTGTATGTCAAGTGTACATAACGTGTACGTCACATGTACATAACAGGTACATAACGTGTACATAACAGGTACATAACATGTACATAGCTATACATAACGTGTATGTCATGTGTACATAACGTGTACATCACAGCACCTAACGTGTACGTCACGTGTACGTCACGTGTACATCACAGAAAATAACATGTACATAATGTGTACATAACGTGTACATAACGTGTACATAACGTGTACATAATGTGTACATAACGTGTACATAATGTGTACATAACGTGTACGTCGCAGTACATAACATGTACATAGCTGTACATAACGTGTACGTCGCAGTACCTAACATACACCTACATAACGTGTATATAATATGTACATAATGTGTACATAACGTGTACGTCACATGTACATAACGTGTATGTCACATGTACATAACGTGTACATAACATGTACGTTGCAGTACATAACATGTACATAGCTGTACATAATGTGTACGTCGCAGTACCTAATGTGTACATAACGTGTAGGTCGCAGTACATAATGTGTACGTCGCAGTACATAACATGTACGTCACAGTACATAATGTGTACGTCACGTGTACGTCACGTGTACGTCATGTGTAAGTCACGTGTACGTCACATGTACATAACGTGTACAAAATGTGTACATAATGTGTACATAACATGTACATAACAGGTAAATAACGTGTACGTCACAGTACATAACATGTACATAGCTGTACATAACGTGAACGTCGCAGTACCTAACGTGTACATAACGTGTACGTCACAGGACATAACATGTACATGACGTATACATAACGTGTATGTTGCAGCACATAATGTGTACATAACGTGTACGTCACAGTACATAACGTTTACATAACGTGTACGTCGCAGTACATAACGTGTACGTCGCAGTACATAATGTGTACATAACGTGTAAGTCGCAGTACATAATGTGTACATAACTTGTACATAACGTGTACATAATGTGTATGTCACAGTACATAACGTGTACATAACGTCTACGTCACATGTACATAACGTGTATGTAACGTGTACCTCACAGTACATTGCATGTACAACACAGTACATAAAGTGTACATAACGTGTACATAACGCTGTACATAACATGTACATAATGTGTATGTCACAGTACATAACGTGTACATAACACTGTACATCATGCTGTACAGAACGTATGGTACCCAAGGGAAAAAAGAAAAAAAATCACACCACGTACCATGTGAGAAACACTAAAAATAATTATATTGGGGCCATCTGTCCTGGGGGCTTTATGTCTTGGGGGCTTAATGTCTTAGGGGCTTTATGTCAGGGGGCTTTGTGTCAGGGGGCTTTGAGTCTTGGGGGCCTTACACCATGGAACCGTATCAGACAAGGCTGGTCAGGCTGGTCATTTCTCATTCTTCTTGTGTTATTATATTACTGACTGCACCCACCTCTTCTGGCTTGCCTTCAAAGACAGAGAAATGGGGATTGTTATTATTTATATTGTTGCTGAGAGGTGTTTTCTTATGATGAGTTTGGACCTACTACCCCTCTGTCAGCGGAAGGCCTGCTTGCCGTGGCCCTTATCAGTTGTGTTCATAGACTAAACCGTTTGTCTGCTGTCTCAATTGGGATGGAAATGGCACGACAGCAGCGCCATGGTAGTGATAGCAGTGGAAGACAGAGGAACTAGACTGTTGGGTAACCTGCCGGGGTATCTATTCTCGTCCGACAGACTTCACGCCAGCCACAGAGGTGAGGCTCTAGGGGATGGTGAGTAGTGATGAGGTCTCATAGTCATAGCAGAGACCTTACATAAAGTATAGACGGGTCCTTATGAGTGGGAGTGCCGTGGGTCATTAATCTGGTTCCCTGGACGGGTCCTTATGAGTGCCATGGATAATTATAGTCTAGTTTCTAAGAAGTATTAGTTTTTAAAAAGTATTCATGTATATAGTTGGAGTTTCTCAAAGTTAGGCGTAGAAATAATAGGCCACAAGGTAGCAGTATGGTTAACACAGGTCTCGGGCTTCCCTACATTATGAATACATAGACAGAGCTGCATGGTAAAGTGTTGACACGACCAGTTTCTGCATAGCCTCGTTTGGAGCAATAATCCAACAAGTGAAGGAAGTGGGAATGGAGTCACTTTTAAGTGCAACTCTGTATTTGTTGGTTTGAGACTATTTGATGACGTGAAAGTGGAGAATGGGGCCGTGCAGCATGGGATTCAGTTTCTACACGGCCCTGTTGAGAATGGCCTTCCATATGCTCAGCAGCATCAGCATCAGCATCAGCAGCATCCCCATGGTAGAATGGTCCTTGGTCAGTCGAATGAACAATGATCTGAGCACAGATATGCGTTGACCCGAGCTATTTCTGCTTCACTTGTGTTTTTCTTTCTTTTCCTAGTTTTAAGATAAACATACTCGCTAAGTGTCTAGAGACTGTGTACTGTGTTCTTGTACAGAATCAGACTTACACATTAACTTGTTAGATAGTGTAACCATAAAGCAGGCGGCGCCCCTCTATTCCCTTCTACAGTAATTGTTTGGACTATTCCTCCATGCACCAGACAAAAGAAGATCCAGGCTTTCTGGAGGCAATCAGGGAGACAGCAGGACGGGTAATATTTCAGTGTCCTTTTATGGGGGCGATCTCAGAATGTACTCATGGGAGGAAGACGGAGGAGGCACAAGACCTTGATATTCTTAAATACGATAATTGGCCAGGCTTGGATTGGATAGGACGGTTCTTTTTGGAAAGCTTTGCGAAAAGAATGGAATGCCTTATCTCACTGAACAGCGATGTGTGTATGATGACGAGTAGTGTCTCATCGTGACACTGCAACCATCTTAGTACGGGGAAGCTGTAGAACTGCTAAGTGTAACAAATCTGCTAACTGTTATAATAACACTTAGCAGTCAAACATCCAACTGCTAACTGTTACAAAAAAAAATCACTAACAAATCTGTAATATCACATAAAACTCAGCTAGGTGTATCATTTCCACATATTGTAAGCTAAGGGCCACACAATATCATAAGGTAGGCTATATCAATACTGTAGCGGTCACGGCCGTGAGAGCCTTAGGCTGGCAAAGAGAGCTTTGATCACAGGATCAGAGGGGAGTTTGAAGATAACAGCCCCCAAAGTACACTTGACAATGTTTTGTTACAGTTAGCATTTGGATGGTCAACTGCTAAGTGGTATAATAACAATTAGGAGTGTTGTAACAGTGAGTGAGTGAGTAATAGATGTTTAACGCCATTTCGACAGCTAAGGTCATATTCATGGCGAGAACTACATTACACAATTTCACAGAGGAATTTGTCAGTGCCCATGCATATGTGCACCACACATCCTGAGGGATAGAAAAGAGGAAATATAGACCCTTTTAAGTGGGCTAGGGAAGCCCAGCAGTGTTGTAACACTCAGCAGTTCAACTATATAACTGCTAAGTGTAACAACACTGATAAGTGTAACAATTACACTTAAGATACAGGCACTAGATGAAGTCATGAAGCCTGTGTCTATTTATTATACATTATGCTAATACAATATGCCAATGTGGCTACATTTGTCCCCTCGTTAAATACGAAATGTAGGTTTTGTTACACTAAGCTGTGATTGGAGTGTAAGTTGAATTGTTACAGATATCCGCCTTTTGTTACACTTAATTTGTTACACTTAGCATTTTTTTGTTACAGTAAGTTGGAGCGTTGCCAGCTAAGTGTTATTATAACAGTTAGCAGTTTTGTTACACTTAGCAGTTGTACAGAAGGACAACATTACCCTGTATGTGCAACATGGACCATATATATGGGTACCTATCAGGGAAGTAGCAAGCAGTTAGTTTCAGAGTGGGGAAGGGGATTTGTACGTTTTTTTACTTCATTTTTCTAGGGTTGACTTGATATGACCAGACGATATCACTGGCCCTCTATCCTGGGCCCCCACCCAATGCTCTCACACGACAACCTCAAAGCGTTACTACTTTAGACAGACAGTCTGAAATGGAATAGTAGTATTCATGTGTCCTGCCACATCAGAAAAGAACACTGCCTTTCTCCTCTCTATCACTCCTGAAAAATGTCTACTCCCTCCCCTCCCACTTCGCTCCAATGTAGCACTTACGCCCACCCTCTATATCCCGGCATGCCAAGCCTTCCCATCAGCCACCCAGTGGTTACCATAGAGACCGGCAGTAAAGATGGCTGCCGGACGTGACGTCATCTGTTAGCTGTCAGACTATCTAAACTTCCGGTTAAAATGGCGTCTTTGTGGCGGACCGACAGGGAGATTTAATGGAAAACGGGGGACGGTGGTAGTAGGAGGGTGGTAGGACATGCACGGGGTGGTACCCATAGTGTGGGCAGTCCCAAGGGCAGAGGATGGGGCCTTGGGTGACAGATGGCATTTTTGCTGGGTGTTACGTTTGAACGAGTCAGGATGGGAGGTGGTAGGATAGTAGTTGTCTGGACTGCCTGGGGGCCCCAGTTACTTAGTCCTGTGTGAACACTCCTTGTGATAACTATACCGGTATCCTTCTCATTTTCAGACACTGGCAGTCTGATTCTTTGTAATGGTATGCTCAGCAAATATCTGCAACTTTGATACGGTTAAATGTCATCCAACTATGCTCCTAACTGTATTATTATAAAAAGACTAAAAGAATAGAAAAGGAAAATCTGTTTTAGCTGGATTCGCCCCACACCCACACTGGACTGGGCCTATCTCTCTAGAAATCTCAGCTTATTCTCGATTTTCTAGGAAATCACTTTTGCAATTTGATACCTGACTTGTTGATTTCGAGAAGTACGAGTTATCAAGGACGGTACGAAAGAAGTCCACAAAATTATGTTCAGTGCTTAGTGGGTGACATTGCCAGGACTAGGCCCTATACATTTGCGAACGGAAATAATGCTGCAGTTTATACTGAAAAGGATGATAAAGGAAAATAAAGATATAGGTGCCTCAGTGAGGCCCCTCACTGAGGTACCCTTTACCTTGTTGACCCTAATGCAATTACAACCTTCTTGCACTGAGGTGACGATATGCTGGGCTCTTCTGTAGCACGATCTTTATTTAGATAACAGCTGAAAGCGAGGAAACTCTCTCTCTCTCTCTCTCTCTCTCTCTCTCTCTCTCTCTCTCTCTCTCTCTCTGGCATCCACATATTCTTCATGTCATTTAAAGGATATTCCAAAGGATATCCTTTTCTCTAACCATATTTCCTCAATCAGTCAAGAAATTGGCTGTTTGTTGATTCTAATTTATCATTCTCGTTGCTAGAAACATGCGCATGCAGTCAATAATTTGTGTCACCCTTTGAAGAGACTTACGAGGGTCCACTCAATTTATAGAAGAGAGGCATTTCACGACTCTGGTGTGTATTTGCAGGGAGTTGGTCAGATAAAAATACTATCCAGTAAATAGTGACATCAATTCAACAGAGGAGAAATGGCATGGCAGCTGGACCGAAGAACCGGCAAAACGTTTCAGATGCCCTGCATATGACATTATCATATCACTAACAAACAAACCTTATTCTGTGAGTGCATATTGGTTAGGTTGTTGTATTGCTGTAGTATTGTTAGCACTCACAGTCTATGAGTTAGAGGTCCTCGACCTTTTTGATTTTGCTCTAAATCATAATATAACATTTTGGTTCCATTCTTTCACTATACTGACTTTGCATGATTACCAGTGGGTGCTAGTACCATGCTGGTAGTGCATGCAGGTGTGACTATACTGCAGCTACCAGCTAAGGCCTAATTAACATGCATTCTCGCGAGATTTGCAGCTTCAGGGGTCAAGAAGCCACTCTATACATGGGTTAGTTTCCACACCTGGAGGTGTGAAGACTCCACACCTGGAGGTGTGATGAGTGATAACCCACACTAACTATACCTTTGCAGTTGTATTTATATTATCAAGCCACTCTGTGTTAATTAATGAGTAATTATTAGTACTTCTGTGTGTAGGGTGGGACAGAGTGGATTCCCACCAGCTATTACATAACTGTACCCTACAACCAGTGTAAGGTACATGCGGGGGGCCAGCTTCAGGTAGACACCATGGCACCACCCATATCCTGCTAGGTCGGAATAGTGTCCTATGGCATTGTATCTAAGTGGATGCAAAGAAATACAATTATAGACCAGTCTTATCATGGTTTTTTGGACAAATTTGCTTAGAATTTTCCTCCTTGCACACATTATCGCCATACATTTGCCATTCACTTCTATAGTTAAATCATTTGCGCTTTTTCTTTCTGCTCTAGAGCTCTGAATTCTTCTTTTATGTCTTATTTATCTCGATATATGTGTTGTTATTGAATGGTTCTGTAAGGGATAGTTATAGGTTAACTTAAATTTTCAGTTAAAATGTGCTTTTGAAGGCTGTTGATAGGGACATCATTGAGGTTTTGGTTTTGCAATGGTGTATCCTTTTCCCTAAACATATATGTGGATCATCAAGGCAAAAGGATCCTGTATGCCGCCTCACTAATGTCCCTTTTGCCTTGTTGATCTTCAATGTGGAGACAGCCCCTACAGGTAATTCAAATGGGCAGATGCAATCCAAATGTCCCAGACAGAGTGGCAGCTCATATTACTGTAAGTAGGGGCAATAGGTTCAAGTAGTTTATAAATTGGGTGAATAGGGTCGTCTAGTGTGAGGGGGGTAGGGGGAGGCACTAATTGTCCAATATCCAGGCCATATAACGACCCTGAACTATATATGTCAGTAATTACTCACTATTTGTCAGCAATTAGTCAATATATGTCAGTACCTACTCAATACCTGTCAGCAATTAGTCAACATATGTCAGTACTTACTCACTATTTTGTCAGCAATTAGTCAATATGTGTCAGTACTTACTCATTATTTATCAGCAATTAGTCAATATTTGTCATTACTTTCTCAGAGTAGTTCTATTTTTCTATATTATAGCTCTATTGTTCAATAGTTCTATTGTTCAATAGTTCTATTGTTCCATAGTTCTGTAGTTATAGTTTCATGGTTCTAAATATGTGAGCAGGCAGGTAGAAAGGGACATTCATGTGGTTATTAAATCACTTCCTGCTAATAAAACTTTAGCTTATAATAATGGACATATGCACTCACAGTTTTGATATATACACATATATAGTACCATGAACTGCTGTAGAATTGGACTGCTCTATATTAAATGATGATCGACTTAATATGATCGTTTATTTAGAAGGCCTGATATATACCACAATGGGAGGACGTAACTATAGAGCAAAGTGATTTGGTCAAATCTGTTGGCAATCTAATGGAGTAGGGGATTAGGCTGTCAGTACAAGGCTATAGTGCATAACAGCTAACCCCAAAACAAAAGCAATTATCAATACATGTCAGTATTTACTCCCAATCTGTCACCAATTAGTTAATATAACAATAGCCATTGATTCAATTGTGCATCTTGCCTTGACTGATATTTGTTAAAATATGTCAGTATAGATCTATGGACTATTTGTCAGCAATTAGTTGATGTTAGTAATTATTCACTATTTGTCAGCAATTAGTAAATACATGGTATTAATTACTTACATTTTATCAGCATTTAGTCAATATATGTTAGTAATTGCTCACTATGTGTCAGTAATTAGTCAAAATATGTCAGTAACAATGCACAATTTGTCAGCAGTTAGTCAATATATGTCAGTAAGTACTCACTATTTGTCGGCAATTAGTCAATATAATTTATGTCAGTACTTACTCAATACCTGTCAGCAATTCGTCAACATATATAAGTACTTACTCACTATTTTGTCAGCAATTAGTCAATATGTGTCAGTACTTACTCATTATTTGTCAGCAATTAGTCAATTTTTGTCATTACTTTCTCAGAATAGTTCTAATTTTCTATATTATAGCTCTATTGTTCTATAGTTCTATTGTTCCATAGTTCTATAGTTATAGTTTCATGGTTCTAAATGTGTGAGCAGGCAGGTAGAAAGGGACGTTCATGTGGTTATTAAATAACTCCCTGCTAATAAAACTTTAGCTTATGATAATGGACATATGCACTTACAGTTTTGATATATACACATGTAGTACCATGGACTGCTATAGAATTGGATTGCTCTATATTAATTGATGATCGACTTATTATGATCGTTTATTTAGAAGGCCTGATATATACCACAATGGGAGGACATAACTATAGAGCAAGGTGATTTGGTCAAATCTGTTGGCAATCTAATGAAGTAGGGGATTAGGCTGTCGGTACAAGGCTATAGTGCATAACAGCTAACCTCAAAACCACGCCCGAACCCCAAACTCAGCCCAAAACCCAAATCCCAGGGCCGCAGAGACTGCGGGCTTTAAAATCCTGTAGATAGCTTCTCTACTACTGTTTGCAGCTGCCGAATTGAGACAATCAGCGGCAGTTACGATGAGTCCTTGAAGGGGACCATGTGAGCTAATTCTGAGCAATCCAGGTCTGTGTCGAGCTACTCAGTGCCTCATGCAGTCCCCCCCCGCCACTCCCTCAGCCCTGCTTCCTCAACTCCTTCGGCAGGGAGGGGTGTGTTGTATAAAACTTTCATGGTGCAGGCTGCTAGGTACTGGCAGGGCAGGGAGGGGTGTGGTGTATAAGTACTGGCAGGGCAGGGAGGGGTGTGTTGCATAAGACTTTCATGGTGCAGGCTGCTGGGTACTGGCAGGGTAGGGAGGGGTATGTTGCATAAGACTTTCATGGTGGATGCTGCTGGGTACTGGCAGGGCAGGGAGAGGTGTTCTGTATAAGTACTGGCAGGGCAGGGAGGGATGTGGTGTATAAGCACTGGCAGGGCAGGGAGGGGTGTTCTGTATAAGTACTGGCAGGGCAGGGAGGGGTGTTCTGTATAAGTACTGGAGGGGAATAATTAAAGACAAGAAAGGTCAGCTGCGGTGTGCCTACAGATCGTGACAACTCAGTTTGATAGTGAAAACATATGGTATGTGTGTGCTATATATGAAGCCCTTATGTGCACATTGGGCCTCATGAGTCCTCGAGGCAGCATACGGTCCTGAACGCATTACCAATAATTTGGGAGCTGTGTAGCTAACCACCGGAAAGGTACTGATGTGATTGTTAATACCAGCTATAGGTCTACATATTTTGGGTCGTGTCTGTGAACAATGTCTCAATTGGTTCAGCAGAGAGGTCTTATACAATACCAAGTTCCTTTTCCTTTCTGTGTCCGTATAAGGCCCCTTCTTAATCCACATTGCCACTACCACATCGCAGAAGGTACTAGGGTTATTAGCAGTTACCCCATCCAATATGGCAGATCCTGTAATGTACTTAACAGAACTAAAACCGAGATTACATAGTGTTTCAGCTAATTTGAGTAATGCTCACTTCTTTGGATGTGGTGTACCACATGTACAATCATCTGAACTAATAACTATAGGCTGGCATTTTCTAGAACTTCATTATGAGGTACCCTGGTACCCAACTTTCAGTTTTGGCTGATTTCTAAGTAATCCAAGTAATATAATAGCCCCAGGTCTTGTCTCCCTGCCCTAGCGAAGATTCTGTAATCCTATTATGAAGTAAAATAGTGAATTAAAAGCAAAGAATGAGGAAATGCGTTCACGCTCTTTTGCATATGACCCCTCAAGTTGGATGGGGTAACTTCCAGTTACCCTTATTCCTTCTTCACTGTGATTACGACAAGAGGGTCGGCCATACACGAGTCTATAGCGGCTATGCTTATTACTGCCCTCTTAAAGACATCCTCCGATAAGGGGTCACTGTGTGTTAGTCAGGAGGGACGGGTAGCTCTGAGCATCCCGTGTGAGCAGTTCACAATGCCAATTTGGGCAGGCTATGTGTGCACTTGTGTTTGGATGAGGCTAGAGTGCTCACGAGGAGAGTAGGTAGATAGGGTAGTAAGAAGGAGGGAGTAGGGAGTGTGATCTATTGAGGTGAGCATGTGGCAGTGTTGTTGTATAGGAGGCACTAGGAGGTAGAGGGACAGTCTTGTCATTAGGGGTATGTATTCCCTTATTCAGTTTGCCATGAATATATTATTCATTTTGCCATGAATATTATATTCCCTTTCGAGGGATAGCATGGCCAACCGACCATTATTCATAATTTTCCGATCTTAAATCACTACACTGATACATTTTCAGTAGTAGAACTTTCATTCTGAATACTTCAGTACACAACTTGTTGGTTGGTTCTACGTCCAAAATGTTCAGTCTGAAGGAATAATTGTGGATCCATACGAAACAACCGCACTCAGTTAACACGCTGTTGGTTAGGGGGCATGCTATCTTCATTCCCTACACCAAAATACTAGCACTGCCTGGATCCTTCCTTCTTTGTAGGATTTGACCAAGAGCCTGATTAGCTTAGGCTAGATGTGAGGACATGGGTGGGGGTGGTGTAAGGTTTGTGAGTGGCTCAGAAGTAGCTTAATGTATATGGCCTGGAGGAGATGCAGTGTGAGGGTCAGGACCAGGCTCGGTGAATAGCCTCATGTGTGTGAGTGATGGTCGCAGGTAGAGCTTAACTCGTTAAGGATGCCTCAAGCTACATGTTCACCTGTCGTCATGATACACCAGCACAGCAGCAATAAGGGACCTGGGGACTATATCTCAGAAGTACCCAACATATTCAGGTACCAGTGAATACCGGCAGCACCTGCTCTATGCACCCTGCTATGTGAAGAAGTACGTGCATGTGATCTTAATGAATCTGGTCTCCTCTTATGTGATCTAACCTATTTCCTGATCCCATTCAAAATCGCATCAAGTTCTTGCTGGGTCATTCCACAATATTTCAACAAGTGGTCCCCGCATGGCCCCCTCCGAAATAGGTAACGAAATATGGCAAAAATCAGCATTTTTCTAACCCTGTTTTCTTTAGCATAGCTAGCTCTTGGGCTTCAAACAGCTGTAATATCATCACTTCAGGCCCAATATAGTCCTGCCTTAATATGATTATGATGTAATGGTCCTATGACTCCTATTTCGTGGTATTGGGTGGTGGAATATATGGTGAAATTATCAATTTCTTGGAATTCCCATTCATCAAAATAATATTTCGGATAATAAAATATGTATGGAACCAACACATGGTATAATGTTGGAAAAAGTATAGGATTTACCCTAAATACTGGCACTCAAGAGGGGTCAACATTTGGAGGGGTCTGAAATTTTTACGCCCCCCTCAAACCCACCACCCTCTGTTGATAAATAATGACCACTCCCTTAGGATTCTAAAAGTCTCAATTTGGGCAAACCTCAGACCCCCCGTATGGGGGGGGGATTGGTCAGGGGGGTTCAAAAAAATTATTTTTGTGATTTCCTGTGTTTTTTGGTCCAAATGCATAGTTTGAGTCTGTCCCCGAAGAAAGGTAGATTTATCACCCCCTACTTCTTTGGCATTGAATGAGAATGTATATATGTTATATTGTCTAGGCGTCTGGTCTTAAAATCGGTTTGTTTTGCATTGTTGTAAGACACATCATGAGTGTTTACACATATATCCAACAGTCACATGCCTGTGACACAGCATTACTGCTATCTAGGTGTAGAGCTTGATGGCCCTCTAACAGTCATCCCAGACGTGAATAAACTTACGAGGTCAATGGGCAATAAATTGTTCAAGCTAGTGAAGCTTCGTAAATTTCTGAGTGAGGCTGATAGTTTAACAGTTTATAAGACCACCATAGCCCCCACCTTTGACTATTGTAGCCACTACTTAGATGGTGCGCCTGTGACTGAACTTGAGAAGCTACAGCAACTCCATAATCATGGTATAGCAATTTGCATAAAGACGGGAATACGTGGTAACAGTATTGCTGATTCACACAGTAGAGCCGGGCTAGAAATGCTGGTCGAAGAAGAAGTAGACAACTGTTGGTTTACATGTGGAAGAAATCCGAAATAGCTAGCAATCTCATCGTAAGAGAGGCCCTTACTAGAGGCGATGTCAAAGTGAGGTTCAAAATCAGAAGAGCAAGAAGCAGTTTTATCAGCGATGCCCCTACCACCGTGGAGTTAAGATGTGGGATTTGCTTGATGCTGAAACCCAGAAGATTGAAGATCTAGCTACCTTCAAACACCATAATAAAGCACAATCCAATAGTATTATTGGATGGGAGTTTGGACTAGAATACTGCATATTTCTAGTATTTAAAATCATTTAATACCATAATAGAGCAAATTTGTTTTCCACTATTCGTCAACTTCTAACTGTACTAGACTGTGTAGAAGTCACTGCCTCTGGGTCCAACATGCCTATGTACCCCATTCCACTAGAGTTAGGACATCCTACTAACCTCATATAACCTCATATACCCCTTGCAAGGATTTCAAGATTCAAGAAGATGTTTTTTGTCATAAGAAAGTTCACATATGGACATATAAAGCTGTAAATATAAATATACAATTTGCATACTCTTCAATATAAATACCATAGATATGATACATGCTTTATTTAAATATATTAAGCTAATTAAAGTAATAACATAATGTAATTATTATGACAAAATGGTTGCCGCTTAATAAATTATTTTTAGTTGGCCACCTGTATTTAGTTAAATATATATTTCAATACAATGTAATAATAACTAGTTTCCAGAGACAATACAAGACTAAACAAATTGAGGAAAGAATATTGAGCATTGTGGTAATAGTATCACATTGAAGATTTAAGTGTAATAATATAATTAATATATTGAGAATAATATTGCAAAGTTTAAGAAAATCATATCTTTAATTTATACTGATTTATCAATGGTATGACTTCTGGCAAAGTATTTACATAATAATAACATAATAAACTATGATATATTAATATCAATTTATACCTGAAATGATATTTAAAGTATTATCTATAGTGAATCATTAAATTTATACCCATCTATGTAACACCCTGTTTTGTATGTATTAACTGCTTTAAGATTCTTCGCTAAAGAGCCTTAAAACAAACAATATCCTTGTAATCTCGTTGTTTCTCGGGCAGTTTATTCCAAGCAATAGACAATTTATAATGTACACTCCTTTTGTATGCTTCACATTTTGGCAAACAATTGTCTAGAATTTTACCTTTGTTTGACCTTAGTAAAACTTTAACATTTCTCAAATTTGAAACATTTTTACACCTTTTAAAACCTTCAATCAGTAGATGAGAATACCTTCTGTCCCTTAAATAATTCATTTCAGGAACAGTATGGATGTAGGAAGTATTTGTTTTTATATCCATTTTGAGACAGATTTCTATTGCTCTATTCTGCATTCTTTGAAGTTTATCAAGAACATTATTTTGTGATTGATCAAATAGTATATCACCATAATCAAATAGTGGTCATATGTATGCTTTATAAATTCTCAACATATTTTCTTTATTGATAAACCTAGACAGCTTTGACAGTTGGTAAGATCTATAAGCTATATTTCTCATCTAAATACGGACAAATTGACCAAAATTCAATAGTGGATCCAATGTTACACCTTAATATTTATAACTTGAAACCCTCTTAAGACTTTTATCATTTATGAGTAGAGAAGCATTTTTAAAACATTTTTATGTCCAAAAGCCATAAACTTAGTTTTATCAATATTCACTGTTAATTTACTCTTAGTGCACCAGTTTATAATTTGATTAACATCATATTGCATATTTGTAAGCTCCGCATCTTCTGATGTAGTTGAAGTGTATATAACTGTATCATCAGCAAATAAACATAATTTTGAATATTTACAAACTTTGTCTAGGTCATTTATGATCTTTGACTATCTTCCACTATCCGGCCAATGTACGTGGTGGAAGAACGCTACTTCTAAGGGCGATTCTTGTACAATAAACGTTTTTTATCAATCAATCACATATATACATAAGTTCAATTCTTTATGAATTAGCAATTGGTAATGCCATGTTATGTAGACTCAATGTTGATCTGATTTCTGTGCCCATTTTCCTCTATGAACAACACGATTTTAACTCAATGAAACTCCTTCCCTACACCATACAAAACACCTTCTTTACACGTATAGATAGCCTGATAATACTTCAATTAAAATACACATACAAAATATATCATACTGATAGAATGGCATGTGGATCCAAGTAATTTTTCCCTCTCGGATAATCGCTCTGGGAAGAGGGAATTCGGTATCTCTCCGGCCGTAATTTCTGCTGTATCCAAGAGTTCCCTCTTTAACACGGCCATACGTTTTCAGCACCACCACCTAGAGATACTGTCCACACCCCCCACACATAGAACAGGGTCTCACGCACAGGCCATACTGTCAGACCCCGGGGTGTCAGACCCAGACGCCACCCACCTCTCTACTCTCCTCCATGCGGTCATTTACATCCACTGTGTGTGACCTGACTGCCTCCAGTGCTCCCCACCTTAGGCTGCAGGTACCTACCCGCCTCCAGTGAATATAGGGTGTTTACTCTTTTAGCTGTTGCATGGATCATTAACGCAGGTTTGCTTTTCCTCAGCAATGTCAATCGCGCACAGGTTTCCAAATCACAGTGCCCGGGCACAGTGCAGTTGACTCACCCGTTATGTAGAAAGCCTACTTCAGTGTGGTCCCGGACACGGAGCACCGTGCTCTGTGTGCGGAAACGGATGGTGATGAGGCCGTGTAAGCGTATATACAGTTGATGATAATGAAAAATGATGACTATATAGAAAATGTAGAAAGCGTTTTCTGGCCTAAAACATATCCTCATGACACACACACAAAAAAATCATGTTGTGCTCAGGATCTTCCTATTTTAGACATTTTCGGTACTCTATTGTCTCATTAGTTCTCGCATTGGGGCCTCTAACCACATTTTCAACGTTGCCCTGTAGTTCTATGATTATACAGGATAACACTTCCTTTAAGGTCTCAGTACATGTACCGCAGCCTTCAACCCAGGTAATCATTTCCCAATAGCCTACTCGCCACCCACCAGATGACCTGCTAAATCTGACCTAAATACCCAGCGCCACACTAACTCACAGAGGCTCTCCATCTCAATTCCTCCTCATTCACTCTCCATGACCCATTCGGGGCTGCCAGTGGTCACTAACCATCTCATTGCCCTCTTGTACAGTGGCTGCAGGCCGTCTTCCCATTCCACAGGGCGAGTGATGCTAACCCTTCAATGACGGCATTGTGCCTCAATGCTCCATTTTTGGCTGTCGGCACGTTTCCACAACATCCCAATGCTAGAATGATGTCTTTTCTAGCACATCGGCCTGACAATGTTCGCCATGTCACTATACTACTTACATTCTAATATTGTACGTGATCAGTGGTGATTCCTCTCTCAGTGCTCATGATGATAGCATTGGTGCCCGTGGGTGCGGCATATGTCACAAGCTAATCTGCCCAATCACGAAATGGTCGTGAATTAACAACGTTGTCTTGTTTGAGTCTAAAGTAGCCAACATGGGACGGCATGTTGAGTGCATGCATGAAGTTTGCACTTTCTTCAGAGGGGTAGAAGGCAAATTTTATTGGTTGGGGTCTTGGATGGGGTACACTATACTTGTTTACATAGGAGCATATATAAGGACCTTTCCATTACTAGGGAGGGGGAGGGGCCTCCCTGTCCATTCCCCTTTTCCTACTCCGCCACTTCTTCACATTTAGATGTACCGTCCTGTAACCTTGCCGTGTCTTATGTTGACAGTGCCCATTACAGTCACATTTAGATGTACCATCCTGTAACCTTGCGGTGTCTTATGTTGACAGTGCCCGTTACAGAGTCACATTTAGATGTACCGTCCTGTAACCTTGCCGTGTCTTATGTTTACAGTGCCCGTTACAGAGTCACATTTAGATGTACCATCCTGTAACCTCGCCGTGCCTTATGTTTACAGTGCCTGTTACAGAGTCACATTTAGATGTACCATCCTGTAACCTCACTATGCCTTATGTTGACAGTGCCCGTTACAGAGTCACATTTAGATGTACCATCCTGTAACCTCACCATTCCTTATGTTTACAGTGCCCTTGGACAGAGTCACATTTTGATGTACCATCCTGTAACCTCGCCGTGCCTTATGTTTACAGTGCCCGTGGACAGAGTCACATTAGATGTACCATCCTGTAACCTCACTATGCCTTATGCTTACAGTGCCTGTGGACAGAGTCACATTTAGATGTACCATCGTGTAACCTCGCCGTGCCTTAGGTTTACAGTGCCCGTTACAGAGTAACATTTAGATGTACCATCCTGTAACCTCACTATGCCTTATGTTGACAGTGCCCGTTACAGAGTCACATTAGATGTACCATCCTGTAACCTCGCCTTGCCTTATGTATACAGTGCCCTTGGACAGAGTCACATTTAGATGTACCATCCTGTAACCTCGCCGTGCCTTATGTTTACAGTGCCCATGGACAGAGTCACATTAGATGTACCATCCTGTAACCTCGCTATGCCTTATGCTTACAGTGCCCATGGACAGAGTCACATTTAGCTGTATCATCCTGTAACCTCGCCGTGCCTTATGTTTACAGTGCACGTGGACAGAGTCAGGAAGCGGTCACCGCACTACAACGGGCCCTGGAGCTGGACGCCTACTTCCCGGACCCCCACACCAGCCTAGCTGTGCTGCTGGACGGAATGGGCAGACACACAGAGGCAGAAGTGCACTACAGGAAGGTGGTCAAATTAAGGCCTAATGACGCCAACGCACATAATAACCTAGGCGTCTTCTTAGGGAACCAAGGTAAGCTCTGTTATTGGCCGAGAGACTGTGTCTCCTCGGCCGTTAATACAAACGTGTAGGGGACAGGAGGACGTCATATCAAAAACAGCCAAGAGTCCTCTACTATAGCTCATCTACTTAAATCAGTCACCGTGACCGTTTGTCTCACTTTTCCCTAATTCAAGTCTACCCTATGCCCTGGCAACTTATTCTACTTTTTAGGCGTGGGTTGAAAGACTACTAACAACAGGATAAAGAGTTAAATTCCTATCAAAGGGTATTATGCAAGTCCAGGGTGGCACCTGATGTTGTCACGCCTTGTACTAAAGTGTAGAGGTTCCTATCCATAGGTTCCTGCCGACCTGGGCATTATTAGAATTATACTAGGAGATGTATACACTCACTGCGGCCATGTGTGGCGCTATGTGACGATCTATTTATTGAATTGGAATTGGAAGTCTACTACTCGGTCCCAGGTGCTTCTAGGCCGTGTGTTCTGCCTGGTCATGGCTGAGTACTCTCAAGAAGCTGTCTAATTGAATCATATACATTTGTACTTGTAATACGTCTCCTGTGCGGCTAGGCCGTGTGTACTGCCTGGTCACTGCTGAGCACTATCCACTATGATTTTTTTTGTATAAAGTTGTATAACTTTAGACGCATTTTCGCTGACAGAGGCACAATTTATGATACAACCTTGGCTCCTGGATAGAACATTACAATTTTAGCGATTTTCTGTAATGGGTAAATGTTTCAATTTAAAAGAATACTTACAGAAGGCTACCAACTCTCGGTTTAAATTTCACATGAAATTTAATCGTTCACTTGCTTGATCTAAGGGAGTTTTGTGTGGAGGACAGTCCCTTACATATACCAACATGCGACATCCATGAATAAAAAGGGGGGGAGGTATTATGATTCCCTGTAATCATCTGCAGTGCCATTAGCCTGTATACCCTGTTTGTGTGGAGCAGGCTTAGGGTATAAATACGCTGAGACGGATGTGACTCGTCACTTGTGTTTAAGCTGGCCTGCTGAACGCACCTCGTCCGGACCGAGCAGGCACGATTGATGAGTGGACGCCCTGGGAGAGGCAAGCCCCCAGCCCAGCCAAGCTTGGGCTGGAAGGCGGTCTCCTCCAGGGCGACCATGGGACATGCCACCAGATGGCGTGGTATAGGCCCGGCACCAACATTGTTGGTACAAGGGCCATAAAACTGTGTGCTGCCTGTGGGATGTCAGGCAAATTTTATTGGGGGGTCGGAGGGTTCGCAATAACCGCTGACATGTGAGGTGCATAGTGACAGGACAGTGACATGGCTTGATCTAAGATCAAAAGATGAACACATGTGTAGCGTCATGTGCAGCGTCACACTGCCCGTCACTGAGCCACACCCCATTGGAGGAGCTCAGAGCCAATCAGGGGTCAGGTGACTACAAGTGAGCCTGAGCCTCAATGTTCAGCCACAGCTACTCTCAGCCGACCGCTGGTAGCATGGCCCAGTGACATCCAAAACCCTTCAAGCGTCTCCAACGCACACCACCACCAGGAGGAGGTTGGGTGCCAGGAGGACATGTCCCAACCCAGGAGGGTGGGGACTAGGCAGGGTGATACCTTGCAAGGAGGAGGTATGAGGGAGCCCAAGGGTCAGCCTTTAACGACCCCATGGCCCAGCGCAATGTGGACAGGACAGTGAGACCCAGGATGAAATACGATGTACCAGCGCTTATACCCTTTGAAAGACAGAGGGTATACGACCATAACCCTACATGTGCACCTGCAGAGCATGAGAGGTACCTCTATGACTTAGACAGGCTAAACTATACCCATGGTATAGATAACAGATCAGGTACCAATAGGCCAGCACACCAACCTATTTATACACATAGACAGTACCCTGTGCATCACATGTCATCACGCTCTGATACTTTGCCTACTTCCTATGTGCTTCACTTGAGACAGACTTGCACACCACCCAGCGAGCGCCTCTCACCTCATGAGGGCAGACAACAGACGTTTGACTTACACCAAACACCACACCGGTCACCAGATGCTGCCTCCACCTTGCGGTACATGCCTATAGTGGTAGACTCACCCCCGCATGAACAGGAGGATGAAAGGGAACAGGAGCAGGAGGCTTCACCCCTGGATGCCATCAACTTGCCTACAACTGCTCCTATGAATGGAGTCACCGCCAAGGTTAGACCAAAGACAAAAGAGCTGGTGGATGCAGTGTACCTCAACCCTATGAACAAAAAGCAAACTGGGGAGTTGTAACCCAGGCCAGAAAACCTGGAGGTATTACATAAGACACGCATAAACCAGGAGGTACTGGATGAACTGGAGGAACTCAGACTTAAACAGAAAACAGAGGCTAGAGACACTCCCTGGCAGTGGGGCTTGCAGTTTGCAGCCAGGCCAATAGTCGCAGTACTGGACGTCATTGACAGAGGTGGGAAGTTAAACCCCACAGGGATAGCAGAACACCTCACCATGGTATTGCAGCTCACAGTGCGAGCTTCATGGAAAATCAATGACACCAGAAGGTAGCTACTCAGTCAGAACACATCTGGCCCAGGGGAGGGGCCACACAACAAAGAACCCATCCTACCATGGCCTGCACAGTCATCACCAACAAGGGGACAGGTACCAGAACAATGGCGGCCAGAGCCGCCTAGGCTACAAGAAGAAGCGCCCAGACAACAGAGGGAGCCAACAACAACACATCCACCACGGAAGGGGCGGGTACCGCCAACACAACCAGGGGGGAGGGGGACGCCACCACCAAAACAACAGCTACAATGACAAACAGAACCAGGTTGGAAGAGGCTACGGCCAACAGAATGCAGGTGGCAAGCACAAAAGAAAGTAAAAGTAAGTAATACTCTACCTATTGACTTTTCTGAGTCAGCAAAATTCAGAGACGGCGGTGTGTCCAGGTGTGCCAACAGTTAGACGTTGTTTATATCTGACAAATGGGTATTGGACATGGTACAGGGCCTACCTATAAATGTGTATTCTATATCAAAACAAGACTCAATACCAGACTCTGCTTGTACTGACCCGGGAAAAGATAAAATCTTGGGAGAACAGATCCAAAAACTGTTAGAGAATGACATAATTGAAAAAGCATTCCCCTCTAACAGGGCATTTGTGTTACATATGTTCCTTAAGCAGAAATCAGATGGATCATTTAGACCCATTCTAAACTTATCCAGTTTGAACGAATACACACAATACAAACACTTCAAAATGGATCATCTGATGAATGTTATGAGAATATTGCCCAAGAGCTGCTTTTGTGCTTTAGTAGACATTAAGCAAGCATACTCTGCTTTGGAGGTAAAACTGAGGGACAGGGACCTGCTGCAATTACAGTACCATGGACAGAGATACAGGTTCACCGGCCTGCCCAATGGTTACTCACCAGGCCCTAGAGTTTTTACCAGGGTGATGAAAGCACTAATGGGCTACCTTAAATCCAACTTTGGGGTAAACTTAGTGTTTTACATCGATGACACATTGATCTTTGTAGACTCGCCTCAACAAGTATCAGAGGCAGTCAATCACAGTACTACAGGCGGCAGGGTTTACTATTAACTTTAAAAGGTTTGTGCTACAACCAACAAAAGTGATTGACTACCTAGGTTTTGTTTATTCATACCAAAGACCTAACCCTTTTAACAGGCGGCAGATATAAGTACATGTACTTAAACAGGGAGATCAAATCTAACCTGAGAGAGTGGATGGATATCTTGCCCTCAGGTACTAGAGAATATGATGAGAAACCCCCAGAAGTCACAGTGTACACAGACACATCAGATACCGGTTGGGGTTGCCACATAATGGAAAATGATATCCATTATGAGGAGGAGTTCTGTGCAGAACTAGGCCAGAAACACATAAACATCAAAGAGATCTTAGCTGTATATTACACCTTCATACAGTTCAGGAAGGTGCTGAAAGGCAAACACATCCATCTCTTCTTAGACAATATAACAGCCATTAGTGTCCTGAAGAAGGGTGGATCCACCTGTTCATGGGCATGCAATGAGGTCACTGAGAGTGTATTCAGAGAAGCCTGGTCCCTGGACATCACCTTCCACTTGTCTTATGTACCAACACGTGTTAGTGCCCACTCAGGAGAGTGGGCACTAACACTTACCACAAGGGAGAAAATCTGCCTTTGGTAGGCCCACGATAGACCTCTTTGCATCCCCAGAAAACCATGTGTGCCGTAACTTTGTATCTCTGAACCATTGTGATCTAGCCTTTGCCATCAATGCTTTCTCAATCAGTTGGACACGTAAAAATGCCCTAATATTTCCACCCTTTGGTCTCATTGGCAGAGTCCTGAGGAAGATAAACCAGGAAGCACCGACGGGAATCCTCATAGCACTAGACTGGAGGACACAGCCCTGGTTCCCAACGCTAACACAGCTAAAAGAGTACCAGAGAAGGCTGATACTCCCAATCAACGACAACTCCCTAAGGTGGACGGGCAAAGGACAAATGGACTTCCCAATGGCAAACAGGATGATGCTGATTGCTATCTCACTCTAAGAAGGATATGGACACAACACCTCCATTACACTGATAGAGCATGTAACATGCTAGCCTCCCTAGGAAAGTCCACTAAGTCGGCATACTAAACAGCAGCCAAAAAGTTGACTAATTACGTGCAGGAAAATGACATTGATTTGGTAAAGCCACAGTTAAAACAATGTATTGATTTCCTCGTGCACATTTTCGATACAGGGATAGGCTACAGTACCCTTAATACCACAAGATCCTTCTTGTTATGATTTATCCGGCTGGAAGGCATGCCACTGGGAGAACCCCAAGAAATCTCTAGATTCCTAAAAGGGGTGAGAGTTGAAAAAAAAACAGGGGAGGCATATGGGGTGGAAGAGAGAACATACCTTTGCCAGGTTCTATAACAGACCCCTGGAGGAAGACAAATTGCCCCAAGTCACAAACTTCATACCCACCATGGTAGGTGGACACATGCAGACGTAAAACAAACCGTGAACTCACTACAGCTGTAGAGGTCGGCGAAAATGTACTTGGAAACACCTGGTTTCGAACCCGGGACCTCTCAACTTGCAAGCGAGCGCCCAGACAACATTTTTAAAGACAGCTTAGGCCTTACTTATATGTTTAGCTGTGACCCTGGGAGGTCAAGTTAAGTGAGAGATAACTTCAGGGGGGGGGGGGAGAGACATACAGTACACTAGTTGTGACTCAAACTACAGTACTAGTATTGTTATACCCACAGTTTAGCCTATCAAACACAAATTGTACTGCTGTCAAACTGAGGCTAAAACGAGTGATCCAACTTACATGTTTATGAATAAATCATTATAAATGGATACCCTCCTTTGAGTTTTATTATCGAATCATTTAAAATAAGCCTGCTCCACAAAAACTGGATAATTGGGCTGAATACACACTGTTTGTGTGTAGGAGCAGGACCACCCGCTCACTTACATGTTCGCTTCCCACCCAATTCACTGGATAATAATATTCAAGAAAAAAGTGTTGAATTAATGATGAGTCACATCCGTCTCAGCGTATTTATAAATTACTCATTATATTTCATCAAAGGTTGTTATCAACGTTTATCCTCAAAGGAATGAAACGGGAAAAAATTCTCATATCATGGGTGCCAATGGTAGATACAGCTGGTAGATATATAACATGCGGATCCTAAGACCGAGCACATCAGATAGAAATCAAAGAGGAGCTCATGGACCTTTATAACACTGTGAGGACAACAAATTAAAAAATACATGTATGCCTGTAACAAGACTCTGTAACTAAGTCAAATATGGGGTGTTTCCCCGTATAATTAGCCTCATTAAGTCACTGGCAGACACAGCAGATGTAAGTTTGTCAGTAGGGGTTTCGACTGGTCCTTTGAAGTTGGATCACTCTATGATTATGGTGTATAATTACTGATCAAGCCACTGCAAGTGAATCATACACGAGATGAAGCCTCAGAAATTGAGCAGGGATATCATTACTGTTGTCTCACTTCAGCCAACTGCCATTTACATTGATTTGCCGATGGAACACTTTGCAGTGACTCAGAAAAATGTATGGTTGGAAGGAACTGGAAGAGTCAACGTATGGTTTGCAACGGACAGGCTTATTATCATATTGATTTTCAAAACACGGAATCAGAGACATTCAGGGTATTTTACTGTTTACTGATGTGATTAGATGTTTCTGGTGAGCTTGACTGTGATCTGCATGAGGTCTAGTTATCTCCATAATTAAATCCAACATATTCACCATCTCCGCGTAGAAAATGAAACCAGATTGGGGATGGGAATATCTTGTTGGGACACACCAGGATCAAAGTACAACAGTCTGATTTTAGTCTGTACTAAGATTCTGATACCATGCACAGTCTTAGGATGTACTGGGATCTTAGTACATTGTACATGCACTGGACAATGACACTCATCTCTACAGGTGTATGGGTCAATCAGAGCCCTGGTCATTGGAACATGACACCTACCTGTGCATACATTATAGTCGGACCTCCAATATCCCACCTGTAGCACCTGTATAGGGTGGGGGAGGTCCGGGACACCAAGTGTTTGAAAATTAAACTATGCCAGACTGGAAACTGACTCCCCCTGGTGGGCGATAATACAGAATCGGCCGACCGGTGAAGACTGTATTGGGGTCAAAGGTGGGATGATGAAACCACTCCACCATTTGGTACTTATATTTACATTAAATAATACATTTACTCCCTTATGAAACATCACTTAGCTAAAATGAAAACATCAGTTTGGAGGCATTTATCTATTCTTTACTTTTGTGGGTTCATATTTATTAGCAAATGAAACAAAAAAATTAGCAAATCAATTTTAGTATAGCAAGACTGGGGGGGGGGGTAGATTGTAAATATAACCATTACTCAGAAAATATTCTAATTTTAGTTATGTAAAAAAGTGTATATGTAAAATATAGACCTTTGCTACCTATGGTGATGTCAAAGTTATGTATTGCGATAAGAAGGTAAGAGAAATTTGAAGATAAACAAGGGTACGAAGTTCTTAGTACACATCATGATCCAGGGACTATCATTCAATCTTGGGGCGTACTAAGAAACAGGTTAGTCCTTGACCTGGTAACATCTAATTGGTGACAGGAATAAAATGACAATAAAGAGAAATTCATATGACACATGGCTAACGGATCAAATTAGCCTGAACATACTAACAAACTTAACGAAAGTCTAATATGGTTAGGTTTAGCAGGGACATTTCTTGCAATCTAAACAGCTTGCCTCAGTTAATTGAGGAATGGGTCTCTCTGAATATAGGTGGAAATACTGAAGGGGTATAGGAGGGCAGACAGAGAGAGAGAAAGAAATATGATCTAAGCAGCTAATAACAGCTATGACACATCATCTGATTAAGGGCTGCGTCCACTGCGACAGATGGACCATCCGTCTCCCTTCATCCGTCTATTTCTCCATAGAAATCAGTGATAAATGGGACGGATGAAACCGACGGATGGTCCATCCGTCGGCAGTGGATGCACCCCTTTAGAGAAGGTTCTAAAGCAAACTGACGTTCGAAGTATACTGACCTTAGTCTTCACCTTCTCCCTGCCCCCAATACTCTAACCCCACTTTCTTATACAATGTATTGCCCTTTCTACCCGTGTACAGGTAAGCCTGGAGAGGCTGAGGCGGCCTACAAACAGGCCTACACAGTGGACCCCTCTCACCACCTCTCCATGGTGAACGCCGCCCGCCAGATGAGACTGTCCCAAAGGGAGGCAGAGGCGCAGGTGCTGCTGGAGAGGTAAGTAGTGCACTCCGTATTCACCACTTCTCACACCCATAGAGCTGCTTAGGGAGTGGTCATTATTTATCAATGTGGGGGGGGGTGGTGGGTTTTTTACGCCCCCCCCCCCTCGACGGCAGTAAAAAAAAATTGCGCCCCCCCCCCCGCGCTGGAGGCGCAGAGAGTTTTCACGCCCCCTCTTTGATCTATAGTAGCGTGCAGGCTTTATTGCTAAAAAGAGGGGTCAAAAATTTTTTAGCCCCCCCTGTTGATAATAAATGACCACTCCCTTAGAGCTGCTCCACTTGCCCAACACACAACTCTATCAATTTGTTTGCTATGTATCCATCTATCACACCATTCACAAAATTAATATACCTACATCTCCACCTTAAGTATTTTACTTCACATACCCCACCCCCAAAGTAATTTTGTCAGAAAGGAAAATTTGACCATGTCACTAGTATGTCTAGCTATAATCCCTTACACATGTCGACATATATAAATATTGTGGGTATTTCTATAATGGTGTGTAACACAATCATTATCCAACATAAAATATACAACATATTCCCAGCTGACGATTTCCTATTGTTTTCTATGTACAAAATTTGAATACGCAAATGTCTAAATTCTTGCCAACCCAAAGGCCATGATGGATCACAATCTATACCGTATACTCATATGGCGTATGAGAAAACAGATAGCATCACGAACCTGGCAATATTTTTCATATCATGGCTCAAGCTCATGATTGAAATATAGGATGCGCGTGTCTCATTTACATTCCATATTGACTTCACCCATATTGCCGTGTATCACTAATATGACAGTGTTTTGCAAGTGTTTTACACGTGCAAAATATAATCATTGTTTCAGTTATTGCTGCCTGTATCAAACCCTAACATAAGAAGGAACGTTTATAATTTTACTGTTACTCGTTTTATGGTATCTGAGCACCATGCTTTATAATTCAACGTCATTCTGGCACAGAAGAACTACTGTATTACCTCACCTATAGGCCCCGCCATCCGTATAACTACCATATTACCTAACCTATAGCCCCACCATGTGTATAACTACCGTATTACCTCACCTATAGGCCCCGCCATGCGTATAACTACCATATTACCTAACCTATAGGCCCCACCATGTGTATAACTACCGTATTACCTCACCTATAGGCCCCGCCACGCGTATAACTACCATATTACCTAACCTATAGCCCCACCATGCGTATTACTACCATATTACCTCACCTATAGGCCCCGCCATGCGTATAACTACCATATTACCTAACCTATAGGCCCCACCATGCGTATAACTACCGTATTACCTCACCTATAGGCCCCGCCATGCGTATAACTACCATATTACCTAACCTATAGGCCCCACCATGCGTATAACTACCGTATTACCTCACCTATAGGCCCCGCCCTGCGTATAACTACCGTATTACCTCACCTATAGGCCCCGCCACGCTTATAACTACTGTATTACATCACCTATAGGCCCCGCCACGCATATAACTACCATATTACCTAACCTATAGGCCCCACCATGCGTATAACTACCGTATTACCTCACCTATAGGCCCCGCCATGTGTATAACTACCGTATTACCTCACCTATAGGCCCCGCCATGCGTATAACTACCATATTACCTAACCTATAGGCCCCACCATGTGTATAACTACCGTATTACCTCACCTATAGGCCCCGCCACGCGTATGACTACCATATTACCTAACCTATAGCCCCACCATGCGTATTACTACCATATTACCTCACCTATAGGCCCCGCCATGCGTATAACTACCATATTACCTAACCTATAGGCCCCACCATGCGTATAACTACCGTATTACCTCACCTATAGGCCCCGCCCTGCGTATAACTACCGTATTACCTCACCTATAGGCCCCGCCACGCGTATAACTACTTATTACATCACCTATAGGCCCCGCCACGCATATAACTACCATATTACCTAACCTATAGGCCCCACCATGCGTATAACTACCGTATTACCTCACCTATAGGCCCCGCCATGTGTATAACTACCGTATTACCTCACCTATAGGCCCCGCCATGCGTATACTACCATATTACCTAACCTATAGGCCCCACCATGCGTATAACTACCGTATTACCTCACCTATAGGCCCCGCCACGCATATAACTACCATATTACCTAACCTATAGGCCCCACCATGCGTATAACTACCGTATTACCTCACCTATAGGCCCCGCCATGTGTATAACTACCGTATTACCTCACCTATAGGCCCCGCCATGCGTATACTACCATATTACCTAACCTATAGGCCCCACCATGCGTATAACTACCGTATTACCTCACCTATAGGCCCTGCCACGCATATAACTACCATATTACCTAACCTATAGGCCCCACCATGCGTATAACTACCGTATTACCTCACCTATAGGCCCCGCCACGCATATAACCACCGTATTACCTCACCTATAGGCTCTGCCACGCATATAAAACACATCCCCAAATTGAGAGATCTGTAAGATCCATCTGGGGCTACCTTCATCTTTTGCTAATCCTACTCCCAGGTAGCTGGACCCTAGTGGTTGATCTGGTACCTGGTGAGCTGCACACTTATAAAAGGCAGCATGATAGGACCAGGTGCACCCTAAAAGTAACAATACATCCTCCTACCTACCTTTAAGGTGCACTAGGTGTCCGCGCCTTATATGTGAGGCTGGTTATTTTAACACCAGGCCTAGATATAAAAATCCAAACAGTTGTCGTACCAATAATGCATCCTCGTGCAACCTCATGCCCCTTCCTAATAAAAAAAGATGCTTCCTGTGCTTCCGCGAGAAATACATTTTCTGGATCTTTTCATTCAATTTTCCAATTTGCGTAAGGCCAGTCTGACGTGGTAGCTACCTCTTCCAGAGCCAAGAGAGCTGGTGTTCTGCTAGGGCCTGTGGCAGTGCCATGAATGTCATCTTGCATTTGTTCCTACATTGATCATACAACATGTATTTAGTCATTACGCAGAGATGAACTTGATGAAGGCAATTCGCTCAATGACTTGTCATGTGGCCACATTGAGGTAACTCAATATAAAGATTAGATATACCACAGAACCCACTTATAAAGGACAGGGGCTACACGATTTTAGACATGTGGACTTCACCGTGTCTCTGTTGCAGAATAGAATCCCTACGTTCAATTATTTCCGGTAATACCATGACGGACACTGCTGAGAAACGGTCTTCCCCATCCACAGTTCAACCGCTACGGTGGCGAGCCATTCATTACAATGGGTCAAAGACAACGATTAGGGATTGCGCATGTGCATTTGCTAGGTAGCACTATGGTGGTATTGTTTAAAATCAGCCTCAGTTATAAAGGAGGTCCCTAGTCTCAATCCATTGTAGGACAAGAGTCAGGGGGTCAAATATCTATGTAGACCTAAGGAAACTCATAAATCTGTTGCAGTAAACTCTGGAGGTTACTGCACAATTCCTACGATTTCAAACCACCTCTATTTGGGTGATCATAGTTAATGACCTACGACTGCTCAGTTCTTATGTGGAAATGAGACAGGATTTGGTCATAGTGGTGATATATTAATACCATGAACCTCTGTTAGTGCTCCTAACTTACATAACTTAAATGTCATAAACCTCTCTTAGTGCTCCTTACTTACATAACTTATATATTAATGTCATGGACCTCTGTTAGTTCTCCTTACTTATATAACTGATATATTCATGTCATGGACCCCGGCCTGTGCTCGTTATTTACATAAAATACATTGGTGTCATGGACCTATATCTGCTCTTTAATCAAAATATTGATATATTGGTGTTCTTTCAGGGCACTGTCCATATCACGTGACGCACGGACACTCAGAGTGGCCGGCGTGCTCTTCTTTAATACAAACCAGGCTAGGAGGGCAGCTGCCATCTTTAAAGAGCTACTTATTCTCCAAGCAGATAACCCCAGCGACTCTATACATTACGTAAGTTAAACAATTACTATACTGCATTTCTTCATTGAATGTGCTTTTGCCTAACTCATCATGAGGTGTAGGTCATGCATGGAAAAATTGGACTGGATCTAGTCTTTTCAATTGACACGATTTCAGACTTCACCTGTATGTCACATCCATACTAGATAGGACATGCATAATTCTACCTAAATTGGTGAATAATCTAGGATAATCGAAACAAGCTTTTTTAAGGTTCAATATTAGCCGCTCCAGCACCCCCTGAATGGTGTATATTAGACAGTCTATCTAACTCCCACAGTCCCCATGGCATATCCACGCCACCCCTGCGGCCCATGTTGTACAAAGGGCCCGTTTGATGGAGTCGTTTAGGTATTTATGGGTAAATAGTTGTTTAGCGTGACAACGTCCTCTACCAGACACAGCACCTCTGGCTGACCACAGCTAACTCAACACCACTCAGTGGCATTTTAAGTTAGATTATACCATGGTTATGGGTCATTTGCATATTTTTGCGATTAAGATTAAGGATAAAACTCGTGCAATTAACCACGGCTAGAATGAACAGTAGTTGACACTAAACTGAAACATACGATGACAGCGAGTTGACGCGTATTCTTTACCATAGTGGTTATCGGTCAACCTCCCCTGTCTCGTCGTCTGGTGTGTACTGATAGAACTAATCATCTTTTTGGAAACCAAACGGGTAGCGATAGGATTATGACCATTTTGAGGAAATATAGGCTTCAAATCATCTATTGTACGGTGGCAACATTTAATAGAAGGTGTAGTCTTTGTTTTATTAACCTGTGGAGGACAGAAATGTAGTTGATAAACAGAAATCCAATATGGCGGAATGGCTTCCTCCTCGTCGCTGTCGAATCAACTCTAATTTCTTCTTTATTTAAGGTAAATAATTAAAATTTAGGGTTGGCACCATGGTATAAAGAGCATATGTAAGCTTTATTGATGCACTCATTGACTTTAGGCACGGATACGATGCATAACTCCCTCGTTCATTGTATCCATGCCTAAAGTCAACTAAAGCTTATATATCCTCTAACTAAATCAATCCTAACCAACACCCAGGTGACATCTAAAGTTGAAATAAGACAATACTTACTATTACCACGCTGGCACTCACGCTAGCCGATCACTATTTTTAAGTTACACTAGATCAATCAAGGCTGTAACCAATATTCAGTAGTTTTAGAGTTAAAGTGAGTAGATGTATTAAGCAGCATAATCATAACGGTAGTAAGGATTTTAGATTTGACGAAATTGATGCCCAAAGTTTGTAGGCACTTGTATCAAAGATACAGTGTATTTGGATAGAACCTCCTTGCTTGTATAACTAAGCGCCACTCGGAGTGACTCTCTCGCATGAGGTCCTGATATGTTATGCACTCTCTCAGAGCATTCAGGGATCTTTTCTCAATCTGAAGGTCCTCCCGTCCTTAATTGTTTTCACCACAGGAGCATGGAGGTCAAACTGAATATAATTATACTTAAAGTGACATAGTCCGATTTTTTTCATTTTTTCAAATCCTATTAAGATGTGTTCCATACACTGTAATAACATCATGTTTAGGTGTGAGTGGACCATCCATTGATTGGCATCTTTAGCTCATATAGGCTTAGAAAGGGGATCCCATGAACCTATCCACAGGCATTTTTCATTGTATTTCCAATAGGTGGACTTTTGGCGTACATTCCAAAACCAGAAAATTCGGTATAAATCTAACAATTCCTTCAAATATGAGCTTAACTCTGCATAAGGAGAGCAAACAAAGTAGGTACCATGGGGGAGTATGATCTATGTGAACATACTGGTTCAGTTTTGAGAAGATTGATTTTTGATGTAACCTATATGCCTTGCGTGTGCGGCATGTAGGTGCAGATAAATGCAGAAGGAAACATTTATACCTCTGCGACCCACTAGGGGGAGCACCGGTGACCTCACACACAGGTGAGCTGACCAGGTTTGTCAGGTAGCCATATTGTAACCAGTGCCCACACCTCATGGAAGACCTCTGTACACACAGAAAAAAATAAGTTCCAAATGTTAGTCATATACGAGTTGAATCGTCTAACTTTCTAGCAATAGTTAGTAAAAAAGGCCGTCTTTAAACTTCCCTCTTTTTCTTAGTCGAATATGACTAACCATTAGACAAAGTGGCCAAATTGCCTTGGCTTGCCTGATTTTGACTAGGATTCCTTGGTTGTTTTAAATAAGTACACTTCTTGATATTTTTACTTCAAATCAACTGGTGATTGTGTTAAGCTCTATATAGGATTCACACCTGACAGATCAGAGTCTCCTCATTGAGGAAGCATTTGAAATACCTCACACCATATTCATGTAGACCCCTGAGCCAAAGTACTCTGGGTTTCTAACAAAGAAACAAATTCAAATGTGGATATTGCATTTATCTAGAATACCACAGAATAGGTGTTCCTCTCTGACTACAAGGCATCAACCTATTTGGTACATTTTGCCAAGTGTAATGTTAGATCTGAAAAATCATCATAATTTTGACATCCATGGAGCTATTTATTGTACCCACCCACCAGAAAAATCCTGTTTAAAACCATGCTGCCATCTGGTGTTTAAAGGTAACACCATGTGTCTATCCCTTAGTCACTTTCACTAACAGACCTTGGTCAAAATTACTAAGATCTATTAGTGAAAGTGACTAAGATATGTTAGCTTGCCTGAAACTCCCAGCAGATACCCTGTTCAAGATAGTGCTCGGAGAGTGAAACTGATCTGGGTAGTCAATATGACTAAGAAAACTTAGACCTCCTTGGTCATTTGTAAGTCATAAGTACTAAGTAAGAATGATAAGGGAGCGTTCATTATTTATGGCAGGGGGGGGGTCAAAATTTTTAGGGGTATTCAGAGGGGGGGGTCATTTTTTTTCAGTCTATTGTGAGAGGGGGGGTCATTTTTTTTCAACCTATTCCTGAGGGGCGGAGCAATTCCTTTTTTTGGGGTATTCACCAACACAATGTAAAATTTCACAACACAACACGATTTTTTTTCGCGACACGTCGCGAAGTTCACAATTCTCTACCAAGTAATAGTACTTGTTAATGATTGCAGCCACAATTTTGCCCAACATTTTCTTATAACCTATCATTCATATCCATTTAATCATGTTGGTGCAAACTATAAAAACAGATTAATTGGTCGTAATAACAAAGGGCGACGGTGCGTCTCTGTCCGGAGGCCCAAGGTCCGAGGGCTGGGCCAGTAGTACAGGAGAGAAAGAATCGAGCCAATGAAAGGAACTGAGTTCCCCGACCGTCCTTGGTCTCGAATTGCTGCTGACTTCTGTTATCATGTTGGAACAAACTACCTAGTAGTTGTTGACTACTACTTAAGGGATATTGAGACAAGCAAAGTCACTAAAGGAGTTGACGCCGCAGAGACTGTCGCCAAACTTAAGAAAATATTTGTTCATCAGGGCATCCCCGATATACTTGTCACAGACAATGGACCTCAGTTCAGTGCAAGAGACTTTGCAAACTTTGTAGATGAGTGGAAATTTGTGCATGTAACATCTTCGCTGAGATATCCACAGTCAAATGGTGAGGCCGAGCGAGCCGTACAGACAGTCAGAGGTATTCTCAACAAAGCTACTGATGTGGACTTAGCATTATTAATGTACCGAAACACACCACTCCATAATGGCTTCTCACCAGCGCAACTAAATATGGGCAGGAAATTAAAGACCAGAGTCCCCTGCTATCCATCTGAACTCTTACCAAGCACACCAGACCCGGTTGTTGTACGAAAAAAGGAGAGGATGTACAGAGCCAGTATGAAACTGAACTATGACCAACGACACCGCATGAAAGAAGCCGGAGAGTTATCAGCAGGTGACAAAGTGTGGCTCCCTGATCTCAAGACTCATGGCACAATTGTAGGCAAAGCCAATGGACCGAGATCATATGTCATCTCAACCCCAACAGGCCTCCTGAGGCGAAACCACCGTATGACTAGAAATGTTGGACTACCACCTGCTACACTACCAATACCAGGTCCACCTAATACAGGACCTATTCCAGCAGTTCATCCTCCTACACCAAGACGTGACATACCATCACATGCAGTCACCCCTAGGGTTGACTCACCTGACAAACCAACACTGAGGATTGATCAGCCGGGTACCCCTTCATATGTGAATGAACCTGATGACCCGCCAGGGGCTGATATTACTGAGCCTCGTAGGTCTGGGAGAGCCAGATCTGCACCTAAGCGTCTGATTGAAAACATGTGAAAGACTCAATGAGATATCAGTTTTGTTTAACTTGAGAGATAATTTCATAGCAAGATACTAGTTATAATCATGTTCTTATTTGGTTGATAAGTATTATTCATTCATGAACATTTCA
Source organism: Acholoe squamosa (assembly GCA_949317995.1). NCBI lineage: Eukaryota > Metazoa > Annelida > Polychaeta > Phyllodocida > Polynoidae > Acholoe > Acholoe squamosa. The sequence continues at coordinate 48,087,284 of OX439037.1, forward strand.
AGACAAAGAGACTGATAAGTGAGCTACTCATTTTGATCGATAGGTATTATTCATCTATGAACATTTCAAGACAAAGAGACTAATAAGTGAACTTCTCATTTTCCAAAAAAAAGGGAGATGTGGTATGACCGGTATGCCTATATGGTGCTGCCACCAGTGACTGTGTGGGGAACTAAAAAGTAAAGTGAGTGGGTTGAGTGGGACACAACTTTGGGGGTTTAGGAAGCGGAGATCAGCATGTCAACATGTGTCTGAAACTGAATTTGTAACACTACAAGTCTACTCTACATTAAAGAACTTCAAGAACTAATCTTCTAAATGTTTGCTCAATAGAGTATCCAACAATTGCCGAAGGCGATCAGCCCAGCCTGAGGACCGAGGGCCTTGGGTTTCCGGAACAGAGACAAACCGGAGCCCTTTGTTTATGTTCTGACACGCGAAAAAGCTTTGATTTTCCTTAAAATAATTCACAAATAAGACAGAAAAGCCACAAACAGGAAGTGAGACCGGAAGTGCTTTTATGGGTCCCCTGACCCAACATGCGCTCTCAACCAATCAGATTGCAGGAAAGGCGACCCAACTGCTCCAAGTGTTAGAACAACTTGCTTACATCACTAGACCTGGTGCTCCTTTGAACGTTGCTTAAAGGTGCTCATGATTATATTTTTAAAATTCAATAGTACCTCCCATATATAAAGTGTGATTGTGGATAAGGCACACTGTAGGAGCAAATTCAAAAGATCAAATGAGAATATGAAGTTGGCTCCAGAAATTCCAAAAGCATTCTTAGGAGATACTCTCATACTCCATTATTATTGCTCCCATGCTGTACTACTTAACTAATGTGGTACAGTAATAAAAATGTATTCTCTTCCATGAAGTTTGTATTTAGGAATGTTTTAGTCCTGACTACCATAATGTGTGGACAGATGAGGGGAAAGGGTCCTCCGAGGTTAAATATGAAATTTAAAATTGATGTTATCAGCTTTAAAATGAGGTACAACACTTGTAGATAGCCCATCTAGTCTTGGAGATATTGCTTCACGAAAATGGAATGCCATGACTCTATCAATGCAGCCAATAAGCTCTATCATTCATTGTTTTAATTAAATCAGGCATCTAATTAGCATAATGATTTAAATAATCGATCAAAAAATGACCATTCCTTTCCATACATTTGGGCATAGATTTGGAGGTAGAAGTGGTATCTTTATGCTTTATTCAGTGTATGAATCTCCATGAATCATTCTATCGGTTGACATTATTTTTTTTTTATTTGGAATATAATTTTGTTGCCATGGCAACACCTTTCCCTGAAAACCCTTAGTTAGGCCTTCTTTTGAATCAATGTCAATCAATCAATGGCAGGGTATTCACATTTCAATTTTTCAAAAGATCGGAACCATTTTGAAAAAGGCTTTGCATTTATACAAAATGAAAGCTGGCCAACGGCTGATAGCTTTTACGACATTCTGCCATAAATAATGAACGCTCCCTAAGTGATTAGCATGTGACATTAGAAGGTCCACGTAGTCACGTGGTACAGCTTATCTAGTCACGTGATCTAGCATTAATCTCGATCCAGATAAGTAAGGCCGTACAAACCATGATTACATACTCTAAACTATAATAGAACTAGAAACAATTAAAGGGCTAAGGATACTGTCCCTACGCCGTAGAACTACTTTTGCCAAAACTATTAGTTTATAAAAATTGGATCAAGGCTATTTGCTCTGACAGTGACGCTCGCGAGTCTTCACTACGAGGACTTTCTTAGAATCACGATTTGCGTCCCTAAGTCACTTTGAGCTACGTTTTTTGTGTGCATGTTCAAAATGTTTCTGAAATAGTCATGACGTGGCCTACTATAGATGCTCAAGTGGTGGTGGATGCTACCAGAAGAGACCCAGTCATCAGACAATGTATGTCTGGGTGTGGTGGTCACCACCCGGGGCCATGGGGAGCGAGGTGTAAAAACTTATTGCACAATGGTGGTACAGTCAGGCGGCCTAGCAGTAGCGTACAAGACCGCCCAGACTCGAGCGGGTCTGACGGGGAGACTGACGGTCAGGTCGGGGCAGCTACCACGGGTGCCGGGGACACTGTTGAGTGTTGGGGACTTGAGTGAAGACGATTACAAAACTCAAGTGGACGACTTAGTTCATGCTATGCCTATGGGCAAGGAGAAGGGAATAGAGGCCCAATTACGCCCAATTATTACGCCAGAGGAACCTTAGGGCTCTACACCCCTAAAATCGACATGGCGACATGAGCATTTTTTAGCCTAGTGACATGGGACATTAGCACTTTCTTAAAATCGACATGGGGACATTAGCTTTTCTTAAAATCGACACACTGACATGGACACTTCTTAAAATCGACACAGTGACATGATCATTTCTTAAAATCGACATGGGACATTGGGGACCCCCCATCAAGGGCCCCAACCTTGGGCAGCTTCAGTTTGATCTACAAATTCAGAAATGCATCAATTCTAAGCTAGCAGCGGAGATAAATCTCACGGGACGTTTGGTGTCAAGTGAGAAGATGGTTGGTAAGACAGTTAGCCCTAGTGCCCCTACCGACAGCGTTGGGACTATTGCGTCCGTAGCGCGTAGCGTCGGAGGCCAAGAGTCTACAACAAGCCCAAGCGTTCAGACATCTCACCCCAGTCATTCGGCCCCAAGCTTCGCCAATCAGCCGCAGCTGGTTGCTGGCGTTAGTGATACGGCAAGCGAGGTACCTGTGTTCAGCAATTGCGGCACCCACCTTCCGGATGGCAAAAGGGTCACTTCTTGCAGAATTGACCTGGCCCTCCATGGAGACGAATGTTGATGCCGCCGCACTTCCCTGGGTGCCCGGCCTAACGGGGGTTCGGGGGCAGAGCCCCCGATCAAGGATATGTGCCAGAACTCATCTGAATTTGAATTACATTCAGACGAGATCATCTGAAACTTATGGAAACTTAAATGGAAGATTATTATTCAGATGAGATCTCATCTGAAAACAGTCAGAAGTGTGTGACAGCATGGTCCCACCACATCCCTGAGGAACTAAGGCGGCATGAATGTTTGTCTCCAGTGTGACGTCATTCTACTTCCGGCCAGGTCAAAATCCCAAGAAGAGACCCACATGCTTCCGGATAGGACCTCGGACGTTAAGGGAGTGTTCATTATTTAACAACAGGGGGGGGGCTGGTGGGTTTGAGGGGGGGGCAGAATTTTTTCAACCCCTTCACCAGCGGTGTCTGAATTTTTTCAATACCTCTGATGGGAGGGGTCAAAATAATTTCACCTGTTTTCAGTGGAAAACCCCGCGCGTTTCTATAGGCTAAAAGGGGACGTTCGCGCACAATTTTCGTCCCTTATGGGGGGGTCCAAAAAATTTTACCCCCTCAAGAGGGGGGGGGTCGAAATTTTTTTCCCACAGCCCCCCCTGTTGTTAAAAAATGATCACTCCCTAACTGGGCGACAAATTCGGCCGTGGATGTGTCTTTTATCACCAGTAAGATCATTCAGGAACATTTAAAAGCCTTAGATATTGGTGGCATGTCTGGTATTGTTTGTTAATCAGGCGGCAGGGGCGGGTTTGACTTCAATATTGAGCGGTCAAGTCGGCCAAGCGGCACCTACCCCGCCTGCCATTGGAGTACAGCCGGCCAATGTCCCTCCTGCAGCTGTCAACAATCAACAGGCTCTCATCCCAGATACTTCCTACGCTGAATATCTGCAATGGAAACAGAGTCAGGTACAGCAACCGGCCATTACACCTCAACTATGTTATCTCAGCTAGCATGGGGTTATTGAACAGTATGATCTCCAAGAATTACCCCTGTAAACACTATGGTGAAATTCCTGACTGACAAGAAGGGGGTTTATGACGAGAAAGCCCTTATGGCCTATGATTTGGCGATGAGGGAACAGGGGGGGGGGGGTGCCTTCGGCGAAGCTACTTTTTGTTACTTCGATCACAAATTCTTTGCACACCTTATCGGTCTAGAGAAACTTGATGTTGGTTATCTTTGTGACTTATTGGGAATTCAGTTACCAAGCTCACAGAGTGGGAGTGGAGGTTTGAATGCAAATTCCAGTTACAAGTGTTTTGCTTACAATGGTAACAATGGTTGTACTGAGAAAGATTGTCCTCACCCTCATGTCTGTAGGTCTTGCGGTGATCAGCACCCTAAGACCAAATGTACCGAAAAAAATGATGCATAGGATACTGTCCCTCCTGGTTCCTTTGTATAAGGTGCCAGGAGGATTCTTCTGGTTATGAAACAAACAGCGATTTTGAACTCAAATCAGATCATGACGGTGTTAACTGTCCCGCAGACTGTACCGTAATTGTAAATGATAGTTATATTCAGACAAGTGATGTTTTCAATCATTCCAATGCAGATAGTTTATCTGATATACCGGGTAAAGATGCCTCATTAAATGTTGATGTCACAAGTTTACCTTCTGTAAATGTAGTTCCGGTATTGGATATACAAGCGGATAGTTATGACGAATTCACCCCTGTAAATGTAGATGATTTTGATGTCTGCGGTAACATATGGTATGAACCAGTATGTTCAAAGTTATTGTGGGACGTTAATGGAGCGGTTTACGGCATCGGCAGTGATTGTAATGTTACAGACATCATTCATGATTGTGAGGATGGAAGTTCATTATTGTCTGACGCTCCTTGTGATCCAATTGCTTGTACATCAAGATTAATAGATGGTATCGTCTGGGAACGCCCATGTGGTGACAATTGTAGTAAAACTCATGTTCTGGATGGCGTTGAACTTCAACTAACCCTTGTGCTTTTTATGATGAGTGTATGGGATTTGACGAGGTGGATGTTAATTACGCGTACATCCTCAACGGAGTCTGTAATGGTTTCCGCATAGTGGATCAATCTTATGAAGGTTCCTATTTCCGTACCAATTATAGTTCAATTGTGGAACCAGGGGTAAAGGAACAAATGGATGTTTTGGTTCGCAATGAGCTGATGGACGGCAAGGTTCGTAAAGTGACATCCCACCCCCAGTTTGTTCACTCATTGGGGGCTATACTCAAATAGGATGGAAGCTTACATCCTATTACCGATTGTAGCAGGGGTGATTCTCTTGACGAAGACAGAAGCATTAATGATTTCATGTCTACTACGTGCCATGCCTTCCATTACACTCAGGTAGATGACGTTACCAAAGTTATGGCCCAGTAATGGACACTGACTCATCAATGACAGGGCTTGGAGCTTTTCATAACAATGACTGGTTTGCTGGGGCCTGGAAACCCAAAAATGCAACCAAGCTCTGAATGATATTTCCACGGCACCATGTGTTAGACAGCCCTTCTGAGTACGACGAGTCTGCAGACATTGACCTCCTGGAAGTCTGGCCAGATGTCGCGGCAGCTAGCAGGTGGGGACCTGAGTGGAGCGGCATGAAATGGTTGTCAGAACTGATAACACTCAGGTTCAACAGATGGTTAATACAGGACGTTCAAAAAGTGTACGCTGTATGTGGTGGCTGAGAGAGCTGTTCTAGTTATCAGTGATTCACAATTTCCACCTTGTTAGTCGCCGTGTTAAGTCAAAAGACAATGTTATACCTGATTACCTGTCTAGGGTTACTGATGATCGGTGCATTAAAGGGTTGCCTAATATAATGGTGAATCACTTATTCTGCTGCAGGAGCTGCCTTGTCAAAGAAACTGAAAATGTATCAGTCGAATTGGATGGCGGATGCTACAAAGCCCCGGGGGGGCCACTCCATATTTCTATAGTAACCATGTGTGTACATCACTGTTGACTTGGTACCCCTTACAGCGGGGCAATTTTCGAGAAATATATACCCCTTTTAGCGGGATACACCAGTGAAATCTCCCTTATTTTCTCTAGTTTTTAAAATTGCACCCCTTTGATGGGAAACCCTTTAAAAAAAATGGCAAAAAAGTATACCCCCAACTTACACCTCACTCTACAATTGTGAAAAATTGGGACCCTTTCGAAGGGAAAATTTTCCACAAAACCAACCCCTTTTGCTGCAACTTTTAAGAATCTTCCAAGAGAATTCCTCCTTGAAATTGATACCCCTTTTAGCCCAAAATGTCCAAAAATAGGCCCCTTAAGAGGATCCTGCAGGATCCGTTCATAGTGTAAAAAAGCACCCCTTTCCCTCTAGTTTTTGTACGCACATGGTTTGCCATAATTCCAGGAGTGCCCCCCCCCCCCGGGTACAAAGCACACTCGCAAGAGCCAATGGACTTCCTACATGGACTTCTGCATCCTGTTTGGAGTGCTACAGCCATTTCCGGCTAGTGTGGAAGTGGTATTATTGTATATAACTCATCTAGCAGACAGACTATGTTATAGCTCCATCTCCCAGTATTTGGGTGGTCTGTGGCAATTACATAAGGTGTTGGGTTATGTTCATGTGGGCCCTCATACATTTGAGATATACATAACCATGAGAGGCACCCGGGGAGAGGCATTAGGCGCGTGTTGGGTGATATGGTAGAACAAGCACTGCCTGCCTCCATGAATGACCTCAGGGAGAGATATAAGTTGCTAGACATGTCTAAATCTGGGGATGTGGCCTTTTGGGTCGCTGTTATATTATGTTTCCGTGGACTTCTGCGAAAATCAAACGTAGTGGAACAGAGGTTAGCCCTCCAGTTATGTGACTTGTCTTGGGAAGACTGGGGGTTGGCAGCCCATATTAAAAGGACAAAGGCAATTGCCTACAAGGAGAGGGTGCTATTTATCCCTTTCACTTTCATTCATGGTTCAATTTTCTGTTTGTGCTACTATGTGACATTGTTGTTCAGTCTAGTCGTGTACCCAGCCTCGGATTCCCAACTTGTGGGCTACATGAAGAACCAACAGTTCTGCAAAGGTACCTACTCATGGTATCTAAAGAAGATGGAAAAAATCTATGTACTTCTGCTGGGCTGGAGCATATGACAACTCATTCATTACGACGAGGAGGTGGGTCTCTCTTGGCAGACAATGGGTTTAGTGTACTGGATATACGGAATGTTGGAGATTGGAGGTCTCTCAGTGTTCTTTACTACTTAACCAAGACCAGGGAAGCCTGACTTGAATTAGATCATAAAATTGTTCAGTCTGTCTTATCTTAAATTCTTTGTTTCCTACTCTCTGTTTGGTTTGGCGGGTTGGCCCGGTTCTATTGACACATAGGAGCTGGGTCAATAAAATATTCGCCAAACCTATCAGAGAGTTGTTGTATGATTCATATGTAACCTGTATGCCTCACGTGTGCGGCAAATAGGTGTAGATAAATGCAGAAGGAAACATTCATACCTCTGCGACCCACTAGGGGGAGCACCTGTCACCTCACACACAGGTGAGCTGACCAGGTGTGTCAGGTAGCCACATTGTAACCGGCGCCCACACCTCATGGAGGACCTCTGTACATGTTCAAAAATTTTCTTTACTACATGTCCGTTAGGCCCGGTTCTATTGACACATAGGAGCTGGGTCAATAACATATTCGCCAAACCTATCAGAGAGTTGTTGTATGATTCATTTATAGCCCCAACCATTGGACTATGACACTTTAAGGAGAAATATGAACTATCCACTTGTTGATGGTATGAGCACTTAAGTAATAGGATATTTGATGAAATAATGTTAGTTGGAGAAAGTTGGACACCTGTGGGTACTGGATATTATGATTTTGATTAACCCTTCAAAGGGCTAAACTGTAAGTCAAGGAGGAATATATTCCATGTAGAGACGTGAAATACTCATGTATTCTTCTGCTGAATGCACATGAGTTGGCCTCTGGGAGGGTTAACATTGACTGCACTGCCTGCCTGTGTAGTAAGCTGTGATCACAGCTGAGCTGTGGACAACTGTGGATTTCTCTGGATCTTTATACTATAGGAAGATGGTTCAAAAAGATCTGAAATGATGTAAAATAAATATATATGGCCACATTGATCCTATTAATTAATTATTAAACTTAAGATTGTCAAATGATAGTGCTAATTTTGGCTATCCCTCTTTATTTGGCTTGACTAACTTAAGTTAGTCATATTGTAAACCTGTAGGCTAACATTAAATTGACTTAATTCATGCCATAGTCATTTGACCATGAATTTGATCCTTTGATGCTTGATCTGATCATTATGACTACACTGAAAACCCTGCAGATCTTTAAACTCGTCAGATTGAGGACCTAGAGTCGTCGCAAGAGGTATAGACAGGGGGCAGCACCTTACAGGTAGTGAATTCCCTCAGTATACCTCTCCCCAGTATGAGTCTATGGCATTCTGTTGACAATATGTAACATACTCCCAAGGTGGCAGGTATGTGCCACTCATGTTTGATGATCAGGCCTTCAGTCTTCAACTGAAGGTCTTCATCGCTGAGGACTTTAGGTGCTCAAGTTGACGATACCCAAATCTACAGCTTTAGGTACTCAGATTGAGGACCCAAGGTAGTCAGCACCAAGGTTGTCACTCTAACAGCCTTATGTAATCAGTTTGACTACCTTGGGTGAGTGTCTTGACCTAAACCCATTAGGTTGACTACCCTGGGTGCTCAATCTGAGTACCTAAGGTTGTAGTTTTGGGTATCGTCAGTCTGACGACCTTGGTGCTTTCAGTGTGATATACATAGTCAGTTGCTGGTTGCCAGTCCCTAATTGTTGTCTATGGCTTGCAATTGACTGTTTCCTTGTCTGGATGTCTATTGCCAGTCACCAATTTTTGTTTGTAGTTTCTTTTTTACCCCTAGGTTACCCGCTGTCACTTTTGGGGTGCCTGTTGTCAATTGCACATCTCCATTTACAAGTTAAATGTCACCAATTGTCCTCCAAAAAACCTAACATGGTAACTGGTGATAAGTTGGCAATTAACAACTGGCAACAAACTATCAAAGGACAATATGGCATATGTTATTTGCCAATCATAGATTTCCCTTTGTCAGTTAGGAGTTGCCAGCTGCCAGCCAAAAAGCCGGTTGCTTGTTTCCAACCGCAGCCTAAAACCTTTAAAACATATGGCAACTGGCAACTATGAACCATTGGAGAGTGAACGGTAACTGCCAGTCCAAAGTATCAACTGGAAATCCTTAAAGGTGAACTGGCAACTGGCAACCTAGGTTGGAAACTGGAAAACTATAACAGGCAATATATGACACCTGCAAGTAACCATCATAGTAGAGCAGCAAGTCCTTCAAAAGAGCCATATTTTAGGAGTTTAATTCGTAAGATTACTGATAGCTATAACTCTTTTTTTTTATATTGTCCAATGTCTCTGGGTATCGAAAAGTGATGTTTGACCAATGAAAGCTCATGCAGTCACTGAGAAATCTGCAATTCTATACAACCATCTCTTGAAATTTTAGCCTCGTTTTTAAGAGCTAAAATACATATTGATCTACTATTTCTGGCACTAATATTCATCTTACAACAATTACAATGGTACCTACCCCCCCTAAATTCGACCCAACAATCACATTGCAGCCAACCATTTGTTGCTAGGACAAGCGGTTACTTAGCAACAGCCGATTTTAGCTAGCAACGGACCCTTTCCGAGACAAAGAAAGACGTTTCCTAGGAATGACTTATAGAATGGAGATCATGGATACTGTTTCTCATTTTGCTATTGAGAACCTCCATGCAATTGTTAAAAAGGCAATCATGTACCAAAATACAGTGTGCTAATCAGAGAATGTAGAAAAAAAATATAGCAATTATGATGAAAACATGTGACTTTAGCATTATCCTCTATTAGCAAAATGTTCTTTACTGGACAATTGTAGTGGGCCTTATATCCTGAAAATGATGAAATGAGAAAACATCTGAGATTTTACTATACTTGTAGGCAGTGATTTCTTAGCAACAAATTTACATAGCAACTTATACAGAGGAGCTTGTTTATAGACAAATATATATATGTATTATTGTGAAGAGAGTTAACTATTATTGGACTCAATTTATTCAGAACTACGTAAGTCTTGTTAGAAATATGCCTGGAATAATCGGAAATGTGTCAGATAGTTGTCTAATACTCAAAGAGTTGGCAGTTGCTTAAACCTTGCTAGCTTTTGCTTAGCAAGTGGCTCACCAACTGAGAGCGGCTCTACTCAGATATGAAAACATGATTATGGAATCTATGGATTTAAAAAGAAAATAAAGCTGAAGGTGTGTGTACTCTCTCTCAGTGCTGTCAAAGCCTTATTGCTAGACCTGTTTACAATTTAGCAATTAAATATTTGCTGAGTACCCATACTCTAAATTATGTCATTTATAATATTAGATAGATCAGAATCAAATATAATTGAAGTTTATCTGCTTAAAATGTATGATGATTATTCTGTCAAATACCTTCTGTAGAAGTTCTACTAAGAAAACTACAACTTAATCTAGCAGCATCAGATAGCTGTGATTGCATGGATTTTGCTATTGCTATCATCATTCTGTCAATGGTGATCCCATTGGCTGCTTTATAAGATCACTTCTGTTTCCGGAACCTTAATGGTAGGACTCAGCATAAGGCAACAAGTACCAGCCATATGATCCAACAAACAGAAAGTGCTAACTAACCAAAAGACCCTACCTGTGACCATTCTCCTTGCTGGTCATGTTACAAGATATTAGCTAGGACTTTATTTTAGGACATAGATATATTCTTAAAGAGACATAGGAACATATGTCTGTCACCAGTGATCATCATCTAGACAATGGAAAACGTCTATATATCAATTAGCATTCTATCCAGATATGTTCAGGGATTAGTATCTGGTGCTAGTGAAGTAATGGAACTTCTGTAGCCTACATATTTCAGGGCATTGTCACATGTACATTCATAATATGCTTTAGCATTTGAATATTCATTGTTGGGCTCCACCTTCTCAGTTGGTACTAAGACACTCTGAAGGGTTGGCATAATACATTGATGCAGCATTTGCTAAAGGACTGACCAGCATTTTATTGGAGAATCATGACATATGAAGGCCTTGAGTGACCATAAGGAGTTAATTTCAACACCCTATACACACACCCACAGTCATGGACCGATTTTCTTGATACATTACTAAGTAGCCATTGCAAACAGAAAGTGCCCATAAGGAGTTAATTTCAACACCCTATACACACACCCACAGTCATGGACCGATTTTCTTGATACATTACTAAGTAGCCATTGCCTCATTTCATAAGTCTAACACACTAATACTCTAAGTATTCGCCTAAGGTAATTGACTTGAGGCTAAAGCTACAAGGAAGAGGGGCATCCTACATTGTATAAGACAAGACAAGGGTTGGGTTCATGTAGAAGCCAGGCCTTATACACATGATTCTGTGGTAGTATTAGGTACATAAGGAGTGTCTTCTTGTTACAGTTCCAATAATTCTAATCCTGGGTCATTAATTTATTCTAATAATGTTGCTAAATATCACTCAAAAGGATTAATTTATATGTAGATACATATTGGAGGCAAGGTATTTATTAAGCCTCAGATTCCCCAGGGTATGCTTTGTATGCTTTAGGATGAGAGAGTTCAGGATAGTGATAATTATGTGTTATGTATGATGGCATCGCATAGGGGCAATATTTAATTTTAGCCTTACCATTTTGGTGGGAGAGTAGGTAATTTGAATCAGTCTGTATATTTGATATGACTTTGTATAGACGGGTATGTGACTTGTGGTTGATTGGATCTATGGTAAATATAGCTCTTGATAGCAACTTGACTTGATATGTTAATGTTGGAAGCATTCCTTGACAGGAATGGCATGATACCAATGATAGTGGGTAATCAAGCACATAGACTTTATGTCACACTTATTTCAAGGAGGCCTGTATGGCCTGGGTTAAGGAATATTTTGAGAGATGCTCAGCGTAGCTGAGATGAATTGTATTGCAATGGTTAATGATTATGACTAGGGTGCTAATTGGGTATGGGGCATTGTAATGATTCTTGTATATCTTAGTATGTAGAGACAGTGTGGCGGTGAGTGCAGGCACCAATATAAGGTACTAGAGGTTTGATTTACATGAGGGGAGGGTTGGAAGTCAGTATGGGGCATTGTGATGATTGTTATATGTCTTGGTATGCGAGGGTGGTGTGCAGGTGAGTGCAGGCGCCAATATAAGTTGATAGAGGCATGAGTATTTGAGGGGAGGGTGCGCGCATAGCATCGTTTAGCATTCATACCTCTTTGTAGAGGACTATGGCACTGTGTCTAGGCCATGTACTGGTATATAATGATCTATTTATAGTCATCTAATGGTCATATACTCGCAGTAGGCTTGAATAGGCCTATTGCTATGATTATCTAACGAGAGCCTTAGTACTGAACCAATGCTATGATCAAAGTGTAAATATTTTATGAGACTTGGACAAGGCCTAAGCACCCTAGGTCATGGTCTGCTGATTTCAGTAGATGAGCTATAGTGGTCTAAATTTTGCACAGACCCACACATGCATATGAATTGGATTTCAGGAAATCCAAATATAGCTTATTGATATTTGAATCTCATCTCATTAGATCTACAAATACACATGTACATGTACTTGGCTATCACATGATCCTTGGAATGTGGTTGGTTTACAAGCAATTAACTCATGATGTCTTTTGCCCAGCAATAGACATCTTTAGTAAAAAGAAAACGGTAATCACTAGGATACCTGGTGGTTTAAATCTTTTTTTTTATTATTTCTGGAGCATCTGTGTGTCAGTTGTTAGGCTACTTGCTATGCAAAAGCTAATATTTTCTAAACAATGACCAACTGCACAATTGTTAAATATAATTATTTCCTATTTTGGGGGGTATTTTGAGGTATAATTGTTTTTAAATACATTGAGTCCATGGATGCTTAATTCTCATCAATTCCAAATGTCTGTTTTCCAAATGTACTTCTTGATATAGATTCCAAAGGAAATGTGTTGTTGCTAGGCAATCAGCTATTCTAGGAGTAAAGTGAAAGCCTCAGATGTTTTTGAGGATATAATACACACTAGAATTATCCAGTAAAGAATATTTTTGCCAATAGAAGATAATGCTGAAGTGGCATGTTTTCATTATACCTGCTATATCATTTTTTTCTACATTGTCTGATCAACACACTGTATTTTGGTACAATATTGCGTTCTTTACAATGGCATGGACCTTCTCAATACCAAAATGTGAAACAGTATCCATGATGTCCATTCTGTAAGTCATTCCTAGGAAAGGTCTTTCTTTGTCTCGGAAAGGGTCCGTTGCTAGCTAAAATCGGCTGTTGCTAGGTAACCGCTTGTCATAGCAACAAAAGGTTGGCTGCAATGCGATCGTTGGGTCCAATTTAGGGGGGGTAGGTACCATTGGAATTGTTGCTAGATGAATATTAGTGCCAGAAATAGTAGATCAATATGTATTTTAGCTCTTAAAAATGAGGCTAAAATTTCAGATTGCAGATTTCTCGGTGGCTGCACGAGCTTTCATTGGTCATTACTTTTCCATACCCAGAGACATTGGACAACATGAAAAAACAAGTTATAGCTATCAGTAATCTTACGAATTAAATGACCCCAGAGGGCCCCCTGTGCTGCTCCTCTATCAATCAGCAGTTGGCAACTGCCGAATCATAACAAGCAACTGGTAACTCAAGTGGCAACGTTCAAGGCAGAATTGGCAAGACTTGCATCAACTGGCAATAGACAAACATCACAAAATCTCTCTGGCCTACATATAGGCAGGTTTTTTTGTCTTGTATCATGAAAAGGTTCCATGATATTTAAAACAAACTTGAGAGTACATGGTGTACGATGGTGTAAGAGAAATCCATAATGGATAATAATGTGTGACCAGCAGTGCCGACAATGATAGGATATGTAAAATAATCTAATAGAGAGGCGAAGAAAAAGGCAGTAAGGCAAGACAAAGTGATTAATGTTTATTGACAAACAAAATGAGTTGATGGCGTGTTCCACAGGAATTAAGGTATAAATTGTGATGTTCAGGTCCATAATGAGATTTGAGACGGAAGGCTTGATGGCTCCAGTTGAGAGATGAAGGAGATAAACTTCCGAAATCCCATCTGAAAATGAAAGAGCTAATTAGTTTAGGACCAGTAGAACTGGAGGGATTAATGATGGTTTTATTTGAGTAGGATCACTGCACAGCTTGATATGTGTACTGGGCTGAGGTAGTGGCAAACTCTACCATATACAAGAAGCTAGCTCAAACCCCAAAATGCACTTTGTTACATCTATATGCAGCGATTAGAAAACAAGGCCAAAACAACACCAAATTAATAGGGTAAACACACAGTACACAGTGGTGGAGAACCCGGGTAGTCAGGATAGACGATGTATTAAGATAGAAAACATGTGTAAGTAAAAGTAGAAGTAGATAGAAACACAAAATCGGTCATTAAGGGTTATAAGTCACAAAACAAGTGATAAAATGTACATAAAATGTGAAGTGAGCTAATAGATGGAAAAGTGGTGTATGCCCAGAAATATTTTCTGTGAAGAAATACAAAATTAGTAGAAGCTTTAGTAGGGAAACATATGAAGTATCAATAAGGAAAGAAAAAAGGGCAGATTATGGAAGAATAAAGAAGAAAAGAAAGTATCCTTGGACCAGAAACACATAAAAAAGTGTGTGGCGGCAGGTGTACGATGGTGTAAGAGAAATCCATAATGGATAATAATGTGTGACCAGCAGTGCCGACAATGATAGGATATGTAAAGTAATTTAAAAGAGAGGCGAAGAAAAAGGCAGCAAGGCAAGACAAAGTGATTAATGTTTATTGACAAACAAAATGAGTTGATGGTGTGTTCCACAGGAATTAAGATATAAATTGTGATGTTCAGGTCCATAATGAGATTTGAGACGGAAGGCTTGATGGCTTCAGTTGAGAGATGAAGGAGATAAACTTCCGAAATCCCATCTGAAAATGAAAGATAATTAGTTTAGGACCAGTAGAACTGGAGGGATTAATGATGAATAATGGGAAGAAGAATATTAGATCAGGACATAACTACTTTACAAAGTTGAGTAATAAAAGGGAAATAAATATGAGATGGTGATGTCATGAGACAAATATGTGTCTCTGCGCAGGCGCGCCGGGATAACAATAATCCTCGAATAACATATTTGTGGAATTCAGAGTGGGAGACGGGGAGCTTGTTCAGAGGGAGCATGGAAACAGCATTGAAAGTTGGGCACTCATATCTAAGCTAACTGTTAACAGCTAGATACCATTAGATCACAACAGGGAGTAGCCTACACATGTTAAGGAAAGGAGCATTATAGTAGTGGAGATTCAACATGCACTTTTAGTGGTAACATCCTCACCTTTCATAGCTGAGTCGATCTAGAAGTTACTCAGACATATGCAGTTGGGACTTAGAACAACACTGCCTGGGAATGATAGGGTTTCAACTTATGAACTTAATACAAAATGGAGATAGGAATTAATAGCAGTAATTAACATCGACGGACTCCAGGCCTGGGAAGGGCCTCTCCCTCTCCATGCAGGGATCCTCCCTGTGTGGACCTAGGATCCACATTAAAGTTGGACTATCATAACAACTATTAAGACTCTCCATGTGAGTACACTGCATTGCTTAATTAGAAGTTGAATTGGACCAAACTTGCCTGCTGCCTTGCCTGCTGTGTGATAATATGTGATTTTAGGAAGTGGGAGTTATCGCTGGTGAGCCTTAATATGAAGAGGAGATAAAGGTTATTATGTTCCGACTGTATTAACTAGAGGATATGACTGAGTGTTAATCATCGGAAAAGTGCCGGAGTATTTGATGAACCATTGTACCCTTGTTGTGCTTGATGTGTTAGTAGCCGAGAAGAGGAATCAATAAAAGTCTTCAGTCAGGAGGTATCTCTCACTGGTTTTATTTGAGTAGGATCACTGCACAGCTTGATATGTGTACTGGGCTGAGGTAGTGGCACACTCTACCATTTACAAGAAGCTAGCTCAAACCCCAAAATGCACTTTGTTACATCTATATGCAGCGATTAGAAAACAAGGCCAAAACAACACCAAATTAATAGGGTAAACACACAGTACAATGTATACACACTATGATGTCTTTAGTCATTATGTTTAACTGAAACCCGTGAGTGAGTGAGTGAGTGAGTGAGTAATAGATGTTTAATGCCATTTTGACAGCTAAGGTCATATTTATGGCGAGAACTATATTACACATTTTTACAGGGGAATGTGTTGTGTCGGTGCCCATGCATCTGTGCACCACAAACATCTGAGGGGATAGGAAAGATGAGATATAGACCCTTTTAAGTGGGCTAGGGATGCCCAGAAACCCATTACTAAACACACATTGATAACTGTATAACAATAACTGGGGAGACCATGTGCTTACCTGGAGTCAGCTGTGCATTCAATTTTGAATTATTACTGTTTTCTGTGCACATGTAAACCTGTGACATCATCACTTTATGTAGTTCAAACATAGTCAGAAGTAACTATTCCAGTGACTAATATGTGACTAGTGCATAGAGTCATCTGATTATTGGGATCGAAATGTGCGGGTATAGTCAGTACTAACTACCGTAAACTCCCGCATAGAAGACGCGCTGCGCGTATAAGACGCACCCCAAACTCAGCACATGCATTTTCGCGTATAAGACGCACATTTTAAGGCTAAAATTTGTAAGATTAGTACATTTCTATAGTAAACCCCAACTTGAAAAAAATCCTATAAGACGCCCCAGCATTTTGCTTGGCGTAGAGGACGCGTCTTATACGCGGGAGTTTACGGTATATAGGGTTTATTATCAGTGTGGTACAATATATATATTGTTTCAACCTTCCACATGCGTATTCTATAAGAGTATAGTACGTTGATGAGCCATCAGACGAGCACACTCTTAAAAAGCTCATTATCCAAAGGAATGACCCTGTGTGTAGTATTCTTTTCTAGTGGGCTTCATATATCAGAATTTGGTTATCATGGAATGAGAATGGAACAAAAACGTTCCTTTCCCGCTTGATGATATTGCAACTATTAAGTTCCCCAGAGCATATTGCATGGACAAGTTAGCCAAAAAAACATGTAGCCGGCGTAGCAACTCTGTATAAAAGTACATTCACAGATCCCTTAGGTCATGCTATTATGGGTACTATGGAATTACGGCCAAAACACCCCTGAAACATCCCAGCGGCCAGAGGCAAAAAAAAGACGTGGAAATTTCGGCCATCAAATGTCACTTTTTAACAATCATATCAAGTGTCAGATTTTGACAGGCATAATGGAAGAGAAGGGAGGAAGTAATAGTTGATTGCTGAAGAACATGCACTTTTTTTCTATTTTTATCATAATTTTCTCAAATATCCCAGCGGCCAGAGGCGGATTTTTTTTTTTTTTATCCCCCCCAGTTTTACCTAAAATCCCAGCGGTGAAACCGTAATCCAAATTATTATAATCAAATGACCTTAAGAGTCTAGATCTAGGCCCGATCGCAACGAGTCAATTTGCAATTGAAAAAAACGGGGGGAGGGGCAAACATGAATTGATACGCGATCGTCTATCCATGGATATTTCACACCCCTTTTCACACCCTTCCAGACCTGCTAAAAACGCTACCACGAGACCGCTGTAAATGTTTAGTTCTATTACCAATGCTAATCAGAGCTTGCTTTTTAGGCCGCTTTTCCTGCTGCTGGTAATAATAGCATTTACGCTTGCCACACATTTATCCATAAAATCAAAGGCATAGCAAACGGGCGGTGTTAGCACAGTGGTGGCGGTGAAGAGCAAGAGGGACTTTAACCCTTTCAGGTCACATAATACGTCACATAATACGTTCACATAACATGCCACCACTTCTTGCATAATGGCGACCAAACAGGGTTGATACATTCTTGGTGTGTCAACATCATGCACCATTGGGGGTGTGGATGGGGGTCCCCCATGTCACATGTCGATTTTAAAAAATGGTCATGGCACATGTCACTTAAATCCCCATGTCCCATGTCACCTTTAAGAGCCTATCATGTCCCATGTCGAATTTAAGAAAGCACCTATGTCATGTCGCTAATTGTTTTGCCTCATGTCACTAAGGCCCATGTCACATGCCGATTTTAAGAAATGGCCATGTCACCATGTCGAATTTATTGGTCCATACTCATAGAATTGACCGTACAGAGCCAAGATTGCATTAGTGGCGACAGAGAAGGAGTCTGAAATTTACCTTATTTGCTTGCTGATCATGTCAAGAAAGTCAACGTGCCGTGGAAATGTGGAAACTAGTATTATATGAGTTTGCATGCATCGGTTGGTCTGATGCAGTAGCGTACCTTGAGTAGCTCCCTCTGTAAGCCACCATTTACACTGAGCAGCTCCCTTCTGCTCGACATCCCTCCCAACGTGTAAATGAGCAATACACACAGCGTCCCTCACAGCTTCATCAGCCACTATTTACTGAGGCTAATTTACATAGACAGGCCTTACAGGCATGAGGCTTTTTCTTGGCTTACATTAGAGTCACATTGTTTCATAACACTGAGCTACGTGGGTACGAAGCAAATACCTCGCGAAAGTAGACATCTACATGCGGTCCTACGATCAAACCACCAAGTAACCACCCCACAATGCCTTGCGTTCTGTCTCATCATTCATTGTTGATATCCCATAATGCTGCCGTGAATGGCGGGAGTCGTGACGTGTAATTTACGGTGTCTGGAGGTACGGGACAGCGGGTCCACAGCGGGCCCACGGTCCGTGCTCCTACCCCATCTGACGACTATAAATGCTTTTAATTAAAACAAGGCGTGCAGTGGCGGCAAAGACGGATCGATGGGTGTTGTGTGGGGGAGGGGGGGGGGCAACAAAGGGGACCTAGCCATAGAAAGAGGGGTAAACGGAGGAGATGTAGGGAAGGCACCAGTGTATACTATAGACAGGGAGGGGCTCCCACCTCCCCTAATATTGTAGGTGAAGGGACCTATAATAGTTCATATGAAATTGAATACCGGCAGTCTGTAACCGGCAGTCAGTAAATTGAATACCGGCAGTCTGTAACCGGCAGTCAGTAAATTTGTCCAGCGTCCATGGTACAGAAAGGTACAGACGGGGAGAGAGGTACGTGGATAGGGAGAGTATAGTAGGAGAGACAGAGGAAGGTATTCTTCTGTACATTTACTTTATCAATTGAGGATATATCGTGGCATGAGGATCGGTCGGACGGCGGGTCGGAAAGACGGCCCTTACGTCTTATCCCCCTGGGACCCCTATGGGAAATACCGTAAACCCCACGCATATACGTCTCAGCAACGTATAAGCCGCACCATGAGTTTGTGGATAAGCTGTAAGCCACACCAGGCGTCTGAGAAGGTTGCTTTTCCTTATTTTAGTCTATATGTCCTATAAGCCGCACCCTGAGTTCATGTCCTATTTATAAGCCGTACAAAGGCCCTGAAATGGTCTCTAACCCGGGGCTAGCACGCGGTAGTCTAACTATATTAACCCACACATGCAGACCCGATGCAGACACAAAGTCATCTCAGTTCTTTATATTTTCATCCTAATTTCCGACCATATTGAAATGTCTATGTATTCATATTCAACTGTAAGGCGACGCTTATTTCAAATGGAAAACACATCATACTTATCCTTTCCGAATGTTTCGTGTTTCAGTTGACAATAATCATGCCTTTCCTCTGATACCCTTACCTATTTACGCATATATCAATTGATTGTTCATTGACACCTATGTATGAAAAAAACAGACTATACCTCTAGGCCTCCCACCCTATATTCAGGAACAAGCGTGTGTCCATAATATGGTACCCTCACATAATCCATTCCTACCCTAAACAGACAATATCATAGAGAATGCGGCGCCTCTCCCTATCTTTATCTTCGCCATACATCTTGTTCCTCTTTCCTCCTGTGGCACCCTGAAGTGATATGTTTATGTTTAACACGCGTGTGCGAGCAGTACATGAGAATCCAGTTTTTCCCATTACTTTCACTTCACAGCCCTTGTGTCAATATTCAAAACGACAACACGCGAGGCCTCCACTCTACCGGTGGACTACCCACCGACCCTTTGGGTGGTAGTGTAGCAGAGTGTGGTTCAGAAACATTTACACCAACATCCTGGTGATACCATTATGACACCACCATCCTGGTGATACCATTATGACACCACCATCCTGGTGATACCATTATGACACCACCATCCTGGTGATACCATTATGATGCCAACATCCTGGTGATACCATTATGACGCCAACATCCTGGTGATACCATTATGACACCACCATCCTGGTGATACCATTATGACACCACCATCCTGGTGATACCATTATGACACCACCATCCTGGTGATACCATTATGACACCAATATCCTAGTGATATCATTATGACGCCAACATCCTGGTGATACCATTATGACACCAACATCCTGGTGATACCATTATGACACCACCATTCTGGTGATACCATTATGACGCCAACATCCTGGTGATACCATTATGACACCACCATCCTGGTGATACCATTATGACGCCAACATCCTGGTGATACCATTATGACGCCAACATCCTGGTGATACCATTATGTCACCACCATCCTGGTGATACCATTATGACACCAATATCCTAGTGATATCATTATGACACCAACATTCTGGTGATACCATTATGACACCAACATCCTGGTGATACCATTATGACACCACCATCCTGGTGATACCATTATGACACCAATATCCTAGTGATATCATTATGACACTAACATTCTGGTGATACCATTATGACACCAACATCCTGGTGATACCATTATGACACCACCATCCTGGTGATACCATTATGACACCAACATCCTGGTGATACCTTTATGACACCAACATCATGAAAGTGATCAGCTTAAGCACATGAATGCATCTGCATATCAAACTATCATGAATGTGGCCCATTACTTTTCATTGTCCAAGGTAATGCAACAATCTTGAGATGCGTTTCCCTGACCTTGTGAAGATGGCTAACTTGTGCAATGTCAGTATACTGTTCGCTATCACATTGCCTATACTGTAAAAAAAAAAGGTGCTTAGGTTTTAAACATAATGCTAAACATTTTCTTGTTCCTCTTTTTAACATACTTTATCAAACTAAACATCTTAAGCCCCATAATGTGAATAGCCTGTGTTTAGATTCTTATGTGTTTAGGTCTGTAATGCTGAGGTATGCAAAGTGTTTACTGTGTTTGTGGATAGTGTCCTTGGTAGCGTAGGTAGAGAGTACTACTTTATACCCCTGGCGAATTCCATCTCATCCGTTATCTAGAATAGGGAATAGCCCTATGTAGAGTGAAACGGTATGGTTGAGAGAATATAGACTTATCTATCCTGTTGCCACACAAAAATGGTGTCGGTGAAGATAATTACTAATTGATCCAAATGGTGGTGGATTTAAAGGACCTGTCCAATATCATAAATTATTGTATTAATGTTCTCTTTTACGAACTACCACCATATTGGTTCACAAACGTTTTTAAGCATGGCTTAGATGGGCAGAAAGTATAACTATTCGGCCAAAGTAAATTTGAACACAGAGCTGCCACGTAGTGTGTCTTTCATATCTAAACACCTAAACATCCATATGTTAATAACATAAACACCTAACTACATACCATTTGAATGCTAAGCTTCTAAACACGTTTAGCATATGTGTTAGGAGTTTAGGCATTTTGCATAAAAGTGTTTAAATCTTAAATACATGAACAATGATGCAACTACCTAGCCAATGTGTTTAGACTTTAAACATGTTTAGACCTCAACTTGTTTAAAACCTAAGCACCCTTTTACAGTATAGTGCCTGACAAAATTAGCATTATTCTAGTCAGCATAGGTTACTCAAAAACATGTTTTTCACATCACCAAGCCATGAAAAAGAGCGACGAGACAGGATTTATTTATCTATTTGTTTTTTCTATATTCCTCGAGCTACATATAAGAAGACATGACAAGTAAATAAGATTTGCCCTAGCCCCTAGGCATGGCTGTACATATCCTAGGGATGCCCTTTATTCAAGAGGAACGAATTGAACCAAAGATTAACTGCAGCAGGAACAATGGATGAATGGTAGGTGGCGGGAGGACGCCAATAATATAGACAGTGAAGCAGTGGCTCCCCCTATACGGTACAACAAGAGGTATGATTGCGCTCATGAATATATATCCATATTGCCTCCTGGTGGGACAATATGGAACACGCATCAGTAATTTACTAGGTCTCGGAATACATATGAATCGCACCAGCTAATGTGAGATTGTTTATGATTGATAGCCACCTGCTTTCCTGGGATCATAAGCTTTAATTAGTAGCTTTGTTCAATTTTCAATTTATAGAATATTTTTCTCCGAAAATTCGAAAATCCCAAAAAGAAATCTCAAATGAGGTTTTTACCTGACGATGGCAGTGCTGAGAAACAACTCTGTTTAGAGAGGCCTTATGATACTGCCTACCTCCCACGTTCCCGTTTAGAGAGGCCTTATGATACTGCCTACCTCCCACGTTCCCGTTTAGAGAGGCCTTATGATACTGCCTACCTTCCACGTTCCCGTTTAGAGAGGCCTTATGATACTGCCTACCTTCCACGTTCCCGTTTAGAGAGGCCTTATGATACTGCCTACCTCCCACGTTCCCGTTTAGAGAGGCCTTATGATACTGCCTACCTCCCACTTTCCCGTTTAGAGTCGCCTTATGATACTGCCTACCCCCCACGTTCCCATTTAGAGAGGCCTTACGATACTGCCTACCTCCCACGTTCCCGTTTAGAGTCGCCTTATGATACTGCCTACCCCCCACGTTCCCATTTAGAGAGGCCTTACGATACTGCCTACCTCCCACATTCCCGTTTAGAGTCGCCTTATGATACTGCCTACCTCCCACGTTCCCGTTTAGAGAGGCCTTATGATACTGCCTACCTCCCACGTTCCCGTTTAGAGTGGCCTTATGATACTGCCTACCTCCCACGTTCCTGTTTAGAGAGGCCTTATGATACTGCCTACCTCCCACGTTCCCGTTTAGAGTGGCCTTATGATACTGCCTACCTCCAACGTTCCCGTAAAAATGCCCTTATGTGAGCAGTATATAGATCGTCGGTAGGGGGGTGGGGGTGATGCAGATTGCAGGCATGGCACTGCGTTGGTGCATATTGACGACTCGGGAGTGTATCAATCCTGCAGAGTCGGTACTAACCTATAATGCATTACTTGTATGGTCATGGCGTGTTTTTGCACTTTGTATCACAAAGGGGTAATTATGATATTTCATCACAAATGATATGTAAAAAAATGAATGCTCTGAGCTCAGACACCGGGTAGCAGCACGGGGTGGGGCAGATTTATGGGTTTGCATAAGAGCCTGTTAAAAATCCCCATATCAATGAAAGGGACACATCCATGCACAGCAGCCTCCCTCCATCCCTCTTTTTTTTTCAACCGTTCTCTATCCTTATAATTTGTCATCGGATGAGTAACATGGATTATGTATATTTCAATGTATTATATACCATCTGCATGTACATGGACACATCCCCTAAGAAGCTGATGGTGAAAACCAGGAACTTAAGTGTATATTGAAGGACATTGGGTATGAGGTAGAACTAGGCAGTTAACCCATGCCTTGGTGCCTGTGGTTATCATTGTGCCCCCAGTCTGATAAGAAGCACCATTAGGTATGAATATAAATCATTGTGGTTTTACCATCGGATAAAAAGACATTATATCTTGGTCACCGCTAGATTTGGATGAAAAACGGCCACTCTGTTAATGAGTATCCATATGCTAGTTAACCTCATAGGAAAGTAATATCAGGAACATAACTGTAACTTAGAGTAACTTCCTGGTAAAGGAATCGCCTGGTAGGAAAAGGCCATTCTCTAGAATTCTGTTAGCGACTGTGAATTCCCTGGAGGACATCGATTCCCAGAGCTTGGCATCTGGTGTGTGGCTCTATACTAGCGGTTACCTTCAATCTTGAGAATGTTAGAAAATATCCGATAGTCTTAGTATTCTTGTACCCCATAAAGTTTTGGCGTAACCCCCAGTCCACTGGACCCCTGATGCCTGATAGAGCCATGCAAAAATCTTATTAATCTGGCGACAGGGGGCATACTGGGGAACCCAAGCACAAAGGACACTGTAGACTTTGTACGCATGTGCACTGTGTACATGTACGTATCTTATATTTTTGCATCTAAGGGAGTGGTCATTATTTATCAACAGGGGGGGTGGTGGGTTTGAGGGGGGCGTAAAATTTTCAGACCCCTCCCGAGGGGGGGGGGTGCTAAAAAAATTTTGATCCCTCTTGAGGGGGGGCTAAAAAATTCACCCTCTTTTTAGCAAAAAAGCCCGCGTGCTACTATAGATCAAATAGGGGCGCAAAAAATCTCCGCGCCTCCGGCGTGGGGGGAGCGCAAATAACTTGGACTGCCATCGAGGGGGGGTGTAAAAAATGTTCGCGCATCCGCACGAAAACCCACCACCCCCCCTGTTGATGAATAATGACCACTCCCTAAGAATGCCCTTTCACTAAAGAGTAAACTGCTAATCTACAGCAAGAGCTGTAGATTAGCAGTTTCAGAAAACCTTACACACAACCAGAACAAACGTATCAACAATAATGTATCAGTCCGTTTACAATTCTGTTTAACACGTGTACGGCACTGTTGTGGTTCGTGTTTCTTTCACATTGGTACTCCTAGTCCCGGCTCCTAGTGCATTCAAATGGATGACCTAGATTGTCATTGCACTTCTGGACAATGAAATCTGGCCGCACTTGATTGAGGTCTCATTTGCAAAATAACATCAGATGGCAGTGCTGCACTGCAAGTAGGGTCACCCATACCACATCAGAACTACCTCAGTCAACACCGATAGGAAGGAACGACATGAATATCAGTGTAATGCAAATGGTCACAATAATTTGTCATAAACCATTGCAACCTCTTTCAAGAAACTCCACTTTACGAAATTATAATAGTGTAGATGTGGCATCTGCAGGGAGTTGGTCAGTAATATGGGGTAGTAGCAGGGGCGGAAGGAGCGGCTCAGGGCAGACAGGTGTGCCTAGAAGCCTTATTGTGGAGGTGATAGGTGGTAATGAGGGAGTGCAGCCACCTCCTGCTGCCCTTATCAAGGACGTTTACCTCCGACCCAGCCTCTCAGCACGCATTCCACCACATCCTGCCAGCTCATACCGCCAATATTACTCCACGTGTGGAGGATGTTTCACCACATAGCTATAGATATTAACATATACGGCCCTAAGATACGGCCCTTATATGGAAAATAAATATTTTATTAAAAAAAAGTGTTTCAGATAGGTGGCCGTGTCCTGTCCGTATGTTATATGGAATTTCCGTATCTTGAAGTCTACATACGGATTTTTTTTCTGTCTTAAAGGTAAAGATGTGCATAACCCAGGCTACATTCCAGGAAACCCCTAGGAATTCCCTATTATGACGTCACACATACGGGGTCATGTGATGTATATGGGAATTATGTAAAAAGAAGTGCCGTATGTTTAAGTGAACATATGCGGGAGTGGTAGGTGGTAGGCTGGGTTGGTAGAAGTAGGTAGGGGAAGGTGAAGGGTGGGAAAACTGCTTCCTTGCTTTGGCGGGGGGGGGGGGTGATGAAAGGTGAGAAAACTGCTACCTAAAATCTGGTTGGTTCACTGTTCTATTTAAGTCACTTTTCTAAGCAACAAATTACGAAACCCCTGCTACTTTTTTCTACCTTTTCTTTGGATGGGGGAGGGGGTCAGTGAGTGAGTAATGTGTGTAGTTTCAAGATATTTCATTTGTAGTGGTCATACACAGACTCACAGGGACCAGGGAATGACATGGGGAGGAATACTGTACACATTTGAAGATTATGCCTACCTTATAAAGTGGAACCCCCCCCCCACCCCCTGACCCCTCACAGTTTCAGTACCTAAAATCTCATATTTACCAACATATATACCCTATTCCTGACATACGGACAAGAAAAACCCTCATATCCGCACATTTTTAACATACAGGGTACCCCCTTACCCCTCCGCATTTAGAAGGTTATATACGGCCTCTATGTGGGATTTTTGATTTCCGCATCTTGAACTGAAACAAGTAAATTTCCGCATCCACATGTGGAGGTCCGCATCCATGGTTTTAGGATACGGAAATTTGAACTGAAACAGAAAAAAGGCCGCATCTAACATATGGGGGCCGTATGTTATGTGGTGAAACACCCTCCTGCTGCAGCATACAGGGTTATGGACGTTCAGTCCCAGTCGGCAGCCATTTGTCCCTGTGTATGCAGTCTTATACCATGATTCTGGGACTTTCAGTGCTGTTATGGCCATTTTTGCCGTGCATTATTAAGCCAATGGTCATTAGACCATAGGCTTTTTAAGCCAATGGTCATTAGACCATAGGCTTTTACTGCAGAGGGTATGGATGTAGCCCCAAAATCACCTGGGCCCTGCTTCAAGGAAACAGCAAGTACAGAGTAGAAAGGGGGGGTTGATTATTTCCAGTCTGAAGAGTCTGTAGCCTAGAGTCAGTAATTCCCTGCCATTTTGCAATGTCAAATATGCCATGAGTGCTCAGGCCATAGAAAGCACAGGGTCATAATTTGGCAGTATCCTGTGGGCGTCACATACACATAGCTATCAGATGACCCTTACCTATGATGGAAAGACTGTAGTGGCTCTACATGAATGTTTATGACACTAGCAAAAAAAAACCACCCACACCTCAAACAAACAGAACACCAGCTAAATACACTGTGTTTACATATCTGAGATCCCTCTAACAATCCCCCCCCCCCCACCACCCCAGCCACCAGCCGTGACCAGGCAGTAGACAATGCCCGCACGCACCTGGGACGTAATAGAAGTATATAATTCAATCTGATAGCTCCTTGCTGAGCCGTGACCAGGCAGTAGACACGGCCCAAACGTACCTGGGGTGTGTGTGTGTGTCCCCAGCAGACAGCTTCGCTCCACCACTGTGACACATTTTGCAGTGGTCACTAAGCCTCAAGTTAGCCATAGGTGTCATTTTGCCATCTTACCCCCGCAATAGACTACTATCAAGTGCCCTTTATTTTAATCCTTTCACTGCTTTATAGGCTCTGTTGCTAAAAAAATTGGGAAAATATTGGGTACCCCTTTCCAGAATTTAGATACCAAAATGAACCACTGGTACTTAATACAATAGAGACCATTGGCCTTACAACTCTGTTGTATAATCCTATTTCCTTGCCCCCTCGTCAGTGTATATACAACACAAGTGCTTTTTTAGAATTTTTGGATATAAATTTTCGAGGTCAAGTTGAACACTGAATTTTTTTGGGAAATAGTAGGTGGATATACAAAGTACATCTCGCCATACATTTCACGTTAAAACCTTTCATGCTGGTGGAAGGCAAGAACCATAGCCATTAGACCACCGGTCGGTAGCAGAATCCAATGTGAATGATGGTTTTAATGTGCAGGCGCCCATAGGCTAAAAGTAGCCAGATTTTTTTCATAATTACATTCTCTTTTGTAATGTTTTTCCACTTTGAAGACACAGAAGGTTGGTGGTTTACCTCAGCTTTGTGTCATGGGTCCCACTACGGTTTTGTACAGTCTCTCAATAGCTATAAGGAAGTACATATGTGCAGCGGTGAATGTTTTCTTTTCAATGAATGCATGATGCATTTTGATGCATTCTGATGCACCTCATGCATGCTAGAGGAAGGAATTGTGGTATAAACGTAATAGGTTATAAATATCATGGCCCAAGGGTGCTATGTTGGTGGATATCACTCTTGGGCCATGATATTTATAATCTATTTCATTAATATTGCAACCCCCATACACAACCACCTTGTAAGAAGCCGTTTGTCCATGGAGCATATTCTATCAGCCAGTACTGCTTTCTGTTCTGTCCCAACCAGCATTACCTACTATCCCAACTGCCTCGTTGGTGCTGTGGGCCAGGTATCATGAAACAGCAGATATCTGGATATAACAAACTACACCATGATTCCTATTGATCAATTACATTGTAACCAGGCTGTTAAACCTCTGTATGTCAGGCAGGGTCAGTGTGCTCCTGTTGTAATGGTTTGTTCTACCAGTTTGGTGGTTAGGGCCTTACGATCAGGAAAGAGAAAGCAAGACAGTGATTCGAGTGTATGCCAACAGTTTATTGAATAGCTCGACGGTTACCCGGAAGATAGATAACAGGGCAGCTGGTGGTCTACTTAAGAAATATACTTTAAGCTCGGAGGCCTGGAGGGCCTCTGACGTAGCGGCTGAGCCCCGGGCTTTATATATGGACCCTGGTGTTTGTCGCCAGATTTCGCATGGGCCCGGATAGGTGCTGCCACCTATCCGGAACCCTAGGAACACCCAGCGACAGGACTCACCCGCTACGCCAGACGACACCTTGATAGGGGCTGTGTACAAATGACGTCATGCTTTTTTTGACCATTTTTAACCCCCCCTCCCCCCCTTGTCATGTTTCGTCATACAACACTTGACCCCCCCTTAACATGACGTCATGCAGAGATACCCCCCCCCCACCCCAAAGTGCATGAATAGTGTACAGCCTAGATAAACAAATTGAAATGGTTCAAAGGGACATAATGGGTGTGAATTGGCAATCAAGGATACATGCAACATAAAACAGATGAACTAGCACTGATCAACAAAATTAATGAACAGAAAAACATGCCAAACACTGTCAGCATCAGTTTATGAGTCCCTATATGTGGATTGAATTTCCGTGCCTTATACACAGAGTACTTTGCCGATGGTATTGATCATACACAAGTATTTCCTGTCACAAAATATCCTGAAAAAAAATCCTGTCTAGATCAATAGTCTAATACATGATAAAAGAAAAGGATCAAATTGTCAGAAGACCATCAATTGCAATCAGACATACAAAGCAGTCAGTTTTTACTGTAGAACCTGCATATAAGGCATAACCCCTAGAGTCTCATTCAGACAAAGGAGAGTAAGGTTGTTTTTTTCCAAGGGAGAAATGATTTTGACACCTCAAGGTGGGGGAGGGGTCAAAAAGATGTTATGCCTTTTCAGTAAGAAAGCCTGTGAATTATTTTAGAACATAGGGGGGTGACCAGGGAAATTGCAACCTGTCAACAGGAAAGGGGTCAGAAAATTTTCTGCACCTCTGCATGGAAATCTACTGCACCCCTCGCAGTCCATAAAACATGTGGGACCAAGGCCATTGCTGTGAAAATTGCTGCCGGGCCTGCAGAAATGACCAGACTGTGGGACCGAATGACTGACTGTAATCTCAAGACCTTGTGTTCTTGAGGAATCCGAGCCTGCAGAACATTAATGTCTGCAGGACAGAATGGCCCGTTGATAAGTAATGAGAAATTCTTAAGTTACCAATGGGTTTTTGAATTGTGAAATATATCATATAGAATAGAATTTGGGTAATTTTGAAGCTTTCTACCAAATTCTCATGGTCAGGGACCTTCTTACCTGCAGGGATCAACCTATACAAAGGGTCCTATGTATGGTAAAACGTGTCCAACTAAAAAGGGTATTTCAAAGTGTTACGGGGCCTGGGTTAGAGGTAGGATAGAGTAGGCCTAGTCAACCAACACTGACATTGATGGGAGTGATACTCTTTGAGTGGGATGTCTGAGGAAAGCATGCCTGTATTGGTATTTCATATCAGATGAATGCATTAAACTTCCCTACCTTTACAAATCTTTTTTTCTTGTTAAAACTTGTGACTTTTTGATGACATGATGTCATACAGCCCATGACCCCCCCCCTCCCTCCCTTGTCATGCTTGGTCATGGGGAGTGGGACCCCCTCCCCCCCCCCCCATCCTGCATGACGTCATTTGTACACAGCCCCATATAATACACACTAGGTTACCTCTACACTGTGTTACGTGACGGAGTTTAGGAATAAACTGGGTGCGCTTATACCCATAGTCCACTGGGCCTCTTCGGCCGACTTTTGTGTGGGAAATGTATGGGTTCAATTTCAGCCATGATATTTTCTACTGCAGATATCTTTTGAAACACTCTTTTTAACCCTTGAAGTTTATACTCGACCATGATCAGGGTACGTTCAAGGGTAACAAAAGAAGGCAGAAAGTCTGGTTTGTATTCATACTCCCTGTGATGTTATGATATTGCTCGACCTTCGGGTCGGGGACCGATGCTCGGGCTACGGTGTCAATCATGAATAAACTTCACTTCCGACTTCGCACGACACATGGCTTGACATTACATGGTTGGCAGCTGTGGGATTTGCCAAATATTGCCCTATAATTGATGACTGAAAGTGCAAAAGGGTGATACAGGTAAAGATAGGATCCCAGACAACACTTGTGAATGACAGTTTGATGTGTACATATCAGCAAATAAGCAGATTGAAGCATATTAATGTTAGCCAATGTGAGCGAAAATTGGGGCAGATGATGAATGCCCTGTTTGGAAGTCAAGACAGACACTGTTAAAACTGTGTGTTAGTATAGCAAAAAAAAAAAAAAAATTGCCCAAAAGTGTGGACAGCCTATGTAATCAATGAATTACATTTAGCATTCTAGGAGTAACACCCAGTCCAGTGTCCCCAACTACCAAAGTGTCAATTTGAACTCTGAATGTGGTAGTTGTATAGGAGTCAGCAGCAAATAAAATCACACGGTGTACCCATTCATGTTGAAAATAGTGTGTCTATGAAGTGTGACAGTACCCACAGTTATAGTACCGTAGACCCCATAGGAAACATACTGTCCAAGCCAGGTACAGGACTGACACTAGTGATAGTGGTTATCTTTGAACAACTAGAGGGTAAATCAGACTGGTCTGTTCAACCCAAATTGCCAAAATGGCAGCCAAAGAACATGCCCCAACCATGCAGTTTGCGGGTACAGGTGATAAAACCGAGAAGTATAATTTGTGGAAACAGCGCATGGGGCTGTACTCTGTAACCTCGACAAAAACTGGCGAAGCATTAGTGCCGTACATATTACAGTCTCTAGACGATGAAGGGCTAAAAATATATAACTCCTTCACTCTGACTGATGCCCAGAAGAAGGACCCGGAAGAAATATATGCGAAATTCGAAGAGAGACTGAAAATAAATAAGCCTAACTTCAGAGCTGCGAGGCTTGACTTGCACTTCATGTACCAGGAGAATGAGTCCCTGGATGAATTCTATACTAAATTCAGAGGTGTGTCAGTAGACTGTAGCTTTACCCCAGACGAGGAGAAAGAAAGGTTTGTCGAACAACTTCTTGCCAGCACCCCATTAGCCGAGTATCGTAAGTGGCTCCTTGGTCAGAAAGCTGACGTCACAATTGATGCAGTCCTTGAAGAGGGGCGACAACGCGAGACCACTGAGAATAGCCTAAACCACATTGACGAGCGGGGTAAGAGTACAAAAACTCAGACGACGGTTGATGCGATCCGCCAAGACGGACGACAGCGTAACAAGAAACAAAGCCGTGAACAACAATCCACCAATGAAAAGTGCCATAGGTGTGGGTTGTATCATGAAGATGATATAAATAGCTGCCCAGCTGCAGATATGAAATGTTTCAAATGTGGAAAAGTCGGTCATTGGGAAAAGAGATGTTGGATCGATAAAGCACAATCCTCCTCAGCTGACAAGAGCCGACGTGGGCGCAACTATCGGGGCCGAAGGGGTAAAGACACAAGGAAAAAGCATGTGGCCCAAATAAACACAAATGACACTGAGCCAGAACCCCAGTATGATGAATTCGAGACTGTAGAATACAGTACCCTTACGGTAGACGTTGCAGGTGTTACCGAGGGTACCGGGCGACGCAAGGAAGTGTACGCCAAGGTCGATATTGATGTGCCGGAGGATGGGGCTGACAAAAAAAGGCATGTGCTCAGCATGAAGGTAGACACTGGTGCTATGGGTAACACAATTCCTCTTAGGGTGTTCAAGAAAATGTTACCAAGCAAAATGAACTGTGATGGGACACCTAATCAGAAGGAGATAACCAGTACCAAGAACACTACTTTAGTGGCATACAACAACATGCCAATTGACTGCTATGGAAGCATAACTCTACCAAGCCGGTATGGCGACACTGAGTGGGTCAAGCATAAATTTTATGTAGTGGATGTCCCTGGTCCCGCAGTATGCGGCCTTCCAATGGCTGAGGATTTAGGCCTAGTGACAGTCAATTGTGCGATATCAGCTGAACCCAGTGCAAAAATCACGTCTGTCAAAGACCTACAGCTCCGTTATCCAGAGCAGTTTGATCGTATTGGCAACCTTCCAGGTAAAGCCAAGATATACCTGAAGGATGATGCAATACCGGTCATTAATGCCCCGAGAAAGTACTCGATCCACATCAAAGAGAAGCTCAAGGCTGAATTAGACAAGATGGAATCACAGGGGGTCATTTCAAAGGTGACTGAACATGCTGACTGGTGTAGCAGCCTTGTCACAAGTATAAAACAAGATGGTTCCATCCGTGTATGTTTGGATCCCAAGAAGCTAAATGAAGCTCTGAGGCGCTGTCCACACAAAATACAGACAATTGAAGAGATCAGCCACAAGTTCCATGGTGCAAAATATTTCAGTAAACTTGACGCGAAAGCAGGGTATTGGAGTGTAGAACTGGAAGAGGAAAGTCAGATCCTGACGACATTTAGAACACCATTTGGACGATATAAGTACAAGAAGCTACCATTTGGGTTAAATGTTAGCCAGGACATTTTTCAGCAAAAGATTGACCTGATACTAGAAAGCTGTCCTGGAACTGTCGGCATAGCTGATGACATAGCATGTTATGGAGCAACTGAGGCCGAACATGACAGCAACCTAATGAATCTCATGGAACAGGCGAAGAAGAATGGCCTGGTATTCAACAGCCAAAAATGTGACATAAAGAAGTCTGAGATCACATATTTTGGCATGGTATTCAGTGTTGCCGGTATGAGGCCTGACGAAGCCAAGGTGAAGGACCTCAAGGCCATGCCAGCACCCACCAACAAGAAAGAACTGCAGGAGTTCCTTGGACTGATAACCTACCTCAGCCCGTTCATACGCAACCTCTCAGCACAGGCAGAGCCAGTGAGGAAGCTCTTGTGCAAGGACACACCATTTGAGTGGTCAGCAGACTACCAGCATGTGTTTGAGCATCTCAAAACACTGATCAGCAAGGAAGCATGCTTAAAGTATTACGACACCGAAGCTCCCACATATCTGATGGTGGATGCAAGCGAACGAGGTCTGGGCGCAGCACTACTACAGCCAGACCGGTTGCAGGATGGTAGTTATACTATAGAGACCAGGCCAGTGGCATTCGCTAGTAAATCTCTATCTCCTGCTCAGAAGAACTATGTGAACATTGAGCGTGAGATGCTGGCCATCACTTTTGGCATCAAGCGACTACACATATACTTATACAACAGGCCATTCACTGTGTTATCAGACCACAAACCGCTTGAGATGATAACAGCCAAGCCAATGATGGTCGCACCACCAAGACTTCAGGCCATGCTGCTTGAAGTGCAGGACTATGACTTCCAGGTGAAGTACACCCCTGGTAAGGACGTAGGTCTTGCTGATGCTTTAAGCCGCCTGCCAAACCCAGCAAACTCAGAAGATGTGCCTTTGGACATTCGGATCGAGCATGTGCAGTTCTCCGAAGATAGATTAAGTGACATCAGGAGGTCTACCCAGGCAGACCCAGCTCTGAATGAGTTGAAGGAAATTATCTACTGTGGATGGCCGGAGACAATGAAGGAGTTACCTGTGCAAATACGCAACTTTTGGGCCTTCAGAGACCAGTTGAGTGTAGTTGATGGCGTAATCCTATGTGGTGAGAGAGTGTTTATCCCTGAGCCACAGCGCCAAGTTGTCTTAAAAAACCTGCACACGGGACACCTTGGTATTGTGAAGACCCAGATGAGGGCACGCCTGGATGTGTATTGGCCAAAAATCAATGATGATATAGAGCGGCTATGCAAGAACTGTACTGTGTGTCAGGAGCACCAGAGGTCACAAGTAAACGAGCCTATGTTGCAGACTGAGGTCCCAAGCCGACCTTGGAGCGTACTTGGCACAGATCTGTTTCAGTTAGGCAATGAACAATACCTACTGACAGCAGATTACTACACCAAGTTCCCATTTGTGGACAAACTACCAAATCCAGCAACCTCTGAAATAGTTGTAGATATACTTAAGAAATATTGTGGTGTGTTTGGATTCCCAGATGTGATTCGCTCTGATAATGGACCACATTACAGCAGTGCTGATTTTGCTAAATTCGAGAGGGAGTACCATTTCAAGCATGTCACATCGTCACCCCGTTACCCAAGGTCCAACGGGTTTATTGAGCGCCAGGTGGCTATTGCAAAGGGTGTTATCAAAAAAGCACAGCAATCTGGAGAGGACATCAACCTAGCTCTACTGCGGCTGCGGACAACCCCACTGACTGCCAAGGTGCCGAGCCCTGCAGAACTGATGTTCCAAAGGAGGATCAGAGACTCGCTACCAGTACTGATCAAGAGCACATCCCATATGCACGAGGATGCACGGGAGGAACTCCAGAAAAAGCAAGTTCAGCAAAAGGCATATCATGACCGAAGCACCAAGGAATTGCCTCCACTCATACCAGGACAGAATGCTACCTACCAAAATGTACAGACTGGCAAATGGGACCAGGCTATTGTCCAAGCAAAGTCAGCAGAGCCCAGGAGTTACATAATAAAGACCCCAACAGGCAAACTACTCCGCAGGAACCGTGTCCATATCAGAGACACCCCCAGACCTACACCCCTTGACAACAGTGCACATGGAGCTAGGGTGGAGGCTGGTACACCTATTGAGATGCCAATACCGCAACCAGGGTCACCCCAAAAGGCTCCTCCAAGGATGCCACAGTTAAAGCAAGTTCCACCACAGTCATCATTCCCACAGGTGCTAGATGGTGGTAGTGTTGATAAGGGGAAGGTTGTCCCAGATACTGCACCACAGGTGACTTCACGGTCTGGGCGTGTTGTGAGAAAGCCACAAAGATTCTGTGAATGATTATTTTCAAGTGTGAAATTGCATCATATAGTTTATATGGCAGTGGAATAGTACATTGCCCACAGGACGGAGCATTTGTGTTATATTTTGGTTCATATTCACAAGTGATGGATAATCTATAAAAAGTATAACTGTTGTTGATAAGTCATAAGTTTAACTGTTTATCTAGTTAAAGACTGTTACAAACTGTTATTCAAATACCCAAGTTTGAGGTTGATGGACAGTGATATTTGAACTTTATTCTCATTTACTAAAACTGAGATACTGAGTGAAGAACAGGTTGTGGCTACATCCTAACTTTATTTGCAGAGACAATAACTAAGACATAGAGTTATCGAATATATGCATCTTTCATATATGAAGGGAGGGATGTGATGTTATGATATTGCTCGACCTTCGGGTCGGGGACCGATGCTCGGGCTACGGTGTCAATCATGAATAAACTTCACTTCCGACTTCGCACGACACATGGCTTGACATTACACTCCCGTGTGTCCATAAAGTATTTACATAGTCAAAGGGGGTGGGGCGGGGGGTCTAAAGTGGCCCTTCCCGTGCTCAACACCTGAGAGCACCTTAGGACATTATAAAGGACGCTGACTTGGTGTTGTTGGCGGTCTGGTTGACAAAGTCCTAACTGACACGATAAGGCGCCAAAATGAGCACCTTTACAGTCTGTATATTCTTTCAGACGAGTTCTTGGCTGAAATCTAGAGGGCGCTGTGACGCCGCCATTCTCCTTGGGGAAAAACAACATTGCCGAGGTTGGGTGGGAGAAGAAAAACCTGAATTCTATCCTAACAAAGCACTTGATCAGCAAAAAATGGTAGATGCATTGAGAAATCTATCCTTCTCATTCTACCTATAAGTGTGGTAATGGACTTCATTTGGCCGCAATCCACATTTTTCTTTTATGTGAAAGGTACAATTGCATCATAATCTTTCCCCCACAATAATGGCGGACGTCAATGTGACGTCACAGATCGCTTGTGACGTCTCCGCCCATAGCAGAAAGAAGGGCAGGGCACCAGTGTTGTGTTGCAACGGGTATGACGTAAGTTCTGTCGTTTACAAGAATAGCTGCCGGATAGGGCGTGTGTGCTGACCTCTGGCATGGAGCAATTGTTGAAGGAAAGGGTTGTGCAGGGTTCATACATTCTTGATAGTGGGGGTGAATCATAAAGGCACATATATGGTCCAAGTTGACTCCAGAGAGAAACAAAATGATCTACTGGGACTTACCCCTGCTTCATGAAAATCAACCCGATACACGAATGCCTATAAAATACTTACTTTTGGTTTCCACTTTGAATCAGAACAAATTATATCTAAATACAAGATATCCTATTTCACACTGGTTACGGGATGGTTTGTCTCACCATATCTTTCCCTTCCTGTTAACTATAGGCCCAGTCGTTGTCACGTCTTGGACGTTACCAGGAAGCAGAACGTGTGCTCCGTGACGTCACCAGACTACACCCCGCCCACCCGGAGGCAGTGCAGCAACTAGCCAATGTGTTAGGGCTCAGGCGGAAACATGAGGAGGTTGGTTCTTTATATATTTCTATCAAATAATCGCCCACATTTATGTGTATATACTGTGACATCATTGAAAAGATTGGATGAATATTATGAAATGGGAAAAGGCGGTGGCAAGGCCAAATCAATACAAATTACATGTGCACATACCATTGAATAGGTACACTGTTTCGGGAAGCTCATTTCCAGTATGGTATGATTTATTTACCCCATAAAGAAATGTCGATAATCAAATAGATTAAAACTCACCCTTTAACGCATTAGATTGATCAAATTATCATTCCATTGTCGTATCCTTCTATTGATATCATCAGGTGATATGAATGACATTCCTCTGACTGCATAGCCTCTTAGTTCTATGATGATGCAATGTATTATTCCCTATCTGCAGGCCCTGGAGGTGCTGCAGAAGGTGATCACCCACCACAAAGAGGACTCCTTCTTGGCATCGATCCACTGCCAGATGGGCAACCACCATAAAGACATAGGCAGCCTGAACCAAGCCTTTGAGGTAAATTAGCTAGTGCATCTTTCTGAAAAATCCTAAATCATTTCAAACATGTATTAAAACCCTGCGATGACCTGTACACGGCGGAGTCAGATTGAGCAGGTTTTGCGCTGGAGATGTCGATATATGGAGTGAGTAGGCTGGACGTGTTCTTTGTGTGGGGTTCATGATAATTCATGATATCCTGAGCTGTAGGTCCCCGGGGGGGCACTTCAATTTTTTTTTTGATACAGGTGTGTGGCTGAACCGACGACAACCCTTACCCTTGCTAGGGCACTCATTCGCGGGGTTTTTCTTCAAAAGCCTACCCTTGCTAGGGCACTTTTGACTCAATAATCCTAGATTTGTTTCAAAATGTCTTAAATTTACACTGACTGGGGAGAAAATTGAATTTGGTTCATGCTATTTTCATGAAAACTGTGCTTACGTCCAAGAAAATTTCGAAATTTCCTGCGTAAATCGGGGTATTTTGCTGAAAGTTGACTCTTGCTAGGGACATTTTGCTGAAAAGTAGACCCTTGCTAGGGACATTTGTGGCTGAAACAGGGCTGAAACAGGAGGCTTGCTAGGGACTTTTCCTTGAAAAAGTACCCTTGCCAGCCGCACATATGTGTATACCTTACATAGAGAGTGCCCCCCCCCCCGGTGTAGGTCACCCACCTGTATTCCATAAAGATAAATGAGCACGAGCCCTTAAGGCATCGAATCATCCTCAAAGGGCTAAGGACCTTAATTCCCAACTGCAACTCGTATTTATGTTATCATATGAGTAATACTTTCCTCAATTATTTACAGAGCTACTCCAAAGCAGTACAGCTGAATCATAACATCGGAGAGGCACATCTAAACTTGGGGGTGTTCTACCACCTGAGGGTAAGTACAAAGGTTGAAACTGTAGCCCAAATGTGCTCGCCTTTACACCGAATTCCCTCTGTAGGCCCTGATATAGCCTTGAGCTCGTGATGTAGTTCTAAATCTTGTCATAAGCTACCATCGAAAATAAATGTGTTCTATTTGAATTATCCATACATTGCATATCCATACGTTTCAAATCTTTGAAGTATACAGTATTTGCCATATGAATTATAGTGGAATCTGAGTGTCTTTGCCTTGCATTTGCAATATCCTGCGGCAAATATAGACAGTGCAACTATCGTTAAATGAATCTTTCGGTCTGGGTACGGTTTTGTGGATATAAGCAAATAACAATGACCATGGAATATTTTTGCATGTTATTCACCGAGGTGAGGCCTGTCGCATTCAACTCCTCCTATAAGGCGTCGTTGAAAACGGACATTGCAGCAGGTCATGTGATCGTCAGCCATTGAATACAGACACATTTTCCATCCCCCCATTGAATATGGCATGTCCAGTACTGTTCTATTCCGACTTAGCGGGATGTCTAGCTGAAGCTGGTCACCAGCATGTGCCTTACACTGGTTTCAGGGTACAGTTATGTAAGGTGTCACCACCCCAAATGCCTTGTGACCATCCGAAAAATCACAGGTCTTCCACCGTTGACCTGATATTAAATATACTTAAAATTCTCACAGTGCTTAGCAACCTACACCATACTTTAGCTTATGAAATGGAGAAAAAAATAAGATAGATCCACATAAACAAAGTCAGGCTAGATTTTGCACAAATTGCCATGGTATCCAGGTAGTGATTTTTGCATAGTGAGGCCTGATTAGCGCATGAATACACATCAGGACCCCTTCACCCCATAAACTTCCACTGAATTTGTGTTTTGAACAAAAAATATTCTGGGCCTATTGAAACACTCCTACTCATCATTCTTATACCAAATAACAATGGGTTTGGCCCCTCTTTCCCTTCCCTTGGGGCCAAATTCCTCAAAATAACTAAGTTCAGAAGGGACTATTTGGCCAGTAAACCCGGAAGTGGTCCGATTTAGGGTGGTGACACCTTAACAGAAAAGCTGGTTTTGTTGTTGCCATGGTTACCAAAAGATTCCTTCATAAACGAAACATTTTGAGGACCCTCAATCATAATTTGTCCCCAGATTCTACCTAAAAAACATATTTCATTGGTATTTTGGGCCATTTGGGACAGTGGTGGGATGTGCGTAGACCAAAACTGCCCTAAAAAGGTTGTTTTTCTAGCTACAAGTTTTTAATCTGACATAGAGAAAAATCTAGCCTGACTTTGTTATGGCAAATATGCATTAGAAGACAGCCCAGAACATCCATTTTCTCCAGTAATATGCCACTAAGCACTGTGAGAATTAGGGAAGTCAGTAGAATTGGTGAAAAGGCCCTAAAACAGGCATTTTTGGGGCCAAAATAGCCAAATTTGACCCAAAATAGGCCCCTTAGAGAGGAAACATGTTGTTATGTTGCCATGGTAACCATAACAATCAATGGAATTCTGGGATATTTCACCCCTGGAATGTTCCATTATATAGTGTCATGATATTCGCTCCTTTAAATGATAGGTGAGTTAAAAAGAATTACCCATTTCATCAGATTTAGTTAGGAAGTGAAATTTTCCTATAAAATGCCTGTAAGGACTAGAAAAAAGGGAGTTAGTTTCAAGGTCTAATTTTTGTGAAAATTAGACATTTTTAAGGCAAAACTCCTTGAAATTCTATCATTTTTCGACACAAATCCCATATATAAGAGGTGTCCAGCACAAAAAACCAACACTTATTGTTAAAAAAATGTGAAAAGGCCTCAAAAATGCCCCCCTGAGTGGCATATGTATTAAAACCAGCTTTTCCTAATAAGGTGTCACCACCCCAAATGCCTTGTGGCCATCCGAAAAATCACAGGTCTTCCACCGTTGACCTGATATTAAATATACTTAAAATTCTCACAGTGCTTAGCAACCTACACCATACTTTAGCTTATGAAATGGAGAAAAAAATAAGATAGATCAACATAAACAAAGTCAGGCTAGATTTTGCACAAATTGCCATGGTATCCAGGTAGTGATTTTTGCATGGTGAGGCCTGATTAGCGCATGAATACACATCAGGACCCCTTCACCCCATAAACTTCCACTGAATTTGTGTTTTGAACAAAAAATATTCTGGGCCTATTGAAACACTCCTACTCATCATTCTTATACCAAATAACAATGGGTTTGGCCCCTCTTTCCCTTCCCTTGGGGCCAAATTCCTCAAAATAACTAAGTTCAGAAGGGACTATTTGGCCAGTAAACCCGGAAGTGGTCCGATTTAGGGTGGTGACACCGTAACACCTGCTGGGAATCCACTCTGTGCCACCCTACAAACAGAAGTACAATTTAGACTCATTAATTAGCACATTATGGCTTAATAATATAAATACAACTTCAAAGGTATGATCAGTGTGGGTTATGACTCATCACACCTACAGGTGTGGAGTCTTCACACCTACAAGTGTGGAAACTCACCCATGTAGAGAGTGGCCTCTTGACCCCTGAAGCCTGTAATCTCTCGCGTATAAGGCGCAGCTCGCCTATAAGGTGCACCCCCAACTCAGGGAGGTCTGTTATAACGTATAAGGCGCACCTCTGAGGGCAGATTTTTGTTAGTTTAGTATTGTTCTATAGTAAAATATACCCCCCTATAAGGCGCACCCCAAACTCAAGGCAATTTACCTCCCACGTATAAGACCCAGCAGCATTTTGTTTGGCCTATAAGACGCGCCTTATACACGGGAGATTACGGTGAAGGTGGCAAACCTCGTGAGAATGCATATTAATTAGGCCTGAGCTGGTGGCTGCAGTAAGAGCACACCTGTAGGGACTGCCTGTATGGTACTAACATCCACAGGACAACATGCATCCTCGGTATAGTAACGATCATGTCGCCCATGACATAAATAGTGATTCCCTGTTGTATTCTGTATTCTGTATTTTGTTAAACTTGGTTATACATCTGTTGCGCGTGTATGCTTCTTCAAAAATTATCTAACATGTACCTAACATCCATTCCAGGATAACCTCACCCAAGCCACCTACCATTACACAGAGGCAGACAGATTGATTCCAGACAACCCCCTGGTTAAAGATAACCTGAGAAAACTGTGTAAGTTGGAAGCTACTGCCCCTCATTGCCATAACACGTGATGAAGTCCACCATCATCAAAAACAGTCCAAGCGTCTGTGATAAGCAAAACATCCGCTACCATCAATACCTACCATTAATCATCAATATCCATATGCACAGAATCCACCTTTGAGGGGATGAACTAGTATGTATCATGATATCATCATAAATAATATATAGATCAGACCAGTTGCCAGGCAAAATCTGCTTCCAAGTATAGATAATTAGAGGTGTAGTTGAGATGGCTTTAATTTCTGCATGTATTCTTCAGGGACCTTGTTCTTGACTATCAGATGTTTATCTCAAGTTGAATACGAGAGCCCCATGGGTTCAACTAAGAACCCCCGTATCACACCCCCCATTGTGATAAACCTCCCCGTATCACACTGCCAGGAAAAACATCCAAAATGATCAAATAACTGATGATAAAATCATTTCTAATGCCAAATAAATGGAATTTTGAACTTATCTGACTAAATTAACTTGAGATAAATACAAAGGGGCACTTGCATTGGTCAGCACTGAGGATTATCACACGAGGCTTCGCCTTGTGTGATAAACCTCAGTGCTGACCAATTCTCGTGCACCTTTGTCTATATATTTGCATGCACTCTGTTGATGGAAACAGAAGGTGGACTATGCTTGTGATACTAGGTGTATGAATTCAAAAATTCTTAAGGTTCAGTGATTTCTCTCTAAAGCTTGATTGTACAATGTAGGATAATATCATGTGAATACATTTAAGTAGCAAGAGCATGAATACAAGATATCCACAACTGTCTGGTAGGATGTGTACAAAAATCATTCTAGGCATATGATTGATGTTTATAGATACATTCCAGAGTACTGATGCCTCCACTTTATGTATTATAATGTATATCAAGATATGAAGTATAATGATGCTGACTGGAGGGACCACGGTAGTAGCATAGTAACATTGTCTGCCCGTGACGTCCTCTGTGTATCCTATAGCAAACTGTAAACTTGTGGAAGCCTATGACAAATGTGCTTAGATTATATTCTCAGTAAAAAGATGGATATTGGATGGTAGTTAAAGATTCTATCACTAGGTATTTATGATCTCCGATGATACAGCATGCATACATAAAAGAGGATCCAGATCGACATTTCTTCCTCAACTGAAATTTTGTCTTCCATTCTGAAATCCCCCCTTTAAAGGGGATATTTTGTTCTGTTGGCGGCCCAACTGACACTTGTACTATGGCAACAGTTCTTTTACGCCTACGTGTATGATTGTAGATATGTTGACATTGATAGGGTAATTTACAGCAGCAAAATACGCAATACTGTTATGTACCTATCTAGCTCTCCCAATATGAACTTGTTTTGAATATACCTATATCTGAAAGGAATGCTTACATTCCCCTTCGAAGTGTCATATCATAGGAATATACTGGTTTTAAATGTAGAGAATGCCTAAATGTGCGTTATTAAACAGCGTGTTATGAATACAGACTACTACAGGCACAAACTCCAAATATCATATATCAGAACCTATCGTTCTGTTAGCTATGGTGAACGCAGTCAATTGTTCACCAAATCCAGAACAAAGATTATCATTGATATAGTCGTACCGGTACTTATCAATACTGTCTAATTTTTGCGTTTTAGGCTGTGGACAGCTGCTGCTTTTGATAACATTTATGTTCTTCTGGCTCTTATCCTGCACTTGTTACCGTGTACAGTAATTACTTCGTTTAAAGTAGTTTCATGTAAATGACATTTGCTTTTAAACTAGATTACAAGTATTAATCACAAAGGCACTCGAAATTCCATTATGTCAATTCAAAGAGGCTCAAGCGAAGGCTACCAGAATATTAGTCAGTGCACTGATTGAAAAGTCAAAATTTATGCAGAAACGCATGTTCCCTTTCATCGAAACCCCCAGGAATCAGAAACTACATCATGAAAGTAAATAGGACATTATTTATGTTCTGCTACGATTGACACATATCTATAACAATAACGGCGGCTAATGTCTTCTTCTTGCTAATTCCTATTTCAATGTGTTACATGAGTTAACATCATCATTATTTCCAAAACCTTCATAAATCAAATACTGTACAGAGTAGAGAATATTTGGTCAATGCGAGCTCAATGATATGCAAATTGGGTCTCCATATGTACAATAAGGTTGTAAGATGCTGAATCGTGCTCTTAAAAAAAAGATTGATTGTGAACAGAATGAAGTGTGAATAGAGTAATTAGACTTACTCCTTGTGCAACATGGGGTCATTTCAAAGGCTATAGATTTGTCGGCATGGAAATTGTATATAAGACTGCTTTATGACATTTAAGTTTAGCTCATTTTAATTTACGAAGGAACCATGGCAAAATAGTGTTACTTTACGACAGATCCTTCATAGTAGGCTGTCCGCTGTGCAAGATATTCACCAGGCCAAATAAAAATAAGGGTTTGTTTCCAGCTACCCGACCGACCCTAGCAAAACAGGGCCGACCCTAGACAATTATTTTTATTTTGAGAATTTTTGAGAATTTATTTTTATATTTTTGAGAAATTTTGAGAATGTTTTTGTATTTTTATGAATTTGTCATTAATATAATCTCTGGGTGTACAGTTAATAGCTTTACTTAGCATATCTCTTGTAGATTTTTCTCATTTCTCATTTATGTCCATGTTCTTACCTTGAAATCAAAGAACCACATAGATCTGCCCATACATTTC
Source organism: Acholoe squamosa (assembly GCA_949317995.1). NCBI lineage: Eukaryota > Metazoa > Annelida > Polychaeta > Phyllodocida > Polynoidae > Acholoe > Acholoe squamosa. The sequence continues at coordinate 48,131,148 of OX439037.1, forward strand.
TATACAAAATAAAAAAAAAAAACAATTAAAAAAAAACAAAACCAACCTACCGACCGTAGGTCTTTGAGTCATGTAACTGTAGCACATGAATTTATTTTTTTGGCCTCAGACAGTGTTTTGGGATCTAGAAAGCTGTCGCATCTAGATCGGTTTGCCACGAATATGGTTGTATTATGTTAGATGTTAAAGCTAAAAGTTAGACATATGTGATAGTTGAAGAGTGAATGAGCTTTCTGTGTTGTTCTACTGCCGGTTGGCCGCGTCTGAGGTCGGGGCCCAAACCAGACCAATGCAATAAACGGAAACTTGTATGACAAAAGGCAGTGGTAGTGTTGATGTGTTTGCATGGGGATAGCTGCAAAATATTCGTCTGGGACATATCACCGATACTATATCTATATTCATATTCCTACATTGGGCTTCACCTAAACCCCACATATCACTGTGTTCTATCCACCCCTCATACAGGTCTATATTCATTAAATTTATGCCATGTCTCGGGGCATATAACGGGCCAAAACTCAACCCGATTCTATTTAAGTGACTTACGTTCCCATAGCTTAGGTATATAAAGACTGGGATAATGCTAGGGGTTGTATCCGATTAGCCAATTTGGCGACTTTTTCATATTTTGATTAGCCAAATTCAAGATTGATTAGCCAAATATCTCTTTCACGAATCAATTATCTCTTTCACAAATCAATTTCCATTTTCTGTCCCAAGAAGTTTTGAAAAAGAGGGCATCATTTCCAGGTACACACTGGAGGCTCAGGGTCTGGGGGCAACCTTGCCAAAATTACATGTTCAGAAAGTTTTCAAAGCCATAATCATTCATGCAAACTCTCAGCGAAAAAGTGGGCCCTTTAAAACAGAACGTATCGTTTACTTGTTAGAGCGAATTGAGAATGAAAGTAGGGGGTCTGGTCTGGTACCTCCCACAGGAAAATTTTGAATATCTCGAAGCCAAATGGTTGATACCCTCAGATAAAAATCTAAGCTCCAATATAAGTCATAAAATAATTTCTCATTGGATCTGTACAAATCACAAATGACTGTAGGAGATCTTTGAAAAACTGAATAAAACCCTGAGAAGTTTGCTTGTGTGTATGATTAAACAATTTGGCGAATTCTGAGGGTCTGGCATTAGCCAAATTGAGCTTTGATTAGCCATTGGCGATTTGGCTAGTGGCTAGCATTATCCCTGAAAGAATATGGCATCGTACTGTGGAAATACTGTCTTCTATCGTTTGCAATTAAAGATGAGGTCCTCAGTATTTATGAGTCAAGATTGGGACCTTAACTTCTACATGAGTTATATTCGTGGCTTCCATTGAAATACTTTCCCTTCTCTCCATTTGTAACATAACAATGCAGGTAATACAAGTGATAATCATATCAGGACATCTCTGTCTCTGTAAGTGAGGACATCTCCTGAAGTAATTATCGGAAGTTACACAAGTCCCATAACTCCTCCCAGAAACGCCACAGGGGATTGTTGCAATCTCAGTGATCTGAGGAAAATCAGTCAATACCCAGGTAACATGCCCTGGGCCCTGGTCAGGCCCCAGCTGGGCTGGAAACTGGGCCCCAGTTGGGCTGGTCGACTGGGGCCCATAAATTTTTGGTTATGGGAATCAGTTGGGGCCCAAGTGGTCTAGCCCAAACTATGCCCCAACTGGGTCCTAGCAGGGCCCCAACAGTGCTTCATAGTGTAAGGATTTGTGGCCTTACGGACCTGGGGGGTTCGGGTCTTACGATTCGGAAAGAAAGAGTAAGACAGTATTCCAAGTGTATGCCAACGGTTAGTTTTATTTCTTAGTGTACACTCACGGCTGCCGGATGGTATAGAAGAGGCAGCTAATATTGATGGATAATGGTCTACATGGTGCGGAGGCCAGAAGGGCCTCTGACGTAGCGACTGAGCCCTGGGCTTTATATAAGGACCCAGGTGTTCGTCGTCAGATGTCCCCACAGACCCGGATCGGTGCTGCCACCTATCCGGAACCTGAGGAACGTCCGACGACTCGACTCACCCGCCACGTCAGACGGTACCCAACTCTATGGTTAGACAATGCGTACCTCTACACCACTCCCCCAGACATTTAGGAGGGTGTTATAGTTATAGTAATATTACTAGGATAACATATCTATATGTCTAAACCATTAGTAATAGAGGTACAACCATAGATATAACATTAACACCAGGTTAAATATGATTTGAATGTCATATACATATATTCGATAGTGTATGTAGTTACATAATGACAAATTGAATGTTGGAATATGATACGAATTACTTGAATGAATAACAGTTATATGTATCGGAACTGTTAATTACCTTATTATACCATAGGATAACATATCATGTGTACGGTATAACTAATAGGACAAGTATTATAATTCGTATACATGTGATAGTAACAGTTATATGTAACGGAACTGTTAACATTAAATTCATTATGTAATAACATTCATATGCGTTTGTAGTTATTAATACCACATTTGATTATATAGTCTTGAAAAAGACTGTTAGAGTAACTACACTATCTAATGACATATAATCTTATAATATCATTGTATGATATAACCATATGGATCCGTTAAGGATTCCGTGAGTAGTACGAATAGAACCATTTGTATTATACACTTGAAAAGAAAAAAAATTTCACGGTGCAGTAATGAATATAATGATATATATGATATCACCGTGTACCAAATAACCTTTATAACACCAGATTAATATATTTATGATACAACATGTCTCGCAGGACAATAATACGTATGTTCTGGTGTAGTTTACCGGATCTTATATTATAAATATGAACAGTAATTTGAGATCCGTACCAACAGATATATATATATACCCGTATCACAATATATAGTAAGTTGTAACCAGTGTAGTGGATATGCACATACAAATAACATTATAGAAAAATAGACATATGATAACATGTACAATTTAAAAAAAATGATAGATGCTGCTGGAGTCTTCTGCTGTAGCCCTCCGGATACTAGCTAGTAGGTGTGGTCAGCTAACCACGGTATGGACGTGCTAGAGTCTATAGTTATTAGAGTGAACACGGTAGATGAATTTGGGGCAGCTACCCACAATCCTCTAGAAGTGCTAAAGTTCATAGGTATATCCGAATGGTGTAGAATGTAGAAGTGAATTGTAGATCCGGTTTTGTCAACTGTATAGAATCGTAATCCGTTTAGGCTTTGTTGACATAAGTAAAAAAGTCCAATATAGGCTGGTCCGGAAGTAGTAGTAACATGTAGTATAAGTCCATTCGGGAGTATAGATGAATTGTAGAGGTAAATCGTAAAGTCCATCCTAGTAAGTGGTTAGCACAGGTAGCAGCAGAAGTCTGGAACCGGCATCCGGATACGTTTGACAGCAGCAAGTCTACTATCGGATTGTCCATAAGTGAAGTTCTGAATCCGAATAGACTATTCAGGGTACAATAAGGATTATACAGCCTGAATTATACAATAAGCTGGTCATAAGAGGAACCCGGAACACATACAACAGGTGTTCATATACTAATGAAGAAAACATTCGCAGACCTGTAGGGTTCCGCAAAGACTATATCTGGTTATTTAGTGGTGGAGAGAAAAAATTTATGGAAAATAACCCGTAGCATGATTAGACGGATTTCTTCGCATGCTTCTTCTTAAGAAGAGCTAGAGCCGACTCGGGAGTGCCGTCCCACTCGTCGAGGTCGACTCCGAATACCCTCATGAACTTAGTGTTCAAGTTGGTATTCCGGGTAATCTCCTCTTTTACACGTTTCTCCAAGACGTGTACGTCCATAGCTGCCTTTTCTTGGGCAGCTGCGGCAGCCTCCTCCTGGGCCTTTAAGTCGTCCCGAATGAGGGTCTCGAGGCGCTGCTTTTCAGCATCCGCGACCTCCTTCATACACAACAGGGTGTCATTTAGAAGTCCCTGATGGAATTCTGTGGCCTTCTCACGGACACACTTCTCCCAGTGGGTGTAGATGGCCTTCTGGACATCTGCCTCCCCTTGGCGAGACTTCTCAAACCAAATTTCCGCATTACCGGTTTTAATGGTAATGGCGTCTTTTGGTTTCGCAGGTGCAGCGACAGCCTTGGGGGGAGTCGATGCGGCCTGCGGACCACTTCCGGGTTTGGGGCTTCCGGACACGCCTGCTGATGGTACACAGTAGGCAGGAGGCGGGTTCTGTTTCAATCCCATTTGCAAGTACATGTTTAACTGCTCCTGGGTGAAGTTGACTGGCAGGGCGGCTGGAGCGGATGCGGATCCGGCGGCAGCAGGTGCTGAGGTCTTCTTAGGGACAAGACGACCATCCTTTCCTACGACCAAGGTCTGGCTCTCAGCTCCAGGTCCCTGGGTCAAGGACGGAAAGTTACGGGGATTAACCTTCCCAGGCTTTGATACGGCTCCAGCGTATCCGGCAGGTTCGGGCTTCTTGAACACCGGAGTGCCCTGAGCCTGCTCGTGGGGGTGCCGAGCCAGAGGAGACCTGGAGCGGTCCTCTGCTCTGACTTTAGGTTTAGCAGTGGTGCTCTGACCATTACCGTTGCCACCACGGTTCTGGTCTCTTCTGCTCCTTTCACGAGCTCTCTTTCCTTCCTTGCCGGATTCCTCGCATTTCTGCCAGAGAGACTCGTGCATGTCCAGTTTACCCTTTCCAGGAGTCAGGACTATCTTCGCGCGGAGTTTCGAATCCTTGGTCTTCGGAACCTCGCAGAGGACTTGGTCCCCCGGTCGGATCTTAGACCAAGCATCCTCGCTCAGACTATCGAACTCCTTCATGAGTTCCTGATGAAGCTCCATGATGCGCTTCCGAGCCCCGTCTAGACCTTCTGCGTGGCATTTCTTCTGGTGTCTCGCCAGATCACTACGTCGGCTGTATTGCACCTTCGTAGTACACTTCTTACCCTTCTTACCATAACTAGGATCACAAATGTAAACCGGGTGATGGTGGAAGTGGGTCTCTACCAGATGCCTTTGGAACCGGGCTGGAGTACTCCAGGTCCGGACCGAGACATCACTCGCATCCTGGCAGATAGAGAAGGGACAGGACTTCTGGTCGTCACCGTACCACTTCTCTAGAGCCCAATGCAGCTTCCTCCTCTGGGTATAAGTGTAGTACCCTTCGGTGTGGTTTAGCATAAGCCACATCTTTCGATAGGCTTTGCTCGGATTAGGGTCCTCGTCTGAAAGACGCATCCAATCTTCATCATCTGACTCATTATTCTTGTTGACTGAGTCCGGGCAGGCATAGAGGGTAGAGCCGTCCTTCTTTACTCCGTAGGCACAGTCGGAGAAACACGTCGGAATCCGGGTTTTGAATCCGGATTTGGCGTTAGCCCAACGCTCGGCCTCGGTTTGAGTTGATGGAGTGGCCTTCTCATCATACTCAACCGAGGATTCGTGCACCGACTCCTCGTCAGACGACTCAACCTCCATGGCAGTACTACCAGTGGCTGAGGTGCTGGGTTTCGGCTCGCCTCTAGCAGAATCCGGGAGATTCTTGAGCTTCCGAGCAGCGGACCTCCTGTTCTTGCTGACCTTCCAGTCTTCCTCCGGTTCCTGGGTTCCGGATGCGCTGGAGGTCGAGGCTTCTACCGGAGTGGTAGTACTGCCGGTGGCTGGTGTAGCACTGGCTGAGCTCCTGGTGGCAAGCTTCAGGTCGGGGATAGGAGGTGCGGGTACTTCCGCGGCCCTCTTAGCCTCTTCCTGGGCCTCCTGTTCAGCAGTCATTCGGCGGACGAGTACCGTCCGAATGGCTGCATTACGGTCCATACCGATTAGTGAGTTGTTTTGAACATCCACTAACTCTTTCTCGGTTATGTAAAAACCGTCGTCCCACTGTTCGAAGTTAGCAGCGGCTTCCCTGAACTCCTTTGTGGTCCGGTATTGGGGGCGGGTGGCACAAGGACGTGGGTAGGTCTGCCCCTGGGGATCCCAGACACAGCCTACCCAGTTAATGTTCGTAGCCTTGACGTTCCACAGGGACTTGTCAGGCTTCGGATACGCCCCAAGCTCGAAGGCTCGGTTGGCTTCATACGCGGTTGCACGGAAACCAGCGTCCACCATAAGTCCCCGTTGGAACCACGGCCAGTCTCGAAGCCATTCGGGAGGCGTCCTGGTCAGCTGTTCGGGAGCCATGACGCCCTTGATAGCTATCCTTACTTTCGGGTCCATCCTAACTGGTGTACCGTCCGCGTAGGTCACTTGTGCCTGCAGTTCCGGGTGGACATACAGGTAGCGACCATCGTAATCTACTGGGAACGGGTCAGCCACTGCTGGCTTCCACTGATCCTTCGGTCCGTCGACTTGGGTGGTTTCGGACTCAGTCGCTGCGGGTTCAGCACTCGCAGACCCTCCGGATCCCTCGGGTGGGAGTGGAGATAACATCTTCTCTGGCTCATTCAGTGAAAATGAAGCCAGCTTCTCCTCGAACGAGCGATCCGTGGGTTCCTCCACGTCCATCATCTCGCTCTCTTCCTGTGTTACAGGTGACAAAGCTTCCGGAAAAGCTTCTGCGGACGGAGTCAGCTTATCCAGGTCACCGGATAGCTTGGCTGCAGCTACGGATTCCTCAGCCATGACTGGGGAATCGCCCACGGGAGTAAACTACTCCTTTTTCCGGCTTTTACGGCGCCGGGGCCGACACAGACGGAGTCTGCCTACCAGGAGACAGACTCTGGAGGAGCAAGGAGGGGTTTGCTAACCGGTAAAATCCAAGAAGGGAGCGAGCTCGACCGTCTTGAACGTTACCGAAAACAAATATGGCGACAGGCCAGCTTTCGTGACGTCATTTCCCCGCATCCCGCGAGGTCACGAGAGGTCAGCCGAGACTGGACACGGTGACGTCATGCGGAAACGCACATGCTACAAGCGGAACATCAGCAAACTGATTGTTTTTAGGTAATTATCGCTCACGCCGATGACTCGTCTGGGGATTTAAGTGGAGATTATGGAAAGCTTAAGCAAATCCACCGGATTATCCGTCCACTACCCATTGGTACATCATGCGGCGGCGACAAATAAGCCTTTCGGGTCAGTTGTCATCCGTTCCTCTCAATGTAAACATTACACCCGTTGTGTATACAGGTTAGGTCACTGCAGTCCTCTGGGCAATTCGAGGGCTGCGACGAACGTATCTCCCCTTCTCAGATAGTTCTTTATCGGACCTGACAGTCTGAAGAGCCTTTTCTAGGTGTTTCTTAGCCTTATAGACACCTTTCCTCTTCTTTTTGTCTTCACCTGCCGAGACTTTTTTAACTCCCCCACGCTTAATCGGTGTTGGCGCAGGTGTCACTGATTCGGAAAACTTTTTAGGCCTACCACGGCCTCGCTTCACTGTAGTGTTCTTTACCTGGTCTATTATGCGATTCTGGTTCAGGATCTTTCCGGAACCTTCACCATACATTTCTGTGGAGGTCTCCCTCCCAGACCATTTCCTTAGTCTGGCCACATTTGACTTATAAAGTCGACCAAGGTCAGATTTAATAATTACGGTACAATCACTGATAACTTGTGTTACCGTGAAGGGACCATCCCAATTAGACGCTAATTTTATGTGTCTAAGTGGTTCATGTAGTCTCTCTCCGGATTGGAATTTCCGATGCTTTAGATCGGTATCATATCCGACTTTCTGCCATTTGGCACTTTTCTCCAAATCGATTCGGACAGACTCATATGCTTTTTTAAATCTGTCTCTTAAACATTCCACAAAAACTACATGGCAAGGTAGTTCTGGGTCCATCCCTACGACTCCAAATACTAAGTCGGCAGGCATTATTAGATCTTCTCCGAATACTAAAAGGTTCGGAGTACAATTTGTACTTGAATGTACCGTACTGTTATAAGCATGTGTCACAAAATGACATTGCTCATCCCAGTCATCCATATGTTCATTGACAAGCGACTTTAGAACTTGGATAAGGGAATTGTTGAACCTTTTTACCAATCCGTCGCTTTGTGGCCTATACGGATTGGTTCTAGTCTTACAAATAGCTAAGTATTCGCACATACCCTGCCAGAGATTTGATTCGAATTCTCTGCCTTGGTCGCTGTGTAACATTAATGCTACACCGAAACTTAGTACCCAGCCTTTTACAAAAGCTTCGGCACAAGTAATTGCTTTGTGATCCGGTAGTGGAAATACTTTAGTGTATTTTGTGTAATAATCACACACTACCATCATACAGGTATTATCATTAGCAGTTGTATTCAATCCACTGATGATGTCTACCCCAATTCTTGCGAATCTAACTCCGAAAAGTTCTTGGGATAGGGGAAGTTTGCCCAACCCGGGTCCGGGTTTGTTTTTACAACAATCCGGACAGGTGATTACCCATCTTTGCAAGTCTCTGGTCATGCCAGGCCAGTAGTATTTTTTGGAAAGTCGTGCCAATGAACGTTTCCTTCCAAAATGACCACTGGTCCGATGTCCATGACAGAAATACATAATGTCATGTCTCATGGCATGTGGTATTACCACTTGCATGATTTTCTCACCATTATTACATGGCTTCCAGCGGTATAACACGCCTTTCCGGACTTCAAGCTCGGTCCATTGAGCAAGAAACCTTCTCATTTCTCGATTTTCCAGAGAGACCTCGGGTCTAACTGGACGTATACCCTTTGGTACTAATTGCAATAGATACGCAGTTATCGAGTCAGCTTCCTGGAAACGTCATATGTGATCCATAGACCAATCCAGTACACTGGCAACTAGGGGTTCGAATGGTCTTCGAATCCCTGCTAACACTGCCCTATGAGCTCCACAATCAGTACAATCCGGATTATCACATTTCCGGATTGGTATTCGAGACAAGGCATCAGCATTCAAATGCTTCACTCCAGGTCTATGCTGAATCTGGTGATGTTCGAGCCCATATTCTGATAGATGGGCTAACCATCGGCCTAACATTCCTTCAGCATCTCGGAAGTTCAGTAGCCATCTTAAAGAGGAATGATCCATACGCAATGTAAAGTTCGTTCCCCATAGAAAATGTTTGAACTTCTTGGTATATACGACTACTGCTAACAACTCTCTTTTGGTTGTGCAGTAATTGCGCTGAGTCTTGCTCAGTGTATTGCTGGCAAAGGCAATTGGTACTTCTCTCCCATTTTGGACTTGCGAGAGAGCTGCACCAATGCTATCATTACTAGCGTCAGTATCCAGTATGAAATGATACGTTTCATTCGGATATTGTAATACTGGAGTACTCGTGAACAGGTCCTTTAGCTTCTGAAAAGCAGATTCCTGTTCATGCGTCCAAGGAAATTTTTCCTTGGTACTTCCTGGAGTCCAGTTAGCTATTGCTTGTAATGGATAACTGACTCTAGAATAGTTCGGAATAAATTCCCTATAATAGGAACAGAATCCTAAAAAGGACCTCACTTCTTTGGGTGTTTTAGGTCTATTCCAATTCGTAACTGATTCGTTTTTCTCCGGATCAGCTTTTATTCCTTCATCACTAATGATGTGGCCCAAATAATTTATGGACTTTCTAAACATGTGGCATTTCTTAGGTTTCAATTTGAGACCATTAGAAATAATACGTTCTAATACCATTTTTAGGTTATTAGAACACTCTTCGAATGTTTTTCTGAAGACTATGACATCGTCAAGATATACAAGACATCTTTTCCACAATAAATCACTTAGGATTGTTTCCATCATTGCTTCAAATGTTGCTGGTGCATTGCACAAACCAAACGGCATTACGTTTTATTGGAATAGCCCAATATGACTCGAAAATGCAGTTTTTTCCATATCTGAAGGGTTCATTCCCACTTGCCAGTAACCTGATTGCAAGTCTAGGGTACAAAACCAACTGTTTCCTCCTAAGGAGTCAATGGTTTCGTCTATTCTCGGTAATGGATACGAATTCTTTTTCGTTATTCCATTCAACTTCCTGTAGTCTATGCAAAAGCGGATAGTACCGTCTTTCTTTGTTACCATACACACAGGAATACTCCATGGACTATTGGAAGGGACTATTACATCCTGTTCCAACATCTTGTTTATTTCCTCTTCAGCTACTCTCTTTTTCGCTAAAGGTAACCGCCTATACGGTATTTTAAAGGGTTCCGCATCTCCAGTATCTATTTTATGTACTACCTTGTTTGTCGTACCTAGTTTTTCACCAGGTTTGGCAAAGGCAGTCCTATACTGACAGAGCAAATCATAGAACACTTTCCGGTATTCCGGATCTTCTAATGAAGTTTCTTCATACAACTTGAGTAAGTCTTCCGAAATTTCATCATTTCCTGTTACCTTTTGTAAGTTCATCTTACTATCCGTTACAGTTTCCGAAAGGGTCACGTTTCCGAAAACTTGTCCCTTTTTCAAGTAGATAGTACTGTTTCCAGTATTCGAGACAGGTACTACCGACCAGGATGCATTAGCTACAATAGTGTCTGCGGATACTAATCCGATACTTGACAGAGTAGCTACATCCGGTTCTATCACTGCAGGCTTATTGCGCATTGCAGGATCACTTCTTACAAGCACATCACAGGCTACTCCCGGAGGGATTCGCACAGTGTGTGCTACACTAGCCATACTGCTCACTTGTCTCAGTACACACCTAACCTTTACGGGATATGGGTATTTCACACTCAACACTCCTGATTGGGGTTCCAACACAGCTCCATACAAGGATGCGAAATCCAACCCGAGTATCCCCTCATCTGCAATATCCGCAACGGTGGCGCTCATGACATAGTCATGTATTCCATCCAACTGTAGTTTCACACAAGTTCTACCATACGTTTGCAAGGTACTGCCATCGGCCATCTGAGCACTTCCTCCCGATTTGAGAGTATCATGTTCATCCGGTATAAGATCGTAGAACCTCCTGGAGATACAAGAGTGGCTAGCTCCCGTATCCACAAGGAATTCGGCAGATCTTCCGTTAACAGTAAGGCAAACATACCACCGCCTTCCGTTTAGAACAGAGGGCATATCCGTGAGGATCGGAACGTCATTGTTCACACCAGGAGTCGATCCACATCCTTTCAGGAATTCCAGACAAGGATGACCCGGGGGCAGGTGGGCACCACCAACCCTGGCTAACTCGTAGCCGCATGCCTCGTTACTGATATTGGGTTTCCCCTGTGCTCCCGTGGCACCTGTTATATCAGCTTCCCTAACCTTCCGGGTGTCTACAACCACCTCGGTGCTAGGCGAGTTTGCTACTACATGCGAACTATCATCACGGATGGTGATATCATGGCAAGATTTGTCACCGGGATCCCCTTCTTTGCCCCTCGGGAGACCCCTCCCTAGTTTTCCTCTGTACTTATTCCAGAGACACCTTCCTGTCTACGAGGGACAGGTTTCTCAGCCATACATTCAGGAGCGTAGTGCCCCAGTTTCTGGCATGTGAAACATCTCCTCTGAGATTTATCAACTCTCGGTCTCTTTAGAGCTTCTGTTAGTCCGGCTATTGATGTTTCCATCACATTAGTAGGACCAGCAGTGGCAGCCACAGTTGGCTTCGCCGCAGAGACTACATTGCTAGGTTGAGTTGATCCGGAAGCTGTTTTACCAGCAACAGATCCTCCCTTTCCTCTCGAATGTACTTTCCTATACCGCTTTTGTCGGTAATACTTTGAGCTACCTGAACTGATCCAATATATTCTCCGTTTTCATCGGAGACATATTCATCCTCCTCATCAGCTTCATGCGAATCAACCGCGGCTAACTGGGAAGTGTCATATATCGGAGCAGGTGTACCTCCGTATTGAAAAGGTGCTGCTCTTACTGGGTTAGGTCCTAGACCTACAAATCCTTTCTTCATGTCATGTCCATCTATTGCTATGAACAGGTCACTGAAGGAAGTGTCATCCTTCCAAGAATCCCAAACAACTTGTTTGTGATCCGGATCCCGCAATCCATTATAGAATTGTATAAACAATTCCTGTAGATAACAGTCATCGTCATGAGCCCAATTTGGACGTGCTTTTGATAGCAAGTCCTGTAGCTCCAAACCAAAGACCTTGTGAGATTCTTTAGGTTTCTGTGTTCTTTTCTTGAAGCTTACCCATGGATCTTCTCTAACGATTGATCCGAATAGGTATGCGGCACATTCGACCAATTGATCATAGGTGCCGTATAATCCGTACGCGGCTCTCCATTGGTTGAGGGCTACTTTTCCACCTTTATTCAACCAACAGATCAAATACGGCAGAGCTTCTTCTTTTGTCCAGCCACTACAATTGACTTCGTCGACAAAAGCTTGATACCTGTCCTTCCATGGATCATTAGAATCATATGGAGGGGGTATCCGTGCCTGTCTACGTGCCGGATTATTACATCCGCATAGTCTATCTGCTTCTCGCATGCTCCAGTTCATTACTTCCATGCCATCCGCTCCCTTTCGGTAGCAGTCAATGCCAAGGTTTTGGATACATTGGCTCCTGTCAAAGATGGTTTGCATCCCTGCAGGCATGGAAGTTCTTCTATTTGGCTTCCTGCCATCTCCTCCTGATCCTGATTCTCCGGATCCGGATCCTCCTGGGCCGCCTGGAGGGTTCCCTCCTGGTGGACCATTATTATGATAGTTTCCGGATGAACCGCCAGGGCATCCACCATTGTAACCGGCGTTTCCAGAAGACGCATACCTAGGGTAAGAATTATTTTGATTCCATCCCTGGTTATAGTTATTACCATTTTGATAATTACCACTTCCTGATGGATTATAATTATATCTATATCCATAGGAAGACGTTCTTGGTTGATACATACCGCCATTAACGTTGTTTTGTGGCGGGTTTGGTCTTGGAAGACGTCCATCAGTAGGACCATTACCTGGACCCGGAAGTGGGTTCGGTAATCTTGGACCTGCTGGTGTACTATGGCCAGGTTGGGAGAAATATGAAGGTGGTGTTAACATATGCCTCGCTGGACCCGGTACTCTTGGTTGTGCTACAGGTGTATTATTGTTAGTTCCAGTAACACTATCGCGAGTCGCTTTAATTTTGTGACTCAAATCTGGTATTGGTGGTGCCGGACCTATTGTATCCAGCAATGGAGTTGCTGGTGTAGGTGCGGTTCCATTATCTGCGGCATTATTCGGTTTCTTATAGACTCCGGATACTACATTCTTATCAGCCCCGTCGTAAACGAATGGGTTGTATCTAGTTGGAGTTGTCTTTCCCAACATTTTAGACACCACAGCTGGATCTATATTACCTATAGTCAAATGGGCGGCTTCTACATATTTATCTAAGGTTATTGCAGTAGTTTGCAATTCCTGAAGCTCATTCGTGAGTTTCTGTCTATCTTCTTCCAGTTGTTTATTGTAAGCTATAATGCCTACCCGGATAGTTTCATTGTCTTCAGCCTGTTTAGTACACTGAAGTTTCAATTCCTCCAACTCATTTTGATAATGGCATATTTCGGATTCGAATCTTGCCTTATCAAGACTTAGTTGGTCGTTCGTATCTATGTATGTTTGGATACGAATGTGTCTATTGTCATATTCCTTATTGAATGACTTTCTCATTTCCTGAAGTTTTAGTTCTTCATTCTCGAGTTCCTTCATGTACTCACTCCTTCTGGCTTCGAATTCCTTCCGCATGCCAGTTAGGTCCTCTTCCAGCTGAAGTTTTTCATGGAATACTTCATCTTTAGCTTTGACCAAGGTATTTAGGTTTTCGTTCAAAGTTACGTAAGTTTCATTTAACAACAGGACATCCGGTTGTTTAAATTCCTCACCTTCCGGTACCGCATAGGTTAAGTCGCCATCTATAGCGCTGTAATCTAATATTGGTAGTCCGGGTCTGGGTAATCTATAAGGTAGTTCTCCGAATGTTACCCTTTTTGGCATTGGTGCCGGATGTTCTGGATTAGTACTACCACCAACTTCGAACATCGAATTAGTTAACTCGTCGACAAGTGATTGTTGGCTCATTAACTTACCCTGTCTCTGTATGGACTGTTCACGTCGTACAGAGTCTGGTAAATTCTCCTCACTATCATTATAGTGGGGTTCGGGATCTCTCCAAGATGCAGATTCCGCATCTTGGGAGTTCGAATGGTTTTGGAGCACTAATGATCCATTGCCATTCTCATGGGCAATTAGTTGCCCTGCTGGGTTAGCTTCCGTGAGGTTATCTAACCCATGTACCAGCCGTTCGGACGTTATAACATCCGGGCTATACACCAGAATTAACTGGTCACGGCACCAGTGTAAGGATTTGTGGCCTTACGGACCTGGGGGGTTCGGGTCTTACGATTCGGAAAGAAAGAGTAAGACAGTATTCCAAGTGTATGCCAACGGTTAGTTTTATTTCTTAGTGTACACTCACGGCTGCCGGATGGTATAGAAGAGGCAGCTAATATTGATGGATAATGGTCTACATGGTGCGGAGGCCAGAAGGGCCTCTGACGTAGCGACTGAGCCCTGGGCTTTATATAAGGACCCAGGTGTTCGTCGTCAGATGTCCCCACAGACCCGGATCGGTGCTGCCACCTATCCGGAACCTGAGGAACTTCCGACGACTCGACTCACCCGCCACGTCAGACGGTACCCAACTCTATGGTTAGACAATGCGTACCTCTACACTAGTATATTCTGTAGGCAATTGAGTGGGCATCTATTTCTTTAGTTTTAATAATTTATTCTTTTGATTAATGTCTCATGTGGGTTTGAAATGGGCTCCCATTGGGCTGGCCCAAGCTGAGATTTTAGCACTATCTCTGTAGCCAACCCTGCAGGTGATCCAGCCAGCAGAGAAATAATTCATCATCAGATTATGCAAAGACAGGTATGGGCCTACAGAGGATATCTAGTCATTCTAGATATTTATCTAGGCCATATAGTCTTTAAATACCTCCTTCAGGTAGTGTGGACGTACTTAGATTTGATTCTAAATCAGAGGAAGGGTGTCTCCCACTCCATACACAATTTTGCACATTAATTTATGCAAAGTTCATACATTACTAAACAGCATTGAAATATTTTTATTTATACATATTCATCAACTCAGTCACGTTTTCACCTTTGTAGGGGCTTGTGGAGTGTCTTATATGGTTTTAGCTCCCTATTCGAGAGGGCAGGTCAGTCGGTGCAGTTACCATTGGTAGGACCAGAGGTCGCTTCGATCTCTAGCCGCTATGGGGTGGTGGCAGCACTGGTCGTCGCTGCTCCAGTCCCTACCTGGGACCGCATAGTGAGTTCAGTCGGCTTCTGCCTATGGCCAGAGCAACACCTGCTCTGCACTGAGCTATCCTGATAGCACTTCTTGTGACTTCTAAATAAATATGTGCCCGTTGCATTAACCCGAGCTAACTTGTCTGGTTTTGCTTGATAAAGGCGCCACTATTTATGGTTGGTACAGGCTGAAGCCTGACTATTGAAACCGAAGATGGTTATACAACAATTGCCGACTCATTTACTGAAAAGGTAGTTTCAACTCCTAAGGTGACAACTGCCCATATACAAATGACTTCGAATCCGAAGAAATCGCATTTAGCAGGACCGTGCAGTGGCTTATACACTATATCATCAAGGATCTTGACAAAGGTAAATCATCAGGTATCGAAGGTGTTAGAAGTGACATCCTGATAGCAGCCTTAAATTCTCTATTAGAACAATTCACCTATATATGCCAAGTCAGCCTAGATCATGGTATTTTCCCAAAAGACTGGGCTAGAGCATTAGTCAAACCTCTCCCAAAGGATGCTGACTTAAGGGGCTGTGTACAATTGACGTCATGCTTTTTTTGACCATTTTTGACCCCCCTCCCCCCCTTGTCATGTTTCGTCATACAACACTTGACCCCCCCCTTAACATGACGTCATGCAGAGATACCCCCCCCCCCCGCCCAAAGTGCATTAATAGTGTACAGCCTAGATAAACAAATTGAAATGGTTCAAAGGGACATAATGGGTGTGAATTGGCAATCAAGGATACATGCAACATAAAACAGATGAACTAGCACTGATCAACAAAATTAATGAACAGAAAAACATGCCGAACACTGTCAGCATCAGTTTATGAGTCCCTATATGTGGATTGAATTTCCATGCCTTATACACAGAGTACTTTGCCGATGGTATTGATCATACACAAGTATTTCCTGTCACAAAATATCCTGAAAAAATAATCCTGTCTAGATCAATAGTCTAATACATGATAAAAGAAAAGGATCAAATTGTCAGAAGACCATCAATTGCAATCAGACATACAAAGCAGTCAGTTTTTACTGCAGAACCTGCATATAAGGCATAACCCCTAGAGTCTCATTCAGACAAAGGAGAGTAAGGTTGTTTTCTTCCAAGGGAGAAATGATTTTGAGACCTCAAGGTGGGGGAGGGGTCAAAAAGATGTTATGCCTTTTCAGTAAGAAAGCCTGTGAATTATTTTAGAACATAGGGCGGGCTTCCCTAGCCCACTTAAAAGGGTCTATTTCTCCTCTTTCCTATCCCCTCGGGATGTGTGTGGTGCACATATGCGCGGGCACTGACACATTCCCCTGTGAAATTGTGTAATGTAGTTCTCGCCATGAATATGACCTTAGTTGTCGAAATGGCGTTAAACATCTATTACTCACTCACTCACTCACTTAGAACATAGGTGGGTGACCAGGGAAATTGCAAACTGTCAACAGGAAAGGGGTCAGAAAATTTTCTGCACCTCTGCATGGAAATCTACTGCACCCCTCGCAGTCCATAAAACATGTGGGACCAAGGCCATTGCTGTGAAAATTGCTGCCGGGCCTGCAGAAATGACCAGACTGTGGGACCGAATGACTGACTGTAATCTCAAGACCTTGTGTTCTTGAGGAATCCGAGCCTGCAGAACATTAATGTCTGCAGGACAGAATGGCCCGTTGATAAGTAATGAGAAATCCTTAAGTTACCAATGGGTTTTTGAATTGTGAAATATATCATATAGAATAGAATTTGGGTCATTTTGAAGCTTTTTACCAAATTCTCATGGTCAGGGAGCTTCTTACCTGCAGGGATCAACCTATACAAAGGGTCCTATGTATGGTAAAATGTGTCCAACTAAAAGGGTATTTCAAAGTGTTACGGGGCCTGGGTTAGAGGTAGGATAGAGTAGGCCTAGTCAACCAACACTGACATTGATGGGAGTGATACTCTTTGAGTGGGATGTCTGAGGAAAGCATGCCTGTATTGGTATTTCATATCAGATGAATGCATTAAACTTCCCTACCTTTACAAATCTTTTTTTCTTGTTAAAACTTGTGATTTTTTGATGACATGATGTCATACAGCCCATGACCCCCCCTCCCCCCTTGTCATGCTTGGTCATGGGGAGTCGGACCCCCCCTCCCCCCCTCCTGCATGACGTCATTTGTACACAGCCCCTAAGTAGTGTGAAAAATTGGTGCCCTATTTCTCTTCTTCCCTTACCCTCCAAAATCATAGAAAAAGTTATGTATATTCATCTAAGTGAATTGAAACACTGGAAACTGGTCATTAAATCAATATGGTTATTGTCAGGGAAAGTGAACTGGGGATGCAAACTTTGATATTGTTAATGACTTATTTAAGTACATGTACCGTAATGAAGGTTTGATAACTGGTGCCCTATTTATAGATTTTACTAAAGCATTTGATAGTGTAGAGGTATATAGTAATATCTGGTGCCGCCTGGCGTGGCAGGTGAGACCTGTCTCCTGGTGTTCCTGAGGTTCCGGATAGGTGGCAGCACCAATGTATCAACCGAGAGCATCTTCTTATGGATAAAGATATAATTATAATCCATCAGGAAGTGGTAATTATCAAAATGGTAATAACTATAACCAGGGATGGAATCAAAATAATTCTTACCCTAGGTATGCGTCTTCTGGAAACGCCAGTTATAATGGTGGATGCCCTGGCGGCTCATCCGGAAACCATCACAATAACGGTCCACCAGGAAGGAACCCCCCAGGTGGCCCAGGTGGATCCGGATCGGGAGGATCAGGATCAGGAGGAGATGGCAGGAAGCCAAATAGAAGAACTTCCATGCCTGCAGGGATGCAAACCATCTTTGATAGGAGCCAATGTATCCAAAACCTTGGCATTGACTGCTACCGAAAGGGAGCGGATGGCATGGAAGTCATGAACTGGAGTATGCGAGAAGCAGATAGACTACGCGGATGTAATAATCCGGCACGTAGACAGGCACGGATACCCCCTCCATACGATTCTAATGACCCATGGAAGGATAGGTATCAAGCTTTTGTCGACGAAGTCAATTGCAGTGGCTGGACAAAAGAAGAAGCTCTGCCGTATTTGATCTGTTGGTTGAATAAAGGTGGAAAAGTAGCCCTCAACCAATGGAGAGCAGCTTACGGATTATACGGCACCTATGATCAATTGGTCGAATGTGCCGCATACCTATTCGGATCAATCGTTAGAGAAGATCCATGGGTAAGCTTCAAGAAAAGAACACAGAAACCGAAAGAATCTCACAAGGTCTTTGGTTTGGAGCTACAGGACTTGCTATCAAAAGCACGTCCAAATTGGGCTCATGACGATGACTGTTATCTACAGGAATTGTTCATACAATTCTATAATGGATTGCGGGATCCGGATCACAAACAAGTTGTTTGGGATTCTTGGAAAGATGACACTTCCTTCAGTGACCTGTTCATAGCAATCGATGGACATGACATGAAGAAACCATTGGTAGGTCTAGGACCTAATCCGGTAAGAGCAGCACCTTTTTAATAGCCGGACTAACAGAAGCTCTAAAGAGGCCGAGAGTTGATAAATCTCAGAGGAGATGTTTCAGATGCCAGAAACTAGGGCATTATGCTCCGGAATGTATGGCTGAGAAACCTGTCCCGCGTAAACAGGAAGGTGTCTCTGGAATAAGTACAGAGGAAAACTAGGAAGGGGTCTCCCGAGGGGCAAAGAAGGGGATCCCAGTGACAAATCTTGCCATGATATCACCATCTGTGATGATAGTTCGCATGTAGTAACAAACTCGCCTAGCACCGAGGTGGTTGTAGACACCCGGAAGGCTAGGGAAGCTGATATAGCAGGTGCCACGGGAGCACAGGGGAAACCCAATATCAGTAACGAGGCAGGCGGCTACGAGTTAGCCAAGGTCTGTGGTGCCCACCTGCCCCCGGGTCATCCTTGTCTGGAATTCCTGAAAGGATGTGGATCGACTCCTGGTGTGAAAAATGACGTTCCGATCCTCACGGACATGCCCTCTGTTCTAAACTGAAGGCGGTGGTATGTTTGCCTCACTGTTAACGGAAGATCTGCCGAATTCCTTGTAGATACGGGAGCTAGCCACTCTTGTATCTCCAGGGGATTCTATGATCTTATACCGGATGAACATGATACTCTCAAATCGGGAGGAAGTGCTCAGACGGCCGATGGCAGTACCTTGCAGACGTATGGTAGAACTTGTGTGAAACTACAGTTGGATGGTATACATGACTATGTCATGAGCGCCATCGTTGCGGATATAGCAGATGAGGGGATACTTGGGTTGGATTTCGCATCCCTGTATGGTGCTGTGTTGGAACCTCAATCAGGAGTGTTGAGTGTGAAATACCCATATCCCGTAAAGGTTAGGTGTGTACTGAGACAAGTGAGCAGTATGGCTAGTGTAGCACACACTGTGCGAATCCCTCCGGGAGTAGCCTGTGATGTGCTTGTAAGAAGTGATCCTGCAATGCGCAGTAAGCCTGCAGTAATAGAACCGGATGTAGCTACTCTGTCAAGTATCGGATTAGTATCCACAGACACTATTGTAGCAAATGCATCATGGTCGGTAGTACCTGTCTCCAATACCGGAAACAGTACTATCTACTTGAAAAAGGGACAAGTTTTCGGAAACGTGACCCTTTCGGAAACTGTAACGGATAGTAAGAGGAAGTTACAAAAGGGTACAGGAGATGATGAAATTTCGGAAGACTTACTCAAGTTGTATGAAGAAACTTCATTAGAAGATCCGGAATACCGGAAAGTGTTCTATGAATTGCTCTGTCAGTATAGGACTGCCTTTGCCAAACCTGGTGAAAAACTAGGTACGACAAATAAGGTAGTACATAAAATAGATACTGGAGATGCAGAACCCTTTAAGATACCGTATAGGCGGTTACCTTTAGTGAAAAAGAGAGTAGCTGAAGAAGAAATAAACAAGATGTTGGAACAGGATGTAATAGTCCCTTCCAATAGTCCATGGAGTAGTCCTGTGTGTATGGTAACAAAGAAAGACGGCACTATCCGTTTTTGCATAGACTACAGGAAGTTGAATGGAATAACGAAAAAGAATTCGTATCCACTACCGAGAATAGACGAAACCATTGACTCCTTAGGAGGAAACAGTTGGTTTTGTACCCTAGACTTGCAATCAGGTTATTGGCAAGTGGGAATGAACCCTTCAGATATGGAAAAAACTGCATTTTCGAGTCATATTGGACTATTCCAATATAACGTAATGCCGTTTGGTTTGTGCAATGCACCAGCAACATTTGAAGCAATGGTGGAAACAATTCTAAGTGACTTATTGTGGAAAAGATGTCTTGTATATCTTGACGATGTCATAGTCTTCGGAAAAACATTCGAAGAGTGTTCTAATAACCTAAAAATGGTATTGGAACGTATTATTTCTAATGGTCTCAAATTGTAACCTAAGAAATGTCATATGTTTAGAAAGTCCATAAATTATTTGGGCCGCATCATTAGTGATGAAGGAATCAAAGCTGATCCGGAGAAAATCGAATCAGTTACGAATTGGAATAGACCTAAAACACCCAAAGAAGTGAGGTCCTTTTTAGGATTCTGTTCCTATTATAGGGAATTTATTCCGAATTATTCTAGAATCAGTTATCCATTGCAAGCAATAGCTAACTGGACTCCAGGAAGTACCAAGGAAAAATTTCCTTGGGGGCATGAACAGGAATCTGCTTTTCAAAAGCTAAAGGAACTGTTCACGAGTACTCCAGTATTACAATATCCGAATGAAACGGATCATTTCATACTGGATACGGACGCTAGTAATGATAGCATTGGTGCAGCTCTCTCGCAAGTCCAAAATGGGAGAGAAGTACCAATTGCCTTTGCCAGCAATACACTGAGTAAGACTCAGCGCAATTACTGCACAACCAAAAGAGAGCTGTTAGCAGTAGTTGTATATACCAAGAAGTTCAAACATTTCCTATGGGGAACGAACTTTACATTGCGTACAGATCATTCCTCTTTGAGATGGCTACTGAACTTCCGAGATGCTGAAGGAATGTTAGGCCGATGGTTAGCCCATCTATCAGAATATGGGCTTGAACATCACCAGATTCAGCATAGACCTGGAGTGAAGCATTTGAATGCTGCTGATGCCTTGTCTCGAATACCAATCCGGAAATGTGATAATCCGGATTGTACTGATTGTGGAGCTCATAGGGCAGTGCTAGCAGGGATTCGAAGACCATTCGAACCCCTAGTTGCCAGTGTACTGGATTGGTCTATGGATCACATACGACGTTTCCAGGAAGCTGACTCGATAACTGCGCAGCTATTGCAATTAGTACCAAAGGGTATACGTCCAGTTAGACCTGAGGTCTCTCTGGAAAACCGAGAAATGAGAAGGTTTCTTGCTCAATGGACCGAGCTTGAAGTCCGGAAAGGCATGTTATACTGTTGGAAGCCATGTAAAAATGGTGAGAAAATCATGGAAGTGGTAATACCACATGCCATGAGACATGACATTATGTACTTCTGTCATGGACATCGGACCAGTGGTCATTTTGGAAGGAAACGTTCGTTGGCACGACTTTCCAAAAGATACTACTGGCCTGGCATGACCAGAGACTTGCAAAGATGGGTAATCACCTGTCCGGATTGTTGTAAAAACAAACCCGGACCCGGGATGGGCAAACTTCCCTTATCCCAAGAACTTTTCGGAGTTAGATTCGCAAGAATCGGGGTAGACATCATTAGTGGATTGAACACAACCGCTAATGATAACACCTGTATGATGGTAGTGTGTGATTATTACACAAAATACACTAAAGTATTTCCACTACCGGACCACAAGGCAGTTACTTGTGCCGAAGCCTTCGTAAAAGGTTGGGTACTAAGTTTCGGCGTACCATTAATGTTACACAGTGACCAAGGCAGAGAATTCGAATCAAATCTCTGGCAGGGTATGTGCGAATACTTAGCTATTTGCAAGACTAGAACCAATCCGTATAGGCCACAAAGCGACGGATTGGTAGAAAGGTTCAACAGAACCCTTATCCAAGTTCTAAAGTCGCTTGTCAATGAACATATGGATGACTGGGATGAGCAATGTCATTTTGTGACACATGCTTATAACAGTACGGTACATTCAAGTACAAATTGTACTCCGAACCTTTTGGTATTCGGAGAAGATCTAATAATGCCTGCCGACTTAGTATTTGGAGTCGTAGGGATGGACCCGGAACTACCTTGCCATGTAGTTTTTGTGGAATGTTTAAGAGACAGATTTAAAAAAGCATATGAGTCTGTCCGGATCGATTTGGAGAAAAGTGCCAAATGGCAGAAAGTTGGATATGATACCGATCTAAAGCATCGGAAATTCCAATCCGGAGATAGAGTTCTCAGGCTACATGAACCACTTAGGCACATAAAATTAGCGTCTAATTGGGATGGTCCCTTCACGGTAACCCAAGTTATCAGTGACTGTACCGTAATAATTAAATCTGACCTTGGTCGACTATATAAGTCAAATGTGGCCAGACTGAGGAAATGGTCTGGGAGGGAGACCTCCACGGAAATGTATGGTGAAGGTTCCGGAAAGATCCTGAACCAGAATCGCATAATAGACCAGGTAAAGAACACTACAGTGAAGCGAGGCCGTGGTAGGCCTAAAAAGTGTTCCGAATCAGTGACACCCGCGCCAACACCGATTAAGCGTGGGGGAGTTAAAAAAGTCTCGGCAGGTGAAGACAAGAAGAAGAGGAAAAGTGTCTCTAAGGCTAAGAAACACTTAGAAAAAGCTCTTCAGACTGTCAGGTCCGATAGAGAACTATCCGATAAGGGGAGATACGTTCGTCGCAGCCCTCGAATTGCCCAGAGGACTGCAGTGACCTAACCTGTATACACAACGAGTGTAATGTTTACATTTAGAGGAACGGATAACAACTGACCCGAAAGGCTTATTTGTCGCCGTCGCATGATGTACCAATGGGTAGTGGACGGATAATCCGGTGGATTTGCTTAAGCTTTCCATAATCTCCACTTAAATCCCCAGACGAGTCATCGGCATGAGCGATAATTACCTAAAAACATTCAGTTTGTTTATGTTCCGCTTGTAGCACGTGCGTTTCCGCATGACGTCACCGTGTCCAGTCTCGGCTGACCTCTCGTGACCTCGCGGGATGCGGGGAAATGACGTCACGAAAGCTGGCCTGTCGCCATATTTGTTTTCGGTAACGTTCAAGACGGTCGAGCGCGCTCCCTTCTTGGATTTTACCGGTTAGCAAAGCCCTCCTCGCTCCTCCAGAGTCTGTCTCCTGGTAGGCAGACTCCGTCTGTGTCGGCCCCGGCGCCGTAAAAGCCGGAAAAAGGAGTATTTTACTCCCGTAGGTGATTCCCCGGTCATGGCTGAGGAATCCGTAGCTGCAGCCAAGCTATCCGGTGACCCGGATAAGCTGACTCCGTCCGCAGAAGCTTTTCCGGAAGGTTTGTCACCTGTTACACAGGAAGAGAGCGAGATGATGGACATGGAGGAACCCACGGATCGCTCGTTCGAGGAGAAGCTGGCTTCATTCTCACTAAATGAGCCAGAGAAACCTTTATCTCCACTCCCGGCCAAGGGATCCGGAGGGGCTGCGAGTGCTGAACCCGCAGCAACTGAGTCCGAAACTACCAAAGTTGACGGACAGAAGGATGAGTGGAAGCCAGCAGTGGCGGAACCTTTTCCAGCTAGCTACGATGGTCGCTACCTGTATGTCCACCCGGAACTGCAGGCACAAGTGACCTACGTGGACGGGACACCAGTCAGGATGGACCCGAAAGTCAGGATAGCTATCGAGGGCATCATGGCTCCCGAACAGCTGACCAGGACGCCTCCCGAGTGGCTTCAAGACTGGCCGTGGTTCCAACGGGGACTTATGGTAGACGCTGGTTTCCGTGAAACCGTGTATGCAGCTAACCGAGCCTTCGAGCTCGGAGCGTATCCGAAGCCTGACAAATCCCTGTGGAACGTCAAGGCTACGAACATCAACTGGGTAGGCTGTGTCTGGGATACCGATGGACAGACCTACCCACGCCCTAGTGCTACCCGGCCGCCGTGCCGGACCACTAAGGAATTCAGGGAGGCCGCTGCTAACTTCGAGCAGTGGGATGACGGTTTCTACATAACCGAGCAGGAATTGGTGGATGTCCAGAACAATTCACTAATCGGATTGGACCGAGCTGCAGCCCTTCGGACGGTTATTGTCCGCCGTATGACTGCCGAACAGAAGGCCCAGGAAGAGGCTAAGAGAGCTGCGGAAGCACCCGCACCTCCTATCCCCGACCTGAAGCTTGCCACCAGGAGCTCAGCCAGTGCTACACAAGCTACCGGCAGTACTATTACCCCAGTAGAAGCCACGACCTCCAGCACATCCGGAACCCAGGAACCGGAGGAAGACTGGAAGGTCAGTAAGAACCGACGATCCACTGCTCAGAAGCTCAAGAATCTCCCGGATTCTGCTAGAGCCGAGCTGAAACCCAGCACCTCAACCACTGGTAGTACCGTCATGGAGGTTGAGTCGTCTGACGAGGAGTCGGTGCACGAGTCCTCGGTTGAGTATGATGAGAAGGCCACTCCATCAACTCAAACCGAGGCCGAACGTTGGGCTAACGCCAAATCCGGATTCAAAACCCGGATTCCGACGTGCTTCTCCGATTGTGCCTACGGAGTAAAGAAGGACGGCTCTACCCTCTATGCCTGCCCGGACTCAATCAACAAGAACAATGAGTCAGATGACGAAGATTGGATGCGTCTTTCGGACGAGGACCCCAATCCGAGCAAGGCCTATCGAAAGATGTGGCTTATGCTTAACCATACCGAAGGGTACTATACCTATACCCAGAGGAGGAAGCTACGTTGGGCTCTAGAGAAGTGGTACGGTGACGACCAGAAGTCCTGTCCCTTCTCTATCTGCCAGGATGCGAGTGATGTCTCGGTCCGGACCTGGAGCACTCCAGCTCGGTTCCAAAGACATCTCGTCGAGACCCACTTCCACCATCACCCGGTTTACATTTGTGATCCGAGTTATGGCAAGAAGGGTAAGAAGTGTACTACAAAGGTGCAATACAGCCGACGTAGTGATCTGGCCAGACACCAGAAGAAATGCCACGCCGAAGGTTTGGACATGGCTCGGAAGCGTATCATGGAGCTTCACCAGGAACTCATGAAGGAGTTCGATAGCCTGAGCGAGGATGCTTGGGCTAAGATCCGACCAGGGGACCAAGTCCTCTGCAAGGTTCCGAAGACCAAGGATTCGAAACTCCGCGCGAAGATAGTCCTGACTCCTGGAAAGGGTAAACTGGACATGCACGAGTCTCTCTGGCAGAAATGCGAGGAATCCGGAAAGGATGCAAAGAGAGCTCGTGAAAGGAGCAGAAGAGATAAGAACCGTGGTGGCAACGGTAATGGTCAGAGCACCACTGCTAAACCGAAAGTCAGAGCAGAGGACCGTTCCAGGTCTCCTCTGGCTAGGCACCCCGCAGAGCAGGCTCAGGGCACTCCGGTATTCAAGAAGCCCGAACCTGCCGGATACGCTGGAGCCGTATCTAAGCCTGGGAAAGTTAATCCTCGTAACTTTCCGTCCTTAACCCAGGGACCTGGACCTGAGAGCCAGACCTTGGTGGTAGGAAAGGATGGTCGTCTTGTCCCAAAGAGGACCACAGCACCTGCT
Source organism: Acholoe squamosa (assembly GCA_949317995.1). Taxonomy (NCBI): domain Eukaryota; kingdom Metazoa; phylum Annelida; class Polychaeta; order Phyllodocida; family Polynoidae; genus Acholoe; species Acholoe squamosa. The sequence goes on from OX439037.1 coordinate 48,157,027, forward strand.
GCCGCCTGATCCGCATCCACTCCAGCCGCCCTGCCAGTTAGCTTCACCCAGGAGCAGTTGAACATGTACCTGCAAATGGGATTGAAGCAGAACGCGCCCCCTGCCTACTGTGTACCATCAGCAGGCATGTCCGGAAGCCCCAAACCCGGAAGTGGTCCACAGGCCGCATCGACTCCTCCCAAGGCTGTCGCTGCACCTGCGAAACCAAAGGACGCTATTACCATTAAGGCCGGTAATGCGGAAATTTGGTTTGAGAAATCTCGCCAAGGGGAGGCAGATGTCCAGAAGGCCATCTACACCCACTGGGAGAAGTGTGTCCGGGAGAAGGCCACAGAATTTCATCAGGGACTCCTAAACGACACCCTGTTGTGTATGAAGGAGGTCGTGGATGCTGAAAAGCAGCGCCTCGAGACCCTCATTCGGGACGATGTGAAGGCCCAGGAGGAGGCTGCCGCAGCTGCCCAAGAAAAGGCAGCTATGGACGTGCACGTGCTGGAGAAACGTGTAAAGGAGGAGATTACCCGGAATACCAACTTGAACACTAAGTTCATGAGGGTATTCGGAGTCGACCTGGACGAGTGGGACGGCACTCCCGAGTCGGCTCTAGCTCTTCTTAAGAAGAGGCATGCTAAGAAATCTGCCTAAGCATGCTACGGGTTATTTCCCATAATTTTTTTCTCCACCACCAAATAACCAGATATAGTCTTTGCGGAACCTTACAGGTCTGCGAATGTTTTCTTCACTAGTATATGAACACCTGTTGTATGTGTTCCGGGTTCCTCTTATGACCAGCTTATTGTATAATTCAGGCTGTATAACCCTTATTGTACCCTGAATAGTCTATTCGGATTTATAACTTCACCTATGGACAATCCGATAGTAGACTTGCTGCTGTCAGACGTATCCGGATGCCAGTTCCAGACTCCTGCTGTTACCCGTGCTAACCACTTACTAGGATGGACTTTACGATTTACCTCTACAACTCATCTATACTCCTGAATGGACTTATACCATATACTACTATTACTTCCGGACCAGCCTATATTGGACTATTTCTACTTATGTCAACTAAACTTAAAACAGATTACGATTCTATACAGTTGACAGAACCGGATCTACAATTCACTTCTACATTCTACACCATTCGGATTTACCTATGAACTTTAGCACTTCTAGAGGATTGTGGGTAGCTGCCCCAAACTCATCTACCGTGTTCACCTTAATAACTATAGACTCTAGCACGTCCATCCCGTGGTTAGCTGACCACACCTATCAGTGAGCATCCGAAGGGCTACAGCAGAAGACCCCAGCAGCAGCTATCATCTTTTCTAAAATTGTAAATGTTATCATATGTCTATTTTTCTATAATGTTAGTTGTATGTACATATAGGACTACACTGGTCACATCGTACTATATATTATAATACGGGTATATATATATGTATGTTGGTACGGATCTCAAGTCACTGTCAATTATTATAATATAAGATCCGATAAACTACACCAGAACTTACTTATTATTGTCCTGCGAGACATATTGTATCATAAATATATTAATCTGGTGTTATAAAGGTTATCCGGTACACGGTGATATCATATATATCATTATATTCATTACTACACCGTGATTTTTTTCAAGTGTATAATACAAATGGTTCTATTCGTACTACTCACGGAATCCTTAACGGATCCATATGGTTATGTCATACAATGATGTTACAATATTATATGTCATTAGATAGTGTAGTTACTATAACAGTCTTTTTTAAGACTACATAATCAAATGTGGTATTAATAACTACAAACGCATATGAATGTTATTACATGATGTATTTAATGTTAACAGTTCCGTTACACATAACTGTTACTATCACATGTATACGAATTATGATACTTATCTTATTATTTATACCGTACATATGATATGATATCCTATGGTATAATAAGCTAATTAACAGTTCCGATACATATAACTGTTATTCATATAATTAATTCGTATCATATTCAAACATTCAACTTTGCCATTTTGTAACTTTATACACTATCGAATATATGTATATGACATTCAAATGATATCTAACCTGGTGTTAACGTTATATCTATGGTTGTACCTCTATTACTAAGGGTTAAGACATATAGATATGTTGTCCTAGTAATATTACTATAACTATAACACCCTCCTAAATGTCTGGGGGAGTGGTGTAGAGGTACGTATTATCTAACCATATAGTTGGGTACCGTCTGACGTGGCGGGTGAGTCGAGTCGTCGGACGTTCCTCAGGTTCTGGATAGGTGGCAGCACCGATCCGGGTCTTTGGGGACATCTGACGACAAACACCTGGGTCCTTATATAAAGCCCAGGGCTCAGTCGCTACGTCAGAGGCCCTCCAGGCCTCCGCACCATGTAGATCAGTTCTCCATCCATCTTAGCTGCTTATTCTATACCATCCGGCAGCCGTGAGTGTACACTAAGAAATAAACTAACCGTTGGCATACACTTGAATTACCGTCTTACTCTTTCTTTCGAATCGTAAGACCCGAACCCCCCAGATCCGTAAGGCCACAAACCCTTACACCGGTATAAATGTCTTAACTTACATTCTTGAATCATCAACTGTGTGTATAGATCTACTTCTAAGAACAATAATATCCTCAATGGTGAGGCAGGTTTCGTTGGAAAGACACATACAAAAATATAGTCGAGCCAACAAGGTTGTGGTGACAGTCTCTACTATGTACTGATTGCTATAAAAATCTTAGAGATACATGCAAATCAAGAAAATACACATGGATGAGAAATACTTCGAGAATCCTGGTGGCAACAGTGATACTGGTTGCTATGTCCTGCCTTGAGCAATCAGGGCAGAAACAGCAGTGATACTCTGTCACATATACCGGTTACTGAATGAGATCAAGTGTACATGGTTAACAAGTTTTATATAAAAATACATGCTTCAAAAATATATCCTCTACATAGTCGGATATTGACTAGGGCAGTAGTGATATTCTGTGCCGTGTGCTGCCTTGGGTAATCAGGGCAGCCACAGCAGTTGCATTCAACGAGGCTTGCTGCAAGCGTACTTGAGTTTGACTAGTTGACAAATATTGATCATTAAACTCAATAGAAAACATGTAAACTCTGAAAACTGTCTTGTCGTTTTTAGACGATTGGCAGTAATCTTGCAATACAATAAATACCAAGGAAAAATGTAACACGCTGGCTAAGACTAAAACCCATAAATACAAATGCAAACTGTTTTGGGCTTGAAAAACAGGTATCGTCCTTTTAGAGAAAAAGGTAACTTATTGGGGGGGGGGGGCTCTGTGGCACCTAGGTTTCTGATTTGACTCAGTATCCTCACAGAGTGGATTAGCATCAAGAAAAACTTACATGAGGTTTTAAAGATTTCACAGTAATAAATTTGAACGCTTTATATCAGCTTTCTTAAAAATGAATCAGCATATAAATTTGTAAACATGTGGTGACTCTGGGAGTCCCATGGGTGGGGGGGTGGGAAAAATTGTGTCCCTACAATGTCAGATCAAGAAGATATAAAGTTCATAATTTTTCATGTGTATACAGTCCTAGTATTTAAATTTTCTTAATTTTGTGCCAATGCTGCTTGGTGGTAAATTGTAGTGTTCCATAGGGGATCTACAGAAGTGTTTTCCAGCAGCTGATTTTCTCCTCTGTTTGGCTTCCATGCTGTAGTCGTCATCAAAGGAGTCTATTCTAAATTTTGAGAGTGAGACTTCCATAAAAGCCATGTCTCCAACCTCAGGGGAAGTTGAGGAGGAGGAGGATGAGCTGCTGTCATCAAGGGGTGAGTCTAATGTCATGTTGCTTCTTGGTGGTGGTGTAGGCTTGAATGAATGTCTTTTTGAAATTCTGTCGATGGGCCTGAAGGTGGTAAAGGAAGGTGAACTGTGTGCTGTGGCTTGTTCCTGGCTTTGATAATAAGCACAGGGGCATGCAAAGGTTCCTGGACCGTCCATACATAAGGTACACAGGTTTAAGGTGGCTGGCCTGGTTGGGTGTACAGGCTTGTTGGAGAAATAACTGTCCTTCCAAGCCGCATAGCCTGGGGGAATTGGAGTTCCAGGCCTATTGGTTGGAAGTCCTATTTGTGTATAGGACCTGCCAGTGCGGCTTATTGGGTGGCTGGTGGTGTTGCTTGGGGGCCTTGGGTCTATTGGGCCGGCTGGGAAGTCTTCTTGGTGGGGTTTACTGGTGTTGCTCGTTCTTTTGCTGGTCCAGTTGGTCCAGCTGCTGTGGCACCACCTGCTGTAGGGGCTTGGCCTGGGTCTGTAGATGGTGGCGAATCTGTTCCCAGGCTGCGCTTGCCCTGGTTGCCCTTCTTCTTCTGTGGTCCTGCAGATAGAGACAAAAATAGAGGGGTGTCTGACGTTAGAAACAGGTTGAAAACGTTGTATGGTTCACAAGGCAGTCCACAAAAATACCGAAATTTGACCAAAAAGGTTAATTTGTCCGTGTGTCGACCATGAAACAAAATACAGTAGCATTGGTATTGTATGGCTGTGGGGCAGTAGCTGTAACTAGGGAAACGAAATTAGTTCATCGACCTATAGTTTGTTTGTTTTGGGTTGCAGGCAGACCACGGTCAATACAGAGAAAGGACGTGATATCAATATCATTTTGTCAACGTACAAAACTTGAGTACAGAGCTCAATTGATTCACTTGGCTTAGCGCGGGTCCTGTATCCAGGGACGCTATGGTTAGTTTATCTAAGTTCCACCAGGTGGTAGTAGCGAGCTGGTGCTGCACCGTAATGGTGAGGAATCAAATAAGTTATGGGGAATAAATACAGGTATGACCTGCTCAGATCGACTCCTACCTGTATTAAGTATGCTGAAAATTAATTATGTTGATGTTGATTAAAGAAAAATTGTTTTTGGGTCGAAATAGAGGGGGGGGCGAAAAAGGGAGAAAAAGAGAAAAATTTTGTTCTGTGTCGCCAAAATTTTTGATCCGGGCTGCTATAAAAAGGGGGTGCGCGATGTCATAATGTTACATCACAATGGAAGTCTACGAGGTGGACATCATTCTGCCTAACGGCACTATCTTACATGTGGAGATAACCATGACAGGCGGATTGTAAGTATATTTTGATTCACGAAAGGGTGATGCTTGAATTTTTGATAATTTTGAGGGTCAAGGCGTGGGGCATTTTGGTTTAATCCGCTTTTGGATTGTATTTCAGCATAACGCAGATCCAGTGGGTGATTGTTCCGCCCGGCGGAATGGCTAACGGATATTGAGGTAAGTTCGATCTGATCAAGTTAAAGTCCGAACATGTGCTAATGTTGTTGTTGTGGTGGAGATGCCACGTGCGGGTGTCACATGACCGATGGTAGTCATGGTGACGGTCGTGACGTCCGTCAGTTTCGGTAGCTAAAACGAAACCAAGATGGCGCCGGGCTGCCGCGTATGGCGCGAAAGTTTGTCGGACAAGACGCTGCAGCCGGTGCCAATACTGATGAACATTAGTGTGGGCCGACAAATTGTGTTAGTTAGGCTTAGCTGTGGTTATCATGTTATTTTAGCTCAGTGTGGATGATGATGGCTGTGTGTGGGTGTGTTTTGGGCGTCTTTCGGAGGTTGGGGGGTTCAGTGTGGGGCGGGGGGGGAGGGGGTAAAGGGTAGGCTAGATGGGGGGAGGCGATCCCCACATAAGCGTCTTTGCGGCTTATGTGTAAAGGCTACCTGCCATCCCCACATAAGTGTGATGGTACCTTCCAAACGCTACTGACATTTGGGTATAACCTCGGGATGGTCCTAAGTTATATGGTTGTGGGGGTGGCCGGTAGTCGCTGAGGTGGGACGGTGGTCTCCGTCATGAACCGAAAATCGGCCATGTTGGAGTGGTGAGTCGAAATTTTACCTACCATAGACTATGTATTTGGCCCTCTCAGCCAGGTTGAAATAAAACACATATAGGCAGTTGGGATGCTGGGCTTCTTGGGGTTCAGGGGAGTCAAGATTTAGAATCTGTTCCCAGGCTGCGCTTGCCCTGGTTGCCCTTCTTCTTCTGTGGTCCTGCAGATAGAGACAAAAACAGAGGGGTGTCTGACGTTAGAAACAGGTTGAAAATGTTGTATGGTTCACAAGGCGATCAACAAAAATACCGAAATTTGACCAAAAAGATTAATTTGTCCGTGTGTCGAACATGAAACAAAATACAGTAGCATTGGTATTGTATGGCTGTGGGGCGGTAGCTGTAACTTGGGAAACAAAATTACTTCATCGACCTATAGTTTGTTTGTTTTGGGTTGCAGGCAGACCACGGTCAATACAGAGAAAGGACGTGATATCAATATCATTTTGTCAACGTACAAAACTTGAGTACAGAGCTCAATTGATTCACTTGGCTTAGCGCGGGTCCTGTATCCAGGGACGCTATGGTTAGTTTATCTAAGTTCCACCAGGTGGTAGTAGCGAGCTGGTGCTGCACCGTAATGGTGAGGAATCAAATAAGTTATGGGGAATAAATACAGGTATGACCTGCTCAGATCGACTCCTACCTGTATTAAGTATGCTGAAAATTAATTATGTTGATGTTGATTAAAGGAAAATTGTTTTTGGGTCGAAATAGAGGGGGGGGGCGAAAAAGGGAGAAAAAGAGAAAAATTTTGTTCTGTGTCGCCAAAATTTTTGATCCGGGCTGCTATAAAAAGGGGGTGCGCGATGTCATAATGTTACATCACAATGGAAGTCTACGAGGTGGACATCATTCTGCCTAACGGCACTATCTTACATGTGGAGATAACCATGACAGGCGGATTGTAAGTATATTTTGATTCACGAAAGGGTGATGCTTGAATTTTTGATAATTTTGAGGGTCGAGGCGTGGGGCATTTTGGTTTAATCCGCTTTTGAATTGTATTTCAGCATAACGCAGATCCAGTGGGTGATTGTTCCACTCGGCGGAATGGCTAATGGATATTGTGGTAAGTTCGATCTGATCAAGTTAAAGTCCGAACATGTGCTAATGTTGTTGTTGTGGTGGAGATGCCACGTGCGGGTGTCACATGACCGATGGTAGTCATGGTGACGGTCGTGACGTCCGTCAGTTTCGGTAGCTAAAATGAAACCAAGATGGCGCCGGGCTGCCGCGTATGGCGCGAAAGTTTGTCGGACAAGACGCTGCAGCCGGTGCCAATACTGATGAACATTAGTGTGGGCCGACAAATTGTGTTAGTTAGGCTTAGCTGTGGTTATCATGTTATTTTAGCTCAGTGTGGATGATGATGGCTGTGTGTGGGTGTGTTTTGGGCATCTTTCGGAGGTTGGGGGGTTCAGTGTGGGGCGGGGGGGGAGGGGGTAAAGGGTAGGCTAGATGGGGGGAGGCGATCCCCACATAAGCGTCTTTGCGGCTTATGTGTAAAGGCTACCTGCCATCCCCACATAAGTGTGATGGTACCTTCCAAACGCTACTGACATTTGGGTATAACCTCGGGACGGTCCTAAGTTATATGGTTGTGGGGGTGGCCGGTAGTCGCTGAGGTGGGACGGTGGTCTCCGTCATGAACCGAAAATCGGCCATGTTGGAGTGGTGAGTAGAAATTTTACCTACCATAGACTATGTATTTGGCCCTCTCAGCCAGGTTGAAATTAAACACATATAGGCAGTTGGGATGCTGGGCTTCTTGGGGTTCAGGGGAGTCAATATAGTGGGCTCGATTTGCTTTGCCGCCGCCTGGGCCCGAGCTTTCTTTCTGCTATGATCTTCTGGATCGGGGGACAGTGCCGTGGCTGAATTCGCCGAGCGTCCACTATCACCGCGTGGGGACACCTGTTCTATAAATAGAGTGGGTGGTTCCCCCGTTGTTATGGTTACGGGTATACTGAAAACACGGCTTGTTTTGATTTAGCCAGTGCACATGTGCTCTACTGAAATGGTGACCTATACGAATTTTGATTTGGGGGGGGGGGGGGGGGAATGGGGTTTGGGTTTTTGAGTGGGGTTGGGGGCCGTGGGAAGATGGTGTGAAACATTGGGCTCGGTGTAGCCGGGCTGAGTTGTTTATGGGCCTATCCCCACATAAAAGGTGATATCCTCTGGGGTGGGGCTATCCGGTGGGTCGTTCATGGAGAGGGGTTGGGGTCTGTTTACATGATTTTAACAGGGTGCAAGGTGGCCTAATTGCCGCCTGATTTCCAATTGATGATCCCCACATGTGGCTTGTTGTGGGTTTCTAGATTAAAAATAAATAAACTTACCGCTGGGGGATGGCTTTTTGGGCCTTTCATCCGATGTGGTGGGGTCAAACAGATATTTATCTGACCCCGGTTGTAGCTCCAGGTTAGTGAACTTAGTGAGTTCCACTAAACTCCTAGAGGTAGAGGGGACTTCCATTTTGGGGCATAAGGAGGATCTATATCTCGTGGGTGGTGATAGCTGGGGCATTGGGACAGTGTCTGATGGTGAGAGCTGGAAATCCGGCTGTCCCTTTTCCTTAATCACCAGGGTCAAGACATGGGGGCTGGATGTTAGAGCCTTGTAGAGTCGTAGCCTCCAGAACAGAGGGCATCTCGGGTAGCGCTCCAATTTAACCTGCTTGATCTTCCCGGCGATTATAAAGGTCACTTCCCCCTTCCACTCCACTTCCAGGTTGCGGCCGAAAGGGCTGGTCAGTCGGGGCTTAGTCACCTTGGGTGCCATAATGGAAAAAGGCCACAGGTTTCTGCCGAAAATCATTCTGCCGACGACGAAGTCGTAGGTCCTATCCTCTGAGTGGATTTGGAGGACGAATTTTGGCATCTCGGTGATATCATCCACCCTGGCCAGGTAGGGCCAGTGTCGCCAGCATCTCCTGGCCAAGGCGCGGGCCAGGTACAAAGCCAGGAAAACCAGGATCCAGGCCCACATGGTATCATACCTGCCGGCCTGGTATGGAGATTGGTATTCCTCCATGCTGCTCTCTGCATGTGGCGAAGTTGTTGCCTGAGGCGGCCACAAGCTGCTGATGTTCAGCACTAGCTTTTTTAAGGTGTCGAACTTTGCCGCGTCCGCCATGGTTGGTGTCTTCAGCGCAATGTGCATGGTGACTAGCTGCGCCAGTCTCGTCACGCGCAGTTGACCGTGGCACGTGATTGCACAACACAAGATGGCCAGTAGCGGGGACAGAAGATGTAACCAGGGGGAATACTCCAGATGGTAGCCAAGATGCATTAATGTGTTCACTGACAAGAAGGGTCTTGACTTGGTCAAACCTAGGGCGGCTTTCCTGAGGGCGATTACTTCTTTAAAAATAGGCAATAATCTTTGGTTGTGGAGGTGTTTTAAATATTCAAAATTTGGTAGATCTAGGGTCCGGGGAATGGTTGTCATGGTGACGCCTGAAACATTGGCTGGTGGGTTGCCAAAATGGCGCCATAGAGGGAGGTTGATGGGTATCCTAACAAGGGGCTGTAGTGTAGTGTTATGTATGCAGGAAAGGTTTGAATTTATCATTATCATTCCAGCATTTCTAATTGAGCACATGCATGGTACTGATATTACTGAAGAGGCTGCGTTTTTAAGCTCAATATGGCCTTCATTGGGACATAGCATAAGTGAGGGTGATTCATTGGTAATTAATAGGTAGTCTGAGTGTGATATAGACTTAACTAAGCGTGGAATGGGGGCGGACATGTGTGCAGCAAAGCTGCATGTGTGGTGTACTGCATCTGGTGTGTCTAACAGTAGTGACAGGGAGCATGTGGGGTGTAGGGGTGATAACAAGGGTAGGGGCAGGTCACAACTGATAAAGGTATCATGTGTACATAGGTCCATGTCGGCTTGTTGTAGCTCAATGTAGTGTGAGTGGGTTGGTGGTAATGCTATAAATGGGGGTAGTTTTTGTAAAAGGGTGTATCCTAGTGAATGGGGGTCGGAGGTATCGAAGGGGATGGGGAAGGTTTCTGTTCTATATATGGAATAGGTATTTTCCCCTAGGCCTATGGGTACCGGTATGGTTATAAGTAATGTGGTATTATCATTCCACTGTGCTCTAACTTTCCTTTTGTAGTAGAAGTCTACCGGTAATTTCAGAATATTTATTTCTGGGTGGTTGCTACTGAGGGCGTCTGAAAGGTTATTCAGTCCTATTTCTAATGTGTCGTGTGGAATAAGGGTAAGGGGTAGCTCGCCCTCCATGAGTGATTCTATTTGTGAATTTGCGGCCGAAAATAGCATGGAGTAGAAGGTATCTTGTTTGGTTTGTGATTCCAGATTTAGAAAAATGTCAGAAAGATTTGAGTTTAAATTTTGAAATCTATTTGCTAACAGTGATAAGGCATCATCTGTGTCATTTTGGAATTCTGAGAAGTCGGTGAGTGTGTGATAATTATATTCTGACATATTTAATAGGAAGTGTGTGGCTAGTTCAACTACATGCATTTTGGTAGCGAATCTTTTATCCAATTCTGACATTTCTGAATTTAGGATATCAATTTCAGGCTGTGTTCCCAAGCCTACCAGGATTCTCAGGATATCTCCTATGGGCTGGCCTGGGGCGTTTCTTGGATATCTCATACTGGGCGGGCTTACAATTTTGATTAGATCATTCAGTAGGGTCTGTGATTTGTAGAAAAGGTTATCTAACATGTGATCCAAATTTGTGGCTGTTTGGGTTATGTATGGAGGTGCAGTAGGTTTCACTAGTGGTGAGATATTGTCTGGTTTTCTGAGGGGCTGTTCTAGGGTCAGGTTTAGGCTTAATACTAGTGGGTAATCCATATAGTTGGAGAGGAGGGGTTGGTCCATTTTTTGTGAAAATCACTCCAAAGTTTGGTCTGAAGATGGTCCTTTGGTTAAATTCCTGGTGTACCAATCCGACGGTTGTGGCTAGGATTGCTGCTAGGGTAGTCATCAGGACTGCAGCCCTAAAAAAATTTTTTAAAAAAATATGTAGGGTCTTAGAAAAATGGTTTTGAAATGACATCAGGGAGTAGCGGTTTGTGTGTGTATGTGGGGGGGGTCTTGCATTGGGTGTTTGTTTGTGTGTGGGTGGTTATGTGTGGGGTATTGGTGAGATAACAGGTTTGGGGGAAACAGGGGTGTGGGGTAGGGTGGTGTCTTTGTGTAATATTGGTTAGTAAGGTGTTAAGAATAATTATAAAAATATAATATGTGAATGTAGGTAGCTTACCCCTGTGTGAGTCTAAGCCGGGTACTTGGAGCCGGAAATATCTGGACCTGCCTGACCAGTGATACCATTCAAAGATGGCCTGTTGGAGAACCAGATCTATCGAATTGTTGATTGCTAGACTTCTGCCGACACTTGTATAGTGTCTAGGCAGATTAGCTAGCGGCTTCTCTGAAGCCAGGAGCGTCCTTGCGCTCAATAGGGCTAAGTAACTAGCCACATGCTGGTCAAACCTCGCCCAGATAGGTTTAGTGGGTGTGTCAGAGCACACCATAGTAAGTACTGTTTTTATGACAGCTTGAACGCGATCATTGGTTAAATCCATCTGCTTTAATACAGCAGGATTTGTCAAATAGAAAGCCACGTCACAGGGAGATATTCCCAGGACCAAGTTCCTATACCGGCAGATGAGAGATCTTAATTCAAGGATTTCTCTATCAGCGTCCAATAATCCCACAGGACCCAATAGGTCATGTATGGTCCAGCAATCAATGGTATCCAATCTGTGGTTGGAAAGAATAAAATTTTGCAGGGTAAGTCTACCTGTGTAATAGGTTTTGGTTGAGTGTATTTGAGATGTTAGGTTCACACGAGATGGAGGATTCAGCAGGCACAAATATTGGGCAGTGAAGAGTGAAGATCATTCAACTTTTTCTAGATACTCTGAGCTCACACTACCATTGGTGAATTGAGGAGTCTGGGCAGTATGACAATAAATATGTCATTACCAAATACAAGAACGACTGATGGTCTATGTACTAAAGTGGACACTTAAGACAGGCCTACCTGGGCTGGCTGCATGCCCTGTTCGCCATGGTTATCTTCGATCAGGCACTTGCTCTCAGAAAAACAGGAAGTGGTTGGAAGTGGTGTATTATTGAGAATGGATAAGATTGGGGTGGGTCAAGGCTTATAAACCTGGTCGTGAGGGAAGCTAACCCTCAGTTGCAGATCTCCCATGTAGGTATGTCTTGCCCTTAAAAGGCTAGGCCTTATCTTATTGGATATATGCAGTGGGGGCAGGCCTGCCCCGTATGCAAATTTCTGGTGGCCTCAGCGCTGAGGCCTGGTATGTATTGATTAAAAATTGGAATTTTTAGGTCAAGAAGGTTGGTAGATGCAGGTCAAGGTTATGATTGAATTCTGACCAGGTGGGTTGCCTGCTTTGTGGAAGCTTGGCGTGAAATTGGGGCTGTGGTTGATTACAGCCAATCAAAATGGTATTCCACCTGCATTACTGGATCTGAGAAAAACAGAGGTGCAAACATGGTTGGAGCATGGGAGACAGGGACTCCTACAGTAGGCGTGTCGGTGGCAAGAATACCGAATTTAACAGGAGTCCTGACAAGCCATCAAGCCGGTGCAAGAATATATAAAATAAAAATTTTATACATATACCCTAGAATGCACTGCTGCCTTGGGTAGTATATGTGGCGTATCGAACCATTAAATGTGGGTGTGCTGAAAACGTCCATGGGCACGGAAAAACTAAATCTACAAGACTCATGTGAGTGTTGTGTAACTTTCATACAACGTACAATAAAAAAAGGAAAAGGTGTATTGGTGTTTTTGAGAAAAAAAAAAAAATTGATAAATAGAAAACAGAAAAGTAAAGAAAGAAAGTCTGGGATGGGGGTTGGGTATTGGGAGGTTTCTGGGAGGTGGTCAGTATTTAGTGTTGGACAGGTGGCGTGTGGGGCGCTGGGTGCAATGTGGTTGGTATGTATATGCTCTGAGGGTAATATGTTTGGCAAATTAAGGGGGGGGGCGGTGTTGGATGTGGATTTCTGCACTTGATCAGGGATCAAGGTGTAGGCACGTGGTGGTTATCCAGATCACTGGTGCATAGGATGGAGGTATGTTTGACTTGCCGTGTATTTGGTTGTGGTGCTGGGGGGGGGGCTGTGCTTTTTGGTGTGTGAGAGTGTGTAGTTTGCGTATTTATTTTTGCTGATGGCGCTTTTTAGCCTTTTTAGGTGGTGAGAAGCTGACAATACCCTTTTTGGCTGGTCTCCCTCTCTTTCTTTTTGGTTGGGGAGTGGGGGTATTGGTAGAAGGTGTTAAGTTCAAATCTGGGTCGTAGAGAGATAAAGCCGGGCCAGTCTGTAGTCTTTTGACTATGGCTTTGGCGCTGGCTCTGGATGTTGGTGTTCTCAATCTGGACACATGTACTGCTTTTTTGAAAACTTTGCCATCCTGCAATCTTTTGACAATTGCAGTTACTGATGAGGTCATTTTCACGATGATATATGGGCCAGAGTAGGTAGGCTGCAGCTTTTTGCTTGTATGTTTTACCAACAGGTTGGGAATGTGTAAATACACGAGCTGACCTGTGGTATATGTACTAAGTTCTGCTGAGGCATCATGTTTCGCCTTCATCTTTTTGTGAACTTTGATCATGTTTTCTGCTGCCTTCAATTGAATATCATCCCTGAGGTTGAGCAAATGTAGGGCCATACCTTCCCTTTGTTTGACATCACTTAGTGATGTGCCTAGTGCTAGGGCTGCTTCTGTTGGCAAGTGAGATTGTTTGCCAAATACCAAAAGGTTTGGTGAGTAGCCTAGAGCGCTGGAGACTGTATTGTTCATGCTGAAAATTACAGCCTGTAAGAAGGTAGACCAGTGTTTTTGTGATTTTGACACAAAAGCTCTCAGGGAGGATTCAATAGTCTGGTGTTGGCGCTCACATAGAGCTTGTGATCTGCTCCAATGTGCTGACCCTGTGACATGTTTAATGCCAAATTTCTTGCAGAAAAGTGCAAAGAATTTTGAGGTGAATTGTTTGGCGTTGTCGGTGTTAAGTACTGATGGTGTACCATGGATGCAAATGACTCTTTGGAAGAATCCAAGTGCCACAATGGCGCTTGTGTTTTCCTCGGTTGACCAAGCAGTGACATGCCTGGTGGCATGGTCTGTCACTACATGTATGTAGTGTGAGCCATCTACAGCCTTGGAGAATGGGCCTATAGTGTCCATAGTTAAATGGGAATAGGCAGTCAGTACCGGTTCACGAAGGGTCATAGGTGTTTTGAGATTTTTGGGCTTCTTTTTGGTGGTGAGGCATGCATGACATGTGCCACAAAAATCAAACACCTGTTTGAACATTAAGCGCCAGTAGTAACGTGACCTTATGGCTGCATAGGTTTTCACTGAACCCAGGTGGCCACCTAGAGGTGAGCAGTGGGTGGATTCAATGAGGGACTCTGCCCATATTTCTGGGATCACGATTTGTAATGTAGGATCCAATGAGTGGCCCAGTACAGTATCTGTGATCCTGAAAAGTACCTCGTCAAGAATGATGAACTGATCATGGTTTCTTAAAATCTGATTTATTAAACCAGAGTCATGTGGCAATTGACCTTCTTCAATGTAATTTAGCATGGATGAGGCAAAAAGATCTTTTTGTTGAGCCTCAATTAATGCTTCTCTTGATGGGGTGAGGGAGTGATGTTTGCAAATTTTGGTGATGGCGCTCTCAGCTATAGGTAATACCTTCTGAGATAACTTGACCCTTCTAGCATTGGCGGCCTTCACTGAAACCCTGGGTGACCTGGACGCACTGGGTCGACCCCTTGACCTAGTTGTGGTGGTTTTGACCTCCTTAGGTCGGGTCGGCTTGGTGTGCTTGGTGCTGGGTTCTGATTGGTCGATGGTCGGGGGTATGTCTTGTGTGTTTTGGGACTGGGCCCTGGTCAAGACGCACAGCTCTGAATATCCCTTGGGTGTTTCAGAATATATTCTTTCAGAGCTATTTTTCTTTGTGTAGAGGTACGTATTATCTAACCATATAGTTGGGTACCGTCTGACGTGGCGGGTGAGTCGAGTCGTCGGACGTTCCTCAGGTTCCGGATAGGTGGCAGCACCGATCCGGGTCTGTGGGGACATCTGACGACGAACACCTGGGTCCTTATATAAAGCCCAGGGCTCAGTCGCTACGTCAGAGGCCCTCCAGGCCTCCGCACCATGTAGATCAGTTCTCCATCCATCTTAGCTGCTTATTCTATACCATCCGGCAGCCGTGAGTGTACACTAAGAAATAAACTAACCGTTGGCATACACTTGAATTACCGTCTTACTCTTTCTTTCGAATCGTAAGACCCGAACCCCCCAGATCCGTAAGGCCACAAACCCTTACATTTGCAACCACTCCTCTTGGTAATTTTCCTGTACTTCCCCAAATCCTTCCTCCCTTTAATATTGATCTGGGAGGTCCCATTAAAACAGGATTATTTGGTACTGGCGCGTTTGATTTGAAAACCTTGGTCATGGTGATATCAGAGAAAGTCACTTTCTTAGGGGGGAGGATGATCTGTCCCTTTGATCTTATTGGTACTGGATCATCAGAGCTTGGTGGGTATTTTCTCCTGGAGAGAAAGTCAGCCACGATATTGGCTCTGCCCTGCAGGTATTTTACTTCAAAGTCATATGACATGACTGTATCCACCCATCTAGCCAATCTTCCATTTGTGATATTTTCTTTTTTATTAAAAAGAGAGACCAGGGCTGTGTGGTCTGAGTACACTTTGAAGTGGGTTCCATCCACGTAGTGGTGGAATTTCTTTACTGCATAGACAATACCTAAGAGTTCCTTATCTGTTACACCATATCTGGTTTCTTGAGGGGTCAAACCTCTTCCTGCAAATTCTATTGGCCTGTAGAAACCATGTTCATCAACCTGAGTGATCACGGCTCCTAGGCTGTAATTGCTTGAGTCAGTGAAGATCACAAAGGGCTTCCTGTAATCAGGGAATTTGAGGATGGCTTCAGTGCAGATTGAGGCCTTGATTTTCTCAAAGGCTCTTTGACAGTCTGCGGTCCATACAAAAGCACTCTTGGTGGCATCATAGAGGGGCTTCATTATGTGGGCAAAACCCTTAATGAATCTTTTGTAGAATTGTGCCATACCATTAAAACATCTAAGGTCATGGATGTTTTTAGGTGGTGGGAAGGTTTTGACTGGCCAGATTTTGTCTGGGGAAGGTGACACACCATGTTGGTCTACAGAAAAACCCAAGAAATCCATCTTGGTTGTGCCAAATTCACATTTTTCAGATTTCAGTTTGATATTTCCCTTTATGAAAAGTTTGAGTACCTCATCTAGATCTTGTAGATGTCTCTCCCAGGTGGGACTGTATATGGCTACATCATCGACATAGGCTACAGCGTTTCTGTATTTACATTTCATGAGTAGCTGTTCCATAACATTCATGAAGGATAAGCCTGATGTTTTGAGTCCCATAGGCAATACTTTTGCCATGTATCTGGTTCCATTTGCAGAGAAGGTGGTGATTGGTCTGGATTCTTCCGCTAGGGGGATCTGGTGGTAGGCGCTGTAGACATCTAGTTTAGAGAAAAACTTGGCGCCTGTTCTACCAATTTGCTGCATGAGATCGTCTGCCCTGGGGAAGGAATATGAGAAAGACTTGAGGTTTTGATTAACCCATCTGTAGTCCACTACAATTCTCCACCCTGATGCTACAGATCTGTCGCCTTGGGGTTTTGGTACCAAGAAGGCTGGGGAGTTCCACTCACAAGGTTTTGTACATTCTTCAATTACTCCCTGCTTCAGGTGTTTCTCCAGGAGCTCTCTTTGAAAAATTTCCTTGTGTGGGGACATTCTGTATGACGGTCTGTAACAGGGTTTGAAGTCTGGGATCAGTTCAAGTTTGATCTCATTCTCTACATTTAGAAAAATAGCACTGTCATTAAGTACAAAGGCCTGCCTGTTTTCTTCAACAATATTGCGGATTTGCTCCTTCTGTTTGTCATTGAGCTGCTCACAGATTTTATACTTTAGAGGCTCGTTGCTTTTAGGGAGCTGTTGCAATGGATCATCCCCACAATTAATTGGGAAAAGATCTTTGGCAGGTCTGCTGTCCTTTTTTGAAGGCTGCTGGTTGTCAAGGGAACCTATGGGCACAGCTTTTTCAATGTTGAAAAGCTTAAAGGTACCTAGGGTGGTATGTCTTTTCAATGGTACGGGAAAATCATTTGGATTTGCCATAGTTACCGGTATTAATTTTGATTCTGTCTTGGGTTTAACCAAGGCATGTTTGATCAGTATTGGTAATCTGAGACCAATGTTTTCAGTGATGCCTGTTGAGTTAATAATTTCCTGTGGCCCAGCTACAAAGGCATTTAGAGTTGCTTCAGAATTTGATGGGATGATTGAATCTTCAGTAGGTCTGATTGGGTACCCTATGGGAGGTTTTGGTCCAAAACTGAGCCTGGCCTTGTATTTGGTCATAAAGTTTACGCCAAGGATGAGTGGATGGTTCAGTTTGGGGACGATATGGAATTTACAAGAGAATTCTGCTCCCTGAATCAAGAATTTTAGTGTTATTGAGTTGTTTACCTGTACTGAGGATTTGTCTGCTAGGAGTACAACAAGTCTGGATCTTTTACCATGGAGGAAGTTGGGGCTGTTTGACACTCTATCTGCCATTTTCTGGCTGATAAAAGATAGGGAGGCACCTGAGTCTATCAATGCTCTGTATAGATGGTCATTTATGTCGACAAACACAGATCCCTTAGTCAAATCAGTATTAATGTAAGAGACCTTACCTTGCTGCCCATACTTATCTGTTTTGATCCTAAGTCGCAGTCTGGAGACTCTCCTGCTGTCGTCCTCGCAACAGTCCTCACTGTCTGAAGATGAGCTGTAATCCAGTTTTGGTTGGGATTTTATTTTGTTTTTGCTGGTAGGGGGCCGTAGTGAATTGAGTTCCGCATCACTGTGAACACCAGTAGGTTGATGGCTTGTGGGGGGCGTTCCAGGTTTCTTTTTCACTGAGGTGGGGGCGGGGTTGCTAGGTGCAAGGTAGCCTTCCCCCGAAACCTATTCATTGTCGTTTGTACCGTGGTCATCCTCCTCATGGTCATCCTCTTCTGGGTTGCTGTCCATGTTATTGAGGTTTGCTTCACTTTCTGACTCAGAGGTGTATTTATTTGAGTCCCTTTTAGGGTATCTGCCAGGGGTTCTGTCTCTGGGCTTCCTTTTGACCTGAGATATGTCATCAGTGATGGTGAAGTCAGAGGGGACCATGAGTTTCTTGAAGGATACCTGATTGTTGTCGGTGGGGGTGGTGGCCACAGGGATGAAAAATACATTCCTGTTGCTGTCACTGGACTGAGATCTCCTGTAGTTACTTGGAGAAGTGCCCCTGTTGTTGTAGGGCTGGTTGTTTCTGTTGTAAGACTCAGATCTGTCGCCAGAAGGGGTTCTAAATCTGGTCCTCCTATTGTTGGGGTCAGATTGATTGTTAAAACCACTTCTGTACTTGGCTTCATATTGCTTGTTATAGCTACCACTGGGGAGTCTGTCTTCCTTCTTTTGGTTCTTATTTTGGTAGTTGTCTTTTCTGGATCTCTGATAGCTATTTTTTGTGTTGTTGTTCTTGTTATTATTGTAGCTGTTGTTGTGGCCCATGGCGCAGAGGTCTGCTGAGTGGCTGGAGGCCTGGGCAATGCTATTTGCTTCTATGTTCAGCTCCTGCTTGAGTGGTAAACGTTCAACATCAGCTATTTTCTCAGGAGTGTCAGACAGAACCACATTTTTAATTTCTGGTCTGAGGCCATTGAGTAGGTAGTCTACCTGAACAGACTCATCTAGGTTATTGTTGGCCAGTAGTAGAGTCATGTCTGAGATATAATCCTCCACTGACTCTTTTGGTTGCTGTTTTCTGGTTCTGTACCCTTTAATGATAGTTGCAGGGTCAAGCTGGCCAAAACGCTTCAGGAAGGCTGTGTAA
Organism: Acholoe squamosa; assembly: GCA_949317995.1. Lineage (NCBI taxonomy): Eukaryota > Metazoa > Annelida > Polychaeta > Phyllodocida > Polynoidae > Acholoe > Acholoe squamosa. The sequence continues at coordinate 48,175,930 of OX439037.1, forward strand.
ACGGCTTCAGCATCATAGATGATGGGCTTATCAAATATGTTGGCGTAGAACCATTGAGCAGCTCTGCCTTTGAGGAAGGTATACATGCATGATGCATGTAGGTCTGGCCTAGTGGCGTGGACATTCCTGATCCAGAATTTAAATTCTGTTATGAATTTGGAGGCAGATCTGTATGGAGATGGTTTGTCAAAAGGCTCAGGTTTGTTGAAGGAGCTCATTTGAACTGAGGTGAGTTTGTCATGATTTAAGCTCATGTTACCCATGTTTCCAGTGATGTGTGCAGGTGCCTGTGGGTATGGGGTTGAGTGTTGGTCTGTAGCACTCATTGTTGTTGGAGTGTGTGAGTGCAGGGTTTGCATAGGGATGGGCTGGTGGCTGGGGGTTTGCCCTTGAGGTGAGTAGTATACACCCCTGTAAACTGAGCTCAGGTTTGTTCCAGCGGCTGGTGGCCTCTGAGATGGCGCGCCTGCTGCCATCTGGTGTGAAAAACGGACACTACCCATTCTGTCTTGGCCCTGATGGTGAGAAATGGGCGTGGCACCTGTAGCACCTCGAGCTGTGTTGTTTTGAAAGGCGCAGGGTGGTGTTAAGGTGTTTCCTGGTGTAAGGGCTGCTGGGTTTGAACTGCCAGTTGTTCTGTTTAATCCCTGTTGGAGACCATGTTGTTGTTGGCGTTGAGGGGGATTTGTTGGGTTGGATAGGCTTGGTGGTGGAGGAGGCGCTGTTTGTTGCTGGTCAAGTATTCTGAAGATGTCTGACTTCATGTCGTCAAGATTTCTGGCGATCCTGTCAGAGATTTCCACAGTCATGGCTTCAGTCTGCCTTAGGGTAGCTTCACTCCTTTCTACTCCAGATCTGTGGACAGCTGTCATGCCGCGCTCCATATTTGATTTCCAAGTATCCATTGTATCCAGTCTGTCATTCACCCTGGAGAGCTGTTCTGCATTGCTGCTTCCAATCCTTCTGATTTCAGTGGAGATAAGGCTGATTTGACCGGCTAGTTCATTAGATAGTGTATCACTGACAGCTGCAGTGCACTCTCTTATGATATCTCTGGTCACAGCCTGGGTGTCGTTTGGTGGGGGTTGTGCAGAGGACATATTTCTGGTGTTTCTATGTCTGTTGAGATGTGGGAAGGTTATCTCTGGATCTTCCTCTGATGTGCTGGAGCTGGTTAGTGTGTTGTTGGGTGCTTGTGGCGTTGTATTGAACACACTAGATGTAGCTCTGATGTTCCCCCTGATGGCGTTATCTACCCTCCTATTGAGTCTGTAATATGGAGGTCTTCCTCTAGGTTTGGGTGAGCAGGACCTGGCTCTTCTCCTGGGGCTAGGGGTGTGTAGGGGCAGGGAAAAGTATGATGTATTCCTGCTGCTGGCGCCAGATGATAGGTTATCAGAAATGGCAATGCCTTCTGGGTTAGAAGGATTGTAGTATGTGCTAAAACAGTCAGTGGGTGGTCTTGAGCTGGGCCAATCTTCATATAGCAGATTGTTGATTCTGGCTGCGAAAGCTGAGGGGGATTCCTCAGATTGGCTGCTCCGAAAACTGCAGGGGTTTACCTCTACAGCTCGTCCTACAGTGTGGCTTGGTGCTAGTCTCCACCTGGCGAAAGCTGACCTTATCCTGTCTCCCCAATAATCAGCGTCAAGCTGTGTAGGTGTATTTGGCTCTTGGACTATATAGTTGTCCCAAGTCAAGTCAGTAGGACTGGTGTTTATAGAGTTTGTTGAAGATGGGCCAGTACCGGTATTGTGCTGCTCAGGGTAAGTGGGGATGCTTTCCAAAGCAGCTTGTAGGTGGGGTGATCTGGCTTCCAGGTGGGAGTCAAGTTCTAGGTGACTCTGTGTGTGGCACACAGGTGAAGTGGTAATATTGCCTGGTATTCCAGCAAGTCTTAAAGATGGAGAGTCAGAGGCAGACAGGCCAGGTAATGTTAGATTTAACTCTGGGGCAGGTGATGCCACTGGTGTGCTGGTCTGTCCTCCAGTATTGTCTCCAATATGAGTAGGTGAAAAGGTGGTTTTTGTTTTACTCACAGGTGTTGATTTTTGTAGAGATGCTGGTAATATTGGGTGTAGAGTCAGTGCATCAGGTGATGAGTCTCTCTGGGTGGGTTCCTGATTTGGTGCTGCTTCTGCTGCTGCTGCTGCTAGCTGGTTTTGGGTCGTGTCTCGTCCCGGTGTTGTAATGGCACGTTCAGGAGTTGGCTCTTTGGGCGTTGTCTCACTTTTATTCATGGCTCATGAGAGGTGATAACAATGGAATCTTCTGAGGGTTTCTCCACCATTGTCGACGGACCGTTACAAGTCATGAACATGAGCAACTCAGGAGTCCAGAGAGTACAGTTGATGAATCCACTTTTTTGTAGTGCTAGGCAGGTACATGTTGGCATGGTGATGTACAATGTGTATGCTGCCCACCTGATCAAGCTAGCTCTATACCAAGGCACTGTGTGTCATAGAGATTAGGTGTGGAGAGAGGAAAGTAAAGAATAAGAGTATCCCAAGCTAGTCCTATATTCATATATATAGGAGCAGCTCGGGGTAGGCATGACGTCAGTCTTGGGAGAAGCATGACGTCATGCTTAGGGATTGGCAAGACCCGGCGTGCCTTGCATCATCTCACCCTGGAGGGGGGAGGGGGCTTGCCTAAAGGTGGGTCGAGCTGGCCACCTGTTGGAGGAGCAGCTCGATCCCTGATTGGCTAGGAATGGAGGTGGGTGTGAGCACACTCCCACCCTGTACCTAGGGTTAGTGGGGGTCGAGGTCATGACCCCTAGCCAGGATCCGGAGGTGAATCTGAGGTCACTGGCCAGGAGAGGCAGAGCTGGGTAGAGATACCTGGCTCTGTCAGATCCAAAGATTTGGTATAAGGTAGCCTTATAGGCGAGCCTGATCATTCGGCTTAAAATATTTCATATAATAATAAATGAACCTTGAATACCCCATTGACAACGGTATAAGTAATAGGACAAGTATCATAATTCGAATACATGTGATAGTAACAGTTATGTGTAACGGAACTGTTAATATTAAATAAATCACATAATAACATCCATATGCGTTTGTACTTATTAATAACACATTTGATTATATAGTCTTGAAAAAGACTTTAAAAGTAACTTCACAATCTAATGACATATAATCATGTATTATCATAACATGATATAACCATATGAATCCGTTAAGGATTCCGTGAGTAGTACGAGTAGAACCATTTGTATTATACACTTGAAAAGAAAAAAATCACGGTGTAGTAATGAATATGATAATATATATGATATCACCGTGTACCAAATAACCTCTATAACACCAGATTAATATATTTATGATACAATATGTCTTGCAGGACAATAATATGTACGTTCTGGTGTAGTTTACCGGATCTTATATTATGAATATGAACAGTAATTTGAGATCCGTACTAATAGATATGTATATACCCGTATCACAATATATAGTAAGTTATGACTACAATGTCAATATGCACATACAAATAACATTATAGAAAAATAGATATGTGACATTATGTACAATATAAAAATGGTAGATGTTGCTGGAGTCTTCTGCTGTAGTTTTCCGGATACTAGAAGGTAAGTGTGGTCAGCTAACCACGGGATGGACGTGCTAAAGTCTATGATTCCTGGTTATTAAAGTGAACACGGTAGATGAATTTGGGGCAGCTACCCACAATCCTCTGGAAGTGCTATAGTTCATAAGTATATCCGAATGGTGTAAAGTAGAAGTGGAATGTAGATCCGGTTTTGTCAACAGTGTAGAATCGTAATTTAAGTATTGTTGACATAAGTAAAAAGTCCAATATAGGCTGGTCCGGAAGTAGTAGTAACATGTAGTATAAGTCCATTCCAAGTTGGTATTCCGGGTGATTTCTTCTTTGACACGTTTCTTCAAGACGTGTACGTCTATAGCTGCCTTTTCTCGGGCAGCTGCGGCAGCCTCCTCCTGGGACTTTACACCGTCCAGAATGAGGGTTTCGAGGCGCTGCTTTTCAGCATCCGCAACATCCTTCATGCACAACAGGATATCATTAAGAAGACCCTGATGGAATTCTGTCGCCTTCTCGCGGACACATTTCTCCCAGTGGGTGTAGATGGCCTTCTGGACATCTGCTTCCCCCTGGCGAGACTTCTCGAACCAAACTTCCGCATTTCCGGTTTTAATGGTAATGGCGTCTTTTGGTTTCACTGGTGCAGCAACAGCCTTGGGGAGAGTCGATGCGGCCTGAGGACCACTTCCGGGTGTTGGACTTCCGGACACGCCTGCTGTTGGCATACAGTAGGTTGGAGGCTGGTTCTGCTTCAGCCCCATCTGCAGATAAAGGTTTAACTGCTCCGGGGTGAAGTTGACTGGGATGGCGGCTGGAGCGGATGCGGATCCGGCGGCAGCAGGTGCTGAGGTCTTCTTGGGAACAAGTCGACCACCCTTTCCAACGACCAAGGTCTGGCTCTCAGGTCCAGGTCCCTGGGTCAAGGACGGAAAGTTGCGGGGGTTAACTTTCCCAGGCTTTGATACTGCGCCAGCGTATCCGGCAGGTTCGGGTTTTTTTGAACACAGGAGTGCCCTGAACCTGCTCATGGGGGTGCCGAGCCAGAGGAGACCTGGAGCGGTCATCTGCTCTGACTTTAGCAGTGGTGGTCTGACCATTACCGTTACCACCACGGTTCTGATCCCTTCTGCTCCTTTCACAAGCTCTCTTTCCCTCCTTGCCGGATTCCTCGCATTTCTGCCAGAGAGACTCGTGCATGTCCAGCTTACCCTTTCCAGGAGTCAGGACTATCTTTGTGCGGAGTTTCGAATCCTTGGTCTTCGGAACCTCGCAGAGGACTTGGTCCCCTGGTCGGATCTTAGACCAAGCATCCTCGCTCAGACTGTCGAACTCCTTCATGAGTTCCTGATGAAGCTCCATGATACGCTTCCGAGCCCCATCTAAACCTTCTGCGTGGCATTTCTTCTGGTGCCTCGCCAGATCGCTACGTCGGCTATATTGAACCTTCGTAGTGCACTTCTTGCCCTTCTTACCATAACTCGGATCGCAAATGTAAACCGGGTGATGGTGGAAGTGGGCCTCTACCAGATGCCTTTGGAACCGGGCTGGAGTACTCCAGGTCCGGACCGAGACATCACTCGCATCCTGGCAGATAGAGAAGGGACAGGACTTCTGGTCGTCACCGTACCACTTCTCAAGAGCCCAACGCAGCTTTCTCCTCTGGGTATAAGTGTAATACCCTTCGGTGTGGTTTAGCATAAGCCACATCTTTCGATAGGCTTTGCTCGGATTGGGGTCCTCGTCCGAAAGACACATCCAATCTTCATCATCTGACTCATTATTTTTATTAACTGAGTCCGGGCAGGCATATAGGTTGGAGCTGTCCTTCTTTACTCTGTAGGCACAGTCGGAGAAACACGTCGGAATCCGGGTTTTGAATCCGGATTTGGCGTTAGCCCATCGTTCAGCCTCGGTTTGAGTAGATGGGGTGGCCTTCTCATCATACTCAACCGAGGACTCGTGTACCGACTCCTCGTCTGACGACTCAACCTCCATGGCAGTACCAGTGGCTGAGGTGCTAGCTTTCGGCTCGGCTCTAGCAGAATCCGGTAGATGCTTGAGCTTCTGAGCAGCAGACCTCCTGTTCTTACTGACCTTCCAGTCTTCCTCCGGTTCCTGGGTTCCGGATGCGCTGGAGGTCGAGGCTTCTACCGGGGTGGTAGTACTGCCGGTGGCTGATGCAGAACCGGCTGTGCTTCAGGTGGCAAGCTTCAGGTCGGGGATAGGAGGTGCGGGTACTTCTGCTGCCCTCTTAGCCTCTTCCTGGGCCTCCTGTTCTGCAGTCATTCGACGGACGAGAACCGTCCGAAGGGCTGCACTCCGGTTCATGCCTGTTAGCGAATTGTTTTGAACATCCACTAACTCTTGCTCGGTTATGTAGTAACCGTCATCCCACTGTTCAAAGTTGGCAACGGCTTCCCGAAACTCCTTCGTGGTCCGGTACTGGGGCCGGGTGGCACAAGGACGTGGGTAAGTCTGCCCCTCGGGTTCCGAGACGCAGCCTACCCAATCAATGTTCGTCGCCTTGACGTTCCACAGGGTCTTATCCGGCTTCGGATATCCTCCGAGCAGGAAAGCTCTGTTGGCTTCATACACTACTTCGCGGAAAGCAGCGTCCACCATGAGTCCCCGTTGGAACCACGGCCAGTCTCGGAGCCATTCGGGAGGCGTCCTATCCAGCTGTTCGGGGACCATGACGCCCTCGATAGCTATCCTCACCTTCGGGTCCAACCTAACTGGTGTACCGTCAGCATAGGTCACTTGTGCCTGTAGTTCCGGGTGGACGTACAGGTAGCGACCATCATACTCTGCAGGGAACGGGTCAGCCACTGCTGGCTTCCACTGGTCCTTCGGTCCGTCGACCTGTGCGGTCTCGGACCCAGTCGCTGCGGGTTCAGCACTCGTAGCCCCTCCGGATCCCTCGGGTGGGAGTGGAGACAGCACTTTCTCTGGCTCATTCAGTGAGAATGAGGCCAGCTTCTCCTCGAACGAGCGGTCCGTGGGTTCCTCCACGTCCATCATCTCGCTCTCATCCTGTGTAACAGGTGACAAAGCTTCCGGAAAAGCTTCTGCGGACGGAGTCAGCTTATCCAGGTCACCGGATAGCTTGGCTGCAGCTACGGATTCCTCAGCCATGACTGGGGAATCGCTCACGGGAGTAAACTACTCCTTTTTCCAGCTTTTACGGCGCCGGGGCCGACACAGACGGAGTCTGCCTACTGAGAGACAGACTCTGAGGGCGCACCAAAGGTTTGCTAGACGGCAAAATCCAAGGAGGGGAGTACACTCGTCCGCCTTGAACGTTACTGAAAAACAATATGGCGACAGGCCAGCTTTCGTGACGTCATTTCCCCGCAGGCTCGCGAGGTCACGAGGGGTCAGCCGAGACTGGACGCGGTGACGTCATGCGGAAACGCACGTGCTACAAGCGAAACAACAACAAACTGATTGTTTTTAGGTAATTATCGCTCACGCTGATGACTCGTCTGGGGATTTAAGTGGAGATTATGGAAAGCTTAAGCAAATCCACCGGATTATCCGTCCACTACCCATTGGTACATCATGCGGCGGCGACAAATAAGCCTTTCGGGTCAGTTGTCATCCGTTCCTCTAAATGTAAACATTACACCCGTTGTGTATACAGGTTAGGTCACTGCAGTCCTCTGGGCAATTCGAGGGCTGCGACAAACGTATCTCTCCTTCTCGGATAGTTCTTTATCGGACCTGACAGTCTGAAGAGCCTTTTCTAGGTATTTCTTAGCCTTCGAGACACCTTTCCTCTTCTTCTTGTCTTCACCTGCCGAGACTTTTTTAACTCCCCCACGCTTAATCGGTGTTGGTGTGGGTGCCACTGATTCGGAACACTTCTTAGGCCTACCACGGCCTCGCTTCACTGTAGTGTTCTTTACCTGGTCTATTATACGATTCTGGTTCAGGATCTTTCCGGAACCTTCACCATACATTTCTGTGGAGGTCTCCCTCCCAGACCATTTCCTCAATCTAGCCACATTTGACTTGTAAAGTCGACCAAGGTCAGATTTAATAATTACGGTACAATCACTGATAACTTGTGTTACCGTGAAGGGACCATCCCAATTAGACGCTAATTTTATGTGTCTAAGTGGTTCATGTAATCTTAGAACTCTGTCTCCGGCCATTTGGCACTTTTCTCCAAATCAATTCGGACAGACTTGAATGTACCGTACTGTTATAAGCATGTGTCACAAAATGACATTGCTCATCCCAGTCGTCCATATGTTCATTGACGAGTGACTTTAGAACTTGGATAAGGGTTCTATTGAACCTTTCTACCAATCCGTCGCTTTGTGGCCTATACGGGTTGGTTCTAGTCTTACAAATAGCTAAGTATTCGCACATACCCTGCCAGAGATTTGATTCGAATTCTCTGCCTTGGTCACTTTTACAAAGGCTTCGGCACAAGTAACTGCTTTGTGGTCCGGTAGTGGAAATACTTTAGTGTATTTTGTGTAATAATCACACACTACCATCATACAGGTATTATCATTAGCGGTTGTATTTAATCCACTAATGATATCTACCCCGATTCTTGCGAATCTAACTCCAAAAAGTTCTTGGGATAGGGGAAGTTTGCCCATCCCGGGTCCGGGTTTGTTTTTACAACAATCCGGACAGGTGATTACAAATCTTTGCAAGTCTCTTGTCATGCCAGGCCAGTAGTATTTCTTGGAAAGTCGTGCTAACGAGCGTTTCCTTCCGAAATGACCACTGGTCCGATGTCCATGACAGAAGTACATAATGTCATGTCTCATGGCATGTGGTATTACCACTTGCATGATTTTCTCACCATTATTACATGGCTTCCAACGGTATAACACGCCTTTCCAGACTTCAAGCTCGGTCCATTGAGCAAGAAACCTTCTCATTTCTCGATTTTCCAGAGAGACCTCAGGTCTAACTGGACGTATACCCTTTGGTACTAATTGCAGTAGCTGCGCAGTTATCGAGTCAGCTTCCTGGAAACGTCGTATGTGATCCATAGACCAATCCAGTATACTGGCAACTAGGGATTCGAATGGTCTTCGAATCCCAGCTAACACTGCCCTATGAGCTCCACAATCAGTACAATCCAGATTATCACATTTCCGGATTGGTATTCGAGATAAAGCATCAGCATTTAAATGCTTCACTCCAGGTCTATGCTGAATCTGGTGATGTTCAAGCCCATATTCTGATAGATGGGCTAACCATCGGCCTAACATTCCTTCAGCATCTCGGAAGTTCAGTAGCCATGTTAAAGAGGAGTGATCCGTACGTAAAGTAAAGTTCGTTCCCCATAGAAAATGTTTGAACTTCTTGGTATATACGACTACTGCTAACAACTCTCTTTTGGTTGTGCAGTAATTGCGCTGAGTTTTGCTCAGTGTATTGCTGGCAAAGGCAATAGGTACCTCTCTCCCATTTTGGACTTGTGAGAGAGCTGCACCAATGCTATCATTACTGGCATCAGTATCCAGTATGAAATGATCCGTTTCATTCGGATATTGTAATACCGGAGTACTAGTGAACAGGTCTTTTAGCTTTTGAAAAGCAGATTCCTGTTCATGCGTCCAAGGAAATTTCTCCTTGGTACTTCCTGGAGTCCAGTTAGCTATTGCTTGTAATAGGTAACTGACTCTAGAATAATTCGGAATAAATTCCCTATAATAGGAACAGAATCCTAAAAAGGACCTCACTTCTTTGGGTGTTTTAGGTCTATTCCCATTCGTGACTGATTCGATTTTCTCCGGATCAGCTTTTATTCCTTCATCACTAATGATGCAGCCCAAATAATTTATGGACATTTGGCATTTCTTAGGTTTCAATTTGAGACCATTAGAGATAATACGTTCTAGTACCATTTTTAGGTTATTAGAACACTCTTCGAATGTTTTTCCGAAGACTATGACATCGTCAAGGTATACAAGACATCTTTTCCACAATAAATCACTTAGGATTGTTTCCATCATTGCTTCAAATGTTGCTGGTGCATTGCACAAACCAAACGGCATTACGTTATATTGGAATAATCCAATATGACTCGAAAATGCAGTTTTCTTCATATCTGAAGGATTCATCCCTACTTGCCAGTAACCTGATTGCAAGTCTAGGGTACAAAACCAACTGTTTCCTCCTAAGGAGTCAATGGTTTCGTCTATTCTCGGTAATGGATATGAATTCTTTTTCGTTACTCCATTCAGCTTCCTGTAGTCTATGCAAAAGCGGATAGTACCGTCTTTCTTCGTTACCATACACACAGGACTACTCCATGGGCTATTGGAAGGGACTATTACATCCTGTTCCAACATCTTGTTTATTTCCTCTTCAGCTACTCTTTTTTTCGCTAAAGGTAACCGTCTATACGGTATTTTAAAGGGTTCCGCATCTCCAGTATCTATTTTATGTACTACCTTATTTGTCGTACCTAGTTTCTCACCAGGTTTGGCAAAGGCAGTCCTATACTGACAGAGCATATCATAGAACTCTTTCCGGTGTTCCGGATCTTCTAATGAAGTTTCTTCATACAACTTGAGTAAGTCGTCCGAAATTTCATCATTTCCTGTTACCTTTTGTAAGTTTAACTTACTATCCGTTACAGTTTCCTAAAGGGTCACGTTTCCAAAAACTTGTCCCTTTTTCAAATAGATAGTACTGTTTCCAGTATTAGAGACAGGTACTACCGACCAGGACGCATTTGCTACGATAGTGTCTACAGATATTAATCCGATACTTGACAGAGTAGCTACATCCGGTTCTATCACTGCAGGCTTATTGCGCATTGCAGGATCACTTCTTACTAGCACATCACAGGCTACTCCCGGAGGGATTCGCACAGTGTGTGCTACACTAGCCATACTGCTCACTTGTCTCAGTACACATCTAACCTTTACAGGATACGGGTGTTTCACACTCAACACTCCTGATTGGGGTTCCAACACAACTCCATACAGGGATGCGAAATCCAACCCGAGTATCCCCTCATCTGCTATATCCGCAATGGTGGCGCTCATGACATAGTCATGTACTCCATCCAATTGTAGCTTCACACAAGTTCTACCATACGTCTGCAAGGTACTGCCATCGGCCATCTGAGCACTTCCTCCCGATTTGAGAGTATCATGTTCATCCGGTATAAGATCATAGAACCTCTTGGAGATACAGGAGTGGCTAGCTCCCGTATCCATGAGAAATTCGGCAGATCTTCTGTTAACAGTAAGGCAAACATACCACCGCCTTCCGTTTAAAACAGAGGGCATATCCGTGATGATCGGAACGTCATTGTTCACACCTGGAGTCGATCCACATCCTTTCAGGTATTCCAGACAAGGATGACCCGGGGCAGGTGGGCACTACCAACCCTGGCTAACGCATAGCCGCCTACCTCGTTACTGATATTGGGTTTCCCCTGTGCTCCCGTGGCACCTGTTATATCAGCTTCCCTAACCTTCCGGGTGTCTACAACCACCTCGGTGCTAGGCGAGTTTGCTACTACATGCGAACTATCATCACGGATGGTGATATCATGGCAAGATTTGTCACTGGGATCCCCTTCTTTGCCCATCGGGAGACCCCTCCTTAGTTTTCCTCTGTACTTATTCCAGAGACACCCTCCTGTCTACGAGGGACAGGTTTCTCAACCATACATTCGGGAGCGTAATGCCCCAGTTTCTGGCATCTGAAACATCTCCTTTGAGATTTATCAACTCTCGGTCTCTTTAGAGCTTATGTTAATCCGGCTATTCATGTTTCCATCATATTAGTCGGAACAACAGTGGCTGCTACAGTTGGCTTCGCCGTAGAGGTTACATTGCCAGATTGAGTCGGTCCGGAAGCTGTTTTACCAGCAACGGATCCTCCCCTTCCTCTCGAATGTACCTTCCTATACCGCTTCTGTCGGTAATACTTTCCAGCTACCTGGACTGATCCAATATATTCTCCATTTTCATCGGAGACATATTCATCTTCCTCATCAGCCTCATGAGAATCGACCGGGGCTAACTGGGAAGTTTCATATATGGGAGCACGTGTACCTCCGTATTGAAACGGAGCTGCTCTTACCTGGTTAGGTCCTAGACCTACCAATCCTTTCTTCATGTCATGTCCATCGATTGATATGAACAGGTCACTGAAGGAAGTGTCATCCTTCCAAGAATCCCAAACTACTTGTTTGTGATCTGGATCCCGCAATCCATTGTAGAATTGTATAAACAACTCTTGTAGATAGCAGTCATCGTCATGAGCCCAATTCGGACGCGCTTTTGATAGCAAGTCCTGTAGCTCCAAACCAAAGACCTTGTGAGATTCTTTAGGTTTCTTGAAGCTTACCCATGGATCTTCTCTAAAGATTGATCCTGGATCCTCCTGGGCCGCCTGGAGGGTTTCCTCCTGGTGGACCGTTGTTAGGATAGTGTCCGGATGAACCGCTAAGGCATCCACCACTGTAACCGGCATTTCCAGCTGTTCCGGAAGATGCATACCTAGGGTAAGAATTATTTTGATTCCATCCCTGATTATAGTTATTACCATTTTGGTAATTACTACTTCCTGCCGGATTATAATTATATCTATATCCATAGGAAGTTGTTCTTGGTTGGTACGTACCGCCATTAACATTGTTTTGTGGCGGGTTTGGTCTTGGAAAACATCCATCATTAGGACCATTACCTTGACCCGAAGGTGGGTTCGGTAATCTTGGACCTGCTGGTGTACTGTGGCCGGGTTGGGAGAAATATGAAGGTGGTGTTAACATATGTCTCGGTGGTCCCGGTACTCTCGGTTGTGCTACGGGTGTATTATTGTTAGCACCAGTAGCACTATCGTGAGTCGCTTTAATTTTATGACTCAAATCTGGTATTGGCGGTGCCGGACCTATTGTATCCAGCACAGGAGTTGCTGGTGTAGGTGCGTTTCCATTACCTGCGGTATTATCCGGTTTCTTATAGATTTCGGATACTACATTCTTATCAGCCCCGTCGTCTACGAATGGGTTGTATCTAATTGGAGTTGCATCCTTGGATGTTTTCCCCAACATTGTAGACACCACAGCTGGATCTATAGTACCTATAGTCAGTTGGGCGGCTTCTACGTATTTGTCTAAGGTTATTGCAGTAGTCTGCAATTCCTGAAGCTCATTCGTGAGTTTCTGTCTATCTTCCTCCAGTTGTTTATTGTAAGCTATAATGCCTACCCGGATGGTTTCATTGTCTTCAGCTTGTTTACTACACTGAAGTTTCAATTTCTCTAACTCGCTCTGATAATGGCATATTTCGGATTCGAATTTTGCCTTATCAAGACTTAGTTGATCGTTCGTATCTATGTATGTTTGGATACGAATGTGTCTATTGTCATATTCTTTATTGAATGACTTTCTCATTTCCTGAAGTTTTAGTTCTTCATTTTCGAGTTCCTTCTGGCTTCGAATTCACTTCGCATGCCAGTCAGGTCCTCTTCCAGCTGAAGTTTTTCATGGAATACTTTATCTTTAGCTTTGACCAAGGTATTTAGGTTCTCGTTCAAAGTTACATAGGTTTCATTTAACAACAGGACATCCGGTCGTTTAAATTCCTCACCTTCCGGTACCGCATAGGTTAAGTCGCCATCTATAGCGCTGTAATCTAATATTGGTAGTCCGGGTCTGGGTAATCTATAAGGTAGTTCTCCAAATGTTACCCTTTTTGGCATTGGTGCCGGATGTTCTGGATTAGTACTACCACCAACTTCGAACATCGAATTACTTAACTCGTCAACAAGTGATTATTGGCCTATTAAGTTACCCTGTCTCTGTATGGACTGTTCACGTCATACAGAGTCTGGTAGATTTTCCTCACTATCATTATAGTGGGGTTCAGGATCTCTCCAAGATGCAGATTCCGCATCTTGGGAGTTCGAATGGGTTTATAGCACTAATGATCCATTGCCATTCTCCTGTGCAACTAATTGCCCTGCTGGGTTAGCTTCCGCGAGGCTATCTAACCCATGTACTAGCCGTTCGGACGTTATAACGTCCGGGCTATACACCAGAATTAACTGGTCACGGCACCAGTGTAAGGGGTTGTGACCTTACGGACCTGGGGGTTCGGGTCTTACGATTAGGAAAGAAAGAGTAAGACGGTGTTTCAAGTGTATGCCAACGGTTAGATTTATTACTAATGCACACTCACGGCTACCCAATAGTACAGAAGGGGCAGCTAATAATGATTAATGGTGGTCTACATTCTTCGGAGGCTGACGTAGCGGCTGAGCCCTGGGCTTTATATAAGGACTCAGGTGTTCGTCGTCAGATGTCCCCACAGACCCGGATCGGTGCTGCCACCCATCCGGAACCTGAGGAACGTCCGACGACTCGACTCACCCGCCACGTCAGACGGTACCCAACTCTATGATTAAATAATACGTACCTCTACAATATCAACATTAATTGCGCCTTTAGTCAATTCAGTATTAATGTAAGAGGTCTTACCTTGCTGCTTACTGGTCTCGACTTTTAGTTGGAGGGAGGAGGTCCTTTGGCTCTGGTTCTCGTAGAGGTCCTCACTGTCTGATGAGGGTTCTTCATCACAATTCACGAGATTGGGGTCATAGTCTTGTTGGTCTGCTGAGTTTAATTCTGCATCATTGTTTGTATGTGAAATATGGCATGTGGGGGCGTTCCAAGTTTGTTATCCAATGTGGGGGCAGGGCCACAAGATGCATGATGGCCCTCCCCTGGGTCCTATTCAATATTGTCATTGTAATGATCTCCTTGTCCAGAATCAGGAGGTTGGTTGTCAGGATGGTTATCTTCAGTCCTCCTGCTGTCATTTCTGCCTGGTGTTGGATCCCTAGACTTCTTTTTCTGCTGCTGAGTCCAATCATTTGGGATAGGGAAATCTGCTGGGACTAGGATGAAAACAAAATTATTTATGGTGTCACTGGATTTGGATCTTCCCCTATGATCTTCCTGAGATTTGCTCCTGTCTGGTGACTGGTATCTGTTCTTGGAATTTGACCTGCTGTTTGAGCCGGATCTAGAGTTATTGTTATAACCCTGCTGCTTCTGGTTGTATCCTGACTTGGATTTATCGTCATATTGCTTGTTGTTGCCGCCTCCAGAGGACCTGTTGTTGTAATTGTTGTTATTATACTGTTCCTAGATTGGCTTGAGGCATGGGCTGCTTTGGCTGCTTCTATGAGCAGTTCTTGTCTTAATGCTATTGTCTCGGCCTCTGCAATACTCTTGGGGGTGTCTGAGAGTACCACGTTTTTTATCTCATCTTTGAGTCCGTTTATCAGGTAGTCCACCTGTATGGATTCATCTAGGTTGCTGTTGGATAGCAACAAGGTCATATCTGCTAGGTAGTCCTCTACAGTCTCCTTAGGCTGCTGCTTTCTGTTTCTATACCCTTTGATTATTGTGGCAGGGTAAGGTTGGATGAACCTGTTGAGGAAAGCAGTATAGACTGCCTCAGTGTCATACATGATTGGTTTTTCAAAAATGTTGGTGAAAAACCATTGTGCTGCCCTGCCCTTCGAGAAGGTATACATACAGGATGCATGCATTGCTGGGGTGCGGGGGTATGCATTCTTTATATAGAATTTGAATTCTGCCAGGAATCTGGCTGCAGACCTGTAGGGTGAGGGCTTGTCAAAGGGTTCTGGTTTGTTGAAACAGCTTAATTGAGCAGATGTGAGTTGCTCAGGCTCAAAACTTCTATGGCCAGTGGTGGCAGAGAAGTTGGATTGTCCCAAGTTTGGTATCATTGGGGTGGATTGAGCTGCAGGGTGGGTAGCTGCCTGGGCTGGTGATGTGTTTGTAAACAAACTATACATGGGTATAGGGTTGTTGTAGGGTGTGTGTGCCTGGTGTGGTGTGTATACATGGTTGTACACACTGCCTGAGGCTGAGGTGGTGGCTGCCGGTGATGAATGGGTGGTAGGGGCCGCCATCTGGTGGGTCGTAGCTGAACTACCAAAACCTGCATATGTCGCACCTTGGTAGGTGGGCGTGGCACTCGTAGCTGTGGTGCGGGCTGTGCTTTGGAAGGCGCTTGGAGGACTGAGCCCATATCCTGCTGGCAATAATGTTGGCGTCCTGGTAGAGGTGCCTGGGGCATGTGAAGGTTGGCCTGAGGGGGGTAACCTTGTGCTGGTGGGGGAGAACAGACTATTTTGAACTGGGTTTGATGGTGTTATGTTCCTGTCAATAGCCCTGAATATTTCTGTTCTCATGCCGTCAATATTTCTATTGATTCTGTCAGACAGATTGGCTTACGCTATTTCTGACCTTCTCAGGACATCAGCACTGTTTTCAGCTGCCCTTCTCTGTATATGGCCAATGTCAGTTTCCAGGTGTGACTTCCAGGTGTCCATGTCGTTTAATCTGTCATTTATTCTTGACAGCTGGCAGGAGGAGTCGTCTCCAATCCTTTTTATTTCAGCAGACAATAAGTTCATTTGCCCTGTCAGGAGGTTGGAGAGGGAGTCATTTACTGCTTGAGTGCACTCTCTGACTATATTCCTGGTCATGTCATCCTGGTTATACCCTGGGGGTGGGGCTGTAGTGGCCATGTTTTGGTAGTCAGGTGCTCTGTACAGGTGGGGGAAGGTAACTTCTGTGTCTTCCTCTGAGGTAGTTTCTATTTACAAAATGTACATTACAAAATGTACATTTTATATACATGCTGCTGCTTTGTCTCTATTTGACTCTGTGACATAGAGCCCCTTTGCTGATTGATATAGTACATGGTGGTTTCTGTTTGCAGTATGCATGGTCAGTGGCGATGTTGGGAACGAATCCCGGTAGCAGTTCCGTGAGGGCGATGTTCTTCCTGTAGGATTCAGTGGGAGCTGCTTTTCTGGCAAGGTGCTCCCGATAGCGTCGGGCTCTGAAGTACTTCCGCGACCGCATGTATCGGGAACTCGTCTTACACATCATCTGGTAGGTCCTCTCCTGGTCCATGCGGATTAAGTGCTTGAGTGCCGGTGAACCCTTCGGTAGGGCACACCAAGCCATGCAGCTAGACGTGCAGTGCTATCCCCAGGGCCATTGTTCATTGTGTGCACTTCAGTGTGGACGTGTCCGCTGTAATTTCGTCTGCAACCTCCTCCGGGAGCTAGCTGCTTGACTGTTCACCTCGGGCTGTCGGCTGGATCTGATCTCCGGTGGAACTAGTCGCGCTTTATATACAAGTCTCCACCGAGACGCTGCCTCTCGTGCAGCGTTTCGGCGGACCACTCCCGAGCGTTGAGACTTTCCCCGAATGACTTCGTGGCAGTCATTCGGCGGACCACTCCCGAGCGTTGAGACTTTCCCCGAATGACTTCGTGGCAGTCATTCGGCGGACAAGCCTCTCCGCTACACTCCTCCCAGCTAATTTAAAACTCTGGGGGGTGTAAAAACTAATACCCTGGACGGAGAACTACGTCCCTATGTTAACTACAGCGTCACTGAGAGAGAATAATAATAAAATGTCGTTATATTACATACACATCGTTGTTATTATTTACAAATGATCAATTGCAATATGGGCCCTTTCGCCAGTAATTCTGGGCCCCTAAGGCTTAAGGCCGTCTGCTTCTTCCCCGGGTCCACTTCCACCGCCCCGGTTGTGCTGCAGCGATACCTCTCCGGAATGCCTCCACCGACCTCCCTCCGGCCTGCGCTCCACCGACCTCCCTCTGGACTGCGCTCCACCGAACTGGAAGACAGGACACCCAGGTAAGTTTTCATTTGGCAACAGGTTCGATTTGGTAAACGTTTCGACCAAAAAGACCCCCCCTTTTTCCTTCCTTCTCTCCAGCCGTGTACTCAGCCCTGGGTTCCCCCTTGTCCTTCTCCCTCCTCTCAGCCCCCGCCGAACTCCTCCCTTCTCCGACCGTGTACTTCGGTCTTACTGCCTCCCCGACAACTGCTCCGGCCCTTCCCCGCCGAACTTCTCCCGTTTCTCCAGCCGTGTACTCGGTCCAGGCTGCTCCCCGACCACCCTGTCGTATATCTTCCTCAGCCCTCCCCGACCGCTCCCGTTCCCCGAACGGCTCCCCGACCTCTGCTATCAACAAGGAGTGACCAGCTTACCTAGTTTATTCAGCCGCGTCGTCGTCTTCCTCCTCACCGTCCTCCTCCGGTTCCCCCTCTCCTGCAGCCTCCTCCGTCTCCGGCTGCTGCTGCTCCTAGGGCCGGCCGCAGGTTTTACAGGTATCCCGTTGGCTTAAGTCCACAAATCTGTTCCGGGTTATAACCACAGTCTCGAACTCACCTCCTGGGAGCATCACTAGAGAGGTGGTCTGGCTCCCCTCCCCTAACTGGCGCACATCTAGCCCCTGCTCCTCCGGGGGCAGTAGTCTCTGTGCCAGTCGTCTCAGGGTCGCCGACCCTTGGTAATCCGATTGCCAGCCCCAGCCCCAGCCTCCTCAGCATGTCCTTCCTCCGTAGCTCCGGAGCTGTGGGTGCGGGGGTGGATGTCACCGGAGTCCCCAGCTCCCAGTTTGATAACACTGTTACACGTGGTCCTGCCTCCATCGGCGGTGGGGGTAGTTTAGCATCATTCAGGGAGGCCCTCACCCCGCCAGTAGTAGCACTCTGGTCTCCCCCTCCTCCGCGTCAGTTAGTTCCAATTTCATGAGAAATTCGCCATGGGGCAAGTTCACCACTAACCCATCCAGTCCTATGGCTATCACTCTCCCCTCCCCCCCTTTCACCGGTGACTGCTCCTGCCTTTGCTGCCTGGCCAGGAGTTCAGCGGCTTCCCTCTCATCCTTCTCCTTCTGTCTCTTTTCCGCCTCCACCTTTTCTCTCTCCTGCTTTTCTATCTCTTCCCGCTGCTTCCTCTCCTCATCTCGCTGCTTTTTCTGCTCTGCCTCTTGGGCTTTCTTCCTTTTCTCCTCTGCCTCTGCCTCTATTCTCTTGGCTTCAGCTGCCCTTTTCTTTTCTAGCGCCTCCAACTGTTTCTTCAGCTGCTGCGTCTGAATATCAATCCCGGCCAGTCCAGTGGGAGATAAGGTAGAGAGCACCCCCTCCTCCACCGCCCCTTGCGCCGCCGACCCTGACTCGAATCCCCCAATTCCTTCCCCTTCACCGACCCCGCCGAAGTATCCGCCGAAGGAGTTTTCACCATAGCAAGGGCATCGTCTAGATTAAGAGATCTGTTTAGTGACACGTCTGTAGCCTCAGAGACATTCACCGAAGTGTCCAGTCCATACAATGTGAGTTCAGTGCCCTGGACCCCCACTGGGCCCCCTTTTTCCCCACTTCCTCCGGCTTCCTCCTTAGGTCCCTCCCCCAACACCTCCTCCTCGTAAGACTTAAGTTCCTCCTCAAACCCCGGATCCACTAAATCATAGTCCACCTCCGCCCCCGGGAACAGTCTCTTGAGTCTTATCATCATTTGATTAGGTGTTTCCCCCTTCCTGCCGTACTTGGCACACAGGTCTGCTATCTTAGCTTTTTCCTCGTCTATCTTAGTCCTCACTTCGGCGGTGCTGGTGCGTACAGCTGGTTTAGTCCGACTCCCCACTATCCCCCCCGAAGACTCAGGTGGGCCCGGTGGCGGCTGCTCACCCCGCCTCCCCCCGCTGCACTCCCTCTCCGGAGAAGCCTGAGCTGACGCTGCTGCCGCCGAGGACTTCCCCTTGCCCCCTTTGATATCCTTTTTTACTCTCTTCTTCTCACTTTTACCCCCCGCCGAGTCACTGGGGTTCTTCCTCTTCCCTGATGAGCGGGTGCCAGCGCTAGGTGGGCCCGCCGGAGAGCTCTTCGATTTTGCCTCCTCTTGCTTCTTCTCAGGTGATATCTGGATTAACATCTGCTCCAACGTGTGTGCAGACATAGTGTAACTGCCAGGAGTGTCGCCTTCCCCCAGCTGTATTCCTGGGGAGCTTAAGTCACTGAAGGGGCTACCCCCCGGCAACACCTTCTGTGGGGTTAGCTGTTTTCGGGGCTTACTTCCTTGTCCTCTGGTGCTTCCTACGTTGGGGAACTCCAGCATCACCGGCTCCCCCGGCTGCCATTCGTCCGCGTCATACTCTTTATGTACAGATCTTATATGCCCCCGGAGGTCACCCTCCCTCTTCTTGCGAACTTAGTGGGAGCACTCTGGATACAGTGGGCAGCGGTGCCCAAGCCCCGCTCCGGCGTGGCCCTCCACATGTCGCTCCAGGGTGTCCTTTCTTGCAAATACTTTTACTATTCCCCTGTCGGCGCACGTCTGGCAGGCGAACTCCGGAGTGTCTCCGGCTCCCTCCCCCTTAGACTTGGCCTGTCATGGCATGCTGGCCGTGAAGACCTCCAAGTCGGCGTAGTGGAAAATTTCTTGTCCTCGTAGATTAGGTGCTTGCTTCTCTGTCGCATTCTGAGTTGACTGAGCACCTCGCCCTTCCTTTATACCTCCCCGGCCCCGAGACGTCCCGCCTCCTCCCGTGTCCCCCTTTGCTCTGATTGGTTGGTTGCTTTCAGCGAGCTCGGCGGGCCATGGGAAAGTCGCCTGGGTATTCCCCTCCCCACTTCGGTGGCGTGGGAACCCTGTGTCAGGCGGTCTCCGCTCGTGGGAGCGCCCCTCCTCCCTTCTATACTTCTTTTTTATTGGCTGGCGACCTGTCTCCCGTTTATGTGGCGATCTCCCTATTGGCCGAGGTGACTGACCCCTGGATCTAACCTGACTTCTACCATGGCGCCTCCTCTCCGCCGAACGGCTCCGCCGTCTCTCCCCTTCCCTGGCTACCACCACCGATTTCACCTCTCTGGCGCCTCTCTCCGTCCTCTCCCGGCTGTGGGACCCGCCCGGGCTCCCATGTCGTCGTCTCTCCCCTCCTTCTTTGCTCGGGGATCTAGTTTTCTTAGAAGAAGTTTGCTGGCTTCTTGGCACCACCAACCACGTGTCATTTGTTGCCGCCATCTTGCCGTCAACCGTCGTCATGACGTCACCGCGAGCGCTGGGTCCCGGCGGGTCCTCCCCTATTATCGCCCGGGGAGACCTTAGGCTGGTGACCAGCGGCCCCCCTTCCTGGGCCTCGGAGAGGCGGAGACCAGTTTGAGATGTACGTCGGGTGATGCTTTGTAGGAAGGTCTTCCTCTTTGAGGTCATGATGAAGCGCATGGAGACCATTCCTCTCCACCTTCTCTCCTCCTCTCGAGTGATTGCCTTCCTCTCCTCCGGCACCCCCCGCGTTCCTCTCTTCTACTCTTTGATTAGCTTCATTTTCGTTTTGTGCCCATATTAATTCCTGTTTCCATCTATTCCAGGCTCGCCGCTGCTTTCTCCAGTCCTCTTGCATTTTCAGATACACCGGTGCCGTCCTCCGTTCCCGCCGAAGCCGATCATATTCATCCATTCTCTCACCATTTTCTTTGATTTCCAGCCTTCTTTTCTCACGCAGGTCTTCAGTTTCTTTTTCAGATAACCCATCAGGAATATGGGTCAGGTCGCCAGAAAGCAGTAGATTTTGTGTTTTTGGGTCATTTTGGACTTTTATGGCTGTGGAAAAAGACGTTGTGAACCAATATTTTCTTACATAGACTCATTTGATAGAGAACACTTAGGGCTATCAGAAAGATGTCAATTTGTGGTCATCCATCAAACACTTTAGGACTTATAGCCTGCCGAAGTGAAAAAACGGCCAAATTTGTTCTTTTTTATACTTTTTGTATTTTTCACAAGTGTACTATATTGAATAAAGAACACTATAGAGTATCCCAAAGTTATTTTTTGTATTGTATATGATCATAGGTATCATTTCCATGAGGTTTGGACATGTTACTAAGTAAGAATTTCTCATGATGTGTCTTTCAAAATGGAAATCTGTAATTTGTAACGTCCGATACCTAAATCTAAATCGGTTATAAAACATGGAAAAAATGAAGCTTCAAAATCTTTGTTATTACCCATATGAAGGGCCCTATCATCCCCTACTTTGGTGAAGAAATTGTGTGTCTACCAGCAATTGTTTCCATATTAGAGCAGCTTATGTGAAATAATTCTGATAAAAGTACCGGACGTTACGTAACGTCCGGTACTTTTATCATCATTTAGGAGGCAGTCTACTGTGCATGCATAACTCAGATTTTTGTTCCATTCTGTAATTGAAGTCAATAATAGACATATTGGCCTTGTTATTTCATGTGTTTGTTATGCATAATGGGACATTCTTATATTACTGAGAGCAACTTCAATTACCTCCATATTTCATTATTTTGGTACCGGACGTTACATGACACAAAACAAGCAATAAAAATGGAACCGGATGGCCTAGATCGGTATTTTTTGGTCTTCTGAGCTGAGGAGATGTACCTTGACAATTTTGTTAAGGTTATATAAAGTAATTAGAAAATTAGTTTTTCAGGGCCTTCAAGGGCAAAATCTTACACTTTCTGACGACCTGACCCATATCCCAGCTAGGCAGGAGTGGCCCACCCAGTGGAATCTTCGGCAAGTCGGCATCCCACCGTTCGGGAGGTTTTCGGGGCTCCATTGAGTTACTCATCACGCCACCGTCTGCTGGCCTGCTCTGCGTCACCGCTCGTATCATGGCGTTCCCCTCTCCCCCTGGTAACTCCCGCCCTCCGCCGAGGTCTCTCTCTGGTGGTACCTTCTTGATAGAGTCGAAGTGTACTACTTTCACAAGGCGCCCCTTCCGTATGGTGAACAACACCTTTCCCCGAACCTGGACCACCGTCCAGGGGCCCGTCCAGTATGACTGAAGCTTTGGAGAGATGCCCTTACTCTTGAGTGGGTGGTAGTAGAAGACTGTGTCCCCTTCCACTATGTTTACTGCCCCTGCCCTCACATCGTAGTTACGCCTCTGCCTCTCTACGGCCCGACCCAGCACTTCCCGAGCATAGTGAAAGGTTTGGGCCATCTGCACCTGCAGTTCTGCCACATATCCTTCCAGGGAGCTCGGCGGGGGCCCCGCCGGATAGAGTAGAGCCAAGGGGGTGGTAGTCTCTCGGCCCATCATCATCATATTGGGTGTTATGTTAGTAGAGGAGTGAGCGGAGGCTCTGTATGCTGCCATTACATAGGGCAATTTCCTGTCCCAGTCCCTCTGGTCCTTGGCCACCGTGGTGGCCAACAGCATCTCTATGGTTCGGTCAGCCCTCTCCACCATCCCATCACTCTGGGGGCGGAAGGCACATGTCCTAGTCTGGCTAACTTCCAACAACCTTAGGACCTCCTGGAACACCGCCGACTGGAAATTACGGCCCTGATCGGTGTGGACCGTCCCCGGGGGTCCCAGGCGGCACACAAACTCCTCCACGAAGACTCTAGCCACCGTTTCTGCCTGCTGATCCCTCATGGCATACGCCTCTGTCCACTTGGTGAAATAATCGGCAATCACCATAATGTACTTGTTCCCTTCCCTAGTCACTGGTAGGGGGCCCATGATGTCCATGGCTACCCTCTCCATAGGCAGACCTACCGCCACATGCCCCATGGGTGCTCGGTGGGGTGGCCTGGCCGACTTCCTCCTCACACAGGGTTCACACCTGGCACACCACCAAGTGGCATCCCGCCGAAACTCGGGCCAGTAGTAGCTATCCTGAAGACGCCGGATGGTTCTGTTCCGCCCCAGATGCCCCCCAAGCTTGAGCCATGCACCTGTCGGAGGACCTCCTCCCTCATAGCTCGGGGGACAGCTACCTGGAACCTTGACTGCCCCGCCGGCTCCACCCACCACCGGCCCAAGATACCGTTAACCTCCCCCAGCAGGTCTCTCTGGGCTGCCCACGCCTTCAGTTCATAGCCAGCCCCTCCCAGTTCCGCCGGGTCCACCTCCTCCCCTTCTATCAACTTCTTCACTTGCTGCAGGATGGGGTCAGCTGCTTGCTCCCTTTCCCAGTCCAGCTCTTCGGGGGAAGCTATCTCAGCCGGCGAGGGGGACTCCGCTGAAGCCTCCGGCGAGATCTCCTCCCCTACTGTTTCTGGGGGTGCTTCCCTCCTCCGCCCCTGAGCACGAGTGATCACTCTGCACACTTCCATTCCTGCCTCCTCTCTCCCACACTGTCTGCACGGCCTACGAGATAAGCCATCAGCATTCCCGTGAAGCTTCCCCGCCCTATGCTCTATCCTTAGGTCATAGGTGTCCATCACTTGCAGCCACCGAGCGATTTGCCCATCAGGTTCCTTGAACCCCATTAACCACCAGAGGGACGCATGGTCTGTCCTTACTCTCGTAGGCCGTCCTATCAAATAATGCCTGAACTTCTTCAGAGCAAAGACAATGGCCAGCAGCTCCCTTCTGGTCACACAGTAATTCCGCTCCGCTTTATTTAGGGTGCGGCTAGCATAAGCCAAGACCCTTTCGTGCCCCTCCTGCTCTTGTGACAGGACTGCCCCCAGTCCGGTGTCACTGGCGTCGGTGTCCAGTCTCAGTTCCCCCTCCAGCCGAGGAAAGGCTAGGATGGGGGCTCTAATAAGCTCCTGCTTCAGATGCTCGAAGGCCAGCTGGCAGTCTCGGTCCCATTCAAACTTCCTTCCCTTCTCTGCCAGGCTGGACAGGGGCTTGGCTACTGCTGAGAAATCTTTGACAAAATTTCGGTAGTACCCGGCTAACCCAGGAAACTGCGCACTTCGGTGATATTCTGAGGGGTGGGCCACCCCTCCACCGCCTCTACTTTGGCTGGGTCGGTGGCTATCCCCTCCTCACTCACCATATGCCCCAGGAACATCACTCTCCTTCTGGCCAATTGGAACTTGCTTGGTTTGATCTTAAGCCCCGCCTGGATACGCTGTCTAACACCTCCTCCAGCCGGTGAAGGTGCTCTTCAAAGGTAGATGAGAAGACTACGACGTCATCCAGATATACTAGGCAGGTCTCCCACTGTAGGCCCCGCATCACCACCTCTATGACTCTTTCAAATGTCCCGGGTGCATTGCATAACCCGAAGGGCATACGGCGGAACTGAAACAATCCCCGGTGGGTGGCAAATGCAGTCTTCTCCCTGTCCTCGGCGGCTATGTCCAACTGCCAGTAGCCACTAGCTAAGTCCAGGGAGGAAAACCAGGCAGCCCCGGCTATGGTGTCGAGGCAATCCTCTACCCGAGGCAGCGGGTAGGCATCCTTGATAGTGACAGCATTTAGCCGCCGATAATCAACGCAGAACCTCGTTGTACCATCCTTTTTTTTTACTAGTACAATGGGGGATGCCCAGGGCCCCACCGCCGGCTCGATTACCCCCGCTTCCAGCATCTTATCCACTTCCTCGTCTACCACCTGACGCCTGTGAGGTGCCAGACGCCCCGGCGGCTGTTTCAGGGGAGCTGCGCCCCCCGTGTTGATGTGGTGTTGAGCCAGAGTAGTATGGCCCCTGTCCTCCGGCCCCAGCTGGAATGCGTGGATCCTACTCCTGAGCAAAGTGGCCAATGCCCTCCTCCTGTGCGCCTCAGTCCCGTCCACCAGCTCAGCCACCACCTTCCTACCTTCCGCCGTTAGTTCCTGCCTTCCCACCACACGACACCTTCCACCGATCCCCCCTTCGCCAGCCTCCACCGAAGTCAGGGTTCCCAGCGTTTCGGCGCGGTGGATTGTCAAGGCTTCCCCTCCCGGGTTCAAAACCCGCACACATGCTTGCCCTTCCTCTGGGACTATTAGCCCTCGCCCTACCAGGAACAGGCTACTCTTTCCCACCGATGCCGCCTTTTCCACCATCCCTTCCTGCCCTTCAGGCCAATCCCCTAAGACCTGGCCCTCCACCAGCGCTTCCTGCCCGCCGGCTACCACCGCTGCTCTGGCACACACGATCCTCCGGACCAGCCCTTCTGGATTCGAGTCCCCCCCCGGCCACGCCACCGATGCTTCCGCCATATCCACCTTGATACGGTGGTCCTTCAGGAAGGAAGCTCCCAAGATGGCCTCATTGCCAATCTCTGCTACTGTAAACGTGGTAGTCGTGATTGTAGACCCCAGTTGAAAGCTTCCAGTGAACTTCCCCCACACCGCCATGGGCCTGCCGTCGGCGTTAAAGATGTCACTTTCGGCGGGATCCAAATCGGGGTATCCCCCTGCCCGTCTCCACCAGTCCACTGACAACAGGTTAAGGGACGACCCAGTATCCACCAACAGCTGTACCTCCTTTCCGCCTATCTTCCCAGCCACTATTATCCCGTTACCCCCTTTTTCCTGTCTCCCCTGCACCCTCTCGTCCGGCCATTTCTTTTCAACCCTAACAAGGCCGCTGGTCAGGGTCGATTCTAGTTTTCCGCCGGGCGGGAAGCGCTTAGCGGAGCTGAGTCCACTTTCTTCTCGGCATCTCCCCCCTTCTTCAGTTGGGGGCACTCCCTCTTAAAATGGCCCTCCTGCCCACACTGGAAGCAGCCTGTTCACCTCCGGGTGGTCGCCTGGGACCCTGCATCTACCTTCTGGCTCAGCTCCTTCACCTTGGCGGCCATCTCGTCCATCTTGGTGCAATAAGTTGTCATCTTCTCGGTGAGGGAGGCGTCGGCGGCTCTCACTTTGAACTTGTCTACCCCTTCCCGGTTGATGGTCTTCAGATAGGCCTCCGCCCCTATTGCTGTCATAACAGCTGCCTGCAGGTCCTTGGGCTGCGTCTGATATACCCACTGCCTAAGCTGACTGTCTCCCAAAGCGGACAGGAACCGGTCCAGAACCAATGCGTTCACCGTCTTTGCATCGGCGTCGGGGTAAGCTAGCCGTGTGTATTTTGTAAGTTCCTCTTGCACTGGTTCGGAGGAGCGCTTTGTAAGTTTCCATCTGATTAGGCGGTTCGAACCTGAGTTCCAAGGCCTCCCTCAGCTGCTGATACCCTTCCGCCGTAGCTGGTTTAACCCCTGTAAGCAATCGCCGGGCCGGTCCTGTTAGGCTCAACCTAAGAAACATTCCGGCCTCCTCGGGTGTCCACCCATTAACCCTTACGCACAAATCAAAATGGTTGAAATAGTCCGCCAAATCACCAGTCCCATCAAATTGGTAGGTTTAATAATTGGCTTCCGCCCCTCGGCTGGTCCACACTCATCTCCTCCTCCTCCTCCGATCTTCCTCCTCCCACCTCTACCGGCGACGACACCTTCTCCTTCTCCTATCTCTCCCTCCTCCACCGGAGGCGTCCGGCCCCTCCGTGGGGGAATCAG
The DNA here is from genome assembly GCA_949317995.1 of Acholoe squamosa. NCBI lineage: Eukaryota > Metazoa > Annelida > Polychaeta > Phyllodocida > Polynoidae > Acholoe > Acholoe squamosa. The sequence continues at coordinate 48,202,575 of OX439037.1, forward strand.
GCGCCTTCTTAATCCCTCTCTCCTTTCCACTTTTACCTGTTCGGGGGGCTCTCTTCGTGCCCGACCTCCCTGACCCGCCTCTGGTTGTCTCCTGTTTACCTCTCTGCCCTCGTCCACCGGGCGTTCCTTGAACTCTACTTCTTCGTCCTCCTCAGTAACGCCCTCAGCGTCCTCAGGTAATTCAGGTAAGTAGATCTCTCCCCCTTCAGCCTCTCTAGCTTCCTCCTCCACCTCCTGAGCCCTTTCTTCCTCTCCCTCAGGCAGTTGAGGTTGCACTAGGGGTGTTCTCTCATCCCAATCCCACCCCTCTGCGGCTCTTCCTTCTGTCGCAGGGGTTCCACCGATCATGGGAGGCCGCCCCAACGCCATCTCCGGTTTTCTCTGGCGGCCTCTCAACCCCTGTGGTCCACCCTCCGCCCCTTTTTCCAGATTCTCGTCCTTCTTTACCGCAGACCTCAACTCCATTTTCTTTTCTCCAGATCCTCCCTCAGCCATTCTTCGATCTCACCGGACGCAGGTTCGTAGAAAAGTATTAAGAACACCGCTGTCACCAATGTAGCGCCCGTTCGTATTATGAATGATCGAAGAACACAACCCGTCAAGTAAAATTAACTCGCTTGGTTTATTGCCCTGGCACTCCTTGGCCACACCATCTAAATGCCTCTCTGCTACACTATCCATACCTCACAGTACCTACCAGTACATATCCATACCTCACAGTACCTACCTCAGTACGTATCCATACCTCACAGTACCTACCTCAGTACCTACCAGAACCTATCCATACCTCACAATACCTACCTCAGTACCTATCCATACCTCACAGTACCTACCTCAGTACCTACCAGTACCTATCCATACCTCACAGTACCTACCTCAGTACCTACCAGTACCTATCCATACCTCACAGTACCTACCAGTACCTATCCATACCTCACAGTACCTACTTCAGTATGTACTACTACTTACCCATACCTGGGCAGTCTATGGTTGTGCACTGGGTAGTGTATAGTAGGCCTAGGGTATGGTAATGTACTAGGTAGGTATATGGTAGTGTACTAGGTAGCTACTGGATAGGTATGGGTAGTTGTTACACTGAATATTATTTAGCATTAGTGATATGTGTCTTCTATGTTCAAATGCAACTTCTATATATGAATTGACTGTAATTGTTTCAAGTACTGTTGTATTTTCTGAGGGGAGAGGGTAGCCTAGGGTGCATTGTTAGATCCCCATATAAGCCGATTGTCTGGGCAGAAATAGTTTCGCTAGCACAACTACGACGCAGATCTATTTGTATTGATGTTGGGGTCGGGATGGTCTATGTTGCAGGTGCCATATTCACTGCAAATTATACTGAATATTGTCACTTCGGGATGGATAGCCCCCCGGTCTCATGGCCCTGTGGTTTCCCGGCCCCAGTATCCCCTGGCCCCCATTCCCACATCCAAAAAAGCAGTTTTTACAATATAAAACTTACATAATTCCTATATCTCCATTTTACCGTAAAAAAACACTGCAAATTCATCTTTTCTCCCTTGTTTACACTTCTACCTATAGTACCTACCTCAGTACCTACCAATACCAACCCGTACCTAACTCAGTACCTACCAGTACCTATCCATACCTCACAGTACCTAACTCAGTACCTATCCATACCTCACAGTACCTAACTCAGTACCTACCAGTACCTATCCATACCTCACAGTACCTACCTCAGTACCAATCCATACATCACAGTACCTACCTCAGTACCTACCAGTACCTATCCATACCTCACAATACCTACCTCAGTACCTATCCATACCTCACAGTACCTACCTCAGTACCTACCAGTACCTATCCATACCTCACAGTACCTACCTCAGTACCTATCCATACCTCACAGTACCTACCTCAGTACCTACCAGTACCTATCCATACCTCACAGTACCTACCTCAGTACCTATCCATACCTCACAGTACCTACCTCAGTACCTACCAGAACCTATCCATACCTCACAATACCTACCTCAGTACCTATCCATACCTCACAGTACCTACCTCAGTACCTACCAGTACCTATCCATACCTCACAATACCTACCTCAGTACCTATCCATAACTCACAGTACCTACCTCAGTACCTACCAGTACCTATCCATACCTCACAGTACCTACCTCAGTACCTATCCATACCTCACAGTACCTACCTCAGTACCTACCAGTACCTATCCATACCTCACAGTACCTACCTTAGTACCTATCCATACCTCACAGTACCTACCAGAACCTATCCATACCTCACAATACCTAACTCAGTACCTATCCATACCTCACAGTACCTACCTCAGTACCTACCAGTACCTATCCATACCTCACAGTACCTACCTCAGTACCTATCCATACCTCACAGTACCTACCTCAGTACCTACCAGTACCTATCCATACCTCACAATACCTACCTCAGTACCTATCCATACCTCACAATACCTACCTCAGTACCTATCCATACCTCACAGTACCTACCTCAGTACCTACCAGTACCTATCCATACCTCACAATACCTACCTCAGTACCTATCCATACCTCACAATACCTACCTCAGTACCTATCCATACCTCACAGTACCTACCTCAGTACCTACCAGTACCTATCCATACCTCACAGTACCTACCTCAGTACCTATCCATACATCACAGTACCTACTTCAGTATGTACTACTACTTACCCATACCTGGGCAGTTTATGGTTGTGCACTGGGTAGTGTATAGTAGGCCTAGGGTATGGTAATGTACTAGGTAGGTATATGGTAGTGTACTAGGTAGGTACTGGATAGGTATGGGTAGTTGTTACACTGAATATTATTTAGCATCAGTGATATGTGTCTTCTATGTTCAAATGCAACTTCTATATATGAATTGACTGTAATTGTTTCAAGTACTGTTGTATTTTCTCTCTGTCTCAATAAAATATAATATGAGAGTCAGTGTAGTCGTGACGTCACTAGTTCAGACGCGCCTACAGTCATACGGCAGTCGACAACTGTTATCCAAAATACAAGTCAGTCATCTCTCACCAGTCTGTTGTATGAAGCTCTCTAAGAAAATTAGCCATGTGCTTTCAGGACCGCACAATGTTACCACAGTGACAGAGATGAAGGGAAGACTAGAAGGTCACCGAGATGACCGAGTGTCGTACCTTTTCTGTGTTCAGAACAATCCACCCTCATCCTCCTGGTATCTCTACACTACACTACAGAGCCTGTGTACTGTTGTTTATATTGCTATAGGGCCAGGGCACCGCTGGGCACCAAGGCAGACAAAGCAGGGTGGCACACAACCCATCAAGGCGTTCATTGGAGCAAGACGATGTAACTATCTGAACACACGGCCAGAGTACCCACCTGTCATGGATGGAGGATGGAGGGGGCAGTGGTCAAGCCCGATAGCAGCCCGTCAGATAGCCTCCCCCCCCTCCCCCCCCCCCTCCAGACCCCTTGTCTACCCATCCAACACCTCCCCTGGTCACACCACCATTTGAACTAGTTTGCTAAACTCTAGGTGCCCAGACTAACCCATTGCTGCATCTTTAGATAGAATGGCTGCAACGCCATTTGGCTAGTTGTTAAGGGGAAATAAGAACGGAAAACGCCTTTCTGTTCCACAATCCTAGGTTTGGCTGGTATTCTAATGTCCGACTTTGTATGACTAGTACCAGAGAACAACATGTCCCCAGTACTAGCTGGGCTCTTGCCTAATTGTGCGAGGTGATTGTGCGGGAGATGGGCCACCCCTCACACTCCCTGATACCCTTAGACTCTCACCCGTGTGGCTTCTCCCTCACATTGCTTGCTGCCCTCAAACCCGGTCCCCTGATAAGGTTGTCGTTTGTCTTTGAAGTCCTGGCCCTCCCAAGGGTCAAGGCCGGAGCCGTCAGATAAGGGAGAGCTGCTCAAAGAGTGTCCCATTGGGCTGAGCAGCTCAGTGTAAAGATGTGGGGCAGGGTGAGCAGTTCATGGTGCAGCTCGTGCTTGGGGTATTTTGTATGGCAGGATTACGGTATTGAGCTGGTATGCAGGGTGTTAAGGCTTGCATAGGGCTGCAAGGGCTCAGCTTTTCGATGTCATGCAGCCATCTTGTCCCCCATTGGCAAGCAAGCAGCTCTCTCTCTCTCTCTCTCTCTCTCTCTCTCTCTCTCTCCCTCTCTCTCTCTCCCTCTCAGTGTCATAGCAATTATATTAAAAGTGTTTGTCTTGTTTAAGAAAATCCTACCTTCAAGCAAATCTCACCTTCAAGGTCATAAACATGTGAGGTGCGCTCATCTAGCATGTGCAGATAGGACGGGGACATGTCAGACTTCATGCCACCGACGAACTGCATTTTATAAGCATGTTTCCCAAATGCCATCCACGGCCGACGTCGGTGACTGAGGACAGGCACCCGACCGTCTGGTAGTTTGTATTGTCTGTATTAGGACTCAGAAGCTGGTTCCTGATACAAGTTAGCAGCTAGTTCCTGACAGTAGGGCAGAAACCAGTTAAATAAAGTGACTGATTGACCTTTGTTAGATTGCTAATTCAGTAAAGCGTGCTGTCCTCTATCTCATAGCGGATCATTTATGATTCGTCGGTGTTAGGTAATCCAGTATTATAACGCTCACTGCTCCAGACGTAAAGATTTCACCATCTACTAGGATAGCAAACACGGGCACACACCTAACCACACTACGATTAACGGAAGAAAGGGTGGTTTAAGAGGAAGATGTGGGCAGGCGCAGAAATTTGGTGGCAATTTCAACGCTCACAAATAGCCGTGGTGCAATCGGACACAGTGCGAGATGAACGTATTGCGTATGATTATTACCAGTTATTTCTTAGGGTTAAAAATTGTTGCTCGTTGTTATGAGGCCTTTCTCTTTACAAAGGGTGTCATGAAATGTTTCTTTTTGAAATGCCACAAATTTGAGAAGGGTATTTGTGACGAATTAAAGTCCAGAAAATAGTGTCATTGTTAACCTCCGAAATCTACACGTGCAATTTGTGCATTAAACCAGCTTGTAATTCCTATAAATCAATGGCTGAACCAGTGAGGCATTGAAATCAAAAACAGCAAATTCTGATAAAACATCAGATAAATCACGATCCTAAAAACAAAAACGCAATGCAGATCCTCCAATCAAGAAGCAAAACGCGTGGAGCTCAGGGTAAAAAGGGAAAAGGCAGATTAATATTCGGCCAATTTTGGGGCCACGTGATGCCCTGATTGGACAAATACTGACCGGGCTTTGTTTACTGCATTCTCCACGCACGCAGGCTCTCACACACATCTCTACCCAAGACTAAAAATCTCCCCTGTGAGGCCGGAGACGAGTATAGCAGACAGGTCACAAGTCATTCTCCTCTATCGTTGGCTTCTAGTGGTAATTGAATACGAGGATAAACACCTTTATCTGCATCTGTTAGCTTAAATGCGAAACAACCGAAAACAACAGTGAACAGTGGCCCAGGGAGACAGATGAGGACGGACATCCAGCGTGAAGACCATGGCAGGAGAGCGTGTATTCCCATCTGGATCCCTAGAGGTTTACCAGGCATGCAGATTGCACTAGGCCTCCCAGGGGTAAGGTAGTGAGTTGCAGTTCTACCTGGGGGTTAGCGGCACCAACTGTCCCTCCAGGGTTAACACTCCATGTGCAGCAGACAAACACAGGTTCCACTACCAGAGAGACAAACAATATTTAACTATGGGAGCCCTGGAGGGGTGGAGTAGGGTAAGGGGCGGACACCATGCATGGTGGGGAATAGAGAGAATGGGTGGTAATATGGAGATTAGCTAATCTGGTGTGGGGAGAGCAAAAAGGGAATTAGAGGCCCATCTCCTTGTTACCAGTCCCAGGCAAATTATGGAAAGGACAGTCTATGAGAAAATCCATGACATTCTTGAGGGAAATTCTCTACTTTCTGATAGTCAGTTTGCCTTTTGTATGTCCAGGGCAACAAATGATGCTGCCTTTAAATTTGTTATTGATGTCTATAAGGCAAAAGATAGTGATCTTATGCAAGCTTGTTTCGTGGACTTGCGGAAGTCTTTTGATAGTATTCACCATGGTGAATTGTTAAATCACATGCACAATCTTGGTCTTCCAACCATATACTGTGCATATCTTGGTAATAGAAGCCAGTGGGCCAAATGCATTGGCACCACATCTGACATCTTACCTGTTAAATATGGTGTCCCCCAGGGCTCCATATTACTTTTTATCTACTTTCTAAGCAATCTCCCTCTAGTGTTACTTACTATAAAATAATAATGGTTGCAGATAATGTGGTGTTCTATACTCAGCGTAATAACCTAACTAATGCTGTAAAGTGTCTTCAGTCTGATGCTACTGATGTCTATAATTGGTTTAGCGAAAGTGTTCAATGCATCAATACTAGCAAAACAAAGATTGTAGTATTCTGACTCTAACACCCAACTAGTCTCTTTAAAAATGGGTCCTACCACATTGTCTGTAAACAATAATATCTTGGTGTAATTATTGATGATCAACTATGTCTCAGCAAAACTGTAACACACAAGTAACAGATGCTATATGGTAGGCAAAATGCGCCGGGAGATTTCATCTAACACTGTACGCGTGGTGTACAAACACACTATCCTCCCTGTATTAGAATATTGTGGTTTTCTCTACAATGGGGTTGCTGACTACCAACACAAATGTCTACAACATGTCCAGAATAGGTGGTTAAGAATATCTCTATATGTCAAAATTAGATACCCTGTACTCAGTCTACATATATGGACACTAGTATAGACTGTCTTAATGTCAGATTTGATATCCAGTTGCTCACACTCCTTCATAAATATATCTACGAGCAAAATCATGATACTGAATCATTGGGTGTACAGTAACAGGCAGCACCCACCCGTTTCAAAAATACAGCACTCCTAGGCTATCCCCTTGCTGCAAAGCTAGGTTATAGGAAAAGCCCATTGTATAGTGGGATGGAATTGTGGAACCAACTTAATGCCTCTTGCAGAATAACAACCTCTAGAGACCTATTCAAATCCAAGTCAAAAGTAACTGTTTTAAAGATTTTGACCAAAAAGAAGCTAATGTAAGCGATGAAACTCTGTCATGCAGGTCTTATAAATATTTGGTGTTGTGAATGCAACAAATGATAATTAATAACTTGCATATTGTATAATGCCTATTTGTGCCTTACCAGTGCTCTGAGATGCTCAGGGACCTGAGATTTATATATTTCTCTGTTGACAATGCTCAATGTTACTAACATCTGTCTTTTTCATATATTTGAAATAATATTGCTCTATACTTATATAGTCAAATTGAAGAATTGAGAAGAACAGTGCTTGATGTCATTATTTGATATTGGCTAACCCATCGCACTTTTAATTATCAGCAGTATACCAAATGACAAGCGCTTGATGTACAGTGCTACTTCTTTTAAAGTTAACTCATCACACTACAGGACTAATTACCCATGTCATTTTGAAAATCAATTTCTGCAATAAATACATCATAAATCCAATTGATAATACAGACTGATAGGGGTGTGACAAGTAGAACAACATGTCCTGTTTGTAGTGATGTACACTCATACATTTCCTGCTACACGATACACACAAACTTATAAACTACCTACACACATTTTCATATACTACTCAGTATACTCACACACATATACATTGCTCTTACATTCTTTCATATTCATTCACTCACACACACACACACATTTACATAGAACTCACACACATATGTGTACAATTCATAGGAATAGGCATATACCATTCAATCACATTCATATACTACTCACATACAGATACTTAATACTTACAGGCACATACCAGGTTGGAGACAAGGCTGTGAAGACACCCCAGACTTGCAACGTATCCTATACTCAAGAATATCAACATGAACATATCTATAGACAGCATTAGAAATATACCCAGGGCCATTTCTAGCCCTGCCCCTCCCCCTTATCACTAGAGCATCACCATGACATGTACATAGTGTAGGGGTCGGCGAAAACACTTAGGGAAACCGGGAGTTGAACCCAGGAAATCTCAGCCTTCAGACGATTGCTCTACCACTGAGCTACTTCCCCGTACAACGTTTTCTACCTTCCACCCACGCCTGGACTGGGGTGACACAGAGAGGAGACATGTGATTACACTACGACCGGCCCCTGAGAGTCAGCACATCACGCGCCGGGAAATCACATTCCCCTACACAGCCCCCAACCAGCTTCGACCACCGCTGACCAGCAACCCGGCTCTCCTCCCAACCAGACGATTGGGCTTTATCAGGCAGTGCGAGACATTCCCGATTCCCTGGTCAACTGCCGGTACAAGTACTGGAAGGTCGAAGCGCCTGCCATGTCACACCAGCCCAGGTACCGAGTTCTGTAGCCCCCCTCATGCGGGTCAGGACCACTCAGTTTCCCTACCATTGTAAGGGTTGGCGAAAACATTTAGGGAAACCGGGAGTTGAACCCGGGACCTCTCAGCCTTGAGACGATTGCTCTACCACTGAGCTACTTCCCTGTACAACGTTTTCTACCTTCCAGCCCCGCCTGGACTGGGGTGACACAGAGAGGAGACATGTGATTACACTACGACCGGCCCCTGACTGGCGCCGGGAAATCACATTCCCCTACACAAGTGAGTGCAAGGAAACGATAGGAGGTGTGAATTTTACTGTGTTCATGGGGTTGGGGAAGGGAGGTGAGGGGCCTGCAGTATTCACACACTGTAGATGTAAGGCTAACCCATCCCAGGTTCACTGATCAGGGAAACCACATTAAAACATGATCAAGGTCAGAAAATGTTAAATTTCTTGACACTGAGGGAAAATATCTTAAAAATATTAGTATGTTCTTGTAGAGCAAGCTTTGAACTTAATTACATGGACTTGGGATTTTCTTTAGAAAATTAAACACAAAAATCAGGAATGTGTTTAAGTGGTGCATAAAGCTACATATTATGGTCACATGGTGACAAAATCAATGATTTGATTCACATATATACTCTAATTTCTCATGCTAAGTCTGTTTCGTCGTAAATAAAGGTTTGTCAGTCATGTAGTACTATTATCAAAATAGTAAAAGTAATAGAAAATATTGAAATATATACACTATTTCATGTCACTTTAAATCATCCTTAGATCTGCCCACAACCCCATTACGATGCTGTTTTCAGGGCTAGAAATTGCCACAGCCCTACATCTATAACTGGGGCCACAAGGAGTGCAGTACTTAACCTGCATACTAACACACATTCATAATAACTTAGCACATTGATATACTACTCATGGGCATATACCACTCACACAGATTCATATACTACTTAGATGTTGGGTACGAACAATCCCTGATTGTTGGACTTATTGATCAGGACAGTTACCTGAGCCACCCACCTGGCAATAACTCTACACATGCACCTAGGTGGTGCGAACTCACACACTCTCACCTGTTGGACAGGTGTACCCTGGCATAGCTATGCAGCAAGCCTAAGGGCACCTACATGTACTCCTCCACACTGCTGTGTTTTTTGTTTTTTTTAGCCATAATGGTTAACTGTTTAGTTTGCAATACTGCTTACCATGGAAACAAGAAACATTGCCCAAACTGTTGGGTATTGAACCACAAGTACAAGACTCAGGAGCGGAGTAACATGGATTCTCAGGAGGAGCAGGAGGAGGTGAGTCAGGGACATGCTAACATGGCCACCCCCCTGCAACCCCCAAGGCAGCATGGTTCACCTACTGACAGCAGTCAGCTGAGTAAGTCACATACTTCCCCTGAAACTATCATTAGACAAAGAATGGCAGCAGCTGAAGAAAAGGCAGAGTTACTTAAAAGGAAAGGGGAACTGTTAGGCCTACAAGAGAGGTTAGCCGCGATAGAACTTGAGAATGCAGAGCTTGAACAATCTTATATTGAATCATTGAATGATATTACTGCCAAACAGAATGCTGCCAGGCAGAAGCGGCAGGCTGCATTCGTAAATTTCAATGATTTGGCTGCCCCCAGAGGCACTGTTCACCCGGATTTACGAACACAGCCAGCGGTCGTCATGGAGACGTAGCGTCCGGTTCACTCACAGAAGGCCGGGGTGCGGACTACAGCGAGATGCAGGGCGACAGAGAGTTTACGAACGCATCCGGGAGCGGAGGACGCGGACAGCTCGGTCTACACACGGGGCGCAGTAGAGCGGATTACGGCGAGATGCTCGACGCAGCGTCCGATCTACTCACAGGACGCCGGGGTGCGGACTACAGCGAGACGCAGGGCGACAGGCAGTTTACGAATGCTGCCGGGAGCGGAGGACGCAGACAGTCCGGTCTACACACAGGGCGCAGTAGGGCGGATTACGGCGAGACGCTTGACGCAGCGTTTACGAACGCACCCAGGGGAGGAGGACGCAGACGCACGAGGCGCCGTGGTGCGGATTACGGCGAAACTCGACAGGAACAAGCTCCAGCGATGTCCCAATATGGCGGCACTTCCTCTATGGGTGTGCCAGAGCATTTGCAAGATGAATTTAGGCAGTTTTCAGCTGATAAACAGCCCAGACTGCTTAACCAAAGCCAACCAGGTCCAGTAGGGGGGAGTTCAGGTGTACACACAGCAGTACAGGACCCACCACAGCTGTACTACCTGGATGGTACCCCCTACACTGGGACTCTACCTACCCAGCAACAACAACAAAAGATGACACCACCCCATTTCCCCCCTTCAGCTACTATTCAATCAGGCCTAGCCTCTGCTGGCCTGACAGCTAAGAGTATGGGGGTGGAAGGAGACCTGGCTGGGTATTTAGATGCTAAAGATCAAGGTGATTTGTTGTCTACTTTGTTTAAAATTGGAGAAGCCACAAAGAAAAAAAGGTCACAACACTGGTTAAGACCAGATTATCACATCCCAAACGATAAAGATTTTTCTGAAATGACATACAGGGAATTGATTTATGGTATGACATGTGTTCAGGAGAAACTTGCTATTGCCAATCTCCCCCAATGGTCAGCCAAAAGTTATGGGGATCACATGAGGTTTGTTGCTAGGAAGGGTCTGAATGCTACATATACATCTAGTGCACTAGCAAAATACGAACACGATCTTACCACTAGGGTAATTTCGGGAGAGCTTGCGGGTTTTCAGACAGCCGAACATGCATCAGTTTCCGATAACCTAGGCTCCGACAGCTTACAAGTGGTTCATGACCTCAGGGCTGAATTAACTAAATTAAAAGCCAGCTCGAAGCAAAGCGGAAAAGGCAAAAGTAACCAGTCACAGAATAGAATTAATTGCCCATCTGACGTGTGTGCTCTGTATAATTTCACCCGCTGTGGGTACAATCCGTGTGTAATGGTTCGTATCGACTTATATGCTGGGTGGCTCTTTGGCTCGCTTACCACTAGAAACACCAACACAACACGAGTAGTTCGGGTTGGGCAAAGCCCCAGAAACCCCTACCTCTCGGGTAGGACTTTATTCAACTCTGGTCTACAGGTTAAGCTGCGCTCGTCCGGCTTCTTAGTAGAAGCTGGACGCGAGGCATGGTGCCGCCCCCTCTTGTACCAACGGGGTATCACAAAGCGACACCTAGCTGGCATAGAAGGAACAGGCACCACACGAACACGTCTCTCGGATGAACGGCACTAATATATATACGACGATACCGGCCCCTACACCACCCCCACTAGACTATACCTAGGGTTGGGTGTAATTAACAAGTACCTATTGTTAACTTTATACAGTAATATTATACACAAATAGGTAAGTCTATATATACAGTTCGTATAGGATATAGAACATTTAAGGGGCATTATAAATAATATGTACATAATGAGGCATCGTCGCATATAACCCGAAGTAATGATAACTAATAATAACAAATAGGAAGTGGCGCCTTATGCACCATCGACCTATGGTGATATATAGTAACAGTGTTACAATGATGTTATTATTATAAACGAGACGCATTTAAAAGTTGTAGACGAGTAGTCAGATGATATGAATAAAATTTTACGGTATTAGCTAACCGACCCGAGGTGGGGTAGATAACCCGAGAAAAATTTTGTTTGTTTTAATTACAAGAATATAGATATGATATAAAAATAGATTTGTACACAAATAATAATACTGATAAATATAGGCCTCCTACCAGGGTAGTAGGATCGCCCTTACAATATACCGGACTTCCGGCGAATCTGGAACGACTGGTTTCTGCAGCTCCACCCGGCGACATGTGTGTGGTGGCAAGCCACGTTGCTGTTATGTTGTGCCCTGATGAAGATGGGAAGATGGAGCCCCGGTTAGGTGTGGTTATCCTTTTGGTGTGTCGGGTTAGCGTCCATCTTCACTGCAGGTTCCGTTCCAGATTAAGGGTCCAGTGTAAGGAACAGTGCCTCTGGCATATTAAATGCTTTTACCCTCGGGTACAAATAAAGACACCGTCAGATGGACACTTAAAGATCTTCCGGATCCGTGTCCATCTTCTCAGCCGACTCCACTGAGGCAGATGGAGCCGAGCTGCTACAGCTGCTCGCGGAGAGCGCCGCGGAAGCCTCGCTGGGCGTATCGCTCCCCAAGCTCAAGGCCCTCATCACCACGGATGGACTGTCCATTGCCTCGGATGCAGGTGAAGCAACCGTGGCAGTTGGAGCAGTCCGGGTGACAAAAGAGCCTGGAAGCGGGGGAGCTGCCGGAACCGACGGAGCAGCCGGGACCGGTGGAGCGGCCGGAACCGGTGGAGCAGCCGGGACCGGTGGGGCATCCGGGATGAAGATAAGGGACGACGGTAAGCCGTCCCACTCCTCCAGGTGTTTCCCGAATGCCAGGAAGAATTTGAGGTCAGCCTCCTTGAACCTGTGAATGTACCTGGCGTTCTCAGCTTGGTGGAACTCCTTAAGCTTTTCAGCTTCCATCTGCTGACGCCGGCAGGATTCGAGAGCCTCCTTGACTTTCTTCCTTTCCAGCTGCCTGATTTTCTCTTCCTCCCTCTTCTGGACTTCGTATACCAGATTGAGGGTGGCTTCAGTCATCACACGCCAGTAGTCGACCGACTTCTGGCGGTGCAATGCCTGCCACTCTGCCATCAGCTCGTTCTGGATCTGAACCGTTTGGACATCTCGGTGGTCAACAAACGTGTTCGGATCCTGAAGACCTGACAGTGTATCCGAAATCAGCTCCATCAGGGGCGCCCGAGGGCCCGTTGGTGGAGCTATTGCTGGTGGAGGCGCGGTGACTTCCACTGAGGCAGGCGGAGTACCTGCTGGAGGAGCAGACGGGCCCTCAACCGTTATACCACCCCGGCCTCGGCCACCACCCGGGGAAGCTCGGGTGGACTCCAGCCCACCACGGCCTCTACCACGGGGTTTGGTCCGGCCCAGGGAGGTTAGGACCTGCGACTCGGGTCCAGCTGGTCCCATTGCAGGGAACTTCGCCGCGTACTCGCTATACGTGGGGCGCTTGCCGGAAGATCCCTTTCCAGCCCAGTAAGACGAATACGCAGATGGGGGAGCGAAGACTTCGTCCCCATCATCATGGCTGCCAGAGGCTTCGCCCGGGCGTTGTTCCGCGGGTGCAGGTGTGGAGGTAGAAGTTGTGGCCGGGGTGGCCACCTGGCTAACCGCCCTACGGGCCTGGTTGCTGGGCATATCCAGAGCCGAGACTTGTTGTCCCGACTCATGACGATCAGCTGGGTTGGCTGGTCTTGGCTGGTCCTTGCTACCCGAAGGGCTTACGGACCGGTCTGCTCGGGTCCTTTTGGAAGCACCGGTAGCCGTGGTTGTGCCTCCGCCGGGACCCTTCTCCCGCTTATCATCCCCTCGCCACTTTTTCACCTTCAGGTGCACCTCAGTGGGTATCCCGAACTTCGTGGACGAGAAGTTGATTTGGAAGAAGGTCAACAAGTTGCCACTCTTCCATGAGCAGAATCCGGTCTCGAATGCCTGCTCCTTGATGTCTTTGACGCTCAACGAGGCCCAGTTAGCTAGGAGCTCGTTGAAGCATTTGATGGCTCGTTTCCTGATTTTCTCCAGGCCGATACCATGGGCTTTCTGTAAGTGCAGAGCCATGTCTCGGCGCCGGTGAGTGCTGAACGAGCCATCACACTGTTTGCTCGGGCGGTCTCCGAGCACACACATCATCACAGGCTTGTGGTGCATGTGATGTTGTACGATGTGCCGAGCGAAGCGAGGCTTCGTCTCGAACATCTTCTCACCCGTGAGAGCCAGCTGGCACGACTCGAATGGGCACCTTCGGCGGTTGCCGGTTGGTCCCCATTGGGTCATTGCCCACTGGACTTTCGTCCGGGCCTCGTAGCTGTAAATTGACCCCAATTTGGATTTCAGCTGGTCAATCCAAATGAGGTAGAATTTACCTACTGGCGTATCCGAGGGGCCGGATTTCATCCACTCCTCGTCATCGCTGTCGCCGTCCTTATTGACGGCGCCAGGACACATGTAGTGGACCGTGTCGTAGGCACAGTCCGCGAAGCAGCGGGGAGTCCGTTCCTTGAACCCCTCGGCTGCATTCTTCCACATCCATTTCTGATTGTCGTCCTTTGGGACATCCGTGGTCATTTCTTCCCACGTTGTCACGGACTCCAAATCAGATTTGGCCGACTCGGGCAGTTCTGGATCACTTTCGCTGTCCTCACTGTCCGTGTAGATACCTGCTCCCCTACGGCTGGCTCGGCTGGTGGTGGTAGTACCAGCCGAAGCCTTGGTAGAGGACTTGGCGCTTTTTCCGCTGGTGCTGGCAGTGGAAGCTGCAGTAACCGAGGTGGCTACTGTGGTGGTTGTGGTGGTGGAGGCGGGCGCCTTCGGTTGGCCCTTACCCCTCGGCTTGGTGGGGGGCGTGGGCTCCGCCGGAGACGCTTTCGCTCCATTTTTCTTCTTCCGGCGCTGAACCTTGGTTGGCTGCGCCGGCATCTCAGGACTGGAATCCGACTCCCGTGGATTCCTGTCCTCTGTACGAGGGCTCCTCCTACCGCTGACCGGGGAGTCAGAGTCGGAAGAGACCTTGGATTTCAGTTGGGCCTGCTGTTTGCGTCAATCGTCCCCTGTGCCATGGCACTGAGGGCGACTTCCAAACGAATTGGCGTCTGTGTTGGACTCCTCCCGAAGGATTCGTCCAACAAAAGAGTATCGTTAGACAAGCTAACCCGACAGCTAGGGCCTGTAAACTGCCAACACTAACTAGAGCAAAAACGGGTGGCGTCTAACCACCACGAGTCCGCTCTAGTTATGACCAGTATGACGTCAGACCTCTCGTCTCGCGAGATCCCGCCGTGGCTATCCGGTGACCTAGTTCCGCGCTTTCCCGCCGCACCCGCGGCGCCACCTAGGGAACTAGATCCGAACTAACATTCGACTCGACATGCAAGACGCGGCCTACCACCCGAGTGCTATCTTCTGGAGTTTGGCGGTATATAAACCGCTTCAAAGCGAATGTACCGGTTAATCCGACCGCCGCTCACGGGATACAGCTACCCGGGGAGGGCGCGTTCGGCATCTCCAGTCGTTGAACGTATGTTATCCGCCTATGGCGGACAACACGCAGCAGCTCGTTGTGTACTGAGTTAGGTTACGGCAGACCTCAACCGGGGACTGCGTCTAACGCCTTCGGTTAGCCTTTTATTTTTCCCGGCTTTACGTACAGCCTTTTCCGGATTCCGCTTAGCCACTGCGGGCACCTTCCCATACGTAATGCCTTTACCCAGCGAGACATTTTTCCATTTCTTACGATTAGGTCGTTTCCTGGCCTTCGTCTTCTTTTCCACCATAACTTCTTCTCCCGGCGACTTTCTCGGCCGGCCTCTAGGGCGCTTCATCGGTACTACCACGCTCGGTCCGCTAGGGACAGATACAGGTGGTTTGTAACCGAACTCCGCCTCTTCGCGCCCCTTCCAGGGCCGAAGTTTTCCGACATTTGTCTTCCATTTCCTACCAGTTAGGCAGTCCTCCATCATCACCGTGGACTCGGAGATGACACGAATAATTTTAAACGGACCTTCCCAAGGCGTTACGAGCTTCAGCTTCTCTAGCGGCTCGTAGTACCTTAGTACTTTGTCCCCAACATTAAAACGAATTCGTTTAGCATTGGTGTCATAGCCCACCTTCTGCCACTTCGTACTCTTCAGCAGTTCTTTACGAACGGCCTCGTATGCCTGTTTGAACCTATCCCTTAATGACTCCACAAACAACACAGTGCAGGGCGCCTCCGGGTCTATCCCAACCACTCCATACACTAAGTCGGCGGGCATTATGATGTCCTCGCCGAACACTAGCATGTTGGGAGTGCAATTAGTGGATGAATGGACAGTGTTGTTGTAGGCATGTACCACAAACTCGCACTGTTCATCCCAATCGTCCTGGTGGGTATTAACCAGGGGCTTTAGCACTTGTATGAGGGTTCTGTTGAAACGCTCTACCTGTCCATCCGACTGTGGTCGGTATGGATTTGTTTGGGTCTTGCAAATGGCTAGGTAATGGCACATTTCCTGCCATAGCTCCGACTCGAACTCCCTTCCTTGGTCGCTGTGCATCATAAGGGGAACACCCAAATGGAGCACCCAGCCTTTCACAAATGCCTCCGCACACGTGGCGGCTTTGTGGTTAGGAAGGGGGAACACCCGAGTGTACTTGGTATAATAGTCGGTTACGACCATCATACAAGTATTGTCTCGAGGCGTCGTTTTAATTCCGCTGATGATATCTATCGCCACTCGAGCGAATCGGATACCAAACAATTCCTGTGATAGCGGTTGCTTACCCAGGCCGGGTCCCGGCTTGTTTTTACAACAATCCAGGCAAGTGGCGATCCACCGGAGCAGGTCGCCTCTCATACCGGGCCAGTAGTAACGCCTTTGTAGGCGCTCTATTGACCTTTTCTTACCGAAATGGCCACTCGTTTGATGACCATGGCAATAATACATGATATCCCTCCTCATCGGGGTGGGTATCACTATTTGCAACAGCCTACCATTGGTGGGAGTTGTCTTCCACCTACATAGTATGCCGTCTCGGATCTCTAGCTCGGTCCATTGGGCTAGCAATCGCCTTGCCTCCCTATCTTCTAGGGATACTAGCGGCCTTGCCGGTTTAATACCTGACCGTAGGTATTCCATTATGCGCGCAGTGGTGGGATCCGACTGTTGGAACTTCTTGATGGTCTCCGGGGACCAATCGAGATAGCTACACACAGCCTCCTCCCAGGGAATACGGGGGGTGGTATAATTAAATACCAACCCGGCTACCACAGCATTGTGGGCCCCGCAGTCTTCACAAGTGGCATTTTGGCACCTTCGGATAGGTCGTCGCGACAAGGCATCCGCATTGATGTGTTTAGCACCGGGTCGGTGCTCTATTTGTTTATGCTCTAATCCGAATTCGGATAGATGAGCTAACCATCGTCCAATCATCCCCTCAGCGTCCTTAAAGTTAAGGAGCCACCTAAGAGACGTATAGTCTGTTCTTAAGGTAAAGTCACTTCCCCAAAGGAAATGCTTGAACTTCTTCGTATACACCACCACAGCGAGGAGTTCTCGTTTGGTGGTACAATAATTTCGCTGGGTCTTGCTTAGCGTGTTGCTAGCAAATGCTATTGGGACTTCGACTCCCTCCTGGACCTGAGAGAGAGCTGCCCCAATTGCATCATTGCTCGCATCGGTGTCTAAGATGAAATGTCCCTCGGGAGTGGGATATTTCAACACGGGTGTATTCCTAAACAAATCTTCTTCTTGCTCGCTGGTCCATGGGAATGGGTCCCGTGCCCTACCCGGGGTCCAGTGAGCTAAGCACTGCATGGGGAAGCTAACACGAGAGTAATTCGGTATGAAATCACGGTAATAGGAACAGAATCCTAAAAATGATCTCACCTCCTTAGCACTTGTGGGTCTCTCCCAGTTCTCCACAGCTTCTAATTTTTCCGGATCTGCGCTCACCCCGTTAGGAGTAATGATCCTTCCCAAGTATGTGATTGGTTTCTTAAACGAATTAGACTTCTTGGGTTTAAGTTTAAGACCGTTTGATAGTATCCGGTCGAGGACCAATTGCAGATTCGCCAGGCATTGCTTGAACGACTTGCCGAACATGACCACGTCGTCCAAGTAGACCAAGCATTTCTTCCACAAAAGATCACTCAGTAAGGATTCCATCATAGCCTCGAATTTAGCGGGGGCGTTACACTATTATAGTGGGGGTGGTACACAATCCGAAGGGTAAGACATTATACTCGAATAGCCCCATATGACTGGAGAACGCTGTTTTCTCCTTGTCATCGGGGTGCATCGGTATTTGCCAATACCTGGACTGTAAGTCCAAGGTACAGAACCATTGGTTTCCGCCCAAGCTATCTAAAGTCTCGTCTATCCTTGGTAAAGGATACGAGTTCTTCTTTGTTATACCATTCAGTTTCCGGTAGTCGACACAAAAGCGGATTGTACCGTCTTTCTTAGTGGTCATACAAACAGGGCTGGACCAGGGACTCGAGCTAGGCACGATGACCCCTAGGTCCAACTGTTTTTGTATTTCCTCTTCACAAATTAACTTCTTCTTTAGAGGAAGTCTACGATACGGAATTTTAAAAGGTTTCTCGTTGCCTACATCTATTGTGTGCAACACCTTATCGGATCTACCCACCGGTCCTCCCTCCCTACCAAAAGCACTCTCGTACTTTTGTAGGAGTTTCGCTAGGCAATCCTTATCTTCCGTATTCTCTAAATCAGACTGATCAATCAGCTTTCGGAATTCTTCATCCAAAGGATGCTTACTAACAGGGTTCAGTGGTTTATTGAATTTAGCCTCGGCGACATGTTCCACCGAACTCATCCTACCTATACTGTCGCCTCGCTTCAAGTAAACCACCGAACCACTTCGGTTAGTCATGGGTAATACAGTCCAAGCTGCATTAGCCACTAATGTATCCACTGAGTCCAACCCGATGCTCGACAAGTACACCGTATCGGGTTCATAGACTCCAGTTTCATTCCTTTGGGCCATGGATCCGCCACAAAGGACATCGCAAGTGGTACCCGATGGGATCTTCACCGTGTGTATCACTGATGCAACCGAAGACACCTGTCTCAACACGCATTGGACATGCAAGCCATACGGGTTCCGTATACTCATCATACCGTCCCTCGGGTCCAAGACGGCCCCGTACAAGCTTGCAAAATCCAGTCCGAGGATTCCGTCATCACTAACCTCTGCTATAGTTGGTGAAAGAACAAATTCTTTGCCTCCTATACGGATAGGCATAAACGTCCTACCAAATGTACGCATACTGCTTCCGTCGGCCGTGCAAGCATTTACCCCCGTTTTGAGGTTCTCATGGCTGCCGGCCACCGAGTCGAAAAATCTTTTGGACACACAGGAGTGGCTAGCTCCGGTATCCACCAAGAATTCCCCTACCCGGCCTTCCACAGATATGGGTACATACCACCGTCTCCCCCCTAAAGGTGAGGGGTTACTGGTAAACTGGTGAAAGTCTCCCGAATCACCAAGATTCAATCCGAGTCCTCTCAGGAATTCCAGACACGGATGACTTGGGGGAAGGCGTGTCCCACACACTCGGATCAACTCTTTGATCCATCCTTCCTCTCCCCTAGTGCGGCCACTCGCCTCCATATGTTCACTCCCGTACATACAAGCACTAGGGTCCCTGGCCCCGGCCAAGGTGCAGGGGTGCACACCCACAGCCACCTGGCCTCCAGGTGTAATTGATTCGAAATCTTCCACCGGGCCACCCCCGGTAGCATTTTGGCATTCGTTCTTCCTCGGGGTCATATCAGATGCCGTTGATACAACCCCCACTAGTTTTCCACATCAGTGGAATCCGTAGTGTTCTCCCTTCCTTCGCCATTGTCCTCGGCTTCATAGAAGGCAGCCATTACCGGTTTAGAAGCGGTACATTCGGATGAATAGTGTCCCATGCGCTGGCACCTGAAACACTTAACAGTTCGGCGGTCCACTCTGGGTCTTTGCCGACTGGCTTGGATGGCATCTGTAATTTTCTTACACATGTCCTCCATAAGTTTGGTCATGTCTGGAGACTGACCCTTCACTTTATCAGTGCTTACGGGAGGCTTGGCTGCCTTTTCGCCGACCTTCGGGTCACTCTTGACCTCGGGTGGTGGTCTAGAGTCCCTTGGCTTATTGAGCGCCTTCCTTGGAATATACTTCCTGCCTGTAGTATTTTTCCTTAATTGAACCGAACAGAAGGTACCGTCCTCCTGTTCGATTTCAATCAATTCGAAATCGTCTGAGGGAACTTGTACCTCAGACTGCTGGACTACTGATACCAGGGGAGCAGAGCTGCTGGCATTCGGTATGTCTCCAGCTAACATCGTTCGCTTCTTCACGGCCATATCTATACCATTAAATATGTCGTGAAGCGTTACGCCTTCTTTCCAGGCATCCCTCGCAGCAATCTGCTCATCTCGGTCTCTCAGACCCTTGACGAACTGTGTAATCAGATCGTCCATATACCAGTCCTGGTTTTCAGTACCGGGTCTAGCCTTGCTTAGCAGGGCATGGAGTTCCATACCGTATGCTCGGAAAGCTTCGTTAGGCTTCTGTGTACGTTTCTTAAAACGGACCATCGGGTCCTCCTTGACCATGTTACATAACAGTCCGCTAGCAGATTCTACTAACTGCTCAAAACTCCCTACAAGACCGTACCAGGTCCGCCATTGCTCTACGGCCATGCGACCCGGCCCGCCTTTCAAACATCTTACTAGATGCGGCTTGGCCTCGTATGGGGTCCACCCATTACAGTTCATCACATCGATGAAGTCTTCAAACCACTCTTTCCATGGTCGAGTACCGTCATATTCCTTAGGAATAACGGCTACCCTTCGGGCAGAATTATGAGCATACATCAATCTGGTGCATTGCTGTTTGCTCCATTCAATCGCCTTGGTTTCATTCAAGGTTCGATTGCCTCCTATACCACCGAAGCTCGTGTTGCCCGGTGGAGGTGGTGGTGGTGGCTGTGTATACGTCCACTGTAGACCACTGTGGTTCGTATAGCCCGCACCACCCTGGTTAGGGCCGGGACCCGAGGTACCACTGTAGCCTGTGGTACCCGGGGCACCGTCCCCTCCTTGCGCGCCTTGATAACCGCCGCTGGAAGGTTGGTTTCCAGCCGGATGACTGCCATCGTTCGATGGATTGGGTTGGCTGCTGTCATTACCAGCTCCCAACCCCACACTATCTCTCGGATCCACATGTATGTGGAATCCGTTAGTCTCCGCACTACTGTCGGAGGCATCCCGGGGTACATAGTCCGGGTCCAGGTTGTGGACTATGGGGACTTCACTTATCCGGACTCTACTAGTTCGGCCATGTTTATTTTGGGTTCTGATATAAACTCCCCCTTGATCTACATTCTGCGTCGCATTATCATTGATAAAAGGATTATACAGCGGATGCTTCGGCGTAGAACAGGAGACTGGGTCACCCTGTTTAACGAACGTCGAGTTCGGGTTTGTATCCTTACTCGCCGGAGGGGCATTCGCTTGCTCCTGCTCCTGTAAATAACTCTCCATAGCAGACTTATTTATTGTGAGGGTAGCTAAATCTGTAGTCAGGTTTCGCTGTTCCTCCCTCAGCTGTGCGTTTTCTGCTAAGATTTCGGATCGAATCTTTTCATTTTCCGCCACAGCTCGGTTTCGTTCTTCTTGAGCGGCCAACGCCTCTCGCTTAAAAGTATCCTTTAGTAGGCGGTACTTTTCACCCTTCTCTTTCTGAGACCTTTGGTACTCATTGGTCTCCTTCCTTATCTCGGCTTGTTCCGAGACCATTCTGGCCTCTGTCTCCGCCTTCCGGAGTTGAAGTTTCTTTAGCTTCTCCTCCATAGCATGCAACTCGGATTGTAGTCTGCTTACATCCCGGGCCTTAGCAACCTCCTCGGCTCTAGCCTTTTCGATTGCTCTGAGTCTATTGGCTTCTTCGAGTTCTAACTCGGCCAATCTTTTCTCTTTTTCGCGTTCGTCTCTCTCCTTCCGCTCCAAGCGATGGGTTACGGAAGTTAGACGATATTTCAGGTCAGATTCTTTGAGAATCGCCTCCTGTTCCTCGGACCGTAATTTTCCGATCCGAGACTTAGCTTCCTCTTCTATTTTTAATTGGGCCGCCATGAATTGTTCATGTTGCCTCTTAGCCTGTAACTCTACCTGTTCTTTGGCTTTCAAATAGGCGGGTAGTTTTATACCCGGGACCCATCCGACGTCCGTATATAGACCTGCGGCTGCCTCCAGGGTTGAACATGGAGTCAGACAAGCCTTCGTCCAGAGATCGGCCTAGGTGATGCCTTTCCGAGCTTTTCGATTCAGTATCCCTATGCTTAATCTTCGCATTCACTTCTGGGACCACTGGGTCCCTTATGGCTTTATCATCGTCGCTGTTATGGTCCGACGATGTCATTAATAGGGCTACTTCGTTTGCACCATCTGGTACCGCTTCCGGGGAGGGTTGCAGTACGCTTCCCAGGGCTCTGTGCTACTGGGATACCCAAGTTGCTAGCCGAGCCTGCTGGTACAATAGGACACAACTGGCGTCTGCTAGTTATAGCTTGAGACCAATCACTCAGGTCTAAAGTTGGGGGTTTTATTACTCCCCTAAACAATCCCGTATCCGGTACTCCCGTTTGTGGTGTACCCGGATACAATTTTACGATACCATCGCCCGTGGCACCGTCCATCAGACCGGGTGTCGAGAAAACAGTTCGGACACCCGCTGGATTATACATTTGTTGTTGACCGGGCTTCCAGTCTAACAACAGATGCTGGGATGTGAAGTCATCCTCTTCGAATCCCTCTAGCCCAGGGCTGGGGGGATCCGCTTCGGGTTTCCCGAGGCTTTCGGCCAATGTGGCCACGCACCACCCCCGGTCTGGTCACGGCACCAGTGGTCACGGCACCAGTGTAATGGTTCGTATCGACTTATATGCTGGGTGGCTCTTTGGCTCGCTTACCACTAGAAACACCAACACAACACGAGTAGTTCGGGTTGGGCAAAGCCCCAGAAACCCCTACCTCTCGGGTAGGACTTTATTCAACTCTGGTCTACAGGTTAAGCTGCGCGTCTGGACTGGACCAGGTCCAGTCACCTTCTGCCGCTCGTCCGGCTTCTTAGTAGAAGCTGGACGCGAGGCATGGTGCCGCCCCCTCTTGTACCAACGGGGTATCACAAAGCGACACCTAGCTGGCATAGAAGGAACAGGCACCACACGAACGCGTCTCTCGGATGAACGGCACTAATATATATACGACGATACCGGCCCCTACACGTGTAACAGATCACATGTATGTGCCGTATGCAGAGGCCCCCACCAAGCAAAAGGAGGGTGCAAGAACCAGGCAACTACAGCAAGCAGTACAGCCAATGCAAGGGGTGGGGGTTCCACTCTCTTCGTTCCACCCGCACAACATAACATAACTTGATGCGAAACCGTCCCGACATGTCATTTCAAAGTTGTTATAGCCCAGCAGCCAATTTGGTAGATACTCTCTGTGACAGGGACTCGCTCATTTGTACCTCCAGTTTGTCCGAATTGTTGTTCGCTTATGGAGACTATGCTCCCATGTGGGACATTAGATCTTCCCATACACTCAAAGGAGTGAAGGCCCAGATGAAACCAGCTGGATGGCTATCTATGTTAAGCGGCGGTCCCAATTCAGTTTTTGGCATTAACGCGTGGGATTACGACTCACATTTTCTCTTAGACAGCATGATGCATGGGTTTAAACTAGTAGACCCAGGTTCACCTATCCCATCATACAGTACTAAAAACTATGTACCCAAGGAAGCTAAGAGCTTCATCAATGAATTGCTAAAATCTGAAATTGAACAAGGGAAACTGTCAAAAGTGCAGTCACCTCCTACATGCATTCATGCGTTAGGCGCAGTTGAAAAGAAAGAAGGCGGATACAGGCCAATTACAGACGCAAGTCGACCAGAAGGTCTTTCTATAAATTCTCATATGAGCGAAACTTTTCAACACTTCAGCTACACAAGTGTTGACGATGTATCTAGGGTTCTAAAACCGGGTATGTTTATGGCCGTCACAGACATATCAGCGGCATATCGTTGTATTATGATAAGACCCAAAGACAGGCAATACCAAGGACTAAAGTGATCGCTTGATTCCGAGGAAGTTTATTTGGTGGATAACTTTGTATCGTTTGGTACAAGAATGGCAGCATTCCTTTTTAATAGGATAACGGATAGTATCACTCGCTACATGAGAGCGAATGGTTATTACTGCTTTAACTACCTCGACGACCTACTTACCATGGGCAACTCGTTTGAAGAGTGCCAACAAGCTCAATTATTCCTGCACAGCGTTCTACACTCGTTGGGATTTTATGTGTCTTATAAGAAGGTAGCCTCCCCTGAATTAACTAAATTAAAAGCCAGCTCGAAGCAAAGCGGAAAAGGCAAAAGTAACCAGTCACAGAATAGAATTAATTGCCCAGCTGACGTGTGTGCTCTGTATAATTTCACCCGCTGTGGGTACAATCCGTGTAACAGATCACATGTATGTGCCGTATGCAGAGGCCCCCACCAAGCAAAAGGAGGGTGCAAGAACCAGGCAACTACAGCAAGCAGTACAACCAATGCAAGGGGTGGGGGTTCTACTCTCCTCGTTCCACCCGCACAACATAACATAACTTGATGCGAAACCGTCCCGACATGTAACATGTCATTTCAAAGTTGTTATAGCCCAGCAGCCAATTTGGTAGATACTCTCTGTGACAGGGACTCGCTCATTTGTACCTCCAGTTTGTCCGAATTGTTGTTCGCTTATGGAGGCTATGCTCCCATGTGGGACATTAGATCTTCCCATACACTCAAAGGAGTGAAGGCCCAGATGAAACCAGCTGGATGGCTATCTATGTTAAGCGGCGGTCCCAATTCAGTTTTTGGCATTAACGCGTGGGATTACGACTCACATTTTCTCTTAGACAGCATGATGCATGGGTTTAAACTAGTAGACCCAGGTTCACCTATCCCATCATACAGTACTAAAAACTATGTACCCAAGGAAGCTAAGAGCTTCATCAATGAATTGCTAAAATCTGAAATTGAACAAGGGAAACTGTCAAAAGTGCAGTCACCTCCTACATGCATTCATGCGTTAGGCGCAGTTGAAAAGAAAGAAGGCGGATACAGGCCAATTACAGACGCAAGTCGACCAGAAGGTCTTTCTATAAATTCTCATATGAGCGAAACTTTTCAACACTTCAGCTACACAAGTGTTGACGATGTACCTAGGGTTCTAAAACCGGGTATGTTTATGGCCGTCACAGACATATCAGCGGCATATCGTTCTATTATGATAAGACCCAAAGACAGGCAATACCAAGGACTAAAGTGATCGCTTGATTCCGAGGAAGTTTATTTGGTGGATAACTTTGTATCGTTTGGTACAAGAATGGCAGCATTCCTTTTTAATAGGATAACGGATAGTATCACTCGCTACATGAGAGCGAATGGTTATTACTGCTTTAACTACCTCGACGACCTACTTACCATGGGCAACTCGTTTGAAGAGTGCCAACAAGCTCAATTATTCCTGCACAGCGTTCTACACTCGTTGGGATTTTATGTGTCTTATAAGAAGGTACTATCCCCTGCACAAGTTCAAGTATACTTAGGAATTGAGATTGACTCAGTAGAGATGCGACTCTGATTACCAGATGATAAGGTCAAAAAGCTGCACAGTGAGCTTAGTTTCTTCGCAGGTCGCCGTAAGGCAACAAAGAAACAACTGCACCGCTTATGTGGAATCTTGTCTCATTGCTCTACCCTGGTACGAGGAGGTCGCACTTTCTCCCATCGTGTTATAGCTATGTTATCAGCATTCACCAGCAACAAACGTTATATAACTTTGTCAAAAGGGTTCTTCAAAGACCTAGATTGGTGGACGAGGTTCGCTGGGTGGTTCAACGGAGAAGCAAAAATTATAGCGGATATTCCACTAGCTCGCTGTGATTTATACATGGACGCCTCAAATGCAGGTTATGGCATACACTACGGCAAAGATTGGTTGTGTGCTGGTTGGAGGTGTCACATCAGTATGAACATTGACAGACATGGTCATTGTTTGCCTGCCCCTAGCCAATTTGTCCCGGAGAACATAAACATTAGGGAACTTTATCCAATATTAATGGCTATTAGTAGATGGGGTCCCTCATGGCGGAACAAAAAGGTCATCTGTTACACGGACAACACCCAAGTGTCAATGCCAGGGCCATGGATTTCCTACGGGAACTGTTTTGGCTGACCGTCTTGTACAATTGCCACATTGTAGCATTCCATGTACCCGGTAAACTTAACATCATCGCAGACGCACTGTCTAGAGTCCTATATTACCCACATAACCTTTCATTGTCTTTATGTTGTAGCGGCTGCTAAGTTATGCGAAAAATTGGATTTGAAGGCAGCAGTTGCTAGAGCACACGCTTGGAGTGTATCCACATGGAAGACCAAGTGCAGCCAATGGAAACGTTTTATTGCATTTTGCACCATTTCTGCTTCAGTGCCTTTACCAACTTCAGTTAAGACACTATGTCGCTACATAGTTTATCTCTCTGCAGATCTGAAGTATAGCACTATTGATAATTACGTCAGCTCAGTGATCAGCCTCAATGCTCACTACGGACATGACATTACTTGGATAAGGTCCAACTTCATGTTTAAATGCACCATGTCGGGACTTAGAAGAATACTTGGGGATCCTACCCCAATTAGGACTACCTTGTCAGTTTCCCAATTACTCGCTATGTTCAAGAACGTTGATTTGTTTGCACCCGATCAGCTAGCTATGTGGGCGTGCATAGTTACTAGTTTCAGGACTCTTCTAAGGAAAAGCAATCTGGATAGTTGTGCTAAGGCTTCACCACACTTCCTAAGACGGAACTCTGTTTCATTCACCAGCTGGGGTATGATAATAACAGTATCAAGCTCCAAAACTATACAGTTCGGACAAAGAGTCCACCACATCCCAGTGGTAGCTTCCCCAGACTCTCCACTATGTGCCGTATCACTTCTAAAAAGGCATTTCGACAATACTCCAACAACGGACCCAGAGGCACCAGCCTTTTTTAATCCGTTAAGGCAACCGCTTAGTTCCCCTACAATACTCACCACTATTGTCGTTTCTGAAACGACTGCTAAGATCCATAGGATTGGACACAGAAAGGGCTGGAGTTCATTCACTAAGGCGTTCTGGCGCAGCATTCATGCATCTGTGCGGAATTCCATTGGAGGACATACGTTACACAGGAGACTGGTCCAGTTTATCAGCCCTGCTGTACCTAGCTAAACCCTTCAACACAAGAGTTAGTGTAGACAGTGTAATCGCCAAGGCTTTGAAAGTGTCATTCTAATAGACTTATACGCAGATACGTACAAACAGTGAGAATTCATAAAAATGTTTGATTCTGGTGGTGCCGGAGTTATTTAGACTCGGTTAAGGACAGACCGCATACCTTCGTCCTCATTACTTCCAGAATCAATGGGTACGAACAATCCCTGATTGTTGGACTTATTGATCAGGACAGTTACCTGAGCCACCCACCTGGCAATAACTCTACACATGCACCTAGGTGGTGCGAACTCACACACTCTCACCTGTTGGACAGGTGTACCCTGGCATAGCTATGCAGCAAGCCTAAGGGCACCTACATGTACTGTGTTTTTTTTTTATGTACTTTTCTTAAGTTACACTCGTTCTGTTATTACTCGTTAATAAATGAAGGCCGGAGTTATTTAGACTCGGTTAAGGCCAGACCGCATACCTTCGTCCTCATTACTTCCAGAATCAATCATAATTATACTACTCACACACATTCATATGAATCAAAATTCCCATTAATTTTATTTCAATAAGCCACTGATATCCTAGAAGCTATGATGACATACATAATTCTATTACTAAATTACCACTATTCAAAATTGAAACCTACCTAAAAATATTTCATTTGGCTTATTTCACATCTATTTTTCCAATAACTGCCTATAATTCATTTTTAACGTCAATGACCAGTTTTTGATCTATGTTATCAAAATTGTGACTTATCCCTCACTTTCTAAGTATTCAGTACCCAGACACATTCGTATACTACTCACATCAATATATACTGCTCAGACACATTTATATACTACTCACACACATTCATATAATACTCACACACATTCGTTCACTACTCACACACATTCATATACAAATCACACACATTCATATACTACTCACGCACATTCAAATACTACTCACGCACATTCATAAACTGCTCACGCACATTCATATACTACTCACACACATTCACATACCACTCAAACATATACCCATCCCTATACTACTCACACAATTTTATATACTACTCTGTAATTCATTCTCCTATACATACATTTGTATGTCACTCACATTTATTCTTATGATACTCAGACATACATTCATATACTACTCACATAGAAATTCAGATACCACAGATATTCAAATGTTACTCTCATACATTCAGATCTACTCATTTCCAATCAGTCACTTCCAGTTTATCCATCAAAATGTGTTCGACATTTTTGGCAGTTAACTTAAGAACATTATTCGAAGGACAAAGGGGATAGCTGGACACGTCAATGCGCATCCCAATTTACCAACATGCACAGCTGATATAAGTCGTTGTTTCACTCACATATCTTAGCCTACAACATACAATCATATATATTACAGTATGACCTCGTGTATAAGGCGCATCCCTCTTATAAGGCGCAACCTCAGCTGAAGGCTAAGCTATTCCCTGGTGGTGGGATCCTTAGTAAGAGCACCGTTACTTGGTCTGGTACCTGGGGAAATAAACACTGATAACACCTAACATGATGGAGACTAGTTATTATGTAATGCACCTTAGAATTCCCTATTGAATGTAAGGAATTGTCTCTTGGGTCAATAAGATGCACCTGGGGGCTGATTTTGAGCACTTAAGCACTGTTCTGTTATACAATATCCTTACACATTAGGCACACCCCCAATTTCTGCTGATACTGTAAGGCGCAGTAGGGGTCCATCCTTGTATATAAGCAGCACCTTATAGGTAAAGACAACCCTCTATTCATGATACCTCATCTTGCCAGACTTTAAATAGAATAACAATATTAGCCTATAAAATGCAGCCTATAAAATTATATAAGTAAAGTCTATAACTAGAAATTCTAGGGTGCAATTAGTCCCCTATCATGCTGGTTGTGTTATTTTTCAGTGCTTATCTTTCCAGTACCAGATCAGTCAATAGCGACGCACACTTGATTCCTGAAGATGATTAACCAGGTATCTCTCTGTGGTTACCATTTAGTGGTAACCACCGACGAGCCCCTAGCAAGTCGACACATACTTTACAACAACCAATTTTGCCAGCAGAAGCTACAGACATGATTGGGCCTGTAACAATAAGGATTATAATTACATGTTTCTGCCATAGAGACATGCAGGCCCTGGTGCCATGTAAACATGCTACAAGTTCGCACTAACAGCACACATGTAGTCCAACTGTCCACACCAACTCATTTACACACACACATGCATCTCCTAACCACTTCTTATAACCCTCACCCTTTCCTTAATCAATATCATTGGTCAGATATGTCATGAAAATATTCCTGCCTCCTCATTGTAGGGGAGTGTTCGAAAGAAGTGCATCTACCCTAATTTTGACGGACCACCATTATGGTGTCCCACAAATACGTATACATAGTGGTCCCTTAATCTGTAAATGAGGAAGACCGTTGTTGCAGAGTCACATTGAACATATGAGGCATTCGGGCAGCAGTTTTCTAACCATATGCAGTGCATTGTGGGTGGGGTGCCCTCGAACGCTAACTACACAACCTTAGCTTGTTCCCTCCACCCCCTTCCACCCCAGCCAGGTCTGGCTAGGTACCAATCCTATATGCTTGGGAGTGTAGTAAGTTCACTACAGGATCAACATTGACCCACATGGGGAGGACCAATAGGGGGTGGCCTTACAAACCAGCATTGATCCCTCGGCTGTACTCCGAACGCCTCGATGGACAGTCGGTGCGTTCGTGGTATGGCCGAGGGATCAATGCTGGTTTGTAAGGCCACCTCCTATTGGTCCTCCCCATGTGGGTCAATGTTGATCCCTGAGTCAACTTACTACACTTCCAAGCATAGTTAGGGACTGGTACCTAGCCAGACCTGGCTGGGGTGGAAGGGGGTGGAGGGAACAAGCTAAGGTGGTGTAGTTAGCGTTCGAGGTCACCCCCACCCACAATGCACTGCATATGGTTAGAAAACCGCTGCCCGAACGCACCAAGTATTATCCGTGCTATGGGCATCATATACGCATGCGTTGGGTGTGTGTGAAGTTCACAGAGTGTCCGCACGTCTGGGGTGGCGTTGGTGGCGGTGTAGATTGACAGACAGTATGATTGATGGCGTTTATTGTTTGATCCCGCCCCACCTCAATCACAGTGGATGCCTCGCCCTATTCCCACCACCCACCTCCCTTCCCCTGCATACTTTCTACCTCTAAGTCCAACTGTGTGGATATGTCCCTGCCACCACTTCTCCAAGTCAAACACACACCTCGGCCACGGCTAATATTAGAATCCGCCTGGGGAGGGGGGTGGCTGCAACCAGGAGGCTGTTGCGAAAAGATTTTGAATTCAATTCTCACTGTAACTAATGCATCTTCCAGTTCCTCCCGATTCTCCACCCAGGAAGACCAATTCCCACCTTATACTGTAATGGAATTGACTTACTCTGAATTAGACTGCATTGCCAAAAGTTGAGGAACTGGTTCCATGATTAATTCCACCTGAATTCTTCCCATAGTCGAAATGCCAGGGAATTGGAGAAAGGAACTGTCTGGGAATTGGTTCTCAATTAGGAAGCATTCACCAGTTCCTGACCACTCCTAAACTACTTCTATGACCAATTATCTTTTGGCAACCCAACAGGGAATTGATTCCCTGAGGTCAGTCAGTTCCATTTTGGGAATACCACCTCTGACAAAATCGTTTCCAAATCTTTTTGCAACAGCCTGCTGGAGACATATCCTGTAAGGTAAGGCAGGGTGGAGTTTATGTAAGTGTGTTATATGCATATACAAGGCTAAGCAAAAGCTTGTGCCCTCAGTAACTAGCATTGTGGGATATACAGGTGGGGGAGGTGATAGCATTGTGGGGTATGGAGGTGGGGAGCTGTTAGTATCGTGGGGTATGCAGGTAGGGGAAAGGGTTAACATTGTGGGATGTGGAAGCAGGGGAAAGGGTCAGCATTGTAGAGTATAGGTCGGGGTATGGAGGTGAGGGAAAGAGTTAGCATTGCGAAGTATGGGATGGGGTATGGAGGTGGGGAAAAGGGTTAGCATTGTGGTATAAAGTGGGGTATGGAGGTGAGGAAAGGGTTAGCATTGTGGAGTATGGGTCAGGATATGGTGGTGGGGGGAAGTGTTAGCATTGTGGGGTAGGCCTATGCACTGCTATGGGGTGGGGGTATGGAGGTGGGGGAAGGGTAGACCTGAGCTGTGCCTTGATCCGCCCTGGAGGGCAGGTGCACGTGTGCTGGTGGCGGAAGGGTGTCATGAGCTATCAGCAGACCGGTGTGGGCACCTTCCTCCTGGGGAGTATTCACATCCCCCATGTAGTGAGAATGTGACCCTGCAATAATAGCCTACCTAAAGCCTTGAAAGGCGGCACATCGTGTCAATGTATTAATGTATAGTTGTCTGTTAGTACTGTAGTTTCCCCGAGAATCATTGTTACCATTGTGAGTGAGTGAGTGAGTGAGTGAGTAATAGATGTTTAACGCCATTTCGACAGCTAAGGTCATATTCATTGTGAGAAATACATTACACAATTTCACAGAGGAATGTGGTGGTGCCCGCACATATGTGCATGACACACATCCTGAGGGGATAGGAAAGCAGAGAAATAGACCCTTTTAAGTGGGCTAGGGAAGCCCGTTACCATTGTATATATATATATATATATATATATATATATATATATATATATATATATATATATATATATACCCAGCAAATTGGAGTCAGTGTGAGTCATAATGAGCTGCTATGTGTGAGCACCTTTCGGGTTATAACACCAGTGCGTCAGCTCATGTCACAAGGTGTCAATATTCACCCATTTGAGCTAACATCGCGTCAGTATGTGCCAGTATGGGTGAGTAGTCACAGGGAGTGACGCATAGTGACTCATTTCCTTATTTGCGTGAGGTGACACTGAGTGAGTATGAGCCAGTCTGTGTGAGTAGTCACACGGACTGACCCATAGTGACTCATCTTTCAAAAGATAGGTGTTGACGCTTGAGTGAACATGGGTCACTATGTGTCAATACTCACCCGCAGTGACTCGAAATGGCATCAGTGTCAGTATGAAGAGACTGGGGAAATTGTATAGTTCCACTATATACTTGCACTTTGGGTTTGGGCCAAATTAGGGAATTGCTGTTTCTATTGATGCTGCCTTACAAATCAAAGTGTTTATAGATGATATCTATCAATATGTATATAGGGAATATAATGGTGACTGAAAACATGGGTTTATATTCTCTTTTGGTGTATTTTAAGACAATTTTCTTTGTCTATGGGAGATAACACTGAGTTTCAATTATCAACCTCCTATGTGGTATTCAGACTTACATTAGTCTTGGTGTAGTAATTCCTTGAAAGTATGGTGCATGCTGCCCAAGGTGATGCCATATTACCATGGGAAACAGGTAAGAATTCATAATATGAGGTGAATTATAATGTTGTTTTGGGTGATAATAGGAGCAAAGTGCCTCACTTCAACAAACACAACAGGTTCTGACACATGCGTCAGTATGCGTCACTATGTGTCAATACTCACACATATTCACACACCTTGACTCACAGTGACCCATCCTGAAATTTTCTCTCCAGGAAGACACATGTGTGACCATGAGTCAGTACTGCGTCAGTATTGTGTCTGATTGGTTTATTTCAAACTCCTGGTCCCTCATTGGTCCATTTCAAAGTTCCCGCTCTTTTCTTGGTTTCTTTGTTCTCAGTATTTCACAACACACAGACACAGAACAGCCAAGGAGAGAAGACAAGGTGGGTAATCCTACAGTCCTACAGAACTCCAAGTAACCTACAGTAATACATCATGGTATCTTCTTTTGTGCCCACCTTAATCTTTAGAGTCTCTTACAGTCAGTATTGATACAGTTGATATAGCATATGTCAGTAACTTGCAGGTTTGGGGGCCTGGGAGAGTGGTGGACTAGGTTGTGGTCAGTTTGAGGGGCAAGAATATTATTTTTGTTTCAGGTGGGGGGGGGAGGATTTTGTTTCCAAATAATTTTATCTTCCCCTGCCCCCATTAAAGGTCAGTTCATTCAGGGAGAGGGTATGTACTTGGCTCAGGGGGAAATTCTAGCCCCCCCCCTCCAAAATGAAAATATCTCACAACATATTTTGGAGGGAGGGGAGGAGGTGAGGAGGGTAAAAAATCTTGTGCTGATTATATTAAAGGTATTTGTGTAATGCATTATTGAACTTTAATGTTTAATTTTTATTTGACAGGCACAAAGAAGGCATTTTGAGGAATGGAAAAAGTGAACAAAGGAATCTACAGGAAACCCTTCCATGGACATAGATATGCAGCTCAATTGATGACATTGATTCAGAATAAAAATGAATGCAGAATAAAGTCATACCCCCACCCCCCTCCCCCCATCCCTATCCCAGGGGAAAAAACCTGACGCATTTGTCAGGATGAGTCAGTATGTGTTATAGCCCAGGTGTCAGTATGAGTGTGCATGTGCCATGACACACATGTCAGGCCTGAGTCAATATGCGTTATAGCTCAGGTGTTAGTATGAGTGTTGATTTGCCATGACGCATGTGTCAGGCCTGAGTCAGTATGTGTTATAGCCCAGGTGTCAGTATGGGTTTGCATGTGCCATGACACATGTGTCAGCATGCGTCAGTATGGGCCATCAGTCACACCTGGTGGCGCATTTTTTTTCTATACAGCACCCGTGTGAGTACTCACACACAGTGACTCAGAATGACACCAATTTGCTGGGTATATATATATATATATATATATATATATATATATATATATATATATATATATATATATATATATATTACACTTTTGCACGTGTATGATTAAACATTTTATTCCTTTTTGTTCATAATGACACATGCTGCATATGACTATGGAAGCTGTATAAAGCGTTCCCACTGCCACATATGGATAATCTCCCAGAGTGGCTCTGACAACTCGTGCGTTGCGTCGCGTGTGCCATGGGCGTGTGGGGGTGTGTGTATCATGTGGAGGCTAAGGGGCCAATGGGATGAACAGGGTCAGGGTCATCAGTGTCAGCGGGTGCTCTACCCTTACAACTTAAGGCTCGTTTCCTGCCCCCGTTAATTATAGGGACAGTCCACTCTGCCTCTTGCCTGCCTCTGATGAGCCTACCCCTGCGGGGGTGGTTAGGGAGACTTTGAAGTTGTGGCAAGATATAAGGATGTGGGGCATGGTGGAGTGACAGGGTGAGTGGAGATGGAGGGAAGGAAGAGGGGGGGGGGGAGTGAAGGAAAAGCGGCAGAGAAGAGAGAGAAAAGAAGGAGGGGGAGGGAAGGAAAATGGAGAAGAGAGGTACGGATACCAATAACTGCACAGGAAAGATTGAGCTGGGGGATATATTTATGTACACCATGGAAGAAGCAGTCACTAACGCGTTTAGGAAGGGGAGGATGGGGCATGGGCAGACATTTTGGATGGGTTGGTAATTTACACACGACCTTCCTTTACCCCCCCCCCCCTTCCCCGAGCTCCCGAGCTCAAACTATCCATGCCAAGCCGGATCCCGTCGTAGAGCACAGGCCCTGTGACCGTGTGTTAATTGGGGCGGGCCCGTTAGGGGGTCTCACGACGATTACCACAGACAGCAGCAGTGGGGCGGCGACACGGCCACTGAGGGCGGTCAGGGACAGGTGATCAGGGGGCTGGTTAGGGGCTGGTCACACCACGGGTGGGCACCAGATATCTAGGGGTGTGAGGACAATAGAACAATGCCCATCAAGTCCCACTTGTCCCCTTGTTACTGTCCAGCTCCCATGGACCATGCATCCTTCCTCCCCGAGGGAACCAACCCTAGGCTGGACACACAGACGCACTCCTATTCCACTGCGCATGCACGCCCATCGGCGCATGGCTACTTGCTGAAGCTGCCTTTGTCTCTGGCAGTTACTCCATGCGGGATCCGCGACGCTCCACTGGCGCCGCATACAGCTCTGCTCTAGGACAGAACCTTCCAGTTAGACCGGAAGTGAACATTAATTTCAGCCTTCCTCATCTCCGTTTCCAGT
This sequence comes from Acholoe squamosa, assembly GCA_949317995.1. Lineage (NCBI taxonomy): Eukaryota > Metazoa > Annelida > Polychaeta > Phyllodocida > Polynoidae > Acholoe > Acholoe squamosa. The sequence goes on from OX439037.1 coordinate 48,237,979, forward strand.
GTCGACATATAGGATAAAAGCGACATTGGCCCCGGGGGAGCTCGGACCATGGCCATAATTCATAATCCTGATGTGATTTTTATGAGGGTGCCATGAGTCCGTCCTGTCCTCTATCTGCTACATCGCCGTGCACACAGGACCCGACCCCAAACAAGGGGTGCATGCTACAAAGCCAAGAATGGCCCTAGAATAGTGCTCCAACTCTTATCCGTGGATGAGGCCATGTTTTAACTAAAGGGCATCACAATCAATATTAATAAATTGTCTTTACGCCCCAACCTCAAACCCACTGCTGATAAAACTAGAACTGACTTAGGCAGACGTACGTACCCGCCTTGGGAAGTCACGTGACCACCCCTTGACCAAACAAGGCACCGCAAATTTTCCGCTGGTTCCCGCAGATTTATGAGCACTCTTTGAGCATAATGATAATTTCTATGCTAGCCCTCCTTTAATACAGCATGGAAAGCTCTACAGACGAAATATTCAATGAAGGCATGTGAGGGAATGTAGTCTAGTTCTTTACAAATGCCGTAGCCTTTGTAAGAGGTGTAGGGCCTATCCAAAATTATCTCTTCCCTTCCACCTCCCCGTACCTTCAGCTCCCATTACAGAAGAATACAAAAAGCCTGACGACCCTGACTCATACTTCACAGATCTTCGTAAGGGGCTGTTTGTAAGCCGAACCAAGACTTCCAAACAAGGGCATTATGGGCCATTGGAGACGAGCAGGCACTGAGGGACTGTAGGTGGCTGTCAGTTGTTGAGGGCAGGAACGCTACGTTATCTTCCACCACTTCCGGCGTCACTCGATATCAAAAGGAAAATGGCGGCATGCAGTGAAATCTCCCTTTTTTCGCCCATTGTGGAGGGTTTGCAGCGGGGCGATGGTCAGCTTTCTGTGTCTCTGAAGGACACAGCAGCAGCTCATTATGTAGTCTCCTTGAAGGATACAACCAACTGACCAATCAGGAGCTGGCTTCTGCTGCAGCAGCTGCATAGCTGCCTAAGACCAAGATGCTGAACTTAAATGTGATACCGGTACCCATTCAATGCATAAATGCACTGATCTTTCCAGGGTAAAACTTAAAGCTGTATCTATCCTTTGAAATAGTTGCAAATAAGTTAAAAAAAAAGACTGCTATGATATTCTTCTATTTATCACTGCTCATTATTTGCTCACTTAGGGAGTGGTCCTTTTTATGAACAGGGGGTTGTGGGTTTGAGGGGGGTGTACGAATTTAAGACCCCTCCCGAGGGGGGGGATAAATATATCTATCTACTAGAGATAAAAGAGAGGTGTAAAAATTCTCGTCTCTGGCTCGTTGGGGCATAAAACATTTTGACTATCTTCGAGGGGGGGGGACGAAAACCCACCACTGTGTCCTTGAAGGATACAAGCTGACTATTGCGTCCTTGAAGGACACAAGCAGCCCACTGCGTCCTTGAAGGCTATAAGCAGCCCACTGTGTCCTTGAAGGATACAAGCAGACCACTGCATCCTTGAAGGAAACAAGGAGATCACTGTTTCCTTAACGGATACAGGGAGACTATTGTGTCCTTGAAGGACACAAGAAGAACAATTTGTCCTTGAGGGATACAAGCAGAACACTGTGCCCTTGAAGGATACAAGCAGAACACTGTGCCCTTGAGGGATACAAGCAGAACACTGTGTCCTTGAAGGAGACAAGCAGAACACTGTGTCCTTGAAGTACACAAGCAGAACACTCCCACTTGGCAGAAAAAAGTTTTTTTGACGTCAAAAAAACGTTTTATTTTGGTTCCTAAGTTTGCAAAATGTTGTTTTTTTTTCAACGTCAAAAAAACGTTTGTACATGTACTCAAAAAAACATTATTTTGACGTTTTTATAAAACGTTTTTATATCAGGTTAACAAAACGTTTTTTTAACATAAAAGAAACGTAAATAAAAAACGTTTTTATTTGGTTGAAAATTGGTTGAAAAAGCAAACGTTTTCATTTGGTTCAAAATTGTTTGAAAAAACGTTTAAAAACGTTTTTTAAAAATGTTTTTTATCCAAACCAAATAAAAACGTTTGCCAACGTTAAAAACACGTTTTTTGCCAAGTGGGCTGTGTCCTTGAGGGATACAAGCAGAACATTGTGTCCTTGAGGGATACAACCAGACCATTGTGTCCTTAAGGGAGCGTTCATTATTTATGGCCAGGGGGGATGGTATTTTCGAGGGGGGGGATTCATTTTTGGGGTATTCACGAGGGGGAGGCGCCTCATTTTGGACCATTCATGTAGGGGGGGCAATTCATTTTGGGGTGTTTCCGTAGGGGGCGCTTCATTTTCAGGTATTCCTGTAGGGGGGCACTTCATTTTTGGGTATTCGTTTTGGTGGGTATTATTATGAGTGAAGTGGAGAAAAGGCCTGAAGGAATGATCCCTGATGCAATTGGAGCCCTTGGACTCCCAACATGTAGTAAGAATCAGTAAGAATTCATGTAGTGCATGAAGCTTTGCTACCAATGAATGTTGTACGAATGTCTCTATATCTCATCAACATCAATGACTACAACTGGCATACCAACAGTTTATTCTTCAGTAACACATCCAATCGAGCCTGACAACATCAGACATGTTTTATATCACTAATTACATCATGATATTTATGGTTGGCCTGGCTTTAGGCATTCTACAGACTTTGTCCCAAATCACATTGTAATAGTCAAAATGGGCCTGCACAACTTATGGTTTGAAGGTCGGCAATGTGTAAGTGTTTACTCTTGGTTGATTTCGTCACTCTGAACAGATCATCACTACCTTACTGACTGCATCGTCAGGCCTCACGATAGCCTAGGAGCAAGGTGATGTTACACTGGTAACATGCTTCAGGGCAGTGATGACAGTGGGATGGTCACCTGACCACTCCTCTCTCCATATATAGGCAAGTAATGGCGGCTGCCAGTAGTGTATCGTCACCTTGCTTATAGGCCATTGTCAGGCCTGGCAATGCAGCCAGTAACGGCAGTGATGACCTGTTCATATAGATCTTGATTTCTTAACCTTTATACCCGGTACTTGATGTTAAGCATGGAGCAAGGTGTGTGCTTTAAGAATTGGATCAGCAACCACCAAAGCACTGTAGGTGCTTCATCCATGTCAAGGTAGTGTGACAAGTGGAACAAGCTGCAACCTTGGGGTAGCTGGTTCCTGGTGTGGTGTGTGGGTTATCCGGTCAGGGTTGCAGCAGCTCTGGGTAGATAGATGGGTCTATCCTCTGGAGGTTAATTCAAAAGATCCTGGGATTTCTACTCCTGCGATCTTAGTGTAGGCACATATCATAAGACCTGGCCAGTCTACCCTATCTAATGCAGTGGCTGCAGGCCTGTCAGGAATAGCAAGTCCTGAGATCACTTCACTATTCCTTTTCCAGTGCTAAGATCCCTGCGATCTTAGTGAAAGAATTGCATAGTGGTTTAACCTGAGTACAAGAGCACTTACAGGGAACACTCCTGATCGAAAGAGTGAATAGCCTGCTGCATACATATAGAGGGGAGGGAGGATGTTTGCTGTGTGTCCTTGAGGGCTCTTAGGGCTACTCATGCATTAAGTGCACTCTAAGGTAATTCTTCCCTTCTCTCTCTTTGTCCTGTGGGGGGGGGGGGCACAGTGCTTCTAATAGGCAAGCATAAATCATACATTCATGGGAACAATTTTTGAATACTGTACGGGGTCAACTGCACCCTGTGCTCTTTTGATAGCCCATATGGGGACGGGGAACGATGGTATAAACACTGTTGTGAAGAAGAGTGACTCCATCGCTATTCCTTTATTTTGGGACTCTTACCCCTGTGCCCAGTCAGTACTTGTTGGAATAGTGTAGGAGGGCTGAGGCTAAGATCGATGCGATCTTAGTGCTGGCTAAGAAAAGTGAAAGCAGTCTAATCTTAAGATCGCTTAATAGGATAAGGTGGAATAATTCCTAAGATTGCTGAGGTTGCGATCCCAGGATCTTTTGAATTAACCTCCAGGTACCTGAGGCTCCTTGCACTAAATGTGTGTGTCAAGGGGAGTCCGAGGTCCTGTGCGGTTTCATATGGACTCATCAGGTTGGATTTGTGGGTTTCTTTGCAATTTCCTCCCATGCCCACTGTTTGTGTGTGTGGCGGAGGGGGATGCTTGGCCCAGTCCCCAGCTGTGCTGAGAGAGCCCCTATGTGTACCCAGTACTTGATGAACCACAATGTTCAGGCCTATGTCACAAAAAGATTGTATAGCTGTATCTCAGTGTGGCAGTACAGCTGTATCCCAGTGTGGCAGTATATTTTAGTGTATAATTTATACAAAGAAATATCTATTAAAATAAATTGTGGAAAGGTAAGGTATTCACAGGTTATTCCCGAGGGGGAGGCACTTCATTTTGGGGTATTTGAGTAGGGGGGAGCATTTCATATTTGGGTATTTGCGTAGGGGAGGCGTTTCATTTTGGGACATTCGCGTAGGGGGGGCGCTCTATTTTCAGGTATTCGCCAAACGAAAATACCATCCCCCCTGGCCATAAATAATGAACGCTTCCTAAAGGATACGTAAGGGAACGATTATATTGTTACCGGTATTGATACTCATGTGGAGCCACTGCTACCACTACAGGTGTGTTACCTGTCAGGTGCTGACCTACATTGCTGCTACCAACCCTCATGCTGGAGGGTTTGGTGCTTGGTCACAGCTGGGAAAAATTCTTATCATGGGGGTGACTTGTGACTCTTGTGAGGCACAATACCATGGGAATTCCAGACTGTGTCCTGGTTGTAAACATCCCAACCCCAAATGGGACCCAAAGAACCAGTCATTGGACCAAAAAAGCCATGGAGTACCACCGGCTGCAGTGGAGTCACCCGGTCATGGCCACCCAATGGCCGCTCAGGATGCCGGGCTTCCCAGGCAGGACGCCATGGCCAAGGAGGATGCCTTTAACGCAAAGCTGAGTGATTTGCAGGCACAAATTGAAGCAGAAAAGGCCAAGGAGAAGCAGATACAACAGTTAGGCAGGCAAAGGGAGTTAGAGCTGGAGTTGGCATCTATTCGCGCTCAAAATACGCATACCCTGAAGGATATTGCTCAAGGTGAGAAAGCTTGGAGTGGCCTTATGGCAGCCTTTGATTACTCTGATCCCAGTGCAATACCGCACAAATATCCACTGGTAACTGGGGATCAATCTGGAAAACTATCGGTAAAGGACCAAGGTGGGGACCCGAACGCACCAGGAAACCACAACATCCAAGATGGCCGACCGGGCCTTCCTGTTGACAGTGGTACAGCCAATGTATGGACAAGATCAGGAGATATTGGCCTCTCACAGGCCCCCACAGGCCCGCAGCAGCTCATAACAGGTATGAACAGTGTTAGTACACAAAACTTGGGCAATAATTTTATGTCTGGGACCCACGCGGTACCGAGCAGTGGCAACGGGGTACCCAGTATAACCCAGTCGGCGCGCACGAACATTCTGGACACTTCTTACTCTGCCTACCTGAGGTGGGTCCAGCAACAACAGTCATACAGGGCTCAGGGTGTCAATACTGATGTAAATAAGGGTAATTCTGCTGCGCTCCAGGGCTTACGTCCGCTTGGTGGGAATGAAGGACCCACACCCCTGGAGGAGGGTAGAAATCCTTTACGGTCTGTGCACCCACCTAACCTGCCTCAGCGTATTCTACATAAAGGTATTGTGTATGAGGTGGTTCCTAACCAGCAACCCAATCAACAATTGCTATCAACTCAGCACACACTTCAAGCTGGTCTAGCTAGTGCCGGCTTGTCTTCAGCATCACTTGGGATTCTGGGGGACAACGCGAGCAGTCTACTCTCCAATCCTACTCCCACAGGTATGCTGGATTTAGACTGGCTTAACAACTTTAAAATGTTTTCTGACACCTCAAAACGTAAACGCCCAACCAATAAATTGAGGCCTGATTGTCACATAGATACAGACAAAAGGTTTGAAGACATGAGCTTTCAAGAGTTGATCAATGGTATGAACTGTGTAGCTGAATTCATTAACACGGCTGGTTTGCCCCGTGTTACTTTGGATGGCTATCGGGCACACATGAGGTTCGTTTCCCTCAAAGCTCAAGGAGGAGCCTTCCCAGCGAAAGCTCTGGCAAAATACAATCATAAAGTGGTTGATGATGTTATTGAGGGTAAATTAGTGAATTTTGTCTCCGGTTATACCCCAGCCGTAGAGGCTTATTTGAGTGCGGAACACATGACCGTAGTGGAGAACTTGTTGTCAAGACAAGATCAGAGTTCCAATCCCGGTAACAACAAACGTCGCCGCAACCGTCAGCGGGGGGGTAATCAGCCCAGATCGGATTGGCCCTCAGACATATGTTGGAAATGGAACTCTAATGTATGCGATTATGATCCTTGTTACAAGAAGCATGTCTGCGCCACTTGTAGAGGCTCACACAAGAAGAAATTCTGTAATAGTGACGATGTGCAATCGGATAAAAACGCTCATCAGCACGGCAACCAGCAAAATCAGTGACTGGGCAACCATGCTTATATAGGTTTAGGCATAAGTTCCACATATGCGGATTGTTTGTCAGACCTGTGGCCCAACACTTTTGTAAACTGCTCAGCTAATATAACAGAATTGTTGTCTTGCTATATTGGTTATGCTCCGCTCTGGGATGCATCACTCCCGCATAAGTGTTGCGGGTATTAGGACACAATTTAATATTTGTGGCTGGAGAAAAATGCTTTCAGGAGGTCCTACACAGGTTTATAGTGAAGGTGGTTGGGACTGCAATGCCCACTACCTGTTAGATGGGGTTTGCCATGGATTCAAATTAGTTGATACTTTGGGTCCATCCGATGGTTACTTTTGTAAAAATTATCCGTCAGCAGAGGTAGACGCTTATGATTATATCAACGAGTTAATCCTGAAAGAACTCAGTATGGACAAGTTATCAGTAGTAGATACCCAGCCTAAATGTGTCCATGCTATGGGAGCAGTGGAAAAATCCAGTGGTGGTTATAGACCTATTACCGATGCTAGCCACCCATTGTACAGCAGCATTAATAATTACACCAAAGACACTTTCCATTCATTTAGCTACCACTCTATCGATGACATTTCTGAACTTATGGAGCCAAATTGTTTCATGGCGGTGACAGATTTACAAAGTGCTTATCGCACAGTGTTAATTAGGCCAGCGGACCGCAACCATCAGGGGTTATGTTGGAATATTGACGGTAAAAATTTTTTTTTACAAGATAATTTCATGAGCTTCGGCACGAGAGCTGCCCCCTATATATTTAACAGTATATCCGATGCCATAGCTCGCTATATCAACGCCAACCCTCATGCTGGAGGGTTTGGTGCTTGGTCACAGCTGGGAAAAATTCTTTCTTTTTTCTTTCTTTTGTTTTTTCAATAAATAGGCTGGTAGTTCTGTTAAACTGGCCCAAGTCCATCACTGCGTTATTCCCTTGTCCCTCTCACCGTAAAGGATTAATATTTATATGCGAGTAATCGACAATTTTCTATGGACATGTACATGTGGATCAACACGGTTAAAGGTACACCCTCGAGGGGGTGCGCTGGCGTACCTTTTACCGTGTTGACCCACAGATGTTCTGTCACGGATGTTCTGAGGGCAATTGAACAAAATTTGAGACCAAAATTTGTGATTTCCAGAATCGAGAACAACCGCGCGTCAATGACATCCCTAGGATTAGTGCATATTTACACTGCACAAAACATGCCACAGACATTGTCAGTAACCACTGACTTTTCAACATCGAACCTCACTATACTTCTCAGGGGTAGACATTAACACTGGCCCAGTGGCCAATGGCCAGTAGTTTGGGCTGTGGGCCAGTGATTTTTCCTAAAAATCCTTTGAAACTGGCCATTTGGCCAGTAGAATATTTGAAAATCCATTGCTATATACTAGACTGCTGGCCCGGGTGGCCAAAGGTCCAAAATGTTAAGTTTCTACCCCTGTTTCTAGAACACATGCTGCAGTGGTCTGCTTGTGTACTTCAAGGACACAGTGGTCTGCTTGTATCCTTCAAGGATGCAGTGGGCTGCTTGTGTCCTTCAAGGATGCAGTAGTCTGATTGTATCCTTCAAGGATGCTGTGGTCTGCTTGTGTACTTCAAGGACACAGTGGTCTGCTTGCATCCTTCAAGGATGCAGTGGGCTGCTTGTGTCCTTGGAGGACACAGTGGGCTGCTTGTGTCCTTGGAGGACATAGTAGGCTGCTTGTGTCCCTCAAGGATGCAGTGGTCTGCTTGTATCCTTCAAGGACACAGTGGTCTGCTAAAATTCATGTCCCCTTTTTATTAAAGGAGGGCTATCATGGAAATTATCACTATGGGTATCTGCACAAAGAGTGCTCATAAATCCGCGGAAAATTTGCAGCACCCTGATTGGTTGAGGGGTGGTCGTGTGACTTGCTATGACGTGCTGGCTTTTTTGGTTAAAGCTTAAAGGGGGTGATTTCTTTTGCCCCCCAACAAACCAGCTCCCCTGTTCTTAGAAAATGCACATACGTTACAATCACCCCCTGAGGAGCGTGATCATTTTAGGTTCTAGGTTTATGCAAGCAGTCAACGTAAAAATTTCAGACCATTATTTATCAAAAGGGGGAATGGTGGGATTTCACGCGGACACACAATAATTTTTTACACCCCCCTTAACAGCAGTCAAAATCTTTTGTGCCCCCTGGGCCGGAGACGCAGGAGTTTGTGCACCCCTCTTTGATCTATAGTAGTGCACAGGTTTTTTTTGCTAAAAAGAAGGCAAATTTTTTGGCCCCCTCCTCAAGAGGGGTCAAAATTTTATTAGCCCCCCCTTGGGAGAGGTCTGAAATCCTTATGCCCCCCCGTAAACCCACCACACACCCCTGTTGATAAAAAATTACTACTCCCTAACAAAATTTTGACCCCTCTTGAGGGGGTGGGGCTACAAGAATTTACCTTCTTTTTTAGCCCAAAGCTGTGCGCTACTATAGATCAAAGCGGGGTGCAAAAATTCTCAGCGCCTCCGGCGCGTTGGGGGGAGGGTGCAAAAAATTTACAGTCAAGGAGGGGGTGTAAAAAAATTTTGCACGTCCACACAAAAAAACCACCACCACCCCCCTGTTGATAAATGATGACCACTCCTTTAGACCTGCCAGCTGTTGTGTCCTTGAGGGACACTAGACTACCCCATCCCAATGTGTCAACAAAGAATTGGTGTTGTGTCCTTCAGGGACACAAGGCTAGCCCACCCATGCACTGTGTCAACAAAGCTTTGAATCCAGGATCATCATCCATAGACACATTAAATGAGCATATCAATTTCTTTCTATCACTATTTTGATCTGTCAAATTCTATAACAAAGAAAAATTCTGCCTATTTATTCAGAAATCAGTGTGTTTGTGCTTTGAATGCAGGCTGTAGAAGGTCCACCATCTTGGTTTTAGCAGCTGCCATCTGCTGCTGCAGAGACTGGCTCCTGATTGGTCAATTGCTTGTATCTCTGAAGGACGCAAGGGCTTGTATCCTTCAGGGACACAGAAAGCTGACCAACAGCCCTGCTGCGGAGGGCTTCTCTGCCGACCCATTACAACTCACAAAAGGCATCCGGTGTCTGCTTTTGTCAAGCGGAGCCGGCCAATGGGTGGACACATGGAACAGGAAGTTACCCCCAGGTCAGGATCAAAGCAAAGCTGGGTGCTGGGGTCATTGACATAACGCGTAGTAGGTCTGCCATGATGGTAGAACGGGAGGGTTTGTGAACTGTAATAGTCCTATCGTGTAAGTATAATAGACAGGATTTTGAAAAATAGTATAACAATAAATTTCTTGTCTACATCATGTAGGAGAGACAGGGTGGTGAATCGTATTGAGCATGTTTTGTGGAAACGAGTGATAAAGGTTTTGTGAAAATTAGTAGATAACAGGTACATAAACAGAAGTCAGACAAATAGCCCGCTGTGTGTGTGTGTGTGTGTGTGTGTGTGTGTGTGTGTGTGTGTGTGTGTGTGCGTGCTTGTGTGCGTGCGTGCGTGTGTTAGTGTGTGCGTGTGTGTAGAATTTAGGGTTGGGGTTGGTGGAAGGTAGGGAGGAGGTGTGCATCATTGTTTTAATGCACTGGAAGGCCTGGATCGCAGAAGATGAAGGTTATATACGCTGGTTCCCTGCAGGTAATTGAGGGCAAAATACCGGCAGGCCATGCCTGAACTCCATTAGATGGGGGTTTCTTTTCTCCAATCACAGTTTATGTTCCAAACATTTATAAGGAGAGACAGGTTTGTTTGTTTTGCTTTTTTTTGGGTGTTTTTTTAAAGTTTTAAGCCAGCAAGCGTGGAGCGCTGAGAGGCAGGTTTTATATGATGAAGATCCAAACCGAACAAACATTATAAGTACCTGTTATAGGGAGAAGCATGATGATGACCGAATCTATGAGGGGTAGAAAGCACACCCCTACACTTTTACTGAGGCAATGGTTCTTTAACATCCATCACTACATAGGCATAGTGACAGATGGACAGGCCTGTTTTAAGTCATTTGTCTGCTATGACCGGGGTGGAGAGTCAGCCTAGCACTGGGCCATGTAGATTTTTGAACCCACGACCCTGGGGTCTTCAGTCCACCGCTCTACCGCTGAGCTAATCCCCATCCCATGAGAGACAGGTAGAGCATATGGCTGGTAGGGTGAAAACAGGGGATGGTTGACTGGTAACTTCTTAGACATCGCCTGCTTGTAACATGTCTTCATATTTGTCTTTATCCCTCTCCTACCCAACAGACCATCACTCTGGATTCTATGCACAGAAAAAGGGAACAAATTGTCTCAGTCAGATGTTATTTAGTTGAAAAGCCTAACTTGCAAAGCTAAATTGGATTTTACACGTGTCCAAATGTTCACATTTTTCTTGAGTCTAAGACTAACCATTAGAAAAAGTTCCTAACTTGCCTGATTTTGACTAGGTTTCATAGGCAATTTCCGAGGCCTGCTGTCATTTGTAAATATTTCCTGAACCCAGGTGGTGTTTTAAAACAAAATAATAGTACTAAGTACTATAAGGCCCAGGGTTGTTTATATAACTGTGGATCTCTATTAGTAGAATCAGTAGCAGCCCTGACGGTCACCCAGCTCAGACGCAGGTTGTGCAGCACCACCTTCTGGTATACAATAACATAGCGATGCAGCATCATGTGTTGCGCCATATAGGTTAACTAATACACTGGCATGCCAAGCCTGGAACCATAGACTTCCTATGGTAATATTGGAGTGCACGATGGAGATCATCATCACGGGACGGAAGGACTTATTTATTATATTGTTAGTTGAGTATGTAGTCTCTCACAATGGAAATATGTATCGTCTCATTAGCCAAGCGAGAAGTATTGTTCACCATGAAACATCAATTGCAAAGCCTACACAGTAAAGATATATAAAACTGTATCCACGGGTTCTTGAGTTATCTCTTCATCAATGTCAGCGAGAATCATCATATTAAAAAGGATGTCTCGACCCGTCTTATTCGGTACATATCATTCATGAATTATGAATGATCAAAATTCAAGATACAATTTTCAAAGTACCACTGTTGCACAATGCAAAAGCCAATTAGATGACAAATTAGAAAGAAGAAGTAGACTTAGATACATGTTACAAAGAGGAGTTTCCATACAAAAGAAAGTATTAGGTTATCTAGAGACTATTGAAGACAACACCACTACAAGAGAAGCCATCATTCAGCATGACCAGATGTGCTAAGTACCACTATAAATTTTGATACTAACGCAAATGAACAACAATTAGACATTAACACCAGTCCCATAGAATTTGGCAATTCACAAATTATAGAATATAACAACTCAAATAGTACAACTGCAGACATGACCGCACAGGAAATCAAGCTTAAAGAAAATACCGTGTCAGACACAAATAGCGCACCCTCACCAATATTCCCACACACACAAGGCCAATTTCCAGCACCACCATTACCACAAAGATTTATACCAACTACTTCAACCCCAATACCAGAACATACATTTGACCAAAACCTCCAAGACCAATTGCTCAGGCAATTCAAACCCCAAAGTGGATACCAAATCCCCATAACAAATTACACCCCTCTCCACATTGACAGCTCAATCGATTCTGAGAAAACACCAGAAAGACAGGACATAAATACACCATCATATAGCCAAACAAATGCTAGACAACAACTCATAGCTAGCACAAGTTCTATCACAGGTATCGTGCCCATATATCCGGCACAGAGCCAACCAGTAGCAAACAATTCATTAAATGGAAATGATGAAACCATAAGAAAACTAGGTGACTTAGCAGCAGAAAACGTATTATCAAATACAAACACAACCAATACCAATGCAAATTATATAGGTGCAGGCGCAAGACCAAAAGACACCAATTACACAGCAAGACTGCCAACAATTGGTAATGTAGACACGCTATCAGAGCACAATTATATAAACCTAGGAACAGGTACAGAAAATATATTCAATCCAATAAGGCAACACACAGAAAAAGGCATCAATGCAAACCTCTCCTTATAAGAATCGCCAAAATAGCCAACATGGAAGACAGAATCAGAGATCTGGACAGTCACCTGACTAAATACACTGACAGCCAAATCGACAAGATCAGAGCAGAACTGAAGCTGGAATGCTCAAAACTGCAATCATCAATCAAAAATCAAAACATACAATCAGAAAATATACATCAAACTCTACGCAGCCAAAGAGAGACAACAGAAACAATTCTGGAGAAGCAGCGTATTGACTTACAGTCAACAATGGATAGCTTATACAGCAGAATCATGGGAGACCAAGAAAATGAAAGGTTTGACGGCCTGGCTGAAAAGCTCAAAAACACAACCACTCAAATGAATACCACCATAAATGGCAAAATTGGCAATCTGGAGGAAAAGATAACTAGAGTCCTAGAAATGATGGAATGCAATGCCCCAGACCCTATGTACAACCTTGGTTATGCCTCGGCATGCAATCAAGATGATTTAGAGACAATCAACCACATCACCGAAATCTATAAACATGCCGCGGTGTATGACAATGTGTACCTAGGTACCCCAGTCATAAGTGGCAACTTGGGATGTCCCAACCAACAGAATAGAAATCCTGGAAAGCCAGAAGACCATCAACAAGGACCTAGAAATAGATCACAAACAACTGATCCAATCAATCATCCACAAGGCCATTCAAACCCCCCAACAAAATAGTCAACCACCACCACCATACCGACAACAGAACGTTATCGAAGGATATTTTGACGCACACGGGAACAGAGTAGTAATACACACCAACTTGGCACCACCATCAACCAACAACCGCACATCAAACCACCGGAGAAATTCTCACACACAACAGGTGCAATGAATGCAGATACATTCATAAAGGATTTCAAATTCTATCGAAAAGCAATAGCAGAGGGAGATGAAAAAAAGCACGGAAACCTACTGAGAAGCTGCCTAGACGGTAAGGCACTAGCATGTTTGACAATAACGCCAGAGATGACGATTATAAGCTGGACAATCCAGAAATCATCTACTGTCAACGGACCGTTACAAGTGGTGAAGTGAATATACACGGAATCCAGAGAAGTTCATTTGATCCTTTTATTGCATAGCTGACATGAGTGTTTCATAAAGATGGTAACAATGATAACACTCGCCAATATCCAAGCTCTGCCCCTGATCCTAAAGCTCAACCTGTCGTAGGTTCTAGGTATAGGTGTAAGGTGTAAGTTGGGAGAGATGATTGGGAGCTGTTCAAGCTGCCTTTTATATTAAGGGCTTGAGCAGCTCACAGTATTGCGAAATATTCTATACACGTGGTTCAATAAAATAGTGACACGTGTCATAAAGAGAGAGTGCCACCTGTGGGTAAAAACGTCTCTGCACGAGTGTAAAGGGAGAAAAATATGTAGAAAAATAAGGCTTTGCCAAGTCCATTGACAATTATGGGCATTATAATACAAATACAGGGTTTTTGTGAAAACCTGATGAGTTTGACATCATATGCGGTATAAAAATATAGTTCCTTTATGGAATTACAAAAAAAAAGTTTGTGTGGATCAAGTGACTTAATCTATATACACAGGTTATAAATGCAGGGATATGTACAATGCTTAAAATATATATGTACCGGTTTGTTATTGTGGGAAAATGAAAAATTTCCTGGTTTGATAACATGTTTGGTTTCATACATTAATATACAATGAGATATATCCAGATGAAAATTAACCAAGTTTTGTGATTCTTGGTACCGTGGGGTCAAATAACCAACACAGTGGTGATGAGTTTTTGGCTCCACACTACCAAGGCCTACAACTGATGTTGTGTAGGGTTTGCTACACAGTCGGGTATAAGGTATAAGTCAAGGTAGTATCCAGTGTTACTGTTGACTAGAACTTGGTGTTGATACGAAAATACATTTACAATAAATTAGTCAAGGTAGTATTCAGTGTTACTGTTGACTAGAACATGGTAATTTTTACGAAAAATATACAATATATTGGTCAAGGTAGTATTCAGTGGAACTGTTGACCATGGTTAAAAAAAAAAAATTTTGGAAATTCTGAAATCGTCTTGGCCAAGGTGGTATTCAGTGGGACTGTTGGCCAAAGGAAAGGTTGAATGGGATATATATATAACTTATTGCTATAAGTAACTAATTTGACTAAAACTCATAAATACATGTCATAGCTGAGTTTGAAAAACAGTGGTGAAGGTGATGAATTTTATAGCGCCTAGAGAGGCAAGCCAGAAGGCCATTTGGTTTGTCTCTCATAAAATTCATCCAAAATCTTAAACTAATATATACATTGACCTAAGAGAAACAAGAAAAGCTTAAAGAATCCAGTGAAAAGGATTTGACATACAAAAAAATAGAAAAACTGACATTTTCAGAAATGAGTAATATGTATAGGTATGGGGTGGGGCTGTTTACAATCATGTCTCAGCGATTTAAAACATGGTTGTACACAATTGGTTCTGAAAAGTGTTTATTTATGTGTCCTGAGGTGTCGATTTGGGTGTATACTGCTGGGAGGTAGGTTCTGATGTTCCTTAATATTGAAATTCTTGAACCTGCCCTCAGCCTTACGATGGGTCCTGGTTCTGATGGGCTTGAACTTTGAGATTGTAATGTAAGAAAAGTCCAAGTACACTGAGGCTAAGTCACCAGCCGTGACCACATCTGAACCGCCGTCTGAGTCAGATTCAGACTCTGGAGGGGTTGTCAGTAGACCGTTATAGGTATTATACTTATCATATTTATTTTTCACCTTGACTCTACCATGTAACCCAGTGTCCGAGTCTTCCCACAAGCCAAACCATACCAAAGACCAAAGGCGGGCAGTGTCAACTGCACTCAGTGACCCCGCCTCCTCCCACTGGAGGATACGCCATCAATCACAAGCAGCTCCCTGCATGCTGGAAATTCCTAGCAGACAATGTTTAGACCAAACTCCTCCTGCTGGAAGACATGCCCATTGATCATGAGCAGCTCACAGCATACCGGGAGTTCCCAGCAGCTATATTTAGAACCATACTGAACTCCGTGAACCCCAGTGCTATGTTTAGGATCCCTCCTACATACCTGCACTGGAGTTCCCCAGTTACTATTTTTAGCTCACCTGATACTATTTTTAGGATGAGCTGGGTGAGCGGCTCCCACTATAAATACCTGTAGAGGGAGCAGCTCACTCATCTTTCCACCTTCATACTTCATACCTCACACATTCACGTGAGACCAAGGCCCTTGGCTCAAGGGCTAGGCTTGGACACTGTTGGGCACCTTTATACTGTATCACCATCTATACCTCGTGGACTTCTATGAATAAAGTGGATATCAAACTGGATTCCTGATTCGTCTGTATTCATCCTTATTCATCATTTACGGACTCGTTGACAATGGTGGAGAACCCTCACGTATCATCCCACAAATTACCACCTCTCATGAGCCATGGACAACAGTGAGACCCTACCAAAGGAGCCAGCCCCACAACGTATCCCTACATCTCAAGACAGAGATCAGCAAGAAGCCACCAGTACACAGCACACCGCCCCGATAGACTCCTCGCCAGACGCGCTCCAGCTGGACCCAGTGCTGCCAGCCCATAGACGCACACATAAACAAACACCTGTGAGTTCAAACACCTTACATTTTTCGTCTACCATAGTGGACACCAACACAGGTGCACCTACCAGTACACCAGCAGGAGCCCCACCACCAGGTTTAAACCTCACCCTACCTGGCTATTCACCCTCAGAATCACCACCCCTAAGATTAGGTGGTCTTCAAAGTACCACATACAGCACGCCCGAAAATCAATCACCTGGTTACCTCCACCTAGATAGCCATCTAGAGGAAAGATCCAAAAGCCTGCAGGAAGCCCTGGAAGCTGCCGGACGGTCACCCTCATCCAGCAGTGATTCTGACCCACAGTGTACACCTGACCTAAGTTGGGACAACCTCACTGTACCAGATATCCAAGCCCACCCATCAGTAGCGGACAATTACTGGAGGAGCAGGCTAGACTCAGCAATCCACAGGTGGAGAGAGAACAGACTCAACACAGGACGTGCACAGCAGATACCAACCGGCGCTACACCAAGCTACCAGTGTGGTGAGAGTCCCTCTGTTTTTCTAGACAGGATAAACCGTATTTTAGAAGAGCAGTGGCAAGACAGCTCCATTCTCACCAATTTGCTAAGGCCGCACCAAAACCCACAGCCTGATAGCAACCCACCTGGAGGCAACCCTAGGCCTTACTACTCCTACTCTACCTCTGAGGAAGACAAGGCGACACCCCCAGCACCAAATTCATCCCTGAGCACGCCACCAAGAGCCAGATCCTTTGAGAGGCCATACCCCACCAATAGACCCAGGAGAAAGGTACAATCATCCTCCCCTCAAAGGCCAAATACACCTGTATTTTACAGACTTCAAAGAAGCTTGGACTCTGCAGCTAGAAGAGGCGACCTCGTGGCCACTACTCCCATCCTACACAGAAGCAGTCACTTCCCCGCCCACTTACAAACAGAATCCACCTCTGAAGAAGACACAGAAATAACCTTCCCCCACCTGCACAGAGCATCTGCCTATCAAAACATGGCCACTGCAGCCCCACCCCCAGAGTACAACCAGGATGACATGACGAGGAACATAGTCAGAGAATGCACCCAGGCAGTCAATGACTCCCTCTCCAACCTGTTAACAGGACAAATGAACTTATTGTCTGCTGAAATAAAAAGGATTGGAGACGACTCCTCCCGCCAACTGTCAAGGATAAATGACAGATTGAATGACATGGACACCTGGAAATCACACCTGGAAAATGACATTGGCCACATACAAAGAAGAGCAGCTCAGGACAATGCTGATGTCCTGAGAAGGTCTGAAATAGCGTCAGCCAATCTGTCTGACAGAATCAACAAAAACATTGATGGAATGAGAACTGAAATATTCAGGGCTATTGATAGGACAAGAACACCTACCAACCAAGGCCCATACAGCCATTTCTCACCCACCAACACTAGGCTACCCCCCTCAGGCCAACCTTCACAGGTTATAAGCACCTCTACCAGGCCGTCAACATCATTACCGGTAGGGTACAGGCTCAGCCCGCCAAGCCTTTTCCAAAATACAGCCCGAACCACAGGTGCCACGCCCACACAACAAGGCGCGACACATGCAGGTTTTGGTAGTTCGGCCACAACCCACCAGATGGCGCCCCCTACCACTCGTCCATCACCGGTAGCCGCCACATCATTTTCAGGCAGTGTTTACAACCATGTATACACACCCCACCAGGCACACACGCCCTACAACAACCCCATACCAATGTATGGTTTGTTTACAAACACACCACCTGCCCAAGCAGCTGCCCACCACCCTGCAGCTCAATCCACACCAATGATACCAAATCTAGGACAATCCAATTTCTCCGGCCCCACTGGATATAGGAGTTTTGAACCTGAGCGACTCACATCTGCTCAACTAAGCTGTTTCAACAAACCAGAACCCTTTGACAAGCCCTCACCCTACAGGTCTGCAGCCAGATTTCTGGCAGAATTCAAGTTCTATATTAGAAATGCATACCCCCGCAGCCCGACAATGCATGCATCCTGTATGTATACCTTTTTGAAGGGCAGAGCAGCACAATGGTTTTTCACAAACATTTTTGACAAACCAATCATGTATGACACTGAGGCAGTCTATACCGCCTTTCTCAGCAGGTTCAATCAGCCTGACCCTGCCACAATAATCAAAGGATATAGAAACAGAAAACAGCAACCCAAAGAGACTGTAGAGGAATATATAGCAGACATGACCTTACTGCTATCCAACAGCAACCTGGATGAGTCTGTACAAGTGGACTATCTCATAAATGGCCTCAAGGATGAAATAAAAAATGTTGTACTCTCAGACAGCCCCAAAAGCATTAGGGAAGCCGAGACAGCAGCATTAAGACAAGAATTGGTCATAGAAGCAGCCAAAGCAGCCCATGCCTCAAACCAATCTTCAGACTTGTGTGCCATGAACTACAATAACTACAACGGGCAGAAGAACAACAGCTACAATGGCAACAACAACAACAACAATAACAGATCCAGGAAGGACCAATACAATAACAACAGTTATAACAACAAGCCCCCTGGAAACGGCAACAATAAGCAGTATGATGATAAATCTAAGTCAGGATACAACCAAAATCAGCAAGGTTATAACAACTCCAGATCAGGCTCAAACAACAGATCAGGCTCCAAGAATAGATATCAGTCACCAGGCAGGAGCAAATCTCAGGAAGGCAACAAAAGCAGGTCCAAATCCAGCGACACAAGAAATAATTTTGTCTTCATCCCTGTTGCCTCCACCCCCACCAACACCCGCCAGGTGTCCTTCCAGAAACTACTAGTCCCTGCAGATTTCCCGATCCCTGATGATTGGACCCAGCAACAAAAGAAATCTAGGGACCCAACACCAGGCAGAAATGACAACAAAAAGATAGGAGACAACCATCCTGACAACCAACCTCCTGATTCTGGACAAGGAGAACACTACAATGACAATATTGAATAGGACCCAGGGGAGGGCCACCAGGCATCTTACGGCCCCGCCCCCACCTTGGACAACAAAATTGGAACGTCCCCCACATGCCATATTTCACACATGAATGATGGAGCAGAATTAAATTCAGCAGAACAACAGAACCACGACCCCCACCCTGTGAATTGTGATGAAGACTCCTCATCAGACAGTGAGGACCTCTATGAAAACCAGAACAAGAGAATTTCCACCCTCCAGTTGAAAGTCGAGACCAGTAAGTATGGGCAGCAAGGTAAGACCTCTTACATTAATACTGAATTGACTAAAGGCGCAGTTAATGTTGATATCAATGGCAGTTCTTACAGAGCCCTTATAGACTCTGGAGCCTCCCTTTCCTTTATCAGCCAGAAAATGGCAGATAAAATCATATCAACCCCCAATTTCAGACATGGTAGGAGATCTCGCATGGTTATCCTACTAGCTGATAAATCCTCAGTTCAGGTCAACAATTCCATCACCATAACCTTTCTAATCGATAACACAGAGTTTAAAACAAGACTACATGTTGTCCCAAAGCTAAACCACCCCATAATCCTTGGCGTAAACTTTATGACCAAATATAGGGCCAAGATTTCCTTTGGAACCAAATCCCCTTCACCACACTTCATAAGAGCAGCCAAAGGTCTAACCATGCCACCAAATTCTGAATCCACATTCAATGCAATCGTCATAGGACCTGATTCCTTAATAGGTAAAACAGGCATCACAGAAAATGTTGACACGACATTACCGGTACTAATCAAACACGCCCTTGTTGAACCAAGGTCAACAAGAAAAATCATACCGGTAACAGTGGCCAACCCAAATGATTTTTCCATCAACATCAAAAAACACATGAACCTAGGCATTTTTGCACTTAACAATCTAAACAAAGCAATTCCCATTGGAAAACTGAACAGCCAACACTCCCTCAACAGCATAATCTCTGACAAAGACATGCTCCCCATCAATTGTGGAGATGATCCCCTGGATCAGCTACCCAAAGGGGACGACCCTCTAAAATACACAATATGTGACAAGCTCACTGAGGCCCAAAAACAACAAATCAAAGACATTGTTGAATCAAATAGAGAGGCTTTTGTATTAAATGAGAGTGCTATAGGATTAAATGTTGAAAATGAGGTCAAATTAGAATTAATCCCTGATTTCAAACCCTGCAACAGACCATCCTATAGAATGTCACCCAAGAAAGAGATTTTCCAAAGAGAGCTGTTAAATAAACACTTACAGCAAGGCGTCATTGAAGAATGCACCAAGCCCTGTGAGTGGAACTCCCCAGCTTTCTTAGTACCCAAACCCCAGGGAGACAGGTCTGTAGCCTCAGGATGGAGAATAGTCGTGGATTATAGATGGGTTAACCAAAACCTAAAATCTTTTTCCTACTCCTTCCCCAGAGCAGACGACCTCATGCAACAAGTTGGCAGAACAGGTGCTAAATATTTTTCCAAGCTGGATGTATACAGCGCCTACCCTCTAGCTAAAGAATCAAGGCCTTTAACAACTTTCTCCGCCAATGGCACAAGGTATATGGCCAAAGTGTTACCCATGGGTTTAAAAACTTCTGGTTTGTCATTCATGAATGTAATGGAACAATTGCTCATGAAGTGCAAATACAGAAATGCAGTAGCCTATGTGGATGATGTGGCCATATACAGCCCCACATGGGAAAGACACCTGCAAGACCTAGATGAAGTGCTAAAACTTTTCATCAAAGGAAACATCAAATTAAAGTCAGAAAAATGTGAATTTGGCACCACCAAAATGGAATTCTTAGGTTTTACCTTAGATCGACACGGCATCTCACCTTCCCCAGACAAAATCTCACCAGTTAAAACCTTCCCAGCACCTAAAAACATCCACGACCTAAGGTGTTTCAATGGAATGGCACAATTTTATAAGAGATTCATTAGAGGCTTTGCCCATATAATGAAGCCCTTATATGAAGCCACAAAGGGTACCTTCCAATGGACCACTCAATGCCAAACAGCCTTTGAAAAAATCAAAGCATCAATTTGCACTGAGGCAATCCTAAAATTCCCAGACTATAACAAACCCTTCATCATCTTCACAGACTCCAGCAATTTCAGCTTAGGAGCAGTCATTACACAGGTAGATGAACATGGTTTTTAAAGACCCATTGAATTCTCTGGGAGAGGTCTAACACCTCAGGAAACCAGATATGGAATAACTGACAAAGAGTTACTTGGGATAATCTTCGCTTTCAAAAAGTTCCACCATTATGTAGACGGCACTCACTTCAAAGTATATTCAGATCACACAGCCCTAGTCTCCCTCTTCAACAAAAAGGAAAATATCACCAATGGTAGATTGGCAAGATGGGTAGATACTGTCATGTCCTATGACTTTGAAGTGAAATACCTACAAGGTAGAGCAAATCTAGTGGCAGATTGCCTGTCCAGAAGAAAATATCCCCCTGGCTCTGATGATCCAATACCAATTAGATCACAAGGAAGAATTATCCTACCGCCAAAGAAGGTACAATTCTCAGATATATCCATGACAAAAGTTTTCAGATCAGACGACCCAATTCCCAATAATCCCATCTGTTTGGGACCTCCTAGATCAATATTAAAAGGAGGCAAAATTTGGGGAAGCACTAATAAACCACCAAAAGGCGTCATAGCAAGAAAAGGCACCCCAGAAAGGCAGCAGGGTGTGAATCCTGACCTGTGTGTACTCACTCGAGCACAGTCCCAGTCCCAGGACGACACACCTCCAGCAGCCAGCCAATCAGCGCCCAGTAAAAAGACCCGCCCACTCAAGCCTAAGTGCAGCAGTCCTCGCCCCAGAGGCAGGCCCGCCAAATCTAGGTCACCTAGGGTCTCCATCAAAGCTGCAAACGCCAAGAGAGCTAAGCTCTCCCGCCGTGTGCTACCTCTAGCTGAAAGGGCAGTTCAGGAAATCTGTAAACACCAATCCCTGACACCTTCTAGAGAAACACTGATCAAAAGCCAAAAAGAAGACCTTTTTGCATCCTCCATGGCAAACTACATTGAAAAAGGTAGCCTGCCACACGACTCACGATTAATGAATCAAATACTACGTAACCACGACCAATTCATCTTACTGGATGAAGTCCTCTTTAGAATTACTGATACCAATTTGGGTAAGACCTTAGAGCCTACACTGCAAATTGTAATTCCAGAAAAATGGACAGAATCTTTAGTGGAAGCAACCCATTGCTCTCCCCTAGGCGGCCACCTAGGTGCAGTTAAAACCTATACAGCCATAAGAGCTAGGTATTACTGGAGATCAATGTTTAAAGAAGTCTTTGACTTCTGCGGCACTTGCCACACATGCTTGACCACCAAAAAGAGACCCAAAAACCTGAAAACTCCAATGAAATTACGTGACCCAGTGCTTACGGCATACTCTCATGTCACCATGGACACAATAGGCCCTTTTTCCAAGGCCACTGATGGCTCTCACTACATACATGTGGTGACCGACCATGCCACCAGGCACATAACTGCCTGGACAAGTGAAGAAAATACTGCTGCAATTGTGGCACTTGGTTTCTTCCAAAGAGTCATATGTATCCACGGCACTCCCTCAGTACTGAACACAGATAATGCCCAGCAATACGTCTCAAAATTATTCAAATATTTTTGTGAAAAGTTCGGCATTAAACATGTGACAGGAAGTGCACATTGGTCCAGGTCTCAAGGCCTCTGTGGCCGCCAACATCAAACCATTGAATCATCCCTCAGAGCTTTTGTATCAAAATCACAGAAGCATTGGTCAACCTTCCTACAAGCTGTAGTCTTCAGTAT
The DNA here is from genome assembly GCA_949317995.1 of Acholoe squamosa. Taxonomy (NCBI): domain Eukaryota; kingdom Metazoa; phylum Annelida; class Polychaeta; order Phyllodocida; family Polynoidae; genus Acholoe; species Acholoe squamosa. The sequence goes on from OX439037.1 coordinate 48,260,902, forward strand.
TAATAATACTATAAACAGCGCCTTAGGCTACTCACCAAATTTGTTAGTCTTTGGCAAGCAGACACACCTACCAACTGAAGCAGCTTTGTCCTTGATTAAAGCTGAAAAAGACTCAAGCACCAAGGAGAAAATTATGACCAGCCTACTACAGTTTAGGGATGATATTCAAATGAAAGCTGCAGAAAACATGATCTCTGCTCACAAAAAGATGAAAGCCAGACATGACACTTCAGCAGAACTCAGCTCATATAACACAGGCCAATTGGTATATTTACATATACCCACCCTACTGGTCAAATGCACATCAAAAAAGTTGCAACCCACATACTCAGGCCCCTACATCATAATGAAGATGACTTCACCAGTTACAGCTATTCTAAAAAGGCTACAAGATGGAAAAGTACTAAAAAAATCAGTACATGTATCAAGGCTAAGGAGGCCAATCACAAGAGCTAGCGCCAAAGCCATCATAAAAAGGCTACAATCTGGGCCCACAAGCTCACTTCACGACCCCGACCAGGATGACCCCTCCAATGTGAGTCTCACCACTCCCAAAATAAAGAAAAAGAGAGGAAGGCCAGCCAAAAAGGGAACAATCTCCTTCAGCCCCATGCCCTCCAGAAAATCAAGAAAAATCTCCAAGCGTCCATTATAGACCACAAGTCGTTGTGTCAAACACCAAACATCCATATAAACAACCCTCCTTTAATCCCCACAGGCGCCACGCGCCCCAACCAAATTAATCAACCATTAATACACCAACCACTTAAACACACTGACAGCAACAGTCACAGACCAACGCCCAACCTATTTATACTAACAACCATAAAAATTCCTATGCATCCAAAATCAACACCGCCTTGATTAACTGTATATACAACCACCTACCCATTCTAAGTGGAACGCCAAACACTGGCAAATGGATTATCAAATAATTAGGTTAGGTTACCCACGCCACATACCAACCCCCCAAGGCAGCGCTGTATCCTCGGTTTGTGTATAAACTTCAAAACACACATGCGACGGCTTGTTACCACTTCAAGACCACTATTTCCAATGATAAACCTATTGTAGGAAGATGGATCTCTGACACCCACAACCCATGTTTACACCACTGTCTCCGCCAACCCTTAAGTGCTGTGGTGGCACATATACAAATCAATAACGAGCCGCCCTCAAGGTCTTTAAAAACCGCAGGGCCGCCATAGAAACCATACCACCTTGGCTAGGGATAAATATCCCCCGCCAAGCTTCCCAATATTCTATTTTTAGACAATACCTCACCACCAACCAATCCAGGCCAGGATAACCCTAATTTGCATAAGGGGCCGTCGACCCCCCCCCTTGCATCCACCAATAATATTTGGCCTACGCCCCTTTCAGGGCAAGACATACCAACTTGGGAGATCTTGGACTGGGAAGTAGCCAAACTCAGTCTCAGGTTTATAAGCGCTTGCCCACCCACATCTGATCATAACACAACCTACAACCAATACCACCACACCTTAAGCACGGCAACAAGTGTCTGGGAAGGGACCATGGCAGACCCATCATGCAACCAGCCCAGGTAGGATTATCTTATGGGTCTATTTTAGCATTTAGGATTTATTTAACAGTCATTCTAGCATTGTACATGATAATTTTATTTATCATGGTGCCCAGGTACCCCTATTAACCAATGGCGGTGTGAGCCTTAAGTGTGTGTAAAATGTGGAAGAACTTCTCCACCATCCTATAATTTTTAACATTGATAATCCAATTTACTAAACCTCTTCAGCCAAGCAAAAACCCCACTTCACCTCTCCCCCATTCACAGCCCACTTAGACCTTTTTCCTTTATGACTTACAGCCTGGACCCACCGGCAAATAAGCACGGCCCAAATGCTACATGGACCATACACAGCCTCCTTGGACCACATAGGATCAGAAGTGATCTCATGGATCCTTTTGAAATTAGGAGCATAATCATGGAACAGCAACACCTCATCACCTTCCTCGCCCAGGAAGATATTAAACATTACCTCAGCAGCCCTGTGCTAAGACAGGAGCTGGACTTAAGCAATCACTCCATAGCGGCAACCATAAAAGCCTTCATGGTCGCTGTAGCTGGGGATAATCCCCGCCGGCCTCCATGGGGCAGGTTTAACCATAGATCTGCATCATACATAGCACTTTTATGTGCTCGCACGCTTCTAGCGTCAGAACAGCCCCTCAGGGACTTACCCCGCCAATACTCCAGAATTGGACGCGAACTGGCCATAAGGAATACAGCCAACCTAGTATTCCAGTTTGCTGTTTTCGAGATAAACAGATTCCATGCTCAAGCACGTGTACCGCCCCTGACGGTGACAACAGGCACCAGTCCATCTGCATAAATCCATTTCATGTAACAACAACCCCACCACCCACAGAATCCCCGACCTTTGTAAATACTTGACCATACTAACATCCCATTTTGTGACTAAGCTAATGCTATTTTTAAGTGAACCCCACCATCAAATTTCAAAAATCCTCAAAATTTCTCAATTTTTCTCATTTTTCTAGAGCACCAGCCATCCTAGCAGTCTGTATATTCTTACATCTGCTCCTCGGCTGCACCTCAACATCAGATACCAATCTGAACACCATCTTCAGACCAACTATGGCGCACTGTTTACCAAGTTACCCCAAACACTACTAGCCAATTACATGGACTATCCATTGACCTTCAGCCTCAACTTGACCTTTGACCAGAACTTAAGTCAGCCAGAACTACTCAGCCCGCTCATCGGCACTAATGCACCCCAATACATTAAGCACACAGCCCATGCCCTAGATAACATGATACAGAGCCTATTCTCCAAGTCAAAAACAACACTAGAAACCTTGTCAAAATTAATTTCCCCTCCAAACGTCAGACAAGCCAGAAATGCCCCAGGCCAGGTCATTGGTGACATTTTAAGAGCTTCAATAGGCCTCGGGACTCAACCAGAAATTGATATTTTAAATTCAGAGATGTCTGACCTGGACCAAAATGCACGTGGTAGAATTAGCCACCCATTTCTTGTTAAATATTTCGGAATTTAATTACAATTCTGTCAACATCTTCTCAGAATTCCAAAACGACACTGATGATGCTCTATCTTTTATTTCTGGAAAATTAGAGCATTTAAATTCAAACATCTCATCAATATTATTAAAATTAGAACTCCAATCCAGACAAGACACCTTCTATTCCATGTTATTCACAGCAGCAAATTCTCAAATAGAGTCTTTAATTGACCTCCAAAGTGACTTGGAAAATCTGCTCTTAACCATTAATAATCTACTTGAGGGCACCCTACCCCAATCCATCATCACACACGACGACCTCAGTTTAGGTTTAAACAATTTATCCAGCCTCCTGCACGAGGCACATCACGGCATTATTTTAGAAGGCCTACCCATAAGTTATTATTATAAACGCCGAGTACATGTGCACTGGAGCCATAACTCGAGCCTGTTAATAACCATACCAGTACCCATAACCAGAGGGGGAAGCACCTTTTCTATATTTAGAATAGAAACCTTCCCCGTGCCTTTCGACACCTCCGACACTAAGTCAGTAGGTCACACCCAGGTGGAGCCACTTCCCGGCTACTTGGCTATGTCCAGGACCCACTCACACTACATACAGTTTACACAAGCTGACCTGGATACGTGTGACCTCGGCCACCTTATCAGCTGTAACCTACCCCTACCTCTGTTGTCAGCCACACACCCCACATGCACTCTATCTCTATTTTTAGACCTACCAGAGGCGGTGCACCATACCTGCAGTTTTAAAGCACACATGGCAGCACCCATACCAAATCTTATCCAACACCTATCTCACAGTACCTTCCTATTAATAACCGACCATCCCACTTCCATGCTCCAATGCACAGATTCAGGCCAAGTCAAAATTAAAAATAGTGCATACTCAGTCATCTCAGTCCCATGTCTGTGCTCCATTAAAAACGCCGGCATGATTTTAATCAATTCTGATTTATCTTGCACCCGAGGACACCCGCACTCAATATCTGCGTCAAAACAATAACATAAGCACTTGTTAGCAATATCACTAGACTTGTTCTCGACCCAAGTTAACAATACCACCCCGCATGAGAATTGAAAGCCCGCCCATGCCAATTTAGAAGCCCAGAATAAACAACATAACTTCTAACTGGTGGTGGACTTCAAGTGTATTATTGGATCAAATCACAGGCATAATCAGGCTCCCGGCAACATGTATAAATTATCACAGTTCTTGGTATCACAGAATCAATTTCAATCACATCTTCGCATTTGGCAGTGCCACCTTCTGACTTTTCTTCTTCTTCATCTTTCTCCCTCCATCCTCCTCCCATAAGGGCACATCGCGACCTGATCCTTCCAGATCATATCCGTCGCCCGCCTACGACCGAATTTCTGAAATCAGAATCAATACCCCCACTTATAAAAAGCCACCACTCATGCCAAAATTCCGAATTCCAAAATTTTTCCCTTTTTTTTCTTTCCAGCCCTAAGTTACCAAACTCGGATTCAATAAACTCCAGCCTAAGTTACCAAACTCGATTTCAATAAACTCCAGCTACCGCAACCCAAAAATTCAGCAAAATTAAGACTATACATACCGTCCACTCTAACCAAAAACGGTGCAGGGCCCGCTCGAGCCGCCCTCCGGGCCATCAAAAGGGCCAACGACCCGGTGGCAGTGGGGAGGAGACCACCCCACGACAACCCACAGAAGCACGACACTAAAAACATAAGAAACAGCACAGTGTCAGACCACCGGCGCACTAATGAGTTGCTCACCATCTCAAATTTCAAAATCAGCTCTCATGTCAGTACTCACCCGAAGTAGCCTACGGCCACTATGGCCAGGACCACCAATCCCGAGGGCATGGTGACAACTCGGGCACGAACAATCATCTCGACTCGAAATGTCCTCCCTTTTTTTTAGCCGTCAAGTTAAGGGTATCTCCCAATATGCTTTCGGTCGCCTTCTGACCCCAAATAGCCTCCGCTCCTTTTTATATCAGGATCCAAAACGGGAGCATATAGTTAATTTTTGGACCTTATTTTTCGAAAAGCGCATCACCAAAATTCAAAATTCCATCACACCAAACCCACCTTTAGACCCCAAAACAATCCAACCCAAAATTGAGCATCCCCTACACATGCCCAATGAGGCCATGGCAAGTCTACACCATTGACCATGCCATTTGACCATGTCCTTACACGAACGCTGAACAAACGTCAGCTCAGTGGCGCCAGCCAATGTTCATCGCATGAACTAAATAAGAACAGGTCCCCATGCAATGGCGCTACCCGTGCCGCGCAGCAGAACTAACCTGGACCCTGGATATTCCAGTTTCCCGCTCACATTTGGCCATGAGTCTGCACCGGCCCGGTGACACTGCACATCAATATGCACTGCCTAATTCACTGCCTTACCTGTCAATTTGGTATTTTTGTTGGTCGCCTTGTAATCCATGCACTATGATCGACCCTACAACTAAAAATCCCCCTTCTCTTGTTCTGTTTTTTCAATACAGAGGCCAACGACCTAATCGAGGAGGCGGAGACCGCATTGACAGGCCAGCAGGAGCTTCCAGCAGCAGGCCAGGCACGCCCATTCCAACCGGCCTGCCCCATTGGAGCACTCGAGTCTGCTCTCCAATAGGGCCACCCACTAGATCTGCCACTCTGGGAACAGATTGTCCCCACCTGATGTACAGCTACAGCTGCCCATGCAACATCAACAAAGACAATAGACCAGAAACTTTCAAAACAGTGGGCTCGCCCCAGGTCTGGAGACCCCTACCCAAAATAAACCAAGCCTCATCTGAAGAGGATAGTGACTCTAGCACCTCCCTCTCAGCAGAACCAATAAACACGGACCCTGCATACAGTTCCGATCTGAATTTGCAGCCTGACTCAGGCAAGCCTAGCAGAATGCATTTCAGCAAAATTGTAAACTTTGTCCCCAACACCAAAAAATCCAGATCCAGGAGAAGACCCTCACTAGGTCGCTCCCTCAACCCAAACGTCTTTAACCACCAAGACCCACCACCAAAGGGTCTTGTAAACCAAAGTCGCCATAGAAGGAGAAAATAATTTCAATAACCATCCTTTATTTATTTTATTTATTTTTGAAACTGTCTTTATATTATGGACTAAAAGTGTAGAGACACACTTCACTCACCGACCGCCCATGGACACTATGAACACTGACTCAGTCAGCCTAGTCAACTGATTTTTAAAGCCAGTTTTTCTTGTTTGTATAAGGCTATGATACATAACCATGAAAACACGCTGCATTTTATTTACATTTATTTTTCCTTTACAAGAACATTATGAAGACCACAAGCCAGGCAGCAGGTTTTTGTGATCTTAAGATGCCATAAGGTTCTTTTACTCTCACACTGTACCTTTTTCAAACCCAACCATGTCAAATATTTATGGGTTTTAGCTAGTTTATATTTTTCTAAAAATTTTACAAGGAAGCGCTGGCAACCAGTATTTTTGCAGGATCAACTGAGATCCAATCTAAATATCAGCCAGAGCCACCATTTATTTTTGTATTAACCTTGTCCCCTTTTCAGCCAATGATAACCCCAGGTAGACTGAAGGCTAAACATGCTAAATTTTTCATTAACTAAGACAAACCTTTCTACAAGTTAACAGAAACTTCTACAGATAAATAAAAGACCAAAAACCCAAAATTTTTTTTTAGAAAACTCCTTAAACATATCACCTAAAAGCCTTCAGACTCCCTAAGCCTTATCAGTATTATAAGGAATGATTGATCGACTTGCCAGTCATCAATTACCTTACCTCTGTTTTTATTTATTATATTGCATTGTATATTGGCTCAAGACCTAAATAGTAAGTGCCTACCGGTACTGAAACAAACTTCAGTAATAACTTGTCTACCTCAAGGTCTGCCTTAAAGCCAATAACCGCATGTTTTAGGATAGTTTTTATTCCTTTATCTTTGTGTGAACTTTAGTGCTAGATAAATAATCCAGCCCTTGTATCCTACCACGACCTGAATTTTTCATACTCTTCTTGTCAAAATTACAAACAACACCTCTTTGGCACAGTTTTGTTTTGTACTGTTTATAAATTATTCATGTTCAACCAAAAACCAATATTAAATATCTCCTTAATACTGTAAACTTTCAACTTAAATGATAAGATGTAATACCTATTATTACACATCAAACATATTGTCAGTAGACCTTTTCTCACAAACTTCCTCCTTAAAACCTCGCGTGGAATCGAGTAGGAATGTGGGGATTTGTCAGTAGACCGTTATAGGTATTATACTTATCATATTTATTTTTCACCTTGACTCTACCATGTAACCCAGTGTCCGAGTCTACCCACAAGCCAAACCATACCAAAGACCAAAGGCGGGCGGTGTCAACTGCACTCAGTGACCCCGCCTCCTCCCACTGGAGGATACGCCGTCAATCACAAGCAGCTCCCTGCATGCTGGAGATTCCTAGCAGACCAAACTCCTCCTGCTGGAAGACATGCCCATTGATCATGAGCAGCTCACAGCATACCGGGAGTTCCCAGCAGCTATATTTAGAACCATACTGAACTCCGTGAACCCCAGTGCTATGTTTAGGATCCCTCCTACATACCTGCACTGGAGTTCCCCAGTTACTATTTTTAGCTCACCTGATACTATTTTTAGGATGAGCTGGGTGAGCGGCTCCCACTATAAATACCTGTAGAGGGAGCAGCTCACTCATCTTTCCACCTTCATACTTCATACCTCACACATTCACGTGAGACCAAGGCCCTTGGCTCAAGGGCTAGGCTTGGACACTGTTGGGCACCTTTATACTGTATCACCATCTATACCTCGTGGACTTCTATGAATAAAGTGGATATCAAACTGGATTCCTGATTCGTCTGTATTCATCCTTATTCATCATTTACGGACTCGTTGACAGGGTGGTGGGCTTAACTGGCATGGGCCTCCACATGGTGCCCTCCATCGGTTGGTTGAGGTTGCTGCTGGGGCTCGGGGTCTGCGGTTGGTGGGGTCTGGTTTTGGCTGGTCTCTTCCTTCTTGCTTCTTTCTCCTGTTCCCTTCCTTGATGACGATTGCCCCAGCTCATTTGTGGACTTCGGGGCTGGGGGGCCGACGGATGGTGGGGCTACCAGGTCTCCAGAGGAGGGGTCTGTAGGGAAGAGAGCAGTGAAAACAAACCATTAACAGAGGTATAAAATCCTGCTTGGGTCAGCTGGTGGCCTTGTCAATACAGGATAACCAATAAGTGCAATAAGTTTCTGCTATTTGACACATAACATTAACTGACAGAGCTCAACTTGATTGTAAGAATAGAGCGCGGTAAGTGTAACTAAGCAAGCTTAGTGGGTTTATTTGTATTACGCTAGGTGGCGGTGCCGAGCTGTCGCTTCACCGTGCCGAACCTGATTATCCAAATGAAAATTCTGAAAAATATTTCAAACAGCGGCATAAAGTTCCAGAAATTGGTCGAAAGAGATTGAAAACGGGTTGAGTTTTGACATTCTAGCATAAAATTTTGTTAATTGAAGTCTAAAGGTGAAAATTGGAAAATTTCGAATTAAATTTTTAGTTTTGATGCCTATAGCCTTGGCCCTATATAAAGGATGGGTGCCGGCTATCTTATCAGTAGTTACCCAAGATGGAGGTCGTACAGGGTGTCCTGTATCTTCCCGACGGTCGGGGACTTTTAGTCACCGTCTACATCAACGAGGATGGGTCGTAAGTAACTTTAAATGGGTGGCTGTGTGAAATTTTCTCTGGGGTTTCGATTAAGAGGATTTGTGTGCGAGTCCTTGGTAACTCAATTTTGGATTTCTTATCTTTCAGGATTCATCATGTTACGTATTTGCTGCTGGCACCTCAGGTGCCGGTAATAAATGGCTTTTAGGAAACATGAGTAATCCCTTTAATTATGATGCTCAGGTTATGTGCACGTGTTGATGTTGTTGTTTTCAGCTCGTGTATCAAATCAGAACGATCATGTGACTGAAACTAACCATCATTTGCATCTCACAAGGCCCTTTGAAAATGGCGACGCCCGGTCACGACTGGCGCGAAATTTTGTGCAGACGCTATTAGTACGTCTATAGGTTGTAAAATGGTTGTGCGTCGTCATTGATAAAGTTTTATGATTTTAATGTGAAGCAATGGCGGGGGTTTTGCAATTGTGGGCATGGTTTAGGTCATAGACCCAGATGGGGCCCTATGGGGGGCTCCTTGGGGGGCTCGGGGGGTTTGGCGGATAGGAGGGGGATCCCCACATCAGCGTCTCACATGGCTATCCGGTGTGCTATGCAACACGTGTTTAAGCACCTGCCATCCCCACATAAGGGTGGTGGTACCGTCTAGTGTTGTAGTGTCAAGCCTGTGGGCGCTGGGGAAAGTCCATTATGGGGGAACCTCGGGGGGTGGCCGGTGGTGGTCGTTGAGGATGCTGAGCATCACCAACGATACCCACATCAGCCGAAACTGACGGTCTAAAACATGAAAAACCTACCATTTACGGTGTCAATGGCCCTCTCAGCCAGTGTAGGGTCGAATAAATACAGATCCTTGGGGGGTTGGGTTTCCCTGAACTGTAACAGAGCCATCTCTGCCGGAGTTGTTCTGCTGGTGGAGGCCTTAGGGGCCTGTTCCCGCCTGGGTAAGTCCTTCCTCCGTGTGAGAGGTGGCACTGGGTTGAAACTGGCCGAAGGTTCGTAGTCATTTGGTGTGAGCTGGAAATCAGGTTGGCCTTCTTGTACAATAGCCAAGGTAAAGGTGTGGGGTTTGGATCTGAGGACAATTGAGAGGGAATGCGCCAGAGCAAAGGGCATCTGGGGTACCTCTCCAGCTTCACCGTCCTCAGTCTTCCACCAATGATCATGCTGACCTCTGATTTCCAATGCGCATCAAGATGACGGGCTAGAGGGAATGTCAACCTGGGTGGTGTTAGTTTGGGTGCCAAGATGGAGGCTGGCCAAAGGTTTCGTCCATAAACCATCAATCCAACTGGAAAAGCGTAGGTACACCCTCCAGAGTGGATTTTCAGCACGAATCTTGGGGTGCCGGGGGCGGGGTCCTGTCTGCCGTATGGAATCATACCTTCCTGGCATTTGAATCCAGTCATGTGTTGTTATGTCCTGGGGTGTGGTCTGCGTGGGCCAATTTTGGTTGGTGTTCTTGATCATTTCTTTTAGCTTATTCCAAGACGCTGCGTCATTCGTTGCTCGACTGTGAATGGTGATTAATTGGGCTAAGTACGTCACGCGCATGTGCACACGACACATGATCATGCAGCACAAGATGGCGATGGCTGTTTTCTCAATGTCACTAGGGTTCATCCCAATCTGCCAATACCCGGATTGCAAATCCAGAGTACAGAACCAATTGTTTCCACCCAAGGCATCCAACGTTTCATCAACCCTGGGGAGAAGATATGAATTCTTCTTAGTCATGCCATTCAACTTCCTATAATCTACACAGAAGCGGATGCTACCATCCTTTTTCGTAGTCATCACCACGGGACTGGACCAGGGGCTAGTACTAGGCACTATCACCCCTTTCTCCAACTGATCATAAATCTCATTTTCACAAATAATCTTTTTCTTCAGAGGAAAACGTCTATACGGAATCTTAAAGGGTTCAGCATCTCCAGTGTTGATATGGTGCAAGACCTTATCGTTCCGACCTAAGGGTCCACCTGAGTAACCGAATGCTTCCTCATACTTTCGTAACAGATTCCGTACTTCCATTTTCTGATAACCATTTTCCAAAGAAGAATCCTCAATGATCTTATCCAGCTGTTCATTCAGTTTCACCTTCCCTGATGGAATCATTGCCTCATCAGGCTTACTGACCGAATCCCTTACCACGTTTACCAGAGTTAATGCTCCTATTTCAGAACCTTTCTTGAGGTATATAGTTTCACCTCCCCGAACTGAACTGAACTGATCTCTCGGAGCAGGCATACAACCTGGATGTCATACGGTTTCCTGATACTCAAAATACCCTGGCTTGGGTTCAACTCAGCCTCAAAGAGACTAGCAAAATCCAACCTGAGTATACCATCATCCTTAACCTCCGCTATAATTGGACACATAACGAATTCTCGTTCTCCAATTTCCGCCTTCATAAATGCCTTACCAACAACCTGCATATCTGATCCGTGGGCCGTACAAGCCTTTACCCCCGTTATCAGGTTCTCAGTCTTATTCGGCAACTGGCTGAGGAACCGCTTGGAAACCAACGAGTGACTAGCCCCCGTATCGACCAAGAATTCCCCAGTCCTACCCTGAATCGTAACAGGCACATACCATCTCCAACCTCCCAACAGAGAGGAGTTCCCAGTAAACCGATCAAAATCTTCTGAAATGCCAAGATCTAACCCCCGTTGTCTTATGTGTTTCAAACAGGGATGATCTGGGGGAAGGTGTGCCACATATACACGAGTGAGCTCAGAGACCCACAGCCCTTCCTCTTCCCTAGTGGTAATTGGTACACTCTCAATCCTCCGATTAACTGACTCACTAGGTTCCCTGGCCCCGGGAAGGGAGAGGTGATCAGCCTCCTCACTTGCCCTGCCAGACGTACTCATTCCGGATTCTCCCGACGATTCACTGTCGACAGTACTTTGGCTTACATTACTTCTACGGGTTGAGTCTACAGCCACAATCTCAACCCTCTCTAATTTTCCGAATTCTCGACCACCTCCTCAATTCCTGAAACACTTTGAGACACCGGTTCGGACGCTCGGCAATCATAGGCAATATGCCCCATCTTTTGACACCTATAACATCTTACCCTGGATTTGTCAAACCGAGGTCTTTCCCACCTGTGGCTCTCCAACTCCTCCCTAAAAGACTTCATCATACTTTCCATCATTTGCCTCATATCCTGAGAAGGGTCCCGGGTCTCTTTCTTCTGATCCTCCGGCTTAGATACTGGAGGTTTCCCTCTATTATCTTCCGACTCCCCCTTCTTAGGCTGGGTAGTAAAACTACGCCGAGAAACAAACTTCTTACCATTCCCCTTAGGGAATCTAACAGCAGAAAAGCTGCCATCTTCCTGCTCAAACTCAATTATCTCATATTCATTTTCTACTTCAGACACAGGGGCAGCCATAACCTTCTCTACCGGTTTCAAAGTCGGCATTACGGAACTGCTACTTTCCTGAGGTATGTATCCGGTAAGGAATGTCCTCAATCGCATCAAACAGAGTATTCATACTGGCTCCACACTTCCAGGCCCTATACGCACAATCCTGATGATCCTTCTCTCTCAACCCCTTAATGAAATGAGAGATCATTTCACTATTCGTATAGTCATCATCCAGGGTTACGTTAGGCCTAGCCTTCCTTAACAGGATCTGAAGTTCCAATCCGTATACTCTTACCGATTCCCCTGCTTTCTGAATTCTTTTCTTATACTGAGTCATGGGGTCTTCAGACACTATACCTCCCAAATATCCGCTACATAACTCTACCAACTGGGCATACATCCCATTTCCTTGATACTGGACCCTCCATTGGTCAACGGCAATTCTTCCTGGTCCCTTCTTAAGGCATCCTACTAGGAGAGGAGCCGATTCCTCATCAGAGTAAGCATCAACCTCCCTATCATCCATAAAATCTGAAAACCAATCCCTCCAGGGTTCTGATCCGTCAAAGGGTTTGGTTTCAATCTGATTTCTCTTTGCAGAGATTTCCTTACTTCTCAACCTAGTGCATTGTTCCAAACTCCAGTCTAACATCTTTTGCTCCTTACTCTTCCTACCATCACCCCCACCAGACCTTGGGGTTCCGAAGCATCCCGAATTAGAATTGTTCGTATTCCCCCAGCTACTATTACCATACCAATTGGGTTTGGTTCCCGAGTCGGGTCCAGTTTCCGGATTCGGGTTGGTTCCCGGGTATGGCTGATTATGAATGGGTTTATCCGTATTCAACCGAGGCTTTGGAGTGTTATTGTTCTCTTCAGCTTTACTGAATCCTGAATCTCCAGAGATCTGATAGGTTCGGTCACCAACAACAGAATTCCCTGGCCTTCCTTATATACATCCTCTATGACGCCATCTAGCGTAGTATCATCGACATGGGTCGAGGACATAGGGTGCCCCCTTTTGTCTATATACTGATACTCCCCATCCGTGGTATCCTTCTGACCTACACTCAAACGGACATTCCGATCTCTATCCGGTTGATACCGGTCACCTACCACATTCCTGTCCACCTTATCGTTCACAAAGGGACTATATCCTTTCTTCAGGATAGGCTTAGGCGTTGACGAACAGACAGCCGCCTTAACCTGACCCCCATCTAGGATACTACTTACATCGAGGCTTTCAATTTCCTCGCTCCCTTCACTTCCAACCCCTGTCATCTGACACCGGATCTGAGTAATTTCGTAAATCAGATCCTCTCGTTCTTCGTACAGAACCTGGTTATTCTCCTTAATGTCCTTAATCAACTTATCATTTTCCCGAATATGATGATCCCGTAACTGAACATGCTCTTCCGTTTGTTTCCTGATAATTTATTTGTTCTTGTCATACACTTCTTGCTGGACTTGGACTTGTTTGTTCAAGTCGCTCAAGAGACTCTTAGAAGCTTCTATTCTTATCTGATAGTGTTCTGACGTTTCATCATGTTCCCCGGTTCTTTCTTCTAGTGCAGCACTGATTTGGTTCAACTGTTCATTGGTGTCCTCAAACCTCTGTGCTACTAAATCATATTGCTTTTCCTTTCCTCTTACCTGATCATCGATCTCATCGAGCCGGGACAGCTTAGTTACCCTATTGCGTTCCAACTCTTCCAAAACTCTTTCCAATCCACATTTCTCTCTCCGTAACCCTTCCACTTCAGATACAAATTCTCTTACAGAAGTTTCCAATTCCAATAATTGAGCTTTCTTCCGTTCACATTCCTTTTTCTGAAACTCAATCATTTTCTCACTCCTGACCTTTTCTTGATCACACCTTCTTTTCCATTCCAGATGAGTCACCCGTTCAGCTTCTAAACCCCTCCTCTCCTCGCGGTATCCACTCAATCCCGTAAGGGCGGGCTGGCTTGATCCGCCAGGATTGAAGACAGATTCCGACAACATAGCGGTATTAAACTGATTTAGAAAAACTCCTTGGTTCGCCAATGGCATAATGCGGATGGACTCCCTTCTCCTCCGAGGTTCAGTCACTGGTAGCAGGGCTATCAGGATTGGACTACCGAAGGCCCCATCACCGAGCAATTCCGAATTTCTAATATTAGGAACCGTCTGATTGACTGCTAGACCCACATCCGGAACCAAGGATGCATACAAATCTACTTCCGAATCAGTGCTTCCCGATTCCTCAACATCCTGAACTGGAGTCCTATATTCCATATAGGCAGCTCTTACACTTCGCGGCGTAGTAGTGACTGCCTCATTCTTATCAACTGAATTATCTTGTTCAGCCACAGCTGCGCACTCTTTCTCAACCAATCCTGGTCACGGCACCAGTGTAATGGTCAAGTATTCTGACTTGGGGTTCGTATGTCTAATCCGGAAAGAACTACCAAACGACAATCTCCGGTACAGAAGAGGCAACAAGGTTTATTCAAACAATGAGTTACTAGGTAAGTTCTCGTAACCAGAGGAGGGAGTGCTTACTGACTGTACAGAGCCCGCGAGGGTTCTCTCCCTGGCAGCTACTGACCTGGCCTTATATAGCCTAAGGTTGGGTGGTGACCTCTTGAGTCTAAGGCAGGAAGCTCAGAGAGCAGTGCTGCCACCACTCGCCCCAGCATACCGTTCTCAGACCCGAGTGTACACCCCACTCGGGAACTGCCCAACTCGTACCTATGTGACGCTTACATACCGTGCCCCTACAGGACGATTGGGATGTTCAGTGTGATTTTGTAGTGCATGCATACAATAGTACTATGCATGCTTCTAATAATTGTACTCCGAATATGTTGGTTTATGGTGAGGATATTATCATGCCAGCAGACTTGGTATTTGGTGTGATCGGAATAAGCCCTGAAACTCTATGTTCTATAATGTTTGTGGAGTCGCTGAGGGATAACTTTAAGAAGGCTTATGAACTCGTTCGGAATCAGTTGGAGAAATCAGCAAAATGGCAGAAGGTGGGTTACGACACTGGGTTGAAACCTAGGTTTCTCAGGGTAGGTGATAGAGTCTTACGATTCTATAAACCCCTTGATAATCTGAAAGTGGTTTCCAGTTGGGATGGCCCACATGTCATAACACAGATTATTTCTGAAACTAGCTGTTTTATAAAAGATCTGAACGGTCATGTAAGAAGGTGTCACATGGAAGTATTGAGACCCTATAGGGGTAGAAAGCTGGTGGAAGAAGTGTATGGATTGGGTCCGAATGTTATGGAATTACCTCAGATCCTAGACTTACCCGAATTGGGTGAGGATGGGGACTCGGGGACGGTTCCGGATGGGAAGGTGATATCTGGAAAGATAAAGAGGAAACCGCGGAAGTTGCCTATGATAGGTAATCGGAAAAGAGGAAGGAGGAAGAAGAATGTGGTGAAAGTGATTGAGAAGGGGGTTAAGAATAAAAAAGTCTCGGCAGGAGTTGGAAAGACAAAGCAATCCGGGAACAGAGAGACTAGTTTAGCTCCCGGAAACGAAGCCGCGTGTCCCAATACTAAGATTAGAACTGAGAAGGAGGGCGTGCGCCGTAGTGCTAGGATCGCACAGAGAAGTGGTGTTACCTAATGAAGCCTTATCTGAAGTTCTAGGAAGTATTGAATCCTGTACACAACGATGTATTGTCCTGTACGATGTCTGTATGTTTATATGTATGTATTGTTACGTGTTATGACAGTAGCGGTGTCAACTGGGTTGACAGCGTATTCAGAATGCGAACACAAGTAGGCAGAATCGCTCTAACCTGCTCTATTGTATGCAACTTGATGGTTCCCGTGGGTGATGGACGGAAATATCTGACGTATCGGTATAATACTATACGTAGTCACCATAGATACTCCTGAAGAGATTAAGTTGAGAGGTGACGATACGACTTTGAAAGGGTGTTTTGTTTATGAGCGTGCGAGCACGTGTCGTGTGACCTCATTTTCGAAACGAGGCCAACACGGGTATGTGGCCTTTGACCCCAATTAGGGTTCTTACGGGAAGATCCGCCATCTTGTCAAATCAGGCGTGGTGACCGGTAACGGCTGCACGCTTGGGCGACTTGGGAAGCGAATTTACGCGGAGAAAGGCAGTCAGGAAGTACGAAAATCTATCCATTCGGTTAATAAGATTGTTAAGAGGCAAACCTGTCGTACCTTTGGGTATTGTGGGTTCTGGTTTTGGTCGGAATGACTCAGAATATGTTGTGCGAAGACGTTAAGATGGAGGTTGAGAAGTAGGTCAGTCCGGTTAACTCTGAAGACGAACGCTTGCTGGAAGATATGTCTGCGGCTGGCGATTTGGTTAAGAATATGACCTCGGATGATGTTAAGATGGAAATCGACGTGAAAACTACGGAGAATCCCACTTCTGCAGAAAGTGTGGCTCCCGTGGAGTCAAGTCGGGAAAGGGATACTCGGGAACGCATTCCGGATGTCACTCTCGATAGCGAAGACGGTGCAGAAGCATCGCGGTCGGAAGAAGATGGCCTCCCCTGTACTTTGGATGCACGGGAAATACGGGGTGTAGTCAACTATGAGACGGGAATCATACGTTGGCCCAATGGTGACACTATCTATATCGAAGCAGATAGGGTGTGGGATAAGAAGTTTGAAAAACCACATAAACTCAATAGAAGATGGAGTAGGATGATTAAGGAGATGACCCCGGAGGGTGTCGTATATCTGGATTTGTGGCGTCAGAATTACATGGACATGGCCACTGGAATGTCTATGTGTGCTAGCTTTTACCAGTTGGTAGTAGCTGTTAAGAATAAATGGGATAGCGAGCGCCCGGATCGGGATCCAGGTCAGACTTTGTTCCAGTTTGGTGGAAATCCGTGGGTTAAGGAAACTCCGAAGACTTTGGACAAGTTAGTCGAGCAGGATATGGCCCGTTCCGTACACATGACAACTAGGTCTGCATCCCAGGTCCTTAATCCCTCAGTCAGTAATTTGGAAGAACAAGAGTTGGTTAAGGAGGAGACTAGGATTCAGAATGAAGCTGTCAGGGATGAGGAGCTAATCAGAAAACAGGAGGAGCAAGATCAGATTATCCTGAAACAGAAAGCTCAATTATAGCTGCCCTTCAGATGGATGAGGCAAATAAGGCGGACATATTAAAGTTGCTCAGACTCTGACGACACATGGAGCAAGTAAGAACGCTACGGAAGAAGGGTTTGAAACTAAAGTCACGAAGAGAGATCGGGATCTACTTAAGAAGAGAATGAAGGCAGAAAATAGAGAAAAAAGGAAGAGTAGTAGGGAAACCTATGACTGAAGATGATAGCTCGGAAATAAGTACACCAGTAGGTCATAAATCTGAAGACATGGAATCGATTAAGGATGACACTGACAGTAACCAGAGTGAGTGGGACTGGTCAGTTGACATCGATCATCCGGAAATGTACGATGATAATGATAACATGACCCCGGATGAGAAGAAAATCCAAGTTAATGTCAGAAGAGGATTTAAGAAGTTCATACCTAAATGTATGATGGAGTGCAAGCGGAATAAGAAATATTTCAGTTGCCCCCCTTTGATTGATATGAATGGTGAGACAGATTTAGAGGAATGGATTCGGGCTACTAGGAAGGACAAACCTTACTACATGTTCTATGTTAAGTGGGTTGAGGAGACATTGGATAATCGGAATGAAGAATACTATGATTTTGATGCGTACAGTAAGATTAAATGGGCAATTGAGTCATGGAGAGAAAAGGAGAATGAACTGTGTCCGTTCACTATCTGTAAGGACACACCGATCAGATATTCCAGCCATATCCAGATGATCAGGCATATCGTGGAAGAGCATATGCATCACCATCCGGAATACATATGTTATATGGATGTCGGTAAGACTGGGCGTTACTATGAAGGTCTGAAAACATGTCGGATGATCATCAGATGGGAGTGTTTATAGCTGTGGATAAGGTATTGGATTTACATCAGATGTTGTTGGCTGAGTGGGATCGGTACAAAGTTAAGAATTCCGGTAGTCTGACTGCCAAGGTACCAAAGTTTTGTCAGGTATCTAAGAACGCTAAGTCCAAGTTTGAAGCCAGATTTGAACTGAGAATGACGACAGGAAGACTATGGATCAAGTCAGAACACTTTGAGAAGATGAGAAAATACCGGGGCGATGTAGCCTACAGAGATTCGAAGGGAGCCAGTAGTGCAAAGCAATCTAGGGTCTACCCACAAGGAATGTACGTATTCCGTGGGATTCAAAGTCTGGCCCCAGTCAGAATATCTGGAATGAGTTTGGAAGGAGGACGCAGTGACAGGTACCATCCTAGAGCGTCTAGTTCGGGTCAGGAACAGGGTCGGAAGAATTCGAATTTGGGGATGGAACAGAGATCACCGTTGGGATCTCTGCAGGGTGCAGCCCCGCCCAGATTCGAGGAGAAAAGTAGGAAGGACTTTCCAACTCTGGGGACACCCGGAAAAGAAAGTCAGTGTCTGGACAGGTACGGTAAAGCTAAGAAAGAGACAGCCTCAGTGGCTAGTCCCTCTGATGAGTTTAAGGTTCCCCAGGATGTCAGATATAAGGATATGACACAATCTGGATTGTTAAGTTCTGCTGCTGATTCAGGTTCAAGGGGACGGAAACATGTTTCCGAATCCTCACGGTCTGAATCGGAGGACCACCTACTAGGGATGCTGTCTCATACCCCTTTGATTGGATGAGTGATGAATCATTCAAAATTCAGGAGTATGCAGTTAGGGAGTGGCAGAAGACGCATGAGGAGATGGCAGTTTCGTATCTGAATAATGTGGTGCACTCAGTTGTACAGCTGACTCAGAATGTTCAGAATTTGGAAATATCCAGAATTGAGAAGGATAAGAAGGATGAATTTGATCGTAAATTGAAGGAAAAGTTGAATAAGGAGAAAAAGGCGAATAAGAACAATGATTTTTGGAAGATGGAGGTAGCCAGAGCCAGATCAGAAACGGATACATTGAGTATGCGCTTTATGAACACCTTTGGGAGGCCCATGGCATGTTGGAATGGGACCAGACGCCATGCTAAGTATCTGTTGGACAAACAGATTGCTGAGTACGGTCTGGAACCAGAACCGGAAACACCTTATTCAGATGAAGAAAGTATGGAAGATTAGGTTATGAGAAAGGTTAAGATGTCTGAATTTGGTACCTACCTGCAGGAGACGAGACGTGTTCCCGGACGTGTCGATGCCGATTGACCCTATCCTGAATGGGGTTACTCCTACATCTTGATCGTTGACGATGGATTCCGTGACTGTGGGATCTGTGGTAGCTGATTAGACTATGTGTGATGTGATGATATACCGATACATCAATCTACATATGGTTGAACTGTTTGCTAAAGCGCATGATATGAGTGCTAAAGCATACATGATGACTTTTGGATTCTTTATTAACATCAGGACACCATCTGTTTATACCCAGCAGTGATTACGAACGCTGGAATATGATCAATATCTACAAAGTGAACTATTTCTACACTTTCTACAAGTCGAGTCTTGCTAATAGGATTACGTAAATGGACATTACAACTCCAGTTCCTGATAGAGACAGTATTGGTTTATACGATTACACAGCTACTCTGCTACCATCGTCGGAAGGAAGACTCGGAACACCACATCGGGATATAGACTCTATGAACAATTTGCATATTGTTCTAATATATACAAAGCCTATATTATTTTATTGATATTTGTACGGTATTCTACTACCCTGGTAGTTTACCAATAGATATCTACATCTGGCAATTGTTAAGACCAGACTCAGGTTATTATACCGTGTGTATTCATGCTTTTTTCCGGTTCAGTAAGAAAATAATTAAGGACCTTACATGTATTTATATATATATATATATATATATATATATATATATATATATATATATATATAATGTATAGTATATGTACTATAGTCTGTACAGTAAAGTATTTAAAAAAAAAAAAAATTTCAAGGTCTAGAGGTAACATAATTATCAGGTTCTCAAATCACTACTATTACGAGTAATAGATATCTGAAATTATACGGTACCAATGTAAAGACATTGATATTGATTCGGAATACTCCTATGTATCTTTCAAGGTTGTTATGTATAATAACCTAATTTCTGTATTCCCGAATGTTGTTATTGGGTATATTGTGTTCTAGGAAGAGAGTGTCTCATAGGGAGTCTTATAAATGACAATTCATTATCTGGTTAGATGTAACATGATTACTATATCCATTCGGTATTATGTTTGTATACGTCTAATATAATTATTACCAGATTGGTAACCAGGCAAGTCGTACGCTATCCATGTGCCCTAGTTGGTATAATTGTGTTAATACTATAACTTAGTTACTACCCGGTTGTGTAGCACCTTGTCATAGTCTTGGTGGGGGTAGTGTAGGGGCACGTTTTTATAATAAGTGTCACATAGGTACGAGTTCCCGAGTGGGGTGTACACTCTGGTCTGAAAACGGTATGCTGGGGCGAGCGGTGGCAGCACTGCTCTCCGAGCTTCCTGCCTTAGACTCAAGAGGTCACCACCCAACCTTAGGCTATATAAGGCCAGGTCGGTCGCTGCCGGAGGGAGAACCCTCCCGGGCTCTGTACGATCAGTAAGCACTTCCCTCCTCTGGTTACGAGAACTTACCTAGTAACTCATTGTCTGAATGTCTGAATTCCCTGATATGAATACACTTGAACTCGGGAGCCCTTAGTTGGATTGTAAGCAGGATTCTGAATAAACCTTGTTGCCTCTTCTGTACTGGAGATTGTCGTTCGGTGGTTCTTTCCGGATTAGACATAAGAACCCTAAGTCAGAATACTTGACCATTACATTATTAACAACTCAGGTGTTTATACAACTGTAGTGGTCAGCGGAAAATGTCATGGAGAAACCGGGACTCGAACCCGGGACCCTCCAACTTCGAAGCGGAAGCTCTACCCCTGAGCTACTTCCCCTGGCCTGACATTCTCTACCTTCCAACTACCCTGGATCGGTATGGTATACATAGGGGGAGTGACACAACCAAGTGAACAGTCCCTCTGAAGGCTCTGCGCACCCGACGGGGGAACGAACCCCTACACTCCTCCCAACCAGCTTCAACCGTATCCCGCCAGAACCGGTCCTCCAGTCCAGTCTGAACGGTACCAGGACTGAGTCATACACAGCCCGCATTAATTCCTGTTCCCAGGAATTGCTGTGTGTGCCACCTGTTTCCAAGTCCCTCAGCACTAGCAAGTTGAAGCGCTTGTCTATACCATACCAGTCCAGGTACCGAGCTCTCTAAAGATCCCCCTTGCGAGGCAGGACCACTCGGTTTCTCCACCAGTGTAGTGGTCAGCGGAAAATGTCATGGAGAAACCGGGACTCGAACCCGGGACCCTCCAACTTCGAAGCGGAAGCTCTACCCCTGAGCTACTTCCCCTGGCCTGACATTCTCTACCTTCCAACTACCCTGGATCGGTATGGTATACATAGGGGGAGTGACACAACCAAGTGAACAGTCCCTCTGAAGGCTCTGCGCACCCGACGGGGGAACGAACCCCTACACTACCATAGCACCGGAAAAAATAAATTACAATGATGAACACGGAATGGTGATGTCGATCTGGACTTAACAATATGCCAGATATATGTTTTTAAACTATAAGTGGCCTACCAGGGTAGTAGGAAACTTTACAAATGTATCTAGTAATTAATAAAGTAGTTTTTATATCACCCGGAGAGTGTCCTGTCGTTTGTTAAATCCTCCCACCATCTCGATGTAGTTTCCTGATGTAGTTGTTCGTCTTGGTACTAGCTCAGGGCCTCTCGGGACCTTTCAGAGTCTGAGAACAGCTGGGACAGTTCATCTCTCAGTGTCCGGAATGTCCATTCAGTTCATAGTGAACTGCTCCATTGTAAAATCCACGTAACGTATCCATCATCTTCCAGTCCTCGTCCACGTTTTAGGTGTCAGCACTCATCATACCAATTCAGATACATAAAAAAAAATCAGTCTGATCCTATATTCATCTTATTTATTTTCAGAACCTTTCGGTTTCTCTGGTTCTAATCCGTACATAGCAATCTAATCATCCAGAAGTTCCTTGGCCTCACGGCGAGTACCATCCCAACGGACAATCTCCTTCCGAATGCGTCAAAGAACTTCTGATTGAGGAAGTCTACCTCACTCCTAGCCTTAGCAACCTCAACTGTCCAGAATTCTGCTGATTTCTTCTGACGTGCCTCTTGGGCTTCCAACTGCTTCATTTTCTCCTTATGCTCCACGTCTCTTTCCGACTCAATCCTAGTAATTTCCAATGACTGGATCTTTTGTGTCAGATAGACTACTGAACCCACAACTTCCTGAAGGTATTCTACCGAGAGCGCATGATGGCGTTTCTGCCAGTCGGCCATGCAGCTCTGTTGGATCTGAAAACTTTCCGGAGGGATGTTACTGATATCGTAATTAGCTGGGTCCTTCACGTATGGAACCCGGGTGGGCAATGGCTCACTTTCGGAATAATCTGAGGATCCAGAGTGTTTCCTATGTCTCGGATTCTCAATCAGGCTTTCTGAGGCTACAGAGGAGTTCATCACATCTCCCTGGGGGGTAGATATGGTGACTCCTCTACCATTTCCGACAGGTGGAGGGGCCACTTTGGCCCAACTACCGACAGTCCTACTTTCAGATGATCCCGACTTAGGTGTTCCCCGCCCGATTCCGGAAGCCCGATCCCTACCCCGTTGGTTTAGGGTCTGGCTCTCGGGTCCAGCTGGTCCCATCTCCAGAAGTCCTTATCCTAGTCCTTATTCACATCAAACACAGGGGGAGGAGCGCCTCTCAGTCCGGACAGAGGAGACACTTTCTCCAAGCTTCGATCCCGAATGCTCCGGTCCGGCGCCGGGCGTTGGATCCCACGGAATGAGATCTTACCCGGCTGTGCCTTCATACACTTGGCAGTGGTGGCCTTACTGGAGTCCCGGTATGCACTATCACCCCGGTACTCCCTCATCTCTCTGAATTGTTCATTAGTAATTTTTAACCTTCCCGGAGTGTAGTTTAGTTGAAACACTGCCTCCAGTTTGGAGTTGACATGCGTCTCAACTTCACACAACCTACATACTTTCGAATTCAGCCTCCGGAAGTTGGTCTTCTTCCAGGAATCCCACTTATCGATCAAAAGCTTGTGCAGATCTAGGGCTGCCTTCAGAGCTGACTTTACACCGACCTGGTGTTCCTCCTTCAGATGTCGTACCAGCTCGCTCTTCCGGAACGTAGTCAGTCCCGAACAAATAGAGCTGTTCCTACCCTTGTTCATATAACACATGTACACCGGATGATGGTGCATATGCTCCTCAACTATGTGTCGGATGAATCTCATGTGAGAGCTGAACTTTTCAGGTTTGTCACTCCCACGAGCACAGATAATGAACGGACAGGTGGTGCTTTTCTCTTTGTCCCAACTGTCGATAGCCCACTTGATTTTGCAGTAGGCATCGAAATCATAATACTCCTTATTCCGGTTGTCGATGGTCTGTTCGACCCAATTTACATAAAAGTAACTCGGATTCCGGTCCTGACGCGTGTACCTCATCCACTTCTCATCATCCTGCTCTCCATCCATGTTTATGAACGGAGGGCAGCTGTAATACCTAGTATTACGCTTACACTCCTCCAGACATTTTGGAATCATTTGCATGAATCCGCTTCTGACATTGTTCCAAATCTTTTTCTCATCAGGAGTGGGTGGTCCTTTATCATCATATAATTCGGGATGGTCTATATCCGTAGACCAATCCCAAGTCACTGATTCTGGCATCTCGTGTGTGCCAGAAGCCACAGGTTTCGGATCGTCAATCGGCTTCGGAACGATAGCAGCCGCGGCCTGAGTTGCCCCGCTTTCGGCTTGCTCATCCTTCTTCTTATCCAACTTTTCCTTCTTCTTCAATTTCTCCTTCTCCTCCTTCTCCTTCTTCTTAACCAAGGCTTTCGCCCTCTTACTTAAGCTCTGCTTCCATCCCTCCTTTTCCTTAACAGTACCCTTAGTCGTGACCCTAGCCTGCATCCGGGCTTTGGTGTCTTCTACTGACGCACTCAGCCCGGCACTTATCTGGGTCAACTGTTCTCGCTGGCTTCTTAACATTTCCTCCTGCTGCTCGAGTTTCTCCTCGGCTTCTGAATGCATCCTTACGGCCTCTTTCTCAATCCGACTGTCTTCGGCCTGCAATTCGGTTTCAGATAGTGTGTCGGATGAGGTAGAGGCTATCTGAGAGACAGACTTGACAGTAGCCCCCCTCCCAGTGTCACCTTCCTCGTCGACTTCCATCTGGTCCGACTCGGAATCAATCTTAGCAGGGCTCGGAGGATTCCGGGATGGCTGCATCCCATACCAATACAGAGACGCGTGCTCATCAATTGTGGCTTCCGGGTGTTCCCGGTCCCACTTGTCCTTAACGTAAGCTACCGTTCGGTAGAACTCCTGATTCACACTCATACCAGTTGCAAAGTCCATATAGTTTAATAACCATATATCCGGAATTGACAAATCTTCTGGGATAGCTTTCTTAATCAGGTCTCTCCATAGCTTTGGAACCTTCTCTGGTTTTGATGTTTTCGGATTCCAGATATTATCCTTCTCGAGGAAAATCGTATCTCCGTTCAGCCATACTATGCTGCCTACAGAGTAATCAATTTTACCATGAGTCTCCAAAGGATCCATCATGGTTGCAGTTAATTCAGACTTTCCAGATTTTGCAGGTGGAGGCATTTCTAATGCGTCCGTTCCACTGGTGTTCCGATCCAAACATACCAGCATGCATGCTGCTTCCCTATCTTTCAGAGCCGCGTCTTCGTCCGGATGCACCGGGCTCAGTCCAGAATGGTCGTCGATGTCGACCTCCATACTCCCTTCAGACAACATCTTTTCTGCCATTATGGCAAAACTTCCAAGCTATGGGTAAAGTCTAACAATACCCAAACGTACTCTGATTCTTTCTTAGTGCACTAGGTGTTCGTACTCATCAGAATTCTGTGCTATACAGCAGGAAAAACCACCAGGACAAATCAAGCACGTCAAGTCACCATGGCGTAAACGCTTGATTAAACAAGATGGCGGCAAGTCGCGCGAGAAACCCCAAACCTGGGTCAAAGGTCAGTGACCCTCGTTTCTGGTAATTGGGTCACGCGGTGCCACATGCTCTTCATGCATCCGTAAACAAAACGACCTATCAGGGTACTTATTGTCTTCTCGACTCGATATCATCAGGAGTACACATGGAGAATACATATAGCATTTTGCTGATACGTCGGATAAATCCGTCCACTACCCACGGGAACCTCGAGGAGCCGACAACAGAGCAGGTTAGAGCGGTTTCATTTCAAACTGACGGGCATCCTGAAGATCCTGTCAACATGGTTGACACCACCTACTGTCATAACGAGTAACATCACAAACATGTAAAAGTGTAAACATACAAAAGAACAGGACTATACATCGTTGTGTTCAGGATTCAGTACTTATTAGAATTTCTTTTTGTGAGGGCCTGCATCTCCTCTGCCATAGTTTGCCTGGAGGCACATACTTTCTCCCCTGATTTTCTTTCTACTTGGAGATAGGCTTCCGCCTCTACTCCAGTAGTGATAGCTTCTTCAAGGAATTTGGGCTTACTCTGATAGATCCAGTGGCAGAGTTCTATATCTTCTAAGCTCTCCAAGAACCTATCCCGACCCATGCTATCAATGGTGGGAGCATCCGCCCCCAGATAAGCTAGACGTACCAATCTCTAGATTTCCTCTGCGAGGGTCTGCAAGGTTTCCCTGGCTTTGCTTCTCCTGGTCCAGAGAAGGGCCTTAAAGGATTCTGTTTGGTTCCGAGGTGCAAACCTCTGTTCCAATGCCTTTTATAGTTTTTTATACCCCCATTCCGTGGCAGGGTCAAGCCCCGCCAGGAGTCTCCTAGCCACTCCCTGTAGACTTAGCCCTAAGAATGCTCTGGCTTGCTGTGGAGTCCACCCATTCACCACTTCGAAAAGGTCGAAGTGCGCTAAGTACTCATCCAAATCCACACTACCAACATACCTAGCTGGCATCACTATCGGTTTCTTCACTATCCCCTCCCGTACTGGCTCGCAATGTTTTCAAGAAATTCATACAAGAGAAAAAGCATTTAACCACAGGTTTAGTGATTGCCAAATTTTCAACACCAATATATTACACTAATACTAGATACCTCTAAATCTCAAGCTTTGATGCTAGCCTTATCCAGAGGTGCCTCTAAGCCAGTCAACTCCTCCAATCAGATAAGGCGAGCAGCAATTAAGCATATACATACATACAAAGTTTCGCAAAGATCCTAGCTTCTCACCAATCAAACTAGTCAAACCAGAGATGCCCTCTACAACCAAGAGGTGCCTCTAAACCTGTCAGCTCCTCAAGTTGAATATCCATTAGTTAACACTGTATTTCCTTGGAGGTACACATGATGATGGCATCAGGCTCTTCCGACCAGTCAGCACCAGGATCCATCATCATGTGCACACTGACCCTCCTAACACCACTAAGAGTGTGTTTAAGTGAAGTTTCAATTGTGCCACATTAAACAATGCTATAGATGACCATAAGCATGTCTTCCACAGTTCTCGAAGAAGAGAGATGATCAAGCAGATCCCTTACTAACACCACGAAGACTGAAACTGAAGTCTGGATAAGGTACATACAGTCTTAGGGGCGAATTCCACATGTCATAAGATGTTATTATCAATAACACTAAACAAAGCTGCTTTCTGCATGGTAATACTGTTAAGTTTTAATAAACTCAAAAGATTTCTATTCAAATCTATTTATCAAATCAGTTCACGATTTTAAACATTACATTGAATGTAAATAATAATCCACTATAATCATCTAGACACAAAGCATGCTCACAGCATAGATACCTGTACGTACTCAGATTTTTGCCTCGCACAGCTGTTTTATTAGTCCTCTCACCTCGTCATACTCATCCACATCATCATCTTTGTCATCTCGATCCAAGTCTCGGCCTTCATCACCCACACCCTCTTCTTCCACAGGGCAAGCCATTCATCCATTTATGCGTTATAAGAGTCTGGGGCAATACCATGATTGACAGGTCTGCCTACTGATCACGGCATATTGTGCCTACTGATCATGGCATATTCTGCCCAATGATCATGGCATATTTTGCCCACTGATCACGGCATATTGTGCCCACTGATCACGGCATATTATGCCCACTGTTTACAGCAAAATGTGCCCACTGTTCAAGGTTAGTTGTACCCACTGTTCAGAGCAGACTGTGCCCAATGTTCACAGCAAAAATGTGGCCTGTCTCATGACGCTACTGACGTTGCCAAGTGACGTGACGTTACCAAGTAACATGACGTTGCCTAGTGATGCAAAGTGGCTTCAAAAAGGATAGCTACAGAGGTGCCCAATTCAGGATTTAGGGCTTGAATATTTTGAATATTCCGAGTTATTTTGAGATGATATTTGGGTGGCAATGTATTTTGGGCATTCTCTTTCCATTCCTCCTTTGTCAGATAAATATTTCTCTACAGATATGCTAGTTTGACGGTTTGTTTTTGCAGAAAACAATGGCCGATATTCAAAATTTGTTCTGCCTGTTGTTGTTATGCAGACACAATGAGATTATTTGTTCAAAATGGCGTGTGCATTTATTTACAATCATTTGCACCAATTTATGTGCTGGTGACGAGTTTTATTACATTTTGGCCACTTATAATATTAAATTTCTTGAAACTATGGAGGAAAATCAAGTTAACTTTGAAAAAAAAGTACATACTTTATCTAGCCTCTTTTGGTTTATCTGTTCCTGGCAAGTAACCATGCCTATTCCAATGGGGTTGGGACCAGCGACAAACTAATGCTTTTTTATATATAGGGTAAATACCTCTAAACAACCTCTTCATAACTCTCTACAACCTCTTCATAATTTATATATCATTGTCCTGATGTTTCCAAAAAATAGTTAAATTCCAGTCACTCAACCTATGTTAGCAAAATAGGGTCTAATATATTTTAAGAATTTATTTTTTATATCTTTGAAGAACTTTGAATTTTTTTCAAAGACCTTTCCAATCATTTTTCTTTGAATATTTTGGGCCTTCTTACTTGCTCTGTATGCAAAATGGTCTGCCACCCCCATCCCAAAGTTGGATGCATTTCCCCTAAACATTTCTTATACCAACACACGGATGCCCAAAAGAGTACTACTTGGAGGCTCATAGAGACAGAGTGTAGGGAAATCAAAACAGTAGAATGCCCATGGCTTATGACCAATCTATAGATACTGGTTTGACAGTGATTTGGCAATCGTCTTATCATTTTCTGCAACACGGAAAGAAGTGTATGATCACGATTCTCAGAAATTGACTAGAAGTACCCAAAAATGAAATGTGATGATGAAAATATTTTAAAGATGTACAAAATTGATATTCAAATGATGAGAAGTCTTTATAGACATGTAAACCAGAGGTAGTACCTCAATGCGCATAAGCAAATGTCTGCCTATCTCCCAATCTGACAAGTATTCTAACTGTGCATTACTCTGCCTATCCCACATAATGCCTATCGCTTAGCCTATCTAACACTCGTACTGTCTATCTCTTGAATCTGAAGCATCTTGAGTTAAATACTTAAGGCTATCTCCCAAAAGGCCTGAATACTAAAGCTTACTCCTCACTTTCCCTAATCTTCTCTGGTCCTACTTTCCCATAGTTTACTTATCCTCAATCTGCCCATCATTCAATCTACCTATCCCTCATGGTGACTATCCCTCAGACCATCATGTTTAAACTGTATCGTTCAGATGTGCAGAGTTGGGGGATAGTTACAATGAGGGATAGGTAGGCTTTATGATAGGCATCATTAGGGATAGGTAAATTTGAAATAGTAGACATGGTAAGGAATGTACTGTTAACCAATAAATGCTTATATAGCAGACAAACAGTGTAGATTAAACATGAGAGATGAGGGATAGGTAAAATGAGTGATAGGCAGATTGAGGATAGGTAGACTAAAGGAAAGAAGGAACAAATAAGATGAGGTAAGGTGAGGGATGAGCGTTATAAGTTAAGCCTTTTAGGAGATAACCAGATTTAACTGTAGATGTTTTAGATTGAAGATATAGGCAGGATGAGTGATAGGTACACAACATATGTGGGATAAGCAAAGCAATGCACAAGTAAAGTACTTGTCTGACTGAAAGATAGGCAGACATTTGGATATTTGAATTGAGGTACTAACTCTGATTGACAAGTTGTATCTTTAAAGATTTCTAATCATTTTCAATATCATGTTTGTATATTTTCAAAATATTTCTCTCTTCAAACCTCATTTTTGGGTACTTTTGGTCAACTTCTGAGAATAAAGACCACCATTTTTGGATTTAGCAGGATTTTCCGGTTTAGATGGTCCCTTTGTTTCATTCAGGATCTCTTTCATGAAGATAAATGATAGCTCCATAAACCCCCTTACCCTATATAGCGCCCAATACTGAACACACAAGGTCACCTAGTTTCATGGGAGGGGGGTAGAGGGGAGTTTGCCTTCACTATAGGACTGTATGGAGTAGCCCATCCTATACTGTAGAATCCTTGACTTAGTGCTGTACGATCTGGCACTGACTCCTATCCAATATTACTTCTATGAAGCTGTTGAATGCAGACTTGCTGAGTTGTAGGGGACGTGTCAGGAACCCTTTAAGTATACCCCACCAAGACATTATGATGCACCAACTGAGTATATATATCATTCCACATTCTTCATAATTTCGCAATAAGGGGAACCGCATATTTAGCATAGAACTTTGAATGTCCGGAGCAGACATGACACATTTTACTACTTCAATCTAACTTCTACAAGCAAAGATAAGATGTATATGTGATGTCCAGTAAACACTAAAAGCTTATATTGCGACAGGTGCCTTTTGACAGGTACCTTTTGCACTGAAAACATGGAAGATCCGAAACTAGTCAGCGGTGACCACTTTAGGTCCTCAAGTTGACGATACCTAAAACTACAACTTTAGGTAGTCAAAATGACGACTTTAGGTCATCATCCTGACGACCTGAGTCGTCAATATGATGACTCTGTACTGTCAGTATTGTCATCCTGATGACTCACATCATCAGGATGACGACTTAAAGCCATCATTTTGACTACCTAAAGCTGTAGTTTTAGGTATCGTCAACTTGAGGACCTAAAGTGGTCACCGCTGACTAGTTTCGGATCTTCCATGTTTTCAGTGTGATGCGGATTTACATTACTATGAGAATCACAAGCGGCTTGTGTGGAGGCTAGCATTTGATTTCCTTTCTACAGTATATGCCACTCCAAATGAAAGAGGGAAAAAAACCTGTTTGCATGTCATTACTGCCCTCGTCAATTTACTTATAAGAATATAATATGCTAAAACAAATGCATAAAAGTAGTTAAATTTGATATCAAATGAAAGATTATGGTCCAAGGAATGCAGTTATCAGTAATAGATACAATCACGCTTTTAAACTGTCAATGATAATTTTACTCTTATGTTCATGATCATGATTCTTTCATCCACAAGAAATATTTTTGTGAGCACAAAAAAGGATATGGCACCTACAAAAAAAACTTGTGCACCCGCAAGAATGTTTTGTGCACCAGCAAGGATATTTTGTGCAACTGCAGGACTCATTTGTGCACCCGCAAGAATGTTTGTGCACCCGCAAGAATGTTTTGTGCACCAGCAAGAATTTTTTTCCGGGGGAAAATTATTTTAGGGGCTGCGTAGATATCGGACCCTAATGAACTGCTTAGGGGAAAAGTTAAAATCCTCTCTCTTCACCTTTTACATAGCTCAGTGGTGAGAAAGTGGTCATTATATTTTGCCTGAGGTAAGGATTGGGGTAATGCTGCTGCATTCACTGTTAGGAAGTAGTGTACATGCAGGGGCGTCAGGAGGAGGTGGTTAAAGGGGAGAAAGATTGAATCATAGCATTAGGTAAGATGAGCTGTTCCCTAGATAACCCGCTCATCTGGTGCATTGACCCCATAGGAATAGCAGGATGTCTACAGACTGCAAGTTTTTGTCATGATACACTTGTACAGTGTTGTTGATTTATCACCAGCGCAGTGCTCTATGTATACACCTATCCGTCTGGAGTAAAATGATTCTGTAGGATCTGCAACAGACATGGATACATCCCATGCATTAAACTGCCTCCACGAATTATCTTAATAAAAATGCTCGTTATCTTTTAGCAAATGGAGATAGGATGCCAAAAAGAAAACGCCCATTCGAAACGTTCTGGGGCTAAGTGTACATAAAATAATGTCAACGATTTCCAACAAATTGAGCTAATAGGAGTTTTTACACTATTGGTGCTCTTTTCTATAACCATCTCTTCCCCTCCTTCCGCTTTTCAATGGACTTTTTCTGTGAACAAACCACCATACGTTCCTTTTCTCTTTACCATTTGCTGTCTCCTTTACAGCTAGTGTCCCTTTGCTACTCCTCAGCCATTAACGAGGCTGTTTAGTCCAGGAGGCTGTTGCGAAAAGATTTGGAATTCAATTCTCACTGTAACTAATGCATCTTCCAGTTCCTCCCGATTCTCCACCCAGGGAGACCAATTCCCACCTTATACTGTAATGGAATTGACTTACTCTGAATTAGACTGCATTGCAAAAAGTTGAGGAACTGGTTCCATAATTAATTCCACCTGAATGCTTCCCATAATCAAAAGGCCAGGGAATTGGAGAAAGGAACTGTCTGGGAATTGGTTCTCGATTAGGAAGCATTCACCAGTTCCTGACCACTCCTAAACTACTTCTATGACCAATTATCTTTTGGCAACCCAACAGGGAATTGATTCCCTGAGGTCAGTCAGTTCCATTTTGGGAATACCACCTCCGACAAAATCGTTTCCAAATCTTTTTGCAACAGCCTGCTGTAGTGTTTACAAGCGTGTGTATCCCATTCCGGCCCTCGACCCCTGTCCCAACCTTCCTTTCAATCCATAACACCCCCTGCCCACTGTGCTCAACAAACTCTTATCTTCCCTGAGCCTCTCGTGGTAAGACGATCAAGACCCCTAATAAGACAAAGTAGCTAAGGAGTCCATGCTCTCACAATGCACCAACTCATATTAGTCTTATTCCTTGTATAGGTATTATCCACCACCCATGTGGCCCCCATTAGTTAGTTAACCCGTGTGGGATGTGTCGACATGATGCGTCAATGAGGCTATAGTGAGTAAACCCATGCTGCTGCAGAAACATTGCTACATTTGTAACCGTATAATAGGTCTGATGCAATAATGCACTTTAAATACAATGGGCCATACAGCCGTACCAACGAGTTGTAACTCGTCCATAAGTTATCCTTGCTCTGCATCATAGACACACATTTAGGACACATGCCGTCCTTAAGATGTTCGGTGCGCCTTTAGCTTTGGCCAGCTGGGGCCTGGGACCATCAGCATTGCTTTAACGAAGGTACACAATGGGGCACGGCTGCTTCTAGGCCCCCGTCATCGAATGACGAGCCGGCAATCGTCGATAATTGCCGGTAAGAGGCTTGTATCTATACAAAAGCCAGGGCCCCAAGTACACCGTGAACAAATTAGTGGATGGTGCCGAGTATTGCTCCAACCACCTGCTCAGCCTTGAATGATTTGGTTTTAATTCTGCTTTCTTGAGCAGCTCCCTTTTATTTGGCCGGGAGTTATCGGTTATAGCAGGCAAGCAGCTCAACATGTCAGATGAAATGAGAAACACATGGGATTGAGTCCTGTATCCTTGCAAGTAATATGAGACCCCTGTTACTTACAAAAGCATTGCTCATAAAGATCTAAATATTTTGAAGAAGCTGCTTATTCTAAAATGTGCGATTATCTAATAATCTTACTTCCAAAGCCAGCCTTTATAATCTGAAGATTTCTCTGTGGCTGCCCTATATTGCGTGATGTATCGATATCCTGATTGAAAAGGAACGGAGCCTCAGGAACCTGCTCAGAAAACTCTTAGAATAGGGTTCACGCTTGCCATATTTACATGAGATATGGCTGCTAATTAGGGGAATCAGGGTTTGCAAGAGTTTCGTCAATCACTGAGTGACCTAGTCTAGGCTGAAAACATGATGAATAATTCATACCATAATTATGGATATAGATTTCCACACATACTCTATGTGGAGGGCGAATTTTGTTCTGTGCACGTACAATGGGCATTTCCCAGACTCTTATGGATGAATATCCTGTTTATTTGGTTTCATGGAAACAGAAAAACCTAACCTTTCAAACTCGTTATTTATTTATTTATTTTATTTTATTTTTTTTTTTGCATACCAGTAGTATAGTATGTATCGGAACGGGACTATAGTTAAGTACTGTTTATTACTCACTCGACCTGCAGCCAGTCAGAGGCCTCCATTTGGTCACGTGACCTGT
The DNA here is from genome assembly GCA_949317995.1 of Acholoe squamosa. Taxonomy (NCBI): domain Eukaryota; kingdom Metazoa; phylum Annelida; class Polychaeta; order Phyllodocida; family Polynoidae; genus Acholoe; species Acholoe squamosa. The sequence goes on from OX439037.1 coordinate 48,294,522, forward strand.
GACGTCACAAGGGGGCGTTGCCTCATTTGCATAATAGGCCACGCCCCTTGACCTATGACGTCACAGGCGACCTTGACCTTTGACCTCATTTGCATAATAGGCCACGCCCCCTTGACCTATGACGTCACAGGTGACCTTGACCTCATTTGTATAATAGACCGGGTTTTTTTGAGAGGACAAGTTGAAATTGATACTCCTATTGGTTTCTCTTTAGAAAACATCTGTAAAAAGTCTTTTAATGAATTGAGGTCTTTATGAACGTTTTGTTTTAACAATGCCGCTTTAAAGAATTCAATGAAGTATAAAACCAACTGATCAGTTGTATGTAAGTAGACATACCCTTTTATTAGTATAAAGAGGTGTGGGTTATTATGTAAATGAGGGTGTAACTAAAAGATAGTTTGTTTTTTAAGGCAAGCTAAAAGCTTGCCCAAAAAAATGAAAAAATTGGGGCCTTTATTTTATTTATTAAGGCAAGCTAAAAGCTTGCCCTTCTTGTTAAAAAAAAAATAATAATAAATTAACAAACCTTTTTTTACCCTACCCTTTGGGTAGAGTAAAAGTGCTTTTTTTTTATTAATATACCTTGTTGGGTGTAAAGTTTATATTAAAAGGATGATGATGGAGATGATGCCCATGAAGTTGATGAAGGTCAGAGGAGAAGGAGGAGAAGAGAGAGAAGAAGTTGCAGGAAGTGGGAGTTTCTGCAGTCTATCTATGTGAGGACTGTGACATCACATTTAGCAACAAGCGAGAGCTTCGTCTACCATGATCACCCGCTTTTACCTTGATGCTAGTCTCTTTATATAGTCATGCATGAGGGAGTAGTCGCATAAAAGGTGTGTAAGGCGACGCGCGTTAAACGACGGAATAACGTAAGGAGTGGGTAGCGCCACCTTTTGTAAAACGTCGTAGTAACAGTAACTTTAGGACGAACTTTTGGGGTATCAACGGTCACATGATGTATCAACACACACATGTCATGTGAGCACACAGCAAAGGATGACTGTAATTAGTGACAACGAGTTTTAACCATGGTGAAAAAACTCAAGGAAATCTCATTGAGTTTGTGGACGATATTGAAAAACTACCTGATGGAGCATCCTTTAGCGTAATACCAAGAAAAAATTTAATTCTACAACACATTTGGTGCATTTTGGTGTATTTTTTTACCTAAAATTAGAATTTACCATGTACACAGACGTGGTACTGATACTATATATTCAGTTCATCAAACCTATACTACAGAGGACGCTAGTGTCAGTTTTCAAAATACCCCTGGTTTACAGGGGAAGATTTTGTTCATTGGTGGCAGTGAAAATCTGTACCAAAAAAGGGCAGAATTTACTATGTACACAGACGTGGTACTGATACTATATATTCAGTTCATCAAACCTATACTACAGAGGAAGCTAGTGTCAGTTTTCAAAATACCCCTGGTTTACAGGGGTAGATTTTGGTCATCGGTGGCAATGAAAATCCGTACCAAAAAAGGGCAGGTCATTTGATGATAAACAACCTACCATACACTGACAAAAGTGCATTTTAATTAGACTGATGTCAACAGTGTGGTTATGAGTTTAGATTTTTTTCAGTAAGTATTTACCTCGTTTACCAGTGTAACGGTTCGTTTCGACTATATGTTGGGTGGCTCTTTGGCTCGCTTAACACTAGAGATACCAACACAACACGAGGAGTTCGGGTTGGGCAAAGCCCCAGACTTCCTACTGCTCGGGTAGGCCTTTAATGATCAAACAAACACACATCTGGACTGGACTATGTCCAGTCCCCTTCTGCAGTTCATCCCGCTCCTTAGTAGGAGCTGGACGCGAGGCATGGTGCTGCCCCCTCTTGTACCAAACGGGTACCGCAAAGCGACGCCTGGTTGGCATAGAAGGAACGAGCACCACACAAACACATCTCTCGGATGAAGCGCACTAATATATATATAACGATGCCGGCCCCTACACCACCACCCCTAGACTTTACCTAGGGTAAGTGTTAAAAAGTTAAAGTTATATAACAGTATATACATAGGTAAGTCTATTATAACAATGTTTTACAAAGTATATGACATTAAGGGGCATTATAAATAATATGTACATAATTGTAGTGGTCCGTCTCGTTAAGTTAGATTAAATCATAACGAAGAGAGAGAAAAGTTTCCGGGTAGGCAACCGAGCTTTTATTTCATAGCTTATGTTACATACGATCACAGCCTCAGAGGACTACATGCTACTAGAGCATTCGGTTACCCTTTCGGGTAACGACCTGGTTGAGCAGTGGGTAAACCACTACTGAAGAACATGGGCTAGGACCAGCCTTATATAGGGGAAAAGCCCGCAAAACTCAGACCGGCCACGTGACGTGTGGCGGACGAGTGGTAGGCCCCCTGGTGTAATGGATACGAACCCAGAGGCAGGTGCTGCCACCTGCCATCCGGATTCCCCCACTACACCCGAAGGACCTAGGTCTGAGTCTCACGGGTACATGAACGTAAAGTGTAAATACCATACCCCTACACTGCCCCCCTTAGACAATATCTTGGGTTAATTAAACCGCAGTGTATTAATAACCTAGTAAGTGATTGTTTACAATACTAAAAAGGGGTATTAATTACACTTGCTCGATGTGAAATAGGCTATAGTATAAGACTATCCTATTTCTGAAAAATTATACAATAATAGCATCGAGTGTCGTTCATTTCATTTCCACCAGTAGCTTATAACAACCACAAATGATAAATTTATAATTATCACAGATTTATAGTAACGTTTTGACAACAGTAGGGTCCTGAAAAGGACCAGTGGTTGTAAATAATGATCGTATTACAGTTATTAAACCCGGGAAAAAAATTTCGACTTTTTAAATTAACAACTCTGTCCACTTTATAAAGTGAATTGAATATTAATGATCAGATATGAACAATTAATCTGATACTATATGAACACAATTAGGTATTAACCTGAGTAATACAATACTAAGTTTAGAGAAATCCGTTGGACCTTCTCTTATTTTATAGAAAAATATTTATATTTTTGAGACGCAGCTCAGTTTATACCTTAGTGTTTTATATTTACATGTTACAGAAGAAGTATAGTCTCTTAATATATTGAGACCAGGAATGACCTATATAGACAGTTATAGGTCTAGGATTACCTTAAACAACTTTTAGGATTCGCAGATCCAGTATATTTATAGGTAAGTACCCTTATATAATAATATATCTTTATAAAAGATATTTTATAGTTATAAATACAATTTTACATACAATATAATATTATCAACAAAGTTACTTGTTTTCATGATTGGAGGATGTAACAGGAGTCGGATGCTGCTGATGTCTTGGTATGGGCGAGCTGAACCCTGATGCCTGAAGTGCTATAGTAAAACTTGTTGGTGGGTGTAGCTAAACCCTGATGCCTGTAGTGCTAGCTAACTGGAGATAATAAGAGGTCCATTTGTAGATTATTGAAGAACTTTATGGGCGTAGCTAAACCCTGATGCCTGTAGTGCTAGCTAACTGGAGGTAATAGTAGATCCAGTTGTAGACTGTTGATGGACTTTATGGGCGTAGCTAAACCCTGATGCCTCTAGTGCTAGCTCACAAATAGTAGTGGTGTAGTAGTAAATCCGGTTTGTAGTTCAAAAGTCCATATTAGCGTAAATTGTCCATGATTTTATAATAGGCACAGTCATTATATTATATCACGGTACAATTATGGTGTTTACAGCATTCGTACTCCTCCTCCAGAGTGACTTGTTTGTTTCTACTTCTGTTTTCAGTTTCCGGATTAGGGTTCAGTTTGGTACCCGAATCAATACGGGTTGGATAAAAAAATGGTTTCCTATCCAACAATACATAGGTAATAGCACCCCGGGACACACAATTATGTCCGATCTTCATGCAACAGTTTTCACTGTTCCATGTTCTCCTCGGGTGGCTGGTTTGGACCCGGTTGTTGAGCCTGTGGCTGAACGGGGGGGTCCACACCAGCTCCATCCGTAGGTGCCAATGCGGGGACAGCAGGTGTTAGTTTCACCTTTTGGCATGCTTCGAACAGGTTCAAAGCCTGCTCAGGTGTGCCGTCCCAGTTATCCATGATAACTCCAAAAACCTTGAAGAACTTTTGCTGGTTCTTCATGTTCGTTGCTCGTTCTAGGTCGAGCATCTGAGAAGCTGTTTCCGTAGATTCCCCTAGATTAGCAGCTTCCTGCTTATCTTTGGCAACATCCGCCTTTATCTGAGTAGAGATCCGGTTGATCTCTGACTTCTGGATCGCGTCAATGCACTGGAGAGTGCTCGACACGGTCCGACGATACATATCCAGGTGGAGGTTTTCCAGATGGTGCTGTTACGTCTCAAATTGCTTGCTCTGAATATTGCAAGACAATTTGTCCTCCTTCTTGAAGAAGGTCTCCACTGTCTGGATCAGCTTAGGCCGATGAACCACAGCACCAGGTGGGGGTACCTGACCCTGAGGCTTCGGCTGTGCTCCAGACCCACTCGCAGTGACAGCTACACGCGTATGCGAAGAAGCAACCGCAGTAGTAGCCGCACTAGCAGTGGTCGTAGAAGGGGCTTGATTTGGTAATCCCTGAGCTAGGGGCAACCGCGACAATTCCCTTCTAAGGTCTTTGGCTGTCAACAATGGCGCGGGTGGACGTTGTCTCACCACAGCACTCATTGTTGGTCGGGGAGCTTGACCTCCTACTGTCAGCAGTTCCTGCTTGACCCTCCCATACTGATCAAAGATTTGCATCTCTGGTCCGGGTGGGCCCATAGCAGGGTACTGCTTCGGGTCTTTGACATTCAAAGGCGCGTGTTTCCGGGAGGACTGGCCACCCGGTCCACTGACACCAAAGAATGTCGGGTTCTGTGCACCTAGTGGGGTTGGTGCTCGTCCATAATGGGAAGGAGTTCCAGTAGGAGATGGAAGATGTGGCTTCTTCCTTCCCCCATTCGTCTGTCACTCCAGCGCCTCCAGTGGTGACCTGGCTCGGCTTGGAGATTCAGACGCCTGTCTCTTCCTATCTGCCGCAGAGGGTCCCTGACGGTAATCCCTGCGGCTTCGGACCTGTTCTCCGGATGAATTTACATAAGCCCCACCACGGCGGCGGGCCTTGTTGCTCCTCCATTCGTTCAACAGATCGTACTCCTCCTGAGCGTACTCTAGTTTGCCGGACCCGGGAGTCTGGGCAAACCGAGCCTTTAGTTTCTGGTTAGTACCAGGAACCGTAGGCGCAAACTGCTTCGTACTCGGTGTGAGGGAAGCCAACTTCTCTGCATAGAGTTCAGAGTGAATTTTCATCACCCGATCTATGGCTGCCTCCAGGCCCTCTCCATGCGAAGTCACATAGTGCCGGACCATGTCTCCGCGTCGGGGGGTGACACATCCTGTGCATTTAGCACATTTCTTGCCAACCTCCCGGTCGCAGACATATTCTGGCCTCTGGTGCATATGAACCTCCACGAGATGACGAAGGAACTCGTCTTTCTCGATGAAGAATTCAACCTCACCCTCACTTTGAGTACAACGTTGAAAGGGACAATCCTTACGATCCTCCCCGTAGTACTCATCTAGAGCAAACTTGAGCTTGCCCTTCTGGTCGTAATTGTACAGACCATTGGGCGAATTCTTAACGAATTCCCAATAGATCCAGTACATATTGGCCGGCTTTCTATCGGAGAGCTTCTTGCGAAGCCAATCCTCCATATCTTCATGCTTCTCACAGGTGATCCGGGGGGCAGTCTCCATACGGATTTACTCCCCTTCAGGTGTCCCCTGTGTAGAGGAATGAAGTCGGCAAAGTTTCTATTGGCGTTAGCCCAGATAGCAGCCTCTTGCTCGTCAGTCGGAGTGGCATCCACAACTGGGTCAACCGGCTCCTCTCCCTCCGGGTCGGATGGTACATCCACAGGTTGCACAACGGGTTGTTGACCCGCGAGAACCTGGGCTGCGGCATCTTGAGCATCTCCACTCAAATCGGCCATTACGTCGTGTAGCTTGATGATTGGCACACCGAGCTCAACTTTTACGGCTGGGACAGCCGGTTCAGCTTCTGGAGTTTCAGCTTGAACGTCTACCTCGATAGGTTCAGGTTTGCGTTGGTTAACCTTCTTCTTATTCCGCCTGCGGGATCTGCCGTTAGTAGAAGTGCCGGGCTCGGATGCATCCGTCTCGTTGCCGGAGACATCCGAAGCCTTAGCTCCCTTCTTATTGGCCGAGCGTGGGGACACCCAACGGGTTCGGGTACTGTCGGCCACACTCGTGCTGGTAGAGGGTTCGGTTCCTGACCGTTTTCCTTTACCCTTACCTTTGGTGGGGGTTCCTTTACCCTTTCCACCAGCTGCTTTCCCTACCACCTCAGTCTTCGTAGCAGTAGACTGAGCAGTTGTAGGGGAATCATCTGCACCAGATGGAACCTTCTCAGGTACTACTGCTGCGTCTCCCAAGGTAGGAGTTACAGCAGGAGACATGAGACGGTCCATCCGATCGGCCATCTTGGCTGTTACCTGCACGGGTGCGGGTCCGGGTACTAGCTCCGGATGCGCCAGTACATACTGCCTCTCCAATAGACGTACTACGAGGTCCTGAATCACCCCGAGTCTGTCTAGTGGAGACTAACCAATACGGGCCTCCTCCGCCTCAATGGTTTGAGACGTAATGGGGACCCCTGGACAGTAATCCACAACAGCGTTACCTGCTGCTTCATACTCATCCGCTGTGCCTAACATTAGGATCTGGTCTCTATCTATATATCTAGAGACCTCATCTGCCTTGACACCGGTGTAACCCGTTTTGTCAGACACGTAGGAAGGCCTATAAGAGGTATTCCTTCGGAAAGCCATTTCTGCGTCCCAGACGGCTTTACGAAACCATAAGTGGACTACCAATCCTTTGGCCATCTGATGGTAATCCATCAACCAGGACTCCGGAAAGGTATTAGCCCATTGCGGATGAGCACATTCCCAGATTGCGTTGACAACACGCTCGTCAACCTCTCTGGGCGTCCCATAACAGGTGGGTATCAGCATTTCCTCAGAAATTGCTAACACCCGTCCGTCATAGGGACCGGCTACATCATGCCATTCTGGACTGTCTGGGAGGGGCAGCTCTAGGTACATTGGCCTGTCAACCGGAGAAGCAGGTCCCAAAGCACCGAATGAGGTACTCCCACCAAGACGGGGCGGCAATTGAGGGGGAGGTGGCATCAGAGCCCTGTCATGAGACTGGACTCCTGCCGGCTCTCCACTCTCCACCTACATCAGTTCGTTGTTGAACACCTCTGCGTTCAGGACTAACTTGTCTGGAGTTGTCGGATGCGTCATAGAACGATTCTACGTCGCTATCGTCTACTCTAGAGAAGTACTGATCAACATTCATTTGTTGATCCATCTGATCACAATCAGCATCGTATTGCTGATCGTCGTATGTATAAGTGGGACTCTGGGGAGAACCACTTCCATACTCCGGCGGGGTGCTGGCACCGGCACCACCGCCAAGGCGGACGGCCTCTTCTGCCATCGACAGAAGTGGCTGTTCGGGGATAAAATATCCCAATCCACCGGATAAGCAGTAAGTACTGCTTACCCAGTGAAAGGCGGGTGCCTTTTAACGAGGGCACACCTCGGAATATGGCTGTCACGGGCTATCAGACTCCAACAAGAGTAAGACCACCCTCGGCCACGTCTTCTTCCTTCGCAGGAATAAGACAATATGGCGGGATACTCCAACTTGAATCGCTGCGCATGATCAAACCGGCGCCTCACGTGACCATTCGAAAATGGGTCAACAACTTTCCTGCGTGCCCTTAATTAGGTCACGTGCCCTTACATAAAAACAATACAATACCCGATCGGTCGTCCGTCCGTACTCAGGGTTCAACCATGACAACTCGCTAGGTATTATGGAGTTTATGGATAGCATAAGCATATCCACCGGATTATCCGTCCAAAACCATGGGTACATTGTCATAGGACCTTTTCCAGAAACTCATGACCGGCTCAAATATACATTGAACTAGGTTACAACATATAACAGTACACAGTACAGGACAACACACTCGTTGTGTTAACAGGCTAGGTTACGGCAGTCTTTAGCAACCTTGGACTGCGTCTAAGAGGTTTTGAGGCCTCTTTTATTGACCTGGTATCCATAAGAGCCTTTTCCAAGGTCTTCTTAGCCTTAGAAGGACCTTTCCTCTTATTTTTACCTGCGCCTGCCGAGACTTTTTGTATCTTCCCCTGTTTTCCGGATGTTACGACAGGGGGCACCACCCTCTTCGGGTCTGCAACCTTCCGTGGCCGCCCGGGTCCTCGCTTTCGGGTCGGTACCACTTCGAGTTGCTTAACACGACTCTGTTCCATTACTTTCAATAGACCTTCGCCATACATTTCGGTGGAGGTATCCCTCCCTCTCCATGGGCGTAGTCTCGCTACATTTGACTTGTAACATTTACCAAGCTGTGATTTAATAATCACTGTGCAATCACTAATAACCTGAGTTATAGTGAAAGGTCCATCCCAATCGCTGGCTTATTTCAGGTTGGCTAGAGGTTGGTGTAGACGCAGTACTCTATCCCCTAGATTAAAAAATCTAGCTTTTAGACCTGTGTCATAGCCAACTTTCTGCCAACGCGCAGTTTTCTGCAACTCGTCTCTAACCCTCTCATAGGCTTGTTTGAAATTATCCCGTAGGGATTCTACAAACATCACCTGGCAAGGGGTTTCCGGATTCATTCTTATTACGCCAAACACCAAATCTGCTGGCATAATCAAATCCTCTCCAAAAATGAGGAGATTAGGAGAACAGTTTGTGCTCGAATGTACAGTGCCATTATAGGCATGTACCACGAATTCACATTGTTCATCCCAATCATCCATCTGCTCATTTACTAGAGACTTCAATACTTGGATCAAAGTCCTATTGAATCTCTCTACCTGTCCATCGCTCTGTGGCCTATAGGGATTAGTTCTTGTCTTGCAGATCGCCAGACAATTACACATCTCTTGCCACAGACTAGACTCAAATTCTCTGCCTTGGTCACTATGTAACATGAGTGGGACACCTAGGTGCAGCACCCACCCTTTTACAAAGGCCATAGCACAAGTAACAGCCTTATGATCCGGTAAAGGAAACACTCGGGTGTACTTGGTATAATAATCAGACACGACCATCATACACGTGTTGCCACTAGGAGTGGGGGGAATCCCACTAATAATGTCAACAGCTATTCTAGCAAACCTTACACCAAACAGTTCCTGGGATAATGGCAGTTTGCCTAACCCGGGTCCTGGTTTGTTCTTACAGCACTCGGGACAGGTCTCCACCCATCGGGTGAGATCTGTACTCATGCCGGGCCAATAGTATCATCTGGTTAGACGTTCTAGAGACCGTTTCTTTCCAAAGTGTCCACTAGTTCTATGCCCATGACAGAAATACATAATATCTCGTCGCATAGCACTAGGTATGACAACTTGCAAGGTTTTCTTCCTATTAGAATGGTTCTTCCATCGAAACAGAATACCATCCTGGACTTCTAGCTCGGCCCATTGAGCTAAGAATCGTCTCATCTCTCTGTTTTCCAATGACACTTCGGGTCTTGGAGGACAGATACCCTGATTAAGGAACTTAATCAAACGTGATGTGACTGCATCAGACTCCTGGAACTGCTGGATGGTCTTCAAGGACCAATTCAAGACATGTTCCGGATGGGTTTCGAATGGAACTCGAACCCCTGCCAACACAGCATTGTGTGCTCCACAATCAGTGCACTCAGCATTTGCACATTTCCTCACTGGGATTCTAGACAAAGCATCTGCATTCAAATGCTTTGCCCCGGCTCGGTGTTCAATCTGGCTGTGATTTAGACCGAATTCGGATAGGTGCGCTAACCAGCGACCTATCATCCCCTCTGCATCTTTGAAGTTCAATAACCATCTGAGGGAAGAGTGGTCAGTCCGTAGAGTGAAATCACTCCCCCACAAAAAGTGCTTGAACTTCTTCGTATAGACCACCACAGCCAACAACTCACGTTTAGTGGTACAATAGTTTCTTTGAGATTTACTCAACGTGTTACTAGCGAAGGCTATAGGAACTTCAACCCCATCCTGGACCTGAGAAAGGGCGGCTCCTATGCTTTCATTACTAGCATCAGTATCTAGAATGAAATGATCATTCTCCGTAGGGTACTTCAACACAGGTGTACTTGCAAACAAATCCTTTATTTTCATAAAGGCCTCGTCTTGCTCGGATCCCCAAGGGAATCGTTCCTTTCTCACCCCGGGTGTCCAGTGGGACAAACTCTGGATAGGAAAGGCAACCCTTGAATATCCTGGGATAAAGTCCCGGTAGTAGGAACAGAATCCGAGGAAGGATCTGACTTCTTTCGCATTCGTGGGTGCCTGCCAATTTGACACGGCATCCAGTTTCTCCGGATCGGCTTTAATCCCTTCATTCGAGATTATTCGCCCCAAGTAATTAATAGATCTTTTAAAAAGATCGCATTTCTTGGGCTTCAGCTTCAAACCATTAGTTATGATCCTTTCCAGAACCATACCTAAATTTTCCAAGCATTCCTCGGATGTCTTCCCAAAGACAATCACATCATCTAGATAGACGAGACATTTCTTCCATAATAGGTCACTTAATAAAGTTTCCATCATGGCTTCAAATGTCGCCGGTGCATTGCACAATCCAAACGGCATCACATTATATTGGAATAACCCAACATGACTGGAAAAGGCCGTCTTCTCCATGTCTTTCGGATGCATACCCACTTGCCAGTACTCGGATTGTAAGTCTAGAGAGCAATACCATTGCTTACCTCCAAGGGAGTCTATAGTCTCATCAATCCGTGGTAAGAGATATGAATTCTTCTTGGTCATACCATTCAATTTCCGGTAATCTATGCAGAAACGGATGGTACCATCTTTCTTAGTCACCATGCACACAGGGCTAGACCAAGGACTGGTTGATGGAATTATTACATCCTGTTCAAGCATTTTAGCTATCTCCTCCTCAGCTACCCTTTTTTTGGCTAGTGGGAGTCTTCTATAAGGAATCTTAATAGGTTCATTCTCACCAGTGTCCATCGTATGCAGTACCTTATCGGTACGCCCCAATTTTTCACTTGGTGCTGCAAAAGCTTTACGGTACTTGTATAACAAGTCAGTTAGAGCTTCACGTGGTTCATCACTTTCTACATGGCTTTCGGCTACTAGAGTGTCTAGTTCCGGACTCCTTTCGGGTGAGGAAGGGACTCCGGGTGCCGAAACATGTTTACAGTCTTCTACCAATTCAGACAGGACAACTGACCCGAGGATCGTATCCTTCTGTACGTAGACAGTCTTATTACCGGTATTGGATATAGGAACCACCGTCCAAGCAGCGTTAGCTACTAGAACATCAGCGGATTCCAATCCGATACTTGACAACATGGCCATGTCTGGCTCTACAACTCCAGTTTTTCCTGAAAACTGTCTGTCCGCTCGACATAAGACATCACATGCTGTGCCCGGTGGTATCTTAACAGTCTGGGCTACATTGGCTACACTGCTTACTTGCCTAAGTACACATTGTACTTCGAGATGATACGGGTCTCTCACTTCCAATATTCCCCTCTGGGAATCTAACCTTGCTCCATATAATGCAGCAAAATCCAGACCAAGTATACCATCATCCGCGATGTTCGCCACAGTAGGAGTAAGGATGAAGTCCTTATCTTCCTGTAGACTGAACCTCATACATGTTCTACCGAACGTTTGTATCATGCTACCGTCGGCCGTACGAGCATTTCCTTCCGTTGTGAAAGTTTCATGATTCGTAGGCAAAAGATCGTAGAATCTCTTAGCAATACAGGAGTGGCTAGCACCCGTATCGACAAGAAACTCAGCGGATCTACCACTCACAGATACAACTGCGTACCACCTCCTACCTTTCAAGTAGGTAGGACTACTTGCGTACTTAGCAAGTTCCGTCTTAGCGCCGAGGTCAAATCCACATCCCTTCAAAAACTCGAGACAAGGATGACCCGGGGGGAACTGGGCACACCCCACCCTGGCCAACTCGTTGGCCGCTCCCTCTGGACTGATATTGGGTTTCCCCTCTGTGTTCTTCTGCCGGTTCTTGACACCTGGTGTACTATCAGTCTCCCCAGCCTCATGAGTAAGAAACTGATCAGGCTCCTTAGCTTCACTGCTGGGCGAAATCGCTAGAGGATTCTCACCAGTACCGCAAGCGGCGATAGGCTGGCAGTCATGGCAATCACTCATTCGGGGGGTAATCCGGTTGCCCTCTCAGTTTTCCTTCTTCACTGAGTCCTCCTTACCCGGATTGTTCCAGTAACGAGTGTTTCTATAAACTGGCTTATCTGCCTCACACTCGGCAGCATAATGCCCAGTTTCCTGACATCGGAAGCATGTCACAACGCTCCTATCAGGCTTAGGCCTCCTAAGATTTTCAGTAATCTTCTTTACCAAATTGTTAACCAGGTCCTCTGATAAAGACGGACCGGTAGTAGGTTTGGTATCGGGTTGAGTCACAGGAGGTTTGGAAGTAATCACTTTCTCCTTGACGTAACCCGGTTTCTTTCCCCAGTTCCGGTTATACCGGGGGTTCCCTTGGCCAATGGCCCCAATGTTTTCATCTTCGTCAGGTTCCCCTGATTCGGATGAATCGGTTTCAGGTATTCCTTCCGGGATTATCATTGCTGTCATCCGTTGAGGTACCTTCCCGGCAAAGATACGGGCCTTTCGATCATAATGATCTAGGGACTGGAACAAATCTGTCAGAGAGGCATCATTCTTCCAAGCTTCACAGGCTACTGTCCTGTGTTCCTGATTCCGCAATCCTTCAATGAATTGTTTAAACATTTCATCTAGGAAGCATTCATCATCTAGTCTCCATTGAGGTCTGGCTTTATGCAACAGTCGTTGACATTCTAAGCCGAACACTTTGGCAGATTCCTTAGGCTTCTGCGTTCTTTTAGTAAACGTCAGCCAAGGATCTTCTCCAACTATATTCCCATATAAATATGAAGCAATCTCTATGAGTTCATCATATTTCATATGGGCCGAGAGTCCTACTATTTGAGAATCTCTCCATTGTTCCACGGCTCCTTTTCCGTCGCCTTCCTTTAACCAGCATACTAGATAAGGGAGAGCTTCCGCTTTGCCCCATCCATTGCAGTTAAAGACATCTGCGCAGCCTTGATACTCCTCCTTCCAAGGGTTCTTGGCATTAAAGTGGGTAGGTATCTTAGCTACTCTACGAGCCGGATTCGTGGATCCAGTAAGGGTTAAACCCTTACTCCATTCCATGATCTCCGTATCGTCCAGACCTTGATTGTAACAATCAACACTTAAGTTAGCAATCGCTGCATTAGAGTCATGCAGCGCTTGTAACCCTGGAGAAAGAGATACTCGGCGACTGAGTCTCTTTTTCCTTGGAGGATTTGTACCATAAGTACCTCCAAAGCCTCCGGACGGTGGTCCTCCTCCACCCCCTGATCCCCCTGCTCCGTATGGAGGCACCTGTGAGAAGGTGTATCCGCCGGTTTGAGGAGTTGGCCCTGGATTATTGGTGGGTTGTGTATTTCCACCAAAGCTAAAGAAACCACTATTGGGATTAGTGTTTCCTCCTGTTCCATACGACTGATTTCCATTATTGAAACCAGTCCCACCGGCAGAGGGTCTGCTTCGGAACGATCTCCTGAAGGTCCGGATCCTTGGTCACATCCGGATTGCTCTCCAGCTGGACTGGAATTCCCGGATGATTGTCCGGTTGTTCCTCCGGACATGTTCCGGGTGTTACCATTGGACGGATTCGCTCCTGTTTGGGACTGACTCCATCCATACTGGGCATACGGGCCATTTGGTCCCCCTAAAGGTGACTGTTGTGGCCATCCGCCGTCAAAGGTGGAGGTTTTTGCCGAGTGGCTTTGTTTAGCTCCACTCGCAGAGTCACCCCCACTATTTCCCGTACCTAAACCAAGAGGTTTGAAGGTATTATCCATAAATCTAACCTGATGACTCTTTACTCCTTCATAACGAGGTACAGTTGTCTCTGTTACCCCGTCATTGCCCCTCAAAGAGCTCATCTGGTTACTCGTCGTGTTTAGGGCAATTCCTGAAACAGTGAAGTCTGATTCAAGAGTGCCTACTGCACGACCAGTATCTTCTAGATACTTTGACATCTGGATAGCTTTAGCTTCCAGTTCGGAATAATCATCCATCATCTTTGTCTGTTTGGCAGCCAAATCTGTGGATTCACGTATCCATTGACCTTTGAGTTTTTCATGCTCATCGGTTTGTTTTTGATACGTTTGCCGAGCATCCTTGAAGGCTGATTCAATTTTCATCAGCTCTTCTTGGTACTTGCCATAGGCCGATTGAGTTGAATTTAACTCTTGTTTAGTTCTATTCAACTCATCACACGAGGCTCTGTATTCCAGATCCGCCGTGTTGGTGCATCACGATACTGTTCGTGCTGGAGTTGAAAATCTTGTTTTTCTTTCTCCATCTGATCCAATAACAATTGTTGTTGGCGTCTACAACTTTGATGGTAAGCAAGACGTTCTGATTTCAACTGTTTGTTTTCAGTCAGAATCTTGTCTCGGGTTCCAGTCAGTGTAATAAGATCCTTCTGGATCTTCTTGTATTCAGCTCTCATGTCTTCAAGCTCGTCCGTTTTGTTCCTTTCGAATCCACATTTCTGGTGTTTAATTCGAGAACTATATGGATTTTCAAACATACCTGCACTAGGCTTTGGTACCTCAAATGGTAGTTTACCAAATTGAGCAGTACTTTTATGCTTTGGTGCAGGTTTCGAAGTACCTCCTGGCATGAATAAGGAGTCTCCAAATTCATCCAGTTCATCATGTAAGTTTTTTCTTACATCCTCTAACCCATCAGGGTAGTGTTCCAGTGGATCTCTCCACTCTGTACCTTGGGGTGGTGACTTGATTTCACCACCCTCCATCGGGGAGTTTAGCTCATGATTTGGGCCATTTCCCCATACTGGGCTCAGCTCAGTCATTTCTGACTGCGCTTACCCGAAGACCAACTGGTCATGGCACCAGTGTAGTGGTTCGTCTCGTTAAGTTAGATTAAATCATAATGAAGAGAGAGAAAAGTTTCCGGGTAGGCAACCGAGCTTTTATTTCATAGCTTATGTTACATACGATCACAGCCTCAGAGGACTACATGCTACTAGGGCATTCGGTTACCCTTTCGGGTAACGACCTGGTTGAGCAGTGGGTAAACCACTACTGAAGAACATGGGCTAGGACCAGCCTTATATAGGGGAAAAGCCCGCGAAACTCAGACCGGCCACGTGACGTGTGGCGGACAAGTGGTAGGCCCCCTGGTGTAATGGATACAAACCCAGAGGCAGGTGCTGCCACCTGCCATCCAGATTCCCCCACTACACCCGAAGGACCTAGGTCTGAGTCTCACGGGTACATGAACGTAAAGTGTAAATACCATACCCCTACATAATAATAGGCATCATCACATATAATCCGAAGTAACTAAATAATAACATAAATAGGAGGTGGTGCCTTATGCACCATCAACCTATGGTCGAATACATGAGTAACAGTGTTACAAAGTTATTATAGTTATGACGTGTTTAAATGTATATTGTTAACAATGGTACAACGGAGAAACAGGCTATCAAAGACTGCAGAAGGAAAATAAGAAAAAAGATTAAAGCAAATCAAATTGGAGGAGTAATGCAAGAGTTACATGAATGTAATGGAAATCCTAAGAGGTTCTGGAAGCATATTAATGACATGTTTAAGAATAATCTATTATATACCCCGATTTGAAACACCATGAGACAGGGATTGATATTGCTTCTGATGTAGCATGTGAGTATGTGAATGAGTACTTTTGTAATATTGGAAGAGAGCTACATATTGCAGCGGATATGTAGCTCTCTACATAATTCATATATATATGTGATAATAACAGTTATATGTAACGGAACTGTCAAATATCGAATAAATCACATGATAACATCCATATGTGTTTGTAATTAATAATATTATGAATGATTAGATAGTCTTGAGAAAGACTTTTAAAGTAACCACACTATCTAATGACATTTTATATATTATGACCAAATGAATCCGTTAAGGATTTTGTGAGTTATTAGGTATAGAACCGTTATCAATTATACACTTGAAAAAGGAAAAAATTACGGTGGAGTAATGTATATGACAATATATGTGATACCACCATGTACCAAATAACCTTTATAGCACCAGATGAATATATTTATAATACAATATGCCTCGTAGGACAATAATATGAATGATCTGGTGAGGTTTATCGGATCTTATTAAATAGATATGAACATTAATCAGAGATCCGTATTAATAGAAATGCATATACCCGTATCAAAATATACAATGATTTATCACCACAGTGTCAATATACACATACAAATGATATTTAGAAAAATAGTTATATGACATTATATACATAATAAAATGATAAATGCTGCTGGAGTCTCGTGCTGCAGTCTGTCGGATGCTGGAAGGTAGGTATGGTGGTCAGCTAACCACGGGATGGACGTGCTAAAGTCTCTTTGATCCAAGTTAATAAATATGAACACGGTAGATGAGTTTGGGGCAGCTACCCACAATCCTCTAGAAGTGCTATTGTTCATAGGTATATCCAAATGGTGTAGAATAATAGTCCGGTTTTGTCAACAAGTAGAAACGTAATCCATTTAAGTATAGTTGACATAAGTATGAGTCCAAAGTAGGTTGGTCCGGAAGTAGTAGTATGTAGTTTTAATCCATTCGGGAGTAGAGGTAGCACAAAATTGTATAGTCCATCCTTATATAGTGGTCAGCAATAGGTAACAGCAGGAATCAGGAACCAGCATCTGGATACGTATAGCAGCATCAACTCTACTATCGGATTTGTTGTAAGTTGAGATCCTAATCCGAATAGACATTTCAGGATATAATAATGGTGTATGTCCTGAATATACACAAATAGCTGGTTATAAATGGAACCCGGAACACAAACAGTAGGTGTTCATTGTTCTAATAGAAGACATTCGCAGAAGTGTAGTGTTCTGCAAAGGCTAAATCTGGTTATTGATGGAGAAGAAATATTTATAGAAAAATAAGCCGTAGCATGCTTAGGTGGACTTCTTAGCATGCTTCTTCCTAAGAAGATCTAGAGCCGATTAGGGAGTGTCATCCCACTCGTCGATATCGACTCCGAATACCCTCATAAACTTAGTGTTTAAGTTGGTATTCCGGGTAATCTCCTCCTTAACACGCTTCTCCAGAACGTGTACGTCCATAGCTGCCTGTAGCTCCGGATGGACGTACAGGTACCGACCGTCATACTCTGCAGGGAACGGGTCAGCCACTGCTGGCTTCCACTGATCCTTCGGGCCGTCGACTTGTGTAGTCTCGGACCCAGTTGCTGCGGGTTCAGGGTTCGCAGCGTCTCCAGATCCCTCGGGTGGAAGTGGTGACAACAGCTTTTCGGGCTCATTCAGTGAGAATGAGGCCAACTTCTCCTCGAACGAGCGATCCGTGGGTTCCTCCACATCCATCATCTCGCTCTCTTCCTGTGTCACAGGTGACAAAGCTTCCAGAAAAGCTTCTGCGGACGGAGTCAGCTTGTCCGGGTCACCGGATAGCTTGGCTGCAGCTAGGGATTCCTCAGCCATGACTGGGGAATCAACACGGGAGTCAAGATACTCCTTTTTCCGGCTTTTACGGCGCCGGGGCGGACACAAACGGAGTCTGCCTGCTGAGAGACAGACTCTGAGGGCGCACAAAAGGGTTGCTAGACGGTAGAATTTAAGGAGAGAGGGGTGACCCAACTGTCCCAAATGCTACCGAAAAACAATATGGCGACAGGCCAGCTTTCGTGACATCATTTCCCCGCAAGTCCGCGGGGTCACGAGAGGTCAGTCGAGACTGGACGCGGTGACGTCATGCGGAAACGCACGTGCTACAAGTGGAACATCAACAAACTGATTGTTTTTTAGGTAATTATCGCTCACGCCGATGACTCGTCTGGGGATTTAAGTGGAGATTATGGAAAGCTTAAGCAAATCCACCGGATTATCCATCCACTACCCATTGGTACATCATATGGCGGCGACAAATAAGCCTTTCAGGTCAGTTGTCATCCGTTCCTCTAAATGTAAACATTACACTCATTGTGTATACAGGTTAGGTCACTGCAGTCCTCTGGGCAATTCGAGGGCTGCGGCGAACGTATATCCCCTTCTTGGATAGTTCCTTATCGGACCTGACAGTCTGAAGAGCCTTTTCTGGGCGTTTCTTGGCCTTCAAAACACCTTTCCTCTTCTTTTTGTCTTCACCTGCCGAGACTTTTTTAACTCCCCCACGCTTAATCAGTGTTGGTGTGGGTGGTACTGATTCGGAACACTTCTTAGGCCTACCCCGGCCTCGCTTCACTGTAGTGTTCTTTACCTGGTCTAGTATAGGATTCTGGTTCTGGATCTTTTCTAATCCTTCACCATACATTTCTGTGGAGGTCTCCCTCCCACACCACTTCCTCGGTCTAGCCACATTTGACTTATAGAGTCGACCAAGGTCTGATTTGATAATTACGGTACAATCACTAATAACTTGTGTTACAGTAAAAGGACCATCCCAATTAGACGCTAATTTTATGTGTCTAAGTGGTTCATGTAGTCTTAGAACTCTGTCTCCGGATTGGAATTTCCGATGTTTTAGATCAGTATCATATCCAACCTTCTGCCATTTGGCACTTTTCTCCAAATCAATTCGGACAGACTCGTATGCTTTTCTGAACCTGTCTCTTAAGCATTCGACGAAAAAAACATGACAAGGTAGTTCCGGGTCCGTTCCTACAACTCCAAATAATAGGTCTGCAGGCATTATTAGGTCTTCTCCGAAAACTAGTAGATTCGGAGTACAGTTAGTACTTGAATGTACCGTACTGTTGTAAGCATGTGTCACAAAATGACATTGCTCGTCCCAATCATCCATGTGTTCATTAACAAGTGACTTTAGAACCTGGATAAGGGTTCTGTTGAACCTTTCTACCAATCCGTCGCTTTGTGGCCTATACGGATTGGTTCTAGTTTTGCAGATAGCTAGGTATTCGCACATGCCTTGCCAGAGATTTGATTCGAATTCTCTGCCTTGGTCACTGTGTAACATCAATGGTACACCGAAACTTAGTACCCAACCTTTTACAAAGGCTTCGGCACAAGGTATTCTCACTAGCGGTTGTATTCAATCCACTAATGATATCCACCCCAATTCTTGCGAATCTAACTCCGAAAAGTTCTTGGGATAGTGGGAGCTTGCCCATCCCGGGTCCGGGTTTGTTCTTACAACAGTCCGGACAAGTGGTTACCCACCTTTGCAAGTCTCTTGACATGCCAGGCCAATAGTATTTCTTGGAAAGTCGTGCTAATGAGCGCTTCCTTCCTAAATGACCACTGGTCCGGTGCCCATGACAGAAATACATGTCATGTCTCATTGCATGTGGTATCACCACTTGCATGATTTTCTCACCATTATTACATGGCTTCCAATGGTACAACATGCCTTTCCGGACTTCAAGCTCGGTCCATTGAGCAAGAAACCTTCTCATTTCTCGATTTTCCAGAGAGACTTCTGGTCTAACTGGACGTATACCCTTTGGTACTAATTGCAGTAGCTGTGCAGTTATCGAGTCAGCTTCCTGGAAACGTCGTATGTGATCCATAGACTAATCCAGTATACTGGCAACTAGGGGTTCGAATGGTCTTCGAATCCCTGCTAACACTGCCTTATGAGCTCCACAATCAGTACAATCCGGATTATCACATTTCCGAATTGGTATTCGAGCATCAGCATTTAAATGCTTAACTCCGGGTCTATGCTGAATTTGGTGATGTTCAAGCCCATATTCGGATAAATGGGCTAGCCATCGGCCTAACATCCCTTCAGGATCTCGGAAGTTCAGTAGCCATCTTAAAGAGGAGTGATCCGTACGTAAAGTTAAGTTCGTTCCCCATAAAAAATGTTTGAACTTCTTGGTATATACGACTACTGCTAACAACTCTCTTTTGGTTGTGCAGTAATTGCGCTGAGTTTTACTCAGTGTATTGCTGGCAAAGGCAATAGGTACCTCTCTCCCATTTTGGACTTGCGAGAGAGCTGCACCAATGCTATCATTGCTAGCATCAGTATCCAGTATGAAATAATCCGTTTCATTCAGATATTGTAATATGGAAGTACTCGTGAACAGGTCTTTTTAGCTTTTGAAAAGCAGATTCCTGTTCATGGGTCCAAGGAAATTTTTCCTTGGTACTTCCTGGAGTCCAGTTAGCTATTACTTGTAATGGGTAACTGACTCTAGAATATTTCGGAATAAATTCCCTATAATAGGAACAGAAACCTAAGAAGGACCTCACTTCTTTGGGTGTCTTAGGTCTATTCCAATTCGTAACTGATTCGATTTTATCTGGATCAGCTTTTTTTCCTTCATCACTAATGATGCGGCCCAAATAATTTATGGACTTTCTGAACATGTGACATTTCTTAGGTTTCAATTTGAGACCATTGGAAATAATGCGTTTTAATACCATTTTAAGGTTATTAGAACACTCTTCGAATTTTTTTCCGAAGACTATAACATCGTCAAGGTATACAAGACATCTTTTCCACAATAAGTCACTTAGAAGAGTTTCCATCATTGCTTCAAATGTTGCTGGTGCATTGCACAAACCAAACGGCATTATGTTATATTGGAATAGTCCAATATGACTCGAAAATGCAGTCTTTTCCATATCCGATGGATTCATTCCCACTTGCCAATATCCTGATTGCAAGTCTAGGGTACAAAACCAACTGTTTCCTCCTAAGGAGTCAATGGTTTCGTCTATTCTCGGTAATGGATACGAATTCTTTTTCGTTACTCCATTTAGCTTCCTGTAGTCTATGCAAAAGCGGATAGTACCGTCTTTTTTTGTTACCATACACACAGGACTGCTCCATGGACTATTGGAAGGGACTATTACATCCTGTTCCAACATCTTGTTTATTTCCTCTTCAGCTACTCTCTTTTTCGCTAAAGGTAACCGTCTATACGGTATCTTAAAGGGTTCCGCATCTCCAGTATCTATTTTGTGTACTACCTTATTTGTCGTACCTAGTTTTTCACCAGGTTTGGCAAAGGCAGTCTTATACTGACAGAGCATATCATAAAATTCTTTCCGGTGTTCCGGATTCTCTAATGAAGTTTCTTCATACAACTTGAGTAAGTCATCCGAAATTTCATCATTTCCTGTTACCTTCTGTAAGTTTAACTTACTATCCGTTACAGTTTCCGAAAGGGTTACATTACCAAAAACTTGTCCCTTTTTCAGGTAGATAGTAGTGTTTCCAGTATTGGAGACAGGTACTACCGACCAGGATGCATTTGCTACTATAGTGTCTACAGATATTAATCCGATGCTTGACACAGTTGCTACATCCGGTTCTACCACTGCAGGCTTATTGCGCATTGCAGGATCACTTCTTACAAGCACATCACAGGCTACTCCCGGAGGGATCCGCACAGTGTGTGCTACACTAGCCATACTGCTCACTTGTCTCAGTACACACCTAACCTTTACAGGATACGGGTATTTCACACTCAACACTCCTGATTGGGGCTCTAACACCACTCCATACAGGGATGCGAAATCCAACCCGAGTATCCCCTCATCTGCTATATCCGCAACGGTGGCGCTCATGACATAGTCATGTATTCCATCCAATTGCAGCTTCACACAAGTTCTTCCATACGTTTGCAAGGTACTGCCATCGTCCGTTTGAGCACTTCCTCCCGATTTGAGAGTATCGTGTTCATTCGGTATAAGATCATAGAAGTTCTTGGAGATACAGGAGTGGCTAGCACCCGTATCCATAAGAAATTCGGCAGATCTTCCGTTAACAGTGAGGCAAACATACCACCGCCTTCCGTTTAGAACAGAGGGCGTGTCTGTGACGATCGGAACATCATTGTTCACACCAGGAGTTGATCCACATCCTTTCAAGTATTCCAGACAAGGATGACCCGGGGGCAGGTGGGCACTACCAACCCTGGCTAATTCATAGCCGCCTACCTCGTTACTGATATCGGGTTTCCCCTGTGCTCCACGGGCACCTGTTATATCAGCTTCCCTAACCTTCCGGGTGTCTACAACCACCTCGGTGTTAGGCGAGTTTGCTACTACATGCGAACTATCATCACGGATGGTGATATCATGGCAAGATTTGTCACTGGGATCCCCTTCTTTGCCCATCGGGGGACCCCTCCTCAGTTTTCCTCTGTGTTTATTCCAGAGACACCTTCCTGTCTACGAGGGACAGGTTTCTCAGCCATACATTCGGGAGCGTAATGGCCTAACTTCTGGCATCTGAAGCATCTCCTTTGAGATTTATCAACTCTCGGTCTTTTCAGAGCTTCTGTTAATCCGGCTATTAATGTTTCCATCATATTAGTCGGAGCAACAGCGGCTGCCACGGTTGGCTTGGCCGTAGAGGTCACATTACCAGATTGGGTTGGTCCGGAAGCTATTTTACTAGCAACGCCCCCTCCCATTCCTTTTGGATGTACCTTCCTATACCGTTTCTGTCGGTAATACTTTCCAGCGACCTGGACTGATCCAATATACACTCCATTTTCATCGGAGACATATTCGTCTTCCTGATCAGCCTCCTGCAAGTCAACCGGGGCTAATTGAGAAGTTTCATATACCTGAGCAGGTGATCCTCCATGTTGCAATGGAGCTGCTCGTACCGGGTTGGGTCCTAGACCCACCAATCTCTTCTTCATATCATGTCCATCAATAGATATGAATAGGTCACTGAAGGATGTAAATCCCAAACTACTTGTTTGTGATCCGGATCCCGCAATCCACTGTAGAATTGTGTAAACAATTCTTGCAGATAGCAGTCATCGTCATGAGCCCAATTTGGACGTGCTTTTGATAGCAAGTCCTGTAGCTCCAAACCAAAGACCTTATGAGATTCTTTAGGTTTCTGAGTCCTTTTCTTAAAGCTTACCCATGGATCCTCTCTAACGATAGAACCGAATAGGTACGCGGCACATTCGACCAGTTGGTCATAGGTGCCGCTTATTCCATATGCTGCTCTCCATTGGTTGAGGGCTACTTTTCCACCTTTATTCAGCCAACAGATCAAATAAGGCAGAGCTTCTTCTTTTGTCCAACCACTACAGTTGACTTCATCGACAAAAGCTTGATACCTATCCTTCCAAGGATCATTAGAATCGTATGGAGGGGGTATCCGTGCCTGTCTACGTGCCGGATTATTACATCCGCGTAGTCTATCTGCTTCTCGCATGCTCCAGTTCATCACTTCCATGCCGTCTGCTCCCTTCCGGTAGCAGTCAATGCCAAGATTTTGGATACATTGGCTTCCCTCAAAGATGGTTTGCATCCCTGCAGGCATGGAAGTTCTCCTATTTGGCTTCCTGCCATCTCCTCCCGATCCTGATCCTCCGGATCCGGATCCACCAGGGCCACCCAGGGGATCACCTCCAGGGGGACCACCACTAGGGTAGTTCCCAGAAGCACCGCCAGGGTATCCGCCTCCATAATTTACATTTCCAGATGTTCCGGAAGATGTATACCTGGGATAGGAATTATTTTGATTCCATCCCTGATTGTAGTTATTACCATTTTGGTAATTACTACTTCCTGCCGGATTATAATTATGCCTATATCCATAGGAAGTTGTTCTTGGTTGGTACGTACCACCGGTAACATTAGGTTGTGGTGGAATCGGTCTGGGAAAACGTCCACCATTAGGATCATTGAATTGACCTGAAGGCAGGTTCGGCAATCTTGGGCCTACTGGTGTACTATGACCGGATTGAGAGAAATATGAAGGGGGGGTTAACATATGTCTCGGTGGTCCCGGTGCTTTCGGTTGTGCTACTGTTGTGTTATTACATGCACTAGTCGCGTTGACGTGAGTCGCTCTAATTTTATGACTCAAATCTGGTATAGGGGGTGCCGGACCTACGGTATCAAGCATAGGAGCTGTAGGTGTAGGTACATTACCTGTTGATCCTATATTAGTAGTTCCCTGGGGGCAATTACTATTTTGGACACTCGTTCCGCTAGCCGCGGTGTTATCCGGTTTCTTATAGATACCGGATGTTACATTCTTATCAGCCCCATCGACGACGAATGGGTTATATCTGATTGGAGTTGCATCTTGGGATGATTTCGCCAACATTGTAGAGACCACAGTTGGATCTATAGTTCCTATAGTCAATTGTGCGGCTTCTACGTATTTGTCTAGGGTTATTGCAGTAGTCTGCAATTCCTGAAGCTCATTCGTGAGTTTCTGTCTATCTTCCTCCAGTTGTTTATTGTAAGCTATAATACCTACCCAGATGGTTTCATTGTCTTCAGCTTGTTTACTGCACTGAAGTTTCAATTTCTCCAATTCGCTTTGATAGTGGCATATTTCAGATTCGTAATTTGCCTTATCAAGACTTAGTTGATCGTTCGTATCTATGTATGTCTGGATACGAATGTGTCTATTGTCATATTCTTTATTGAATGACTTTCTCATTTCTTGAAGTTTTATTTCTTCACTTTCTAATTCCTTCATGTATTCACTCTTCCTGGCTTCGAATTTGTTTCGCATGCCGATCAAGTCATCTTCCAACTGAAGTTTTTCATTGAATACTTCATCTTTAGCTCTGACCAAGGTATTTAAATTCTCGTTCAAAGTTACGTAGGTTTCATTTAACAACAGGACATCCGGTCGTTTAAATTCTTCACCTTCCGGTACCGCATAGGTTAAGTCGCCGTCTATAGCGCTGTAATCTAATATTGGTAGCCCGGGTCTGGGTAATCTGTAAGGTAGTTCTCCAAATGTTACCCTTTTTGGCATCGGTGCCGGATGTTCTGGGTTAGTACTACCACCAACTTCGAACATCGAATTACTCAATTCGTCAACAAGTGTTTGTTGACTTATCAAATTACTCTGCCTCTGTATGGACTGTTCACGTCGTACAGAGTCTGGTAGATTTTCCTCACTATCATTATAGTGAGGTTCGGGATCTCTCCAAGATGCAGATTCCGCATCTTGGGAGTTCGAATGGGTTTGGATCATTAATGTTCCATTGCCATTCTCCTGGGCAGCTAGTTGCCCTGCTGGGTTAGCTTCCGCCAGGGTATCTAACCCATGTACTAGCCGTTCGGACGTTATAACGTCCAGGCTATACACTAGAACTAACTGGTCATGGCACCAATGTAATGGTCTGAGGTCTTACGGACCTAGGGGGTTCGGGTCTTACGATTCGGGAAAGAAAGAGTAAGATGGTGTTTCAAGTGTATGCCAACGGATAGTCTTTATTAAAATACACACTCACGGCTACCCGGTAGTTATTGATAGGGCAGCTAATAAATGTTAAAGATGGTCTTACATACTTGGAGGCCAGAAGGGCCTCTGACGTAGCGGCTGAGCCCTGGGCTTTATATAGGGATCCAGGTGTTCGTCGTCAGATGTCCCCACAGACCCGGATCGGTGCTGCCACCTATCCGGAACCTGAGGAACGTCCGACAACTCGACTCACCCGCCACGTCAGACTGTACCCAACACTATGGTTATACAATACGTACCTCTACAATGGTTATAAAAAAGGTACTGGAACAGGTGATGCTACCTTTGATCTCGTAAATGAGTTGTTTGAGAATAGAAATAATGGGTACATAACAGGGGCCCTTTTCATTGATTTCACTAAAGCCTTTGATAGTGTAATTCACTCAAAATTGCTGGTCAAACTTAGTAAGCTTGGGCTAAGTAGGACAAATTTTATGTGGTTCAAAAGTTATTTAGAAAACAGGCAACAGAGAACGAGTTATGGTAATAAAATATCTAAAAAGAAATGTATAAAGTATGGTGTACCACAAGGCTCAGTTCTGGGCCCCCTGTTGTTTGTTTTATATATAGATGATGTTGTTAATGTGTTGCAATCGTGTAAGATAAAATTGTATGCTGATGATATAGTAATCTATTGTGCTGCAAAGGACTCGGAGACCATTAAGAATATGATGTATAATGATGTTCAGTGTTTCAAAGCATGGGTTCTAGAAAACAGACTAACAGTAAATCCAAATAAGACCAAATTTATGTGGTTATGTAGTGCACTTAAGGATATGTCTAAAATGCAACATTAGAAAATACAATGTTAAAGAATTACATATGCTGTGTGATATAACTCTATTGGAAAAAAGGTTTTATATGCTTCTATTGTGTCTGATGTACAACAAAATCTACAGATATAGAGCAAAGGCCACATGCACATAATACACGGTCACAAAATAAAATTGTTTTTGAATTACCAAGAAAAATTTCCAGGCATTACAAGAGATCTCCATGGTATAGAGGGGTGGCGCTCTGGAATGTCCTACCTGAGAACATCCAGAAAGCCACCACTAAAGTCAAATTTAAAACTGAAATACTGAAGATAGATAATTTGAGGCAGAAATTGAAAATTGGTTACAACTAGTATATGAAGCAGGTGTAGTTACCGCGCTGCTTCCAGATAATTGTGTTGAATCCTAATTACCATTATGTTACTGCCTAATACACTAACATGAATGTCAAATGTTATATAAACCTTAGCTACTATACCAGTACATTATATCTTATAACAAAAATGCATGTGTGTATGTTACTATGATCAGTCGACCAGCTCCTGAACTCTCCAATGTTGTTGATCTTGTACAAATTGACTATTGTCATGTTTTGTGTTTTGTAGTTGCTGTTCCTTATTTTGTTGTTGAAAAATCTAATAAAACTTGGTCTGCTCTATAGCTTCACTTAAATGAACATAACAGTTCATTGATGCAATGGGCGAGTCCAAAAAAAAGAAAAATTGTTATTAAGGAGATTACATGTTGTAGTAGTATATACAATATGAAATATCAATGACCCGAGAGGTGAGGTAACCCGAAAAAAAAAAAAATTTTATGTTTAGTTTATATAAAAATATAGTTTATAGAAAATTATACTATACATTGAAATATGCCTTTAAGAGGTGTCCTACCGGAGTAGCAGGATCACCCTTACAATAAAACTAAACTTCCGGCGAACCTGGAATGACTGGTTTCTGCAGCTCCATACGGCGACAAACGAGTGGTTGCAAGCCACGTTGCTGTATGTAGTGCCCTGGTGAGGATGGGAAGATGGAGCCCCCTACTCGTGTTGTAATCCATAGGTAGTTCGGGTGGCATCCATCTTGGCTGCAGGTCGTCATTCCAGTCCGTCGGGTTTGAGTAGTCCTTCGAGAAATTGATCTCTGGCACACCATATGCCTTTACCCTCGGGTACTAATGAGGGGAAGCTGGCAGATGGACACTTACAAGTCCTCAGACTCGTCGTCAGTGTCCATCTTCTCAGCTGGCTCCGGGTTAGGTACAGGAGCCGAGCTGCTGCTGCCTTTAGTAAGGAGCTTAAGGGCTTCGGTGCTCGGGTCACTGAGTAAACTCAGAGCACCCATGCCCTCAGAGGGGCTGTCCCCCGCTGCCTCGGCTTCGGCACCCGAAGGGATGACTAGAGACGACGTGGTGCCGTCCCAGTCATCCAGGTGCTTGCCAAAGCAGAGGAAGAACTTCAAGTCTGCTTCCTTGTACCTATTGATGTACTTTAAGTTCTCAGTAGCGTGGAACTCCTTAAGCTTCTCGGCTTCCCTCTGATTCTCCCTGCAGGATTTATAGGCCTCCTCGACCCGCTTAATCTCCTGCTCCTTAATTTTGTCTTCCTCCCTCTTCTGGATCTTATAGACCAGATTGAAGGTGGCTTCAGTCATGGTTCGCCAGTAGTCGATTGATGATCTTCTCCCCGGTGAGTGAGAGCTGACACAACTCGAATGGGCATATGGTGCTCCACAATGTGCCTGGCGAACCGAGGCTTCGTATCGATGATCTTCTCCCCGGTGAGTGAGAGCTGACACGACTCGAATGGGCACTTACGGCGGCTGCCGCTTGGTCCCCATTGTGTCATAGCCCATTGGACCTTGGTCCTGGACTCATAGTGGTAGATCGTACCTATTTTGGATTTAAGCTGATCAATCCAAATCAGGTAAAACTTCCCAACTGGCGTGTCGTGAGGGCCGGACTTCATCCACTCCTCATCGTTACTATCACCGTCCTTATAGACGGTGCCCGGACACATGTATTGTATTGTGTCATAGGCACAATCCGAGAAGCAGCGGGGGACGCGTTCTTTAAATCCCTTGGCTGCATTCTTCCATACCACTTCTGATTCTCGTCCGGGTAAGCTCTGTGACGGCAGCTTCTACACCCACCGGCGTCGGGACCTGGCTCTGCACTTGCAGAAAGCCCACGGTACCGGCCTGGAAAAGACCCGGAAGTGGCCGTTAAGTGCTTCAACGAGCTCCTTGCCAACTGGGCTGAGTTGAACACCAAAGAAATTAAGGAGCAGGCATTCGAATCCGAATTCTGCTCATGGAGGAGTGGCAACCTCATAACGTACCTTGCCGTGAACTATTCACCCACCAAGTTCGGGATGCCCACCGAGGTGCACCTGAAGGTGAAGAAGTGGTGGGGCGACGATAAACGGGAGAAAGGCAAAGCCCGTTCGAAGGGTACTAATGGAGGTTCGGCTACGGCCACCAGTGCCTCCAAAAGGACCCGCATGGACCGATCCGTAAGCCCATCGGGCAATAAGGATCAGCCAAGACCAGCTAACCCAGCTGATCGTCACCAGTCGGGACAACAAGTCTCAGCTTTAGACATGCCTGGCAACCAGACCCATCTGGTGGTTAGCCAGGTAACTGCTCCACCACCACCTCCAACACCTGCAGAGCACCCCCCGAGTGAAGCCACTGGCAGTCCGGATGACTGGAGCACCTTCTTCGGTGCCCCATCCGGACACAGTGCATGGTGGGCCGGTGAAGGATCATCCGGCAAGCGCCTCACATACAGTGAATACGTGGCAAAGTTCCCTCCACTTCACCGCCAGAAGTCCATCGACTGCTGGCATAGTATGACTGAAGCCACCTTCAATCCAGAGAAGGGAGGAAGACAAGATCCGAGAGCAGGAGACGAAGAAGGTCGAGGAGGCCCTTCAATCCTGCCGGAGACAGCAGAGGGAAGCTGAAAAGCTTAAGGAGTTCCACCGCGCTGAGAAGGCCGGGTACATTCACAAGTACAAGGAGGCTGACCTTAAGTTTTTCCTCTGCTTCGGTAAGCACCTGGAAGAATGGGACGGCTCCGCGTCGTCCCTGTCCATCGCTTTGGGTGCCCCAGCCGAGGCAGTTGATAGTCCCTCTGAGGGGATGGGTGCTCTGAGCTTGCTCAGCGACACAAGCACCGAAGCCCCTAAGCTGCTAACCATCAGTAGCTGCAGCAGCTCGGTTCCTTCTGCCAACCCAGAGCCAGCTGAGATGGACACTGATCCCGAGGATCTTTAAGTGTCCATCTGTTGGTGTCATTTTGTACCTGAGGGTAAAGGCATATACAATGCCAGAGGGTTACATCCTTGAATTGGACCCGACGGACTGGAACAAAAACCTGCAGCCAAGATGGACGCTACCCGAAGTACCAATTGGATTACCTACTACACCAAACCGGGGCTCCATCTTCCCATCTTCATCAGGGCACATCACAACAGCAACGTGGCTTGCCACCACTCGTATGTCGCTGAATGGAGCTGCAGAATCCAGTTATTCCAGATTCGCCGGAAGTCCAGTATAATGTAAAGGTGTTCCTGCTACCCGGGTAGGACACCTATTTATCTAATATTATATTTTGTGTAATTTATTTTTCTATATAAAGTATATTTTTGTAAAAACCTAACAAAAATTTTTCTTCGGGTTACCGACACCCTCGGGTCATGTACTTTCCATTGTAAATATTACTACTACTATATCATTCCATGTAAATCCACTATTTTTAATACGTCATTAACTATAATAACACTGTAACATGGTTACACATTTATATACCACCATAGGTCGATGGTGCATAAGGCACCACTTCCTATTGTTATTATATAGTTACTTCGGGTTATATGCGACGATGCCTACTATTATGTACATATTATTTATAATGCCCCTTTAATGTTATATATTCTATACGAACATAATCGTTATAGATTTACCTATGTATATATATTGTTGTATAACTTAAACAATAGGTATTTTTAACACCAACCCTAGTTAAAATCTAGTGGGGGTGGTGTAGGGGCCGGCATCGTTGTATATATATTAGTGCGGTTCATCCGAGAGACGTGCTCGTGTGGTGCTCGTTCCTTCTAAGCCAACCAGGTGTCACTTCGCGATACCCGTTTGGTACAAGAGGGGGCAGCACCATGCCTCATGTCCAGCTTCTACTAAGAAGCCGGACGATCCGCAGAAGGGGACTGGACCTAGTCCAGTCAAGACGTATGTCAGGTGCTGGGAATACGTGAATAAAAGGCCTACCCGAGCGGTAGGGGTGATCTGGGGCTTTGCCCAACCTGAATCTCTCGTGTTGTGTTGGTACCTTTAGAGATAAGCAAGCCAACGAGCCACCCAACATTTAAGTCAATACAAACCATTACAAAAGAGCTTTAAGCCTATATATAAGCCTCACTTGGTTTGATCTCATAGTCACAAATGTGACCCAGCCTTACAAAAATGGTACGGAAGTCGCACATACAAAATGTTTAGTTATTGGTATATTCATTTACAGCTCATTAAGACCTTTCATTTGGTATATAACACTTGCATATTTTGAACCAAGTGGTCCTCTATGAAGCTTCTGTCTGTAAATTTAGTTAGATGAAGTAAAAATTGCAGTATAAACTAGTCACACAAAACCAGACGACATCAAATACAGTTGACAGATTTATTTGTAGGTAAACAGGTACATTTAACACAACAGTGGATGTTAATGTAGAAATAGCAAGTAGCTTAAAATCAGTGATCAACGTTTCGATACATTAATGTATCTTTATCAGGATGGTTTTTGGATTGCATATAGTGCTACTTATATGGACCTTCGGATCTTACTTCCTGTTTTGATTGGTGGCTATGACAACACTATAACTTGGTAACTATAGTAACTGGTAACAATGGATCATTATGGGATGTATAATATATATCCTGTCCCCTGGTGGGACATGTCAGAATTAATGGGATATTTTAACAAATGGATGGTTCTATACAGAGATATAAATAGCTTAGTTAGATATTCCATATTAGATAATAGTATGGTACCGGTATCATGGTGAGCGGTACAAGAGCGTTGTTAATATATTATAATGTCATTAATTCTGCATTATAAAAAACATGTATGCAAGCATATGGTGAAATTCTAATGGCGGTTTTTGAATTCCAATTGTCCTTTTGGTTTGTGGCGGATGAGGTTGCGTCTTCTGAGGGATTCATACATGTCACATCCTACTTCCTCATTAATGTTCCACACCATCTGGTATATCTGAGATAAACTGTAAACTGAGATAATTTGACATATTAAACATATAATATTTTATGAAGCCTATATAAGACCTATATAATTCTATATAAGCATGAAAACTATAGAGCTTTATGTTTTTTAGGCATTTGGGGTTTAAATTTACTTTGGTAAGCAAGAATTTTGGAAAATCTACCCATAGGTTAGGAAAATGCTAAAATATCATATATATGTAGAAAACCTGTTGTGACAGCGTTTTCCCAGTGACAGTGTTTCCCTCAGTTTCATGATTACTGAGACAGTCTGACCTGTGTGCCACAATAGTTTAACCTGTAAAAAAAACAGGTTGCTATAGCAGCAGCAAGCTGTTAGCATGATACATGACTGTAGGGCTGCTTGGGTTTTCACTAGGGCTAAATTTAACCCTTTAAAGACCGATGAAGTGCCGGCACAACTGCTCACCAGCACTTCATTGGAGCTTTATGCCGACCCTCTGGGAGTATAGGTGCAGCAGCAGCAGCAGCAGTAAGTACAACAGTAGTGACAGTAGTAGCTAGAAGTAAGGCGAGCAGAACTAGCATAAAAGGAGGAATAGTAGGAGCAGCAGTAGCAGTAGAATCAGACGCAGTAAATGATCATAGTAAAAGTAGTACTAGTAGAGGTACTAGAAACAAAATAGTGTAAGGTACTAGAACTACTACCAACCTTAAATTATAGATTTTCAATGGCCACCCAGACAACCAATACATGGCTGTGGCATGGCTATAATAAACAGAAATTTGTCACAAAAAATATGAAAAGGAAGAATAGTTGGTAGATTTGTGAGGTTTAAAGTTTGCCACCAGGTGTTTCTGTGTAAGTGGGAGCATGTGTCACTGTAGGCTTATGGTAACCCCCATCGCTATGGATGGTGCACCAGCCGCCTAAGCGGCGCCCACGCTTACGTCACCCTCACTCAATACTACTTGTAAAACTTTTGACATTTACCTAAAAGGTGTCAACCAATGTCGACCTTGTTTATAGTTTACCTGAAGTTTTTTCGGCGAAAGAAACTGCTTCAGGTGTTAGGTCTGTATTTTTTAAACAATACCTAAATGAAATTGATATAGTACACCATCAATATCGATCTAATTTACATCAATGAATGTATGTATGGTAAGCGAACAGTCCAACCGAGCTCCTAGTGACATCACCTAGTGAGAAGTTCAATTGGGGTGTTGGACCCCAGTAGGTATGATACTGAGGTCAACGCTGTCTGTTGCGGGGTCACAGCCTTACAACTGGATTGAAGTGACCCCCTTTATGAAGGGTTTCACTACAACGCCCCCCCTTTATGAAGGGGGGTCTCAACCATGGATCGGTCAAGGCTGCACGTTCCCTCCAAACAGGTACCCCACCACCTTTCTCGGTGCAATCAGAGAGTGGGGTGTGTATTTGGTCATAAGGTCCCAGTCTGGCAGCATGGTACTTGTAACAAATATAGAGTCATTGAAACGGTAGTGTAAACAAAACAGTTCTGTAGCTCAGCTACTTAAGGACAACGGTTTAATTAAAACATTCACCACCAGGTGACGGTAGCATAAACCTTTTATACCGTCCTATGTAGTATACGCACAACCAAATGTATTATAGATCTATAGTTTATGAATTTATTTAACACAACACAGCTTGATACTACCAAGATTAGTTTTATATGAACTACAGTTATCTAAAATTACAATCATGCATAAATAATCTTCACATTAGTCGCGTTGTAAAACTACACCCTTTTTCAAACTGATTTAAGAGATAGATATATTTCACCTCACCATGAATCTAAATACCAAGGTTCAGTTCAGTCTGCAAGTTCCAACCAAGCGGGACTTGACCCCTTAAAGGGATCATAGGTTCTCTTTAGAACCACTTTTAAAAAATTAGAACGTCCCCTACATAAATTATATCAAACATGGTATACATGATCCAAGACAGGACAAGATATACTAGATTTGGCCAATAATGTTTAGTGGCTGGCTAGGCGCCCTTTATTAATAATATTAATAAACACACTAAACATAAAAAAAAATTGACACCAATACACCAGTACATACTGAGTGGGTGAGGAGGTGGAGGAACTGTGGTTGCTACAACAGTGTAACTAACCAGGTAGGAATTAGTTAGACAAGTGGAGTACAGGTGGAGACACCACAGTGGGTGCAGGAGGGAGAAATAATACCGGTACCTCACTAATACTCATATAATGCATTATATCACACATTAGAACGTCCCCTACATAATATATCAAACATGGTATACATGATCCAAGACAGGACAAGATATACTAGATTTGGCCAATAATGTTTAGTGGCTGGCTAAGCGCCAAACCCTGAAACCTGCCAGTCACTTAGGTGGAACGGGATCTGAGAGCACCGAGTCCAACTCCTGAGCAACTCTAAGATCAAAAGCTATCCTTGCTTCAATTGGTTGCTGTATATAGATCATCACAATATCAGACTTCCAGTCTCCACGAGTTTTTAACTCTTCAATTGTAGCTCCAACAGAGCGCAAGTAGGACGTCCCTCCCCGGCGGAGGCTATGTGAAGAATAGTCATCTGGATTTAACCCTTCCTGTTCTGCCACATACTTGAGAATATCCATATAGGCCTATTAAGACATGGGCTCACCGGGACTTAACATGAATGCTGGTGAACTGTTTGTCCCTATCACTTCGTTGAAGTGTTTCTCGGTCCAGTAGACCGCACACAACTGAGGGTCCTTCAGTTTTGCAATTGGGACTCTGAGAAGTCGATCGCCATACTGAATGGTCTTCGAGCCCCGAATTGTTATCATCATACCCCATGTTGTCATGTGAATGTCTTCCCTGCGCAACATTACTGCTGAGTCTGTCACGTGTTGCTTGCGCGGGAGACCCCGGAATGAAGTTAGTAATGCAGCTCTGAACGCAGTGTGGCCCTTGTTTCCAGTTAGATAGTTGAACATCTTTAACATATGTTGAGGGAGAATCGGGGAGGCTCTTTTTACGGCCATTCCCAGCTTCCTTTTGATTCCCTCTATGGACATGTGTATCTGGTAGTCCTGGTAATTGATTGGAGGGAACCCATTCAGTTTTAGATGATGGTTTAGTCCCGATAGGTAGTCCCTGATTGATGACACCTTCATACTCCTTGTCATGTATCCTATATATAGCACAATCCTTCTGCTGGTACATGGGAAGGGTGTCAATTGGAATTCCTCGCAAAAGTCCATGTATTTCTTTAGCTGTGTTGAGCGGGTCTGGATGCTTGATGGGGCATAATGCATGCGCATGATCACCTCTGCTTCCTTCTCTAGTGTCACCATCCCTACAGAACAAATCATAGCAGCACAAAGAAGATTCAGACATTTCATGGACCAAAGTTTTGATAGCCATAGGCTCATTGAGCCTACTGAGACTATCGCAAACCTTGTTGTGCTTGGTGTTGATATATACTACATCAATATAGAAGTTATGGTCAGCTGACAACCAAAAGAAGTCGCGCAGCATGGCCATTGTGTGCTTGTTTTTGCTTCTGCCTGTTCTTACAGCATAAAGGACTTGAGTGTTATCTGTTATCAGGCATATACGGAGGTTTTTCCATTTGTCCCCCCACCTTTTCAAGCCATCAACCACAGGAATCATTTCCAACACATTTATGTTATCCACTACATGCTGCTCAGGAACTTCCACTTTATGACCTATAGCTGCTTCCAGCATAGGTGATTTGTCTTTTCCTTGGTAAATAGCAGCCAACCAGTCACCTGCATGGTAGGCGGCATAACCATTTCCACTTGCATCTGTGTACATGGTGTAGGGGCCGGCATCGTTGTGAGGCCAAGCTAGTCGCGGAACAATCCGAGATCTGAAAGGAGACCTGTGAATATCAGAGGTCTCAGAAGGAAAAGGGTGAGAAGTATCGTTTATTAAAGGATACTTGAAAAAGGGAAGCAGTAGCTGCCAAGGAAGAATGAAATCGAGCTGTGGCAGATAATGAAAAGATCCGATCCGAGATCTTATCTGAAAATGCACAGCTAAGAGAGGAACAGAGGAATCTAACCACTGATGTGGCTACCCTTACAATAAATAAATCCGCCATGGAAAGTTATTTACAGGAGCAGGAACATGCAAATGTTCCCCCGGCGAGTAAGGATCAAAACTCGACTTTCGTCAAACAGGGAGACCCAGTTTCCTGTTTGACTCCGAAGCATCTGGCGTACAATCCTTTTGTAAATGATAACGCGTCACGGAATGTAGATCAAGGGGGAGTATACATCAGAACCCAAGATAAGCATGGCCGAACCAGTAGGGTTCGGATCAGCGAGGTCCCAATAGTCCACAACTTGGACCCGGACTTCGTGCCAAGGGATCCTTCCGACACTAGTGCGGAAATGAGTGGCTTCCACATACACATGGATCAGACAGATGATGTCGGGTTGGGTGCAGGTAATACCAGCAACCAACAGAATTTACCGAGCAGTGGCAGCCAACCTAATCAGGCTGGTCCTCCGCCTAATGACGGCAGTCAAGGCGGAGCCAACTATACGAATGGACAGGGTGGGGGTGGTGCCTCGGGTACCGGCCCTAACGCAGGTAGTGATGGTGCCTCTGGTACTGGCCCCAACCAAGGGGGTGGAGGTTATACAAACTACGGTGGTTCACAGTGGTCATATAACTGTAGGGGTTCATTCCCCCGTCGGGTGCGCAGAGCCTTCAGAGGGACTGTTCACTTGGTTGTGTCACTCCCCCTATGTATACCATACCGATCCAGGGTAGTTGGAAGGTGGAAATGTCAGTGGGGCCGTGTTGGTGACAGGGTATGTCAGGCCAGGGGATGTAGCTCAGTGGTAGAGCGCTCGACTTGCAAGCGAGAGACCCGGGTTCGAATCCCGGTGTCTCCAGAAGACGTTTTCACTGACCACTACAGTGGTGGAGACACCGAGTGGTCCTGCCTCACAAGGGGGACCTTTAGAGAGCTCGGTACCTGGGCCGGTATGGTATAGACAAACGCTTCAACTTGCTAGTGCTGAGGGACTTGGAAACAGATGGGTTGTGTGTGACTCAGTACTGGTACCGTTCAGACTGGACTGGAGGACCGGTTCTGGCGGGATACGGTTGAAGCTGGTTGGGAGGAGTGTAGGGGTTCGTTCCCCCGTCGGATGCGCAGAGCCTTCAGAGGGACTGTTCACTTGGTTGTGTCACTCCCCCTATGTATACCATACC
The DNA here is from genome assembly GCA_949317995.1 of Acholoe squamosa. Lineage (NCBI taxonomy): Eukaryota > Metazoa > Annelida > Polychaeta > Phyllodocida > Polynoidae > Acholoe > Acholoe squamosa. The sequence continues at coordinate 48,331,233 of OX439037.1, forward strand.
GATCCAGGGTAGTTGGAAGGTGGAAATGTCAGTGGGGCCGTGTTGGTGACAGGGTATGTCAGGCCAGGGGATGTAGCTCAGTGGTAGAGCGCTCGACTTGCAAGCGAGAGACCCGGGTTCGAATCCCGGTGTCTCCAGAAGACGTTTTCATTGACCACTACAGTGGTGGAGACACCGAGTGGTCCTGCCTCACAAGGGGGACCTTTAGAGAGCTCGGTACCTGGGCCGGTATGGTATAGACAAACGCTTCAACTTGCTAGTGCTGAGGGACTTGGAAACAGATGGGTTGTGTGTGACTCAGTACTGGTACCGTTCAGACTGGACTGGAGGACCGGTTCTGGCGGGATACGGTTGAAGCTGGTTGGGAGGAGTGTAGGGGTTCGTTCCCCTGTCGGATGCGCAGAGCCTTCAGAGGGACTATTCACTTGGTTGTGTCACTCCCCCTATGTATACCATACCGATCCAGGGTAGTTGGAAGGTGGAAATGTCAGTGGGGCCGTGTTGGTGACAGGGTATGTCAGGCCAGGGGATGTAGCTCAGTGGTAGAGCGCTCGACTTGCAAGCGAGAGACCCGGGTTCGAATCCCGGTGTCTCCAGAAGACGTTTTCACTGACCACTACATAACCATCCACCACCACCACCGCCAAACAATACGAGCTTTGGCGGAATGGGAGGCAATCGAACCTTGAATGAAACCAAGGCGATTGAATGGAGCAAACAGCAATGCACTAGATTGATGTATGCTCACAATTCAGCCCGAAGGGTTGCCGTCATTCCGAAGGAATACGACGGTACTCGGCCATGGAAAGAATGGTTTGAAGATTTCATCGATGTGATGAACTGCAATGGATGGACCCCATACGAGGCCAAACCGCATCTAGTACGATGCCTAAAGGGTGGGCCGGGAGGCATGGCCGTCGAGCAATGGCACACCTGGTACGGTCTCGCTGGAAGCTTTGAGCAGCTGGTTGAATCTGCTAGTGGACTATTATGCAATATGGTCAAGGAGGATCCGATGGTCCGTTTTAAGAAACGGACCCAGAAACCTAACGAAGCTTTCAGAGCATACGGTATGGAACTGCATGCTCTGCTAAGTAAGGCCAGACCCGGTACAGAAAACCAGGACTGGTATATGGACGATTTGATTACCCAATTCGTCAAGGGTCTAATAGACCGAGATGAGCAGATAGCTGCTAGAGATGCCTGGAAGGAAGGTATAACGCTGCACGGCATATTCAATGGTATTGATATGGCTGTGAAGAAACGAACGATGTTAGCTGGAGACATCCCGAATACCACGGGATCTACTCCAGTATCACCTGTAGTTCAGCGATCCGAGGTAGGAAATACCCCGGATGACTTTGAGCTGATAGACATCGAGCAAGAAGACGGCACCTTTTGCTCGATGCAACTTAGAAAAAATACTTCTGGCAGGAAGTATATTCCAAGGAAGGCATTTGGTAAACCGAGGGATACTAAACCGCCATCCGAAGTCAGGAGTGACTCAAAAGCTGGTACCAAAGCTTTTAAGCCCTCTGATGGCGCCGACAAGGCAAAGGGTCAATCCCCGGATATGACCAAAATAATGGAGGAAATGTGTAAGAAAATTACAGATGCCCTCCAAGCCAGCCGGCAGAGACCCAGAGTGGATCGCCGGACAGTGAAGTGTTTCAGGTGCCAGCGCATGGGACACTATTCTTCGGAGTGTACCGCTGCAAAACCGGTAATGGCGGCCTTCTATGAAGCCGATGTCAATGACAATGATAGTCAGAATGCTACGGATTCCACTGATGTAGTGGGAAACTAGGGGGGTTGTATCCATGGCATTGGGTATAACCCCAGGAGTGAACGAATGCCAAAAGGCTACCGGGGGTAATCCGGTGGAAGATTTCGAATCAAATACACCTGGAGGTCGGGTGACTGTGGGTGCGCACCCCTGCATTCCAGCCGGGGCCAGGGACCCTAGTGCTATAGTGTACGGTGGCGAACATATGGAGGCGAGTGGCCGCACTGGGGGAGAGGAAGGATGGATCAAGGAGTTGATTCGAGTGTGTGGGACACGCCTTCCCCCAAGTCATCCGTGTCTTGAGTTTTTAAGAGGGCTCGGATTGAATCTTGGTGATTCGGGAAACTTTCACCAGTTTACCAGCAACCCATCCCCCCTGGGAGGGAGACGGTGGTATGTACCCATATCTGTGGAAGGCCGGGTAGGAGAATTCTTGGTGGATACCGGAGCTAGCCATTCCTGTGTGTCCAAAAGATTCTTCGACTCGGTGGCCAGCAGCCATGAGAACCTCAAAACGGGGGTAAATGCTTGCACGGCCGACGGAAGCAGTATGAGGACTTTTGGTAGGACGTTTATGCCTATCCGTATAGGAGGCAAAGAATTTGTTCTTTCGCCAACTATAGCAGAGGTTAGTGATGACGGAATCCTCGGATTGGATTTTGCAAGCTTGTACGGGGCCGTCTTGGACCCCAGGGATGGAATGATGAGTATTCGGAATCCGTATGGCTTGCATGTTCAGTGGGTATTGAGACAAGTGTCTTCAGTAGCATCGGTGATACACACGGTGAAAATCCCTCCGGGTACCACTTGTGATGTCCTTTGTGGGGGATCAATGGCCCTGAAGGGTGAAACAGGAGTCTTTGAACCCGACACGGTATATTTATCGAGTATCGGTTTAGACTCAGTGGATACATTGGTGGCTAATGCAGCATGGTCTGTATTACCCATAACTAACCGAACTGGTTCGGTGGTCTACTTGAAGTGAGGCGACAGTGTTGGGGAGATGAATTCGGTAGAACACGTCGCCGAGGCCAGGTTCAATAAACCACTGAACCCTGTTAGTAAGCATCCTTTGGATGAAGAATTCCAGAAACTGATTGAAAAATCAGATTTACAGGATACAAATGATAAGGAATGCCTGGCGAAACTCCTACGAAGGTACGAGAGTGCTTTCGGAAGGGAAGGTGGACCCGTAGGCAGATCCGATAAGGTGTTGCACACTATAGACGTGGGCGACGGAAAACCCTTTAAAATCCTGTATCGTAGGCTTCCTCTTAAGAAGAAGTTAATATGTGAACAGGAAATACAAAAGCAGCTGGATCTAGGGGTCATCGTGCCTAGCTCGAGTCCCTGGTCCAGCCCTGTTTGTATGACCACCAAGAAAGACGGCACAATCCGCTTTTGCGTGGATTACCGAAAACTAAACGGTATGACAAAGAAGAACTCGTATCCCCTTCCAAGGATAGACGAGACTTTAGATAGCTTGGGTGGAAACCAATGGTTCTGTACCTTGGATTTGCAGTCCGGGTATTGGCAGATACCGATGCACCCCGACGACATAGAGAAAACTGCATTCTCTAGTCACATGGGGCTATTCGAGTATAATGTCTTACCTTTCGGATTGTGTAATGCCCCGGCTACATTTGAGGCCATGATGGAATCCCTGTTGAGCGACCTTCTGTGGAAGAAGTATTTGGTCTACTTGGACGACGTCGTGTTCGGCAAGTCGTTTAAGGAATGCCACGCGAACCTGCAGTTGGTACTCGACCGGATCCTATCCAACGGTCTAAAACTTAAACCCAAGAAATGTAATCTGTTTAAGAAAACAATTACATATCTGGGAAGGATCATCACTCCCACAGAGTGAGTGCGGATCCGGAAAAGCTGGAAGCTGTAGAAAATTGGGAACGGCCCATGAGTGCTAAGGAGGTGAGATCATTTTTAGGATTTTGTTCCTATTACCGTGATTTCATACCGAATTACTCTCGTGTAAGCTTCCCAATGCAGTGCGTAGCTCACTGGACCCCGGGTAGGGCTCAGGACCCATTCCCCTGGACCAGCGAGCAAGAAGAATCTTTCAATAAAATAAAAGATTTGTTTAGAAACACACCCGTATTGAAATATCCTACTCCCGAAGGACATTTCATATTAGACACTGATGCGAGCAATGATGCCATTGGGGAAGCACTCTCTCAGGTCCAGAATGGAGTCAAGGTCCCATTGGCCTTTGCTAGCAACACTCTAAGCAAGACCCAGCGTAATTATTGTACCACTAAACGAGAACTCCTCGCGGTAGTGGTGTATACGAAGAAGTTTAAGCATTTCCTGTGGGGAACTGACTTTACTTTGCGGACCGACCATTCGTCTCTAAGGTGGCTCCTTAACTTCAAGGATGCCAAAGGGATGATTGGGAGATGGTTAGCTCATCTATCCGAGTTCGGATTAGAGCACAAACAAATAGAGCACCGACCGGGTGCTAAACATATGTAGTGGTTCGTCTCGTTAAGTTAGATTAAATCATAACGAAGAGAGAGAAAAGTTTCCGGGTAGGCAACCGAGCTTTTATTTCATAGCTTATGTTACATACGATCACAGCCTCAGAGGACTACATGCTACTAGGGCATTCGGTTACCCTTTCGGGTAACGACCTGGTTGAGCAGTGGGTAAACCACTACTGAAGAACATGGGTTAGGACCAGCCTTATATAGGGGAAAAGCCCGCGAAACTCAGACCGGCCACGTGACGTGTGGCGGACGAGTGGTAGGCCCCCTGGTGTAATGGATACGAACCCAGAGGCAGGTGCTGCCACCTGCAATCCGGATTCCCCCACTACACCCGAAGGACCTAGGTCTGAGTCTCACGGGTACATGAACGTAAAGTGCAAATACCATACCCCTACACTGCCCCCCTTAGACAATAACTTGGGGGTAATTAAACCGCAGTGTATTAATAACCTAGTAAGTGATTGTTTACAATACTAAAAAGGGGTATTAATTACACTTGCTCGATGTGAAATAGGCTATAGTATAAGACTATCCTATTTCTGAAAAATTATACAATAATAGCATCGAGTGTCGTTCATTTCATTTCCACCAGTAGCTTATAACAACCACAAATGATAAATATACAACTATCACAGATTTATAGTAACGTTTTGACAACAGTAGGGTCCTGAAAAGGACTGGTGGTTGTAAATAATGATCGTATTACAGTTATTAAACCCGGGAAAAAATTTTCGACTTTTTAAATTAACAACTCTGTCCACTTTACAAAGTGAATTGAATATTAATGATCAGATATGAACAATTAATCTGATACTATATGAACACAATTAGGTATTAACCTGAGTAATACAATACTAAGTTTAGAGAAATCCGTTGGACCTTCTCTTATTTTATAGAAAGATATTTATACTTTTGAGACGCAGCTCAGTTTATACCTTAGTGTTTTATATTTACAAGTTACAGAAGAAGTATAGTCTCTTAATATATTGAGACCAGGAATGACCTATATAGACAGTTATAGGTCTAGGATTACCTTAAACAACTTTTAGGATTCGCAGATCCAGTATATTTATAGGTAAGTACCCTTATATAATAATATATCTTTTATAGTTATAAATACAATTTTTACATACAATATAATATTATCAACAAAGTTACTTGTTTTCATGATTGGAGGATGTAACAGGAGTCGGATGCTGCTGATGTCTTGGTATGGGCGAGCTGAACCCTGATGCCTGAAGTGCTATAGTAAAACTTGTTGGTGGGTGTAGCTAAACCCTGATGCCTGTAGTGCTAGCTAACCTGGAGATAATAAGAGGTCCATTTGTAGATTATTGAAGAACTTTATGGGCGTAGATAAACCCTGATGCCTGTAGTGCTAGCTAACTGGAGGTAATAGTAGATCCAGTTGTAGACTGTTGATGGACTTTATGGGCGTAGCTAAACCCTGATGCAGTGCTAGCTCACAAATAGTAGTGGTGTAGTAGTAAATCCGGTTTGTAGTTCAAAAGTCCATATTGGTGTAAATTGTCCATGATTTTATAATAGGCACAGTCATTATATTATAGCACAGTACAATTATGGTGTTTACAGCATTCGTACTCCTCCTCCAGAGTGACTTGTTTGTTTCTCCTTCTGTTTTCAGTTTCCGGATTAGGGTACAGTTTGGTACCCGAATCAATACGGGTTGGATAAAAAATGGTTTCCTATCCAACAATACATAGGTAATAGCACCCCGGGACACACAATTATGTCCGATCTTCATGCAACAGTTTTCACTGTTCCATGTTCTCCTCGGGTGGCTGGTTTGGACCCGGTTGTTGAGCCTGTGGCTGAACGGGGGGGTCCACACCGGTTCCATCCGTAGATGCCAATGCGGAGACAGCAGGTGTTAGTTTCACCTTTTGGCGTGCCTCGAACAGGTTCAAAGCATGCTCAGGTGTGCCGTCCCAGTTATCCATGATAACTCCAAAAACCTTGAAGAACTTTTGCTGGTTCTTCATGTTCGTTGCTCGTTCTAGGTCGAGCATCTGAGAAGCTGTTTCCTTCTCGGATAGGGCCTCCTGCCGCAGATTAGCAGCTTCCTGCTTATCTTTCGCAACATCCGCCTTTATCTGAGTCGAGATCCGGTTGATCTCTGACTTCTGGATCGCATCAATGCACTGGAGAGTGCTCGACACGGTCCGACGATACATATCCAGGTGGAGGTTTTCCAGATGGTGCTGTAATGTTTCAAATTGCTTGCTCTGAATATTGCAAGACAATTTGTCCTCCTTCTTGAAGAAGGTCTCCACTGTCTGGATCAGCTTGGGCCGATGAACCACAGCACCAGGTGGGGGTACCTGACCCTGAGGCTTTGGCTGTGCTCCAGACCCACTCGCAGTGACAGCTACACGCGTGTGCGAAGAAGCAACCGCAGTAGTAGCTGCACTAGCAGTGGTCGAAGAAGGGCCTTGATTTGGTAATCCCTGAGCTAGGGGCAACCGCGACAATTCCCTTCTAAGGTCTTTGGCTGTCAACAATGGCGCGGGTGGACGTTGTCTCACCACAGCACTCATTGTTGGTCGGGGAGCTTGACCTCCTACTGTCGGCAGTTCCTGCTTGACCCTCCCGTACTGATCAAAGATTTTCATCTCTGGTCCGGGTGGGCCCATAGCAGGGTACTGCTTCGGGTCTTTGACATTCAAAGGCGCGTGTTTCCGGGAGGACTGGCCACCCGGTCCACTGACACCAAAGAATGTCGGGTTCTGTGCACCTAGTGGAGTTGGTGCTTGTCCATAATGGGAAGGAGTTCCAGTAGGAGATGGAAGATGTGGCTTCTTCCTTCCCCCATTCGTCTGTCTCTCCAACGCCTCCAGTGGTGACCTGGCTCGGCTTGGAGATTCAGACGCCTGTCTCTTCCTATCTGCCGCGGAGGGTCCCTGGCGGTAATCCCTGCGGCTTCGAACCTGTTCTCCGGATGGAGTTACATAAGCCGCACCACGGCGGCGGGCCTTGTTGCTCCTCCATTCGTTCAACAGATCGTACTTCTCCTGAGCGTACTCTAGTTTGCCGGACCCGGGAGTCTGGGCAAACCAAGCCTTTAGTTTCTGGTTAGTACCAGGAACCGTAGGCGCAAACTGCTTCGTACTCGGTGTGAGGGAAGCCAACTTCTCTGCATTGAGGCCCTTAAGGTTACCATAGAGTTCAGAGTGAATTTTCATCACCCGATCTATGGCTGCCTCCAGGCCCTCTCCATGCGAAGTCACATAGTGCCGGACCATGTCTCCGCGTCGGGGGGTGACACATCCTGTGCATTTAGCACATTTCTTGCCAACCTCCCGGTCGCAGACATATTCCGGCCTCTGGTGCATATGAACCTCCATGAGATGACGAAGGAACTCGTCTTTCTCGATGAAGAATTCAACCTCACCCACACTTTGAGTACAACGTTGAAAGGGACAATCCTTACGATCCTCCCCGTAGTACTCATCTAGAGCAAACTTGAGCTTGCCCTTCTGGTCGTAATTGTACAGACCATTGGGCAAATTCTTAACGAATTCCCGATAGATCCAGTACATATTGGCCGGTTTTCTATCGGAGAGCTTCTTGCGAAGCCACTCCTCCATATCTTCACGCTTCTCACAGGTGATCCGAGGGGGCAGTCTCCATACGGATTTACTCCCCTTCAGGTGTCCCCTGTGTAGAGGAATGAAGTCGGCAAAGTTGCTATTGGCGTTAGCCCAGATAGCAGCCTCTTGCTCGTCAGTCGGAGTGGCATCCACAACTGGGTCAACCGGCTCCTCTCCCTCCGGGTCGGATGGTACATCCACAGGTTGCACAACGGGTTGTTGACCCGCGAGAACCTGGGCTGCGGCATCTTGAGCGTCTCCACTCAAATCGGCCATTACGTCGTGTAGCTTGACGATTGGCACACCGAGCTCAACTTTTACGGTTGGGACAGCCGGTTCAGCTTCTGTATAATCAGCTTGAACGTCTACCTCGATAGGTTCAGGTTTGCGTTGGTCAACCTTCTTCTTATTCTGCCTGCGGGATCTGCCGTTAGTAGAAGTGCCAGGCTCGGATGCGTCCATCTCATTGCCGGAGACATCCGAAGCCTTAGCGCCCTTCTTATTGGCCGAGCGTGGAGACACCCGACGGGTTCGGGTACTGTCGGCCACACTCGTGCTGGTAGAGGGTTCGGTTCCTGACCGCTTCCCTTTACCCTTACCTTTGGTGGGGGTTGCTTTAGCCTTTCCACCAGCTGCTTTCCCTGTTACTTGCTCAGTCTTCGTAGGGGTAGACTGAGCAGTTTTAAGGGAACCATCTGCATCAGGTAGGGCCTTCTCAGGTACTACTGCTGCGTCTCCCAAGGTAGGAGCTTCAGCAGGAGACATGAGACGGTCCATCCGATCGGCCATCTTGGCTGTTACGTGCACGGGTGCGGGTCCGGGTACTAACTCCGGATGCTCCAGTGCATACTGCCTCTCCAATAGACGTACTACGAGGTCCTGTATTACCCCGAGTCTGTCTAGTGGAGACACACCAATACGGGCCTCTTCCGCCTCAATGGTTTGAGATGTAATGGGGATCTGGTCTCTATCTATGTATCTAGAGACCTCATCTGCCTTGACACCGGTGTAACCCGTTTTGTCAGACACGTAGGAAGGCCTATAAGAGGTATTCCTTCGGAAAGCCATTTCTGCGTCCCAGACGGCTTTACGAAACCATAAGTGGACTACCAATCCTTTGGCCATCTGATGGTAATCCATCAACCAGGACTCCGGGAAGGTATTAGCCCATTGCGGATGAGCACATTCCCAGATTGCGTTGACAACACGCTCGTCAACTTCTCTGGACGTCCCATAACAGGTGGGTATCAGCATTTCCTCAGAAATTGCTAACATCCGTCTGTCATAGGGACCGGCTACATCGTGCCATTCTGGACTGTCTGGGAGGGGCAGCTCTAGGTACATTGGCCTGTCAACCGGAGAAGCAGGTCCCAAAGCACCGAATGAGGTACTCCCACCAAGACGGGGCGGCAATTGAGGGGGAGGTGGCATCAGAGCCCTGTCATGAGACTGGACTCCTGCCGGCTCTCCACTCAAACCTTCGGATGGAGGGGCTACGTAAGGCTCACCTACATCAGTTTGTTGTTGAACACCTCGGCGTTCAGGACTCACTTGTCTGGAGTTGTCGGATGCGTCATAGAACGATTCTACGTCGCTATCGTCTACTCCAGAGAAGTACTGATCAACATTCATTTGTTGATCCATCAGCATCGTATTGCTGATCGTCGTATGTATAAGTGGGACTCTGGGGAGAACCACTTCCATACTCCGGCGGGGTGCTGGCACCAGCACCACCACCAAGGCGGACAGCCTCTTCTGCCATCGACAGAAGTGGCTGTTCGGGGATAAAATATCCCAATCCACCGGATAAGCAGTAAGTACTGCTTACCCAGTGAAAGGCGGGTGCCTTTTAACGAGGGCACACCTCGGAATATGGCTGTCACGGGCTATCAGACTCCAACAAGAGTAAGACCACCCTCGGCCACGTCTTCTTCCTTCGCAGGAATAAGACAATATGGCGGGATACTCGAACTTGAATCGCTGCGCATGATCAAACCGGCGCCTCACATGACCATTCGAAAATGGGTCAACAACTTTCCCGCGTGCCCTTAATTAGGTCACGCGCCCTTACATAAAAACAATACAATACCTGATCGGTCGTCCGTCCGTACTCAGGGTTCAACCATGACAACTCGCTAGGTATTATGGAGTTTATGGATAGCATAAGCATATCCACCGGATTATCCGCCCAAAACCATGGGTACATTGTCATAGGACCTTTTCCAGAAACTCATGACCGGCTCAAATATACATTGACAATGTACAGTGCCATTATAGGCATGTACCACGAATTCACATTGTTCATCCCAATCATCCATCTGCTCATTTACTAGAGACTTCAATACTTGGATCAAAGTCCTATTGAATCTCTCTACCTGTCCATCGCTCTGTGGCCTATAGGGATTAGTTCTTGTCTTGCAGATCGCCAGACAATTACACATCTCTTGCCACAGACTAGACTCAAATTCTCTGCCTTGGTCACTATGTAACATGAGTGGGACACCTAGGTGCAGCACCCACCCTTTTACAAAGGCCATAGCACAAGTAACAGCCTTATGATCCGGTAAAGGAAACACTCGGGTGTACTTGGTATAATAATCAGACACGACCATCATACACGTGTTGCCACTAGGAGTGGGGGGAATCCCACTAATAATGTCAACAGCTATTCTAGCAAACCTTACACCAAACAGTTCCTGGGATAATGGCAGTTTGCCTAACCCAGGTCCTGGTTTGTTCTTACAGCACTCGGGACAGGTCTCCACCCATGACAGAAATACATAATATCTCGTCGCATAGCACTAGGTATGACAACTTGCAAGGTTTTCTTCCTATTAGAATGGTTCTTCCATCGAAACAGAATACCATCCCGGACTTCTAGCTCGGTCCATTGAGCTAAGAATCGTCTCATCTCTCTGTTTTCCAATGACACTTCGGGTCTTGGAGGACAGATACCCTGATTAAGGAACTTAATCAAACGTGATGTGACTGCATCAGACTCCTGGAACTGCTGGATGGTCTCCAAGGACCAATTCAAGACATGTTCCGGATGGGTTTCGAATGGAACTCGAACCCCTGCCAACACAGCATTGTGTGCTCCACAATCAGTGCACTCAGCATTTGCACATTTCCTCACTGGGATTCTAGACAAAGCATCTGCATTCAAATGCTTTGCCCCAGCTCGGTGTTCAATCTGGCTGTGATTTAGACCGAATTCGGATAGGTGCGCTAACCAGCGACCTATCATCCCCTCTGCATCTTTGAAGTTCAATAACCATCTAAGGGAAGAGTGGTCAGTCCGTAGAGTGAAATCACTCCCCCACAAAAAGTGCTTGAACTTCTTCGTATAGACCACCACAGCCAACAACTCACGTTTAGTGGTACAATAGTTTCTTTGAGATTTACTCAACATGTTACTAGCGAAGGCTATAGGAACTTCAACCCCATCCTGGACCTGAGAAAGGGCGGCTCCTATGCTTTCATTACTAGCATCCGTATCTAGAATGAAATGATTATTCTCCGTAGGGTACTTCAACACAGGTGTACTTGCAAACAAATCCTTTATTTTCATAAAGGACTCGTCTTGCTCGGATCCCCAAGGGAATCGTTCCTTTCTTATCCCGGGTGTCCAGTGGGACAAACTCTGGATAGGAAAGGCAACCCTTGAATATCCTGGGATAAAGTCCCGGTAGTAGGAACAGAATCCGAGGAAGGATCTGACTTCTTTCGCATTCGTGGGTGCCTGCCAATTTGACACGGCATCCAGTTTCTCCGGATCGGCTTTAATCCCTTCATTCGAGATTATTCGCCCCAAGTAATTAATAGATCTTTTGAAAAGATCGCATTTCTTGGGCTTCAGCTTCAAACCATTAGTTATGATCCTTTCCAGGACCATACCTAAATTTTCCAAGCATTCTTCGTATGTCTTCCCAAAGACAATCACATCATCTAGATAGACGAGACATTTCTTCCATAATAGGTCACTTAATAAAGTTTCCATCATGGCTTCAAATGTCGCCGGTGCATTGCACAATCCAAACGGCATCACATTATATTGGAATAACCCAACATGACTGGAAAAGGCCGTCTTCTCCATGTCTTTCGGATGCATACCCACTTGCCAGTACCCAGATTGTAAGTCTAGAGAGCAATACCATTGCTTACCTCCAAGGGAGTCTATAGTCTCATCAATCCGTGGTAAGGGATATGAATTCTTCTTGGGCATACCATTCAATTTCCGGTAATCTATACAGAAACGGATGGTACCATCTTTCTTAGTCACCATGCTCACAGGGCTAGACCAAGGACTGGTTGATGGAATTATTACATCCTGTTCAAGCATTTTAGCTATCTCCTCCTCAGCTACCCTTTTTTTGGCTAGTGGGAGTCTTCTATAAGGAATCTTAAAAGGTTCATTCTCACCAGTGTCAATCGTATGCAGTACCTTATCGGTACGCCCCAATTTTTCACTTGGTGCTGCAAAAGCTTTACGGTACTTGTATAACAAGTCAGTTAGAGCTTCACGTTGATCATCACTTTCTACATGGCTTTCGGCTACTAGAGTGTCTAGTTCCAGGCTCCTTTCGGGTGAGGAAGGGGCTCCGGGTGCCGAAACATGTTTACAGTCTTCTACCAATTCAGACAGGACAACCAACCCGAGGATCGTATCCTTCTGTACGTAGACAGTCTTATTACCGGTATTGGATATAGGAACCACCGTCCAAGCAGCGTTAGCTACTAGAACGTCGGCGGATTCCAATCCGATACTTGACAACATGGCCATGTCTGGCACTACCACTCCAGTTTTTCCTGAAAACTGTCTGTCCGCTCGACATAAGACATCACAGGCTGTGCCCGGTGATATCTTAACAGTCTGGGCTACACTGGCTACACTGCTTACTAGCCTAAGTCCACATTGTACTTCGAGATGATACGGGTCTCTCACTTCCAATATTCCCCTCTGGGAATCTAACCTTGCTCCATATAATGCAGCAAAATCCAGACCAAGTATACCATCATCCGCGATGTTCACCACAGTAGGAGTAAGGATGAAGTCCTTATCTTCCTGTAGACTGAACCTCATACATGTTCTACCGAACGTTTGTATCATGCTACCGTCGGCCGTACGAGCATTTCCTTCCGTTGTGAAAGTTTCATGATTCGTAGGCAAAAGATCGTAGAATCTCTTAGCAATACAGGAGTGGCTAGCACCCGTATCGACAAGAAACTCAGCGGATCTACCACTCACAGATACAACTGCGTACCACCTCCTACCTTTCAAGTAGGTAGGACTACTTGCGTACTTAGCAAGTTCCGTCTTAGCGCCGAGGTCAAATCCACATCCCTTCAAAAACTCGAGACAAGGATGACCCGGGGGGAACTGGGCACACCCCACCCTGGCCAACTCGTTGGCCGCTCCCTCTGGACTGATATCGGGTTTCCCCTCTGTGTTCTTCTGCCGGTTCTTGACACCTGGTGTACTATCAGTCTCCCCAGCCTCATGAGTAAGGAACTGATCAGGCTCCTTAGCTTCACTGCTGGGCGAAATCGCTAGAGGATTCTCACCAGTACCGCAAGCGGCGATAGGCTGGCAGTCATGGCAATCACTCATTCGGGGGGTAATCCGGTTGCCTTCATGGACACCCCCTCTCAGTTTTCCTTCTTCACTGAGTCCTCCTTACCCGGATTGTTCCGGTAACGAGTGTTTCTATAAACTGGCTTATCTGCCTCACACTCGGCAGCATAATGCCCAGTTTCCTGACATCGGAAGCATGTCACAACGCTCCTATCAGGCTTAGGCCTCCTAAGATTTTCAGTAATCTTCTTTACCAAATTGTTAACCAGGTCCTCTGATAAAGACGGACCGGTAGTAGGTTTGGTATCGGGTTGAGTCACAGGAGGTTTAGAAGTAATCACTTTCTCCTTGACGTAACCCGGTTTCTTTCCCCAGTTCCGGTTATACCGGGGGTTCCCTCGGCCAATGGCCCCAACGTTTTCATCTTCGTCAGGTTCCCCTGATTCGGATGAATCGGTTTCGGGTATTCCTTCCGGGATTATCATTGCTGACATCCGTTGAGGTACCTTCCCGGCAAAGATACGGGCCTTTCGATCATAATGATCTAGGGACTGGAACAAATCTGTCAGAGAGGCATCGTTCTTCCAAGCTTCACAGGCTACTGTCCTGTGTTCCTGATTCCGCAATCCTTCAATGAATTGTTTAAACATTTCATCTAGGAAGCATTCATCATCTAGTCTCCATTGAGGTCTGGCTTTATGCAACAGTTGTTGACATTCTAAGCCGAACACTTTGGCAGATTCCTTAGGCTTCTGCGTTCTTTTAGTGAACGTCAGCCAAGGGTCTTCTCCAACTATATTCCCATATAGATATGAAGCAATCTCTATGAGTTCATCATATTTCATATGGGCTGAGAGTCCTACTATTTGAGAATCTCTCCATTGTTCCACGGCTCCTTTTCCGTCGCCTTCCTTTAACCAGCATACTAAATAAGGGAGAGCTTCCGCTTTACCCCATCCATTGCAGTTAAAGACATCCGCGCAGCCTTGATACTCCTCCTTCCAAGGGTTCTTGGCATTAAAGGGGGTAGGTATCTTAGCTACTCTACGAGCCGGATTTGTGGATCCAGTAAGGGTTAAACCCTTACTCCATTCCATGATCTCCGTATCGTCCAGACCTTGATTGTAACAATCAACACCTAAGTTAGCAATCGCTGCATTAGAGTCATGCAGCGCTTGTAACCCTGGAGAAAGAGATACTCGGCGACTGAGTCTCTTTTTCCTTGGAGGATTCGTACCATAAGTACCTCCAAAGCCTCCGGACGGTGGTCCTCCTCCACCCCCTGATCCCCCTGCTCCGTATGGAGGCACCTGTGAGAAGGTGTATCCGCCGGTTTGAGGAGTTGGCCCAGGATTATTGGTGGGTTGTGTATTTCCACCAAAGCTAAAGAAACCACTATTGGGATGAGTGTTTCCTCCTGTTCCATACGACTGATTTCCATTATTGGAACTAGTCCCACCGGCAGAGCGTCTGCTATTGGAACGATCTCCTGAAGGTCCGGATCCTTGGTCACATCCGGATTGCCCTCCAGCTGGACTGGAATTCCCGGATGATTGTCCGGTTGTTCCTCCGGACATGTTCCGGGTGTTACCTTTGGATGGATTCGCTCCTGTTTGGGACTGACTCCATCCATACTGGGCATACGGGCCATTTGGTCCCCCTAAAGGTGACTGTTGTGGCCATCCGCCGTCAAAGGTGGAGGTTTTTGCCGAGTGGCTTTGTTTAGTTCCACTCGCAGAGTCACCCCCACTATTTCCCATACCTAAACTAAGAGGTTTGAAGGTATTATCCGTAAATCTAACCTGATGACTCTTTACTCCTTCATAACGAGGTACAGTTGTCTCTGTTACCCCGTCATCGCCCCTCAAAGAGTTCATCTGTTTACTCGTCGTGTTTAGGGCAATTCCTGAAACAGTGAAGTCTGATTCAAGAGTGCCTACTGCACGACCAGTATCTTCTAGATACTGTGAAATCTGGATAGCTTTAGCTTCCAGTTCGGAATAATCATCCATCATCTTTGTCTGTTTGGCAGCCAAATCTGTGGATTCACGTATCCATTGACCTTTGAGTTTTTCATGCTCATCGGTTTGTTTTTGATACGTTTTCCGAGCATCCTTGAAGGCTGATTCATTTTTCGTCAGCTCTTCTTGGTACTTACCATAGGCCGATTGAGTTGAATTTAACTCTTGTTTAGTTCTATTCAACTCATCACACGAGGCTCTGTATTCCAGATCCGCCGTGTATAGTGCATCACGATACTGTTCGTGCTGGAGTTGAAAATCTTGTTTTTCTTTCTCCATCTGATCCAATAACAATTGTTGTTGGCGTCTACAACTTTGATCGTAATCAAGACGTTCTGATATCAACTGTTTGTTTTCAGTCAGAATCTTGTCTCGGGTTCCGGTCAGTGTAATAAGATCCTTCTGGATCTTCTTGTATTCAGCTCTCATGTCTTCAAGCTCGTCCATTTTGTTCCTTTCGAATCCACATTTCTGGTGTTTAATTCGAGAACTATATGGAGTTTCAAACATACCTGCACTAGGCTTTGGTACCTCAAATGGTAGTTTACCAAATTGAGCAGTACTTTTATGCATTGGTGCAGGTTTCGAAGTACCTCCTGGCATGAATAAGGAGTCTCCAAATTCATCCAGTTCATCATGTAAGTTTTTTCTTACATCCTCTAACCCATCAGGGTAGTGTTCCAGTGGATCTCTCCACTCTGTACCTTGGGGTGGTGACTTGATTTCACCATCCTCCATCGGGGAGTTTAGCTCATGATTTGGGCCATTTCCCCTGACTGGGCTCAGCTCAGTCATTTCTGACTGCGCTTACCCGAAGACCAACTGGTCACGGCACCAGTGTAGTGGTTCGTCTCGTTAAGTTAGATTAAATCATAACGAAGAGAGAGAAAAGTTTCCGGGTAGGCAACCGAGCTTTTATTTCATAGCTTATGTTACATACGATCACAGCCTCAGAGGACTACATGCTACTAGGGCATTCGGTTACCCTTTCGGGTAACGACCTGGTTGAGCAGTGGGTAAACCACTACTGAAGAACATGGGTTAGGACCAGCCTTATATAGGGGAAAAGCCCGCGAAACTCAGACCGGCCACGTGACGTGTGGCGGACGAGTGGTAGGCCCCCTGGTGTAATGGATACGAACCCAGAGGCAGGTGCTACCACCTGCCATCCGGATTCCCCCACTACACCCGAAGGACCTAGGTCTGAGTCTCACGGGTACATGAACGTAAAGTGCAAATACCATACCCCTACACATATCAATGCGGACGCCTTGTCGCGGCGACCCGTCCGGAAGTGCCAAAATGCCACTTGTGATGACTGCGGCGCCCACAATGCTGTGGTCACCGGGTTGGTATTTAATTATACCACCCCTCGAATCCCCTGGGAGGAGGCTGTATGTAACTATCTTGATTGGTCCCCTGAGACCATCAAGAAGTTTCACCAGTCCGATCCCACCACTGCGCGCATAATGGAATACTTACGGACAGGTATTAAGCCGACAAGGCCGATGTTATCCCTAGAAGATAGGGAAACGAGGAGATTAATAGCTCAATGGACCGAGCTGG
Organism: Acholoe squamosa; assembly: GCA_949317995.1. Lineage (NCBI taxonomy): Eukaryota > Metazoa > Annelida > Polychaeta > Phyllodocida > Polynoidae > Acholoe > Acholoe squamosa. The sequence goes on from OX439037.1 coordinate 48,348,296, forward strand.
AAATCCGAGATGGTGTACTGTGTAGGTGGAAGACCACTTCCACCAACGGTAGACTACTACAAATAGTGATTCCCACCTCGATGAGAAGGGATATCATGTATTATTGTCATGGCCATCAAACGAGTGGTCATTTCGGAAAGAAAAGGTCTATAGAGCGTCTACAAAGATGTTACTACTGGCCCGGAATGAGAGGCGACCTACTTCGGTGGATTGCCACTTGCCCGGATTGCTGTAAAAACAAGCCGGGACCCAGCCTGGGCAAGTTACCCTTGTCCCAGGAATTATTTGGTGTCAGATTTGCTCGTGTAGCAATAGACATCATCAGTGGATTCAAAACAACACTTAGAGAGAACACTTGTATGATGGTCGTAACCGACTATTATACGAAGTACACTCGGGTGTTTCCTCTTCCTAATCACAAAGCCGCTACATGCGCTGAAGCGCTTGTTAAAGGCTGGGTGCTACATCTGGGTGTCCCCCTAATGATGCACAGTGACCAAGGAAGAGAGTTCGATTCAGAGTTATGGCAGGAAATGTGTCATTACTTAGCAATATGCAAGACCCAAACCAAACCATACCGACCACAGTCAGATGGTCAGGTAGAAAGGTTCAATAGAACTTTGATACAAGTGCTAAAGCCCCTGGTTAATACCCACCAGGACGACTGGGATGAGCAGTGTGAGTTTGTAGTACATGCCTACAACAACACTGTTCATTCATCTACTAATTGCACCCCAAACATGCTAGTGTGCGGCGAGGACATAATTATGCCCACCGACTTAGTGTATGGAGTGGTTGGGATAGACCCAGAGGCGCCCTGCACTGTGTTGTTTGTGGAGTCATTAAGGGACCGGTTTAAACAGGCATATGAGGCCGTTCGTAAAGAACTGCTGAAAAGTGCAAAATGGCAGAAGGTGGGTTATGACACCAATGCTAAAAGAATTCGTTTTAATGTTGGGGACAAAGTACTAAGGTATTATGAGCCACTCGAACGGTTGAAGCTCGTGACTCCGTGGGAAGGTCCGTTTAAAATTATACGCATCATCTCAGAGTCCACTGTGATGATGGAGGACTGCCTTACAGGCAGGAAATGGAAGACGCATGTCGGAAAACTTCGGCCCTGGAAGGGACGCAAAGAAGCGGAAAGGGAGTACAGATACCATCCACCTGAGCCTACGTTAAGTAAGCCCAGCGTGGTGGTACCCGAGAAGCGCCCTAGAGGCCGGCCTAGGAAATTGCCGGAAGCAAAAGGAGTAACGACAGCCAGGAAACGGCCTAATCGTAAGAAATGGAAAAACGTCTCGCTGAGTGAAGGCATTACGTATGGGAAAGGTCTCACCTTGGCTAGGCGTGACCCGGAGAAGGCCGTACGTAGAGCCGGGAAAAATAAAATTCTAACCAAAGGCGTTAGACGCAGTCCCCGGTTGAGGTCTGCTGTAACCTAACTCAGTACACAACGAGCTACTGCGTGTTGTCCGCCGTAGGCGAATAACATACGTTCCACGGCTAGGGATGTCGAACGCGCGTTCCCCGGGTAGCTGTATCCCGTGAGCGGCGGACGGATTAACCGGTACATTCGCTATCTAGCGTTGTATATACCGCCAAGCTCCAGACGATAGCACTCGGGTAGCAACCCGCGTCTCGCTTTCCGAGTCGAATGTTAGTTCGGATCTAGACCGCTAGGAGACGCCACCGGTGTGGCGAGAAAGCGCGGAACTAGGTCACCGGATAGCCCATAGCAGGATCTCGCGAGACGAGAGGTTAGACGCCATGTTGGTCATAACTAGAGCGGACTCGTGGCGGTAAGACGTCACTGGTTTCGCTCCAGTTATTGCTCACCCTCCGGCAGCCTTTAGCTGTGCGGTTTGTGCCCACGTTAGTTGGACGAATCCTTCGAGAGGAGTCCAAAGTATTTGCCAATTTTTTAAATTGGAAGATCGTCCCACTGTGATGGCACAGGGGATGATTGACGCTGCGCGTCAAACCCCCGACATTACGTTGGAGGAAGGCGAGGACCCGACAGTCTCGTCTCGGGTTGAGGAGACCATGGACTCCTCAATAGCGGTTCTCGCAAGTGAACTCGAAGCGGAAGAGGCTGCTCGGACCCTCTCTGGCCTGTCGACCAAAGTCGCAGACAGGGAGCGGATGGCTCCTCCTCCTCCGCCTCCCCCGGCGCCGTCCCCTAAGGGACTGAGCCCGGGTCAGCCCATTGACGCCAACCACAGTAACCACCTCGGTTACTGCAGGACCCTCTGCTACCACCAGCGGGACGAGCGCCACGACCTCGGTCACGGCTTCGACTGGTACCACTACCACCAGCCGAGCTGGACGGAAGGGCGAGGGCATTTACACGGACAGTGAGGGAAGCGAAAGCAACCCAGAGCTGCCCGCGTCAGCCAAATCTGATTTGGAGTCAGTGACGACGTGGGAAGAAATGACCATGGACGTCCCAAAAGACGACAATCAGAAATGGATGTGGAAGAATGCAGCCGAGGGGTTCAAAGAACGTACCCCACGCTGCTTCGCGGATTGTGCTTACGATACAATCCACTACATGTGCCCGGGCGCCATCAATAAGGACGGTGATAGCGATGACGAGGAGTGGATGAAGTCCGGCCCCTCGGATACGCCAGTAGGAAAGTTCTACCTCATTTGGATTGATTGGATTTGGTCTGTATTACCCATAACTAACCGAACTGGTTCGGTGGTCTACTTGAAGCGAGGCGACAGTGTTGGGGAGATGAATTCGGTAGAACACGTCGCCGAGGCCAGGTTCAATAAACCACTGAACCCTGTTAGTAAGCATCCTTTGGATGAAGAATTCCAGAAACTGATTGAAAAATCAGATTTACAGGATACGAAGGATAAGGAATGCCTGGCGAAACTCCTACGAAGGTACGAGAGTGCTTTCGGAAGGGAAGGTGGACCCGTAGGCAGATCCGATAAGGTGTTGCACACTATAGATGTGGGCGACGGAAAACCCTTTAAAATCCCGTATCGTAGGCTTCCTCTTAAGAAGAAGTTAATATGTGAACAGGAAATACAAAAGCAGCTGGATCTAGGGGTCATCGTGCCTAGCTCGAGTCCCTGGTCCAGCCCTGTTTGTATGACCACCAAGAAAGACGGCACAATCCGCTTTTGCGTGGATTACCGAAAACTAAACGGTATGACAAAGAAGAACTCGTATCCCCTTCCAAGGATAGACGAGACTTTAGATAGCTTGGGTGGAAACCAATGGTTCTGTACCTTGGATTTGCAGTCCGGGTATTGGCAGATACCGATGCACCCCGACGACATAGAGAAAACTGCATTCTCTAGTCACATGGGGCTATTCGAGTATAATGTCTTACCTTTCGGATTGTGTAATGCCCCGGCTACATTTGAGGCCATGATGGAATCCCTGTTGAGCGACCTTCTGTGGAAGAAGTATTTGGTCTACTTGGACGACGTTGTCGTGTTCGGCAAGTCGTTTAAGGAATGCCACGCGAACCTGCAGTTGGTACTCGACCGGATCCTATCCAACGGTCTAAAACTTAAACCCAAGAAATGTAATCTGTTTAAGAAAACAATTACATATCTGGGAAGGATCATCACTCCCAACGGAGTGAGTGCGGATCCGGAAAAGCTGGAAGCTGTAGAAAATTGGGAACGGCCCATGAGTGCTAAGGAGGTGAGATCATTTTTAGGATTTTGTTCCTATTACCGTGATTTCATACCGAATTACTCTCGTGTAAGCTTCCCAATACAGTGCGTAGCTCACTGGACCCCGGGTAGGGCTCGGGACCCATTCCCCTGGACCAGCGAGCAAGAAGAATCTTTCAATAAAATAAAAGATTTGTTTAGAAACACACCCGTATTGAAATATCCTACTCCCGAAGGACATTTCATATTAGACACTGATGCGAGCAATGATGCCATTGGGGAAGCACTCTCTCAGGTCCAGAATGGAGTCGAGGTCCCATTGGCCTTTGCTAGCAACACTCTAAGCAAGACCCAGCGTAATTATTGTACCACTAAACGAGAACTCCTCGCGGTAGTGGTGTATACGAAGAAGTTTAAGCATTTCCTGTGGGGAACTGACTTTACTTTGCGGACCGACCATTCGTCTCTAAGGTGGCTCCTTAACTTCAAGGACGCCAAAGGGATGATTGGGAGATGGTTAGCTCATCTATCCGAGTTCGGATTAGAGCACAAACAAATAGAGCACCGACCGGGTGCTAAACATATCAATGCGGACGCCTTGTCGAGGCGACCCATCCGGAAGTGCCAAAATGCCACTTGTGATGACTGCGGCGCCCACAATGCTGTGGTCGCCGGGTTGGTATTTAATTATACCACCCCTCGAATCCCCTGGGAGGAGGCTGTATGTAGCTATCTCGATTGGTCCCCTGAGACCATCAAGAAGTTTCAGCAGTCCGATCCCACCACTGCGCGCATAATGGAATACTTACGGACAGGTATTAAGCCGACAAGGCCGATGTTATCCCTAGAAGATAGGGAAACGAGGAGATTAATAGCTTAATGGACCGAGCTGGAAATCCGAGATGGTGTACTGTGTAGGTGGAAGACCACTTCCACCAACGGTAGACTACTACAAATAGTGATTCCCACCTCGATGAGAAGGGATATCATGTATTATTGTCATGGCCATCAAACGAGTGGTCATTTCGGAAAGAAAAGGTCTATAGAGCGTCTACAAAGATGTTACTTCTGGCCCGGAATGAGAGGCGACCTACTTCGGTGGATTGCCACTTGCCCGGATTGCTGTAAAAACAAGCCGGGACCCGGCCTGGGCAAGTTACCATTGTCTTAGGAATTATTTGGTGTCAGATTTGCTCGAGTAGCAATAGACATCATCAGTGGATTCAAAACAACACCTAGAGAGAACACTTGTATGATGGTCGTAACCGACTATTATACGAAGTACACTCGGGTGTTTCCTCTTCCTAATCACAAAGCCGCTACATGCGCTGAAGCGCTTGTTAAAGGCTGGGTGCTACATCTGGGTGTCCCCCTAATGATGCACAGTGACCAAGGAAGAGAGTTTGAGTCAGAGTTATGGCAGGAAATGTGTCATTACTTAGCAATATGCAAGACCCGAACCAACCCATACCGACAACAGTCGGATGGTCAGGTAGAAAGGTTCAATAGAACTTTGATACAAGTGCTAAAGCCCCTGGTTAATACCCACCAGGACGACTGGGATGAGCAGTGCGAGTTTGTAGTACATGCCTACAACAACACTGTTCATTCATCTACTAATTGCACCCCAAACATGCTAGTGTTCGGCGAGGACATAATTATGCCCGCCGACTTAGTGTATGTAGTGGTTGGGATAGACCCAGAGGCACCCTGCACTGTGTTGTTTGTGGAGTCATTAAGGGACCGGTTTAAACAGGCATATGAGGCCGTTCGTAAAGAACTGTTGAAAAGTGCAAAATGGCAGAAGGTAACTTGCCCAGGCCTTACAGGCAGGAAATGGAAGACGCATGTCGGAAAACTTCGGCCCTGGAAGGGACGCAAAGAAGCGGAAAGGGAGTACAGATACCATCCACCTGAGCCTACGTTAAGTAAGCCCAGCGTGGTGGTACCCGAGAAGCGCCCTAGAGGCCGGCCTAGGAAATTGCCGGAAGCAAAAGGAGTAACGACAGCCAGGAAACGGCCTAATCGTAAGAAATGGAAAAACGTCTCGCTGAGTGAAGGCATTACGTATGGGAAAGGTCTCGCCTTGGCTAGGCGTGACCCGGAGAAGGCCGTACGTAGAGCCGGGAAAAATAAAATGCTAACCAAAGGCGTTAGACGCAGTCCCCGGTTGAGGTCTGCTGTAACCTAACTCAGTACACAACGAGCTACTGCGTGTTGTCCGCCGTAGGCGAATAACATACGTTCCACGGCTAGGGATGTCGAACGCGCATTCCCGGGGTAGCTGTATCCCGTGAGCGGCGGACGGATTAACCGGTACATTCGCTATCTAGCGTTGTATATACCGCCAAGCTCCAGACGATAGCACTCGGGTAGCAACCCGCGTCTCGCTTTCCGAGTCGAATGTTAGTTCGGATCTAGACCGCTAGGAGACGCCACCGGTGTGGCGGGAAAGCGCGGAACTAGGATAGCCCATAGCGGGATCTCGCGAGACGAGAGGTTATACGCCATGTTTGTCATAACTAGAGCGGACTCGTGGCGGTAAGACGTCACTGGTTTCGCTCCAGTTATTGCTCACCCTCCGGCAGCCTTTAGCTGTGCGGTTTGTGCCCACGTTAGTTGGACGAATCCTTCGAGAGGAGTCCAATTTTTTAAATTGGAAGATCATCCCACAGGGGACGATTGACGCTGCGCATCAAACCGCCGACATTACGTTGGAGGAAGGCGAGGACCCGACGGTCTCGTCTCGGGTTGAGGAGACCATGGACTCCTCAATAGCGGTTCTCGCAAGTGAACTCGAAGCGGAAGAGGCTGCTCGGACCCTCTCTGGCCTGTCGACCGAAGTCGCAGACAGGGAGCGGATGGCTCCTCCTCCTACGCCTCCCCCGGCGCCGTCCCCTACACCTAATGTCCCTCTTACCGAGTCTGACCTCGAAGTGGAGGACCTTCGGATCGCCATTGAGAGGTCCAAATCCGAGAAGGAACCAGGCGCAACGATACCTGAGGCGGCTGGTGAGATCTCGGATGAGGACATCTCACGCCAACAAGCTGGTGTTCATGCCAAGCGTCTCAAGCTTGAGGAACAGCAGAAGGAGCTAGCTGCCACCCGTCGGGCCCACCGCAAGCAGCAGGCTCAAAATAAAGCGAGTGCCGCCTCCGGCTCTGACTCCCCGGTCAGCAGTAGGAGAAGCCCTCGTTCAAAGGACAAGGATCCATGCAAGTCGGATTCAAGTCCCGAATTGCCAGTGCAGCCACCCAAGGCTCCGCGTCGGAAGAAGAAGAATGGAGCGAAAGCACCTCCGGCGGAGCCCGAACCCTCTACTACTAAGAAGAGGAGTAAGGGCGCCCCGAAGTCTTCCGCCTCCACTGCCCCACCCACCACCTCGGTTACTGCAGGACCCTCTGCTACCACCAGCGGGACGAGCGCCACGACCTCGGTCACGGCTTCGACTGGTACCACTACCACCAGCCGAGCCGGACGGAAGGGCGAGGGCATTTACACGGACAGTGAGGGAAGCGAAAGCGACCCAGAGCTGCCCGCGTCAGCCAAATCTGATTTGGAGTCAGTGACAACGTGGGAAGAAATGACCACGGATGTCCCAAAAGACGACAATCAGAAATGGATGTGGAAGAATGCAGCCGAGGGGTTCAAAGAACGTACCCCACGCTGCTTCGCGGATTGTGCTTACGACACAATCCACTACATGTGCCCGGGCGCCATCAATAAGGACGGTGATAGCGATGACGAGGAGTGGATGAAGTCCGGCCCCTCGGATACGCCAGTAGGAAAGTTCTACCTCATTTGGATTGACCAGCTCAAGTCCAAACTGGGGTCGATCTATTATTACGAGGCCCGGACGAAAGTTCAGTGGGCAATGACCCAATGGGGACCAAGCGGCAACCGCCGCAGGTGCCCATTCGAGTCGTGTCAACTCGCTCTCACCGGCGAGAAGACATTCGAGACGAAGCCTCGCTTCGCTCGACACATCATATGCACCACAAACCAGTTTTGCGGTGCATACCCGGAGACCGTCCGGGCAAGCTCTGTGACGGCAGCTTTTACACCAACCGGCGTCGGGACATGGCTCTGCACTTGCAGAAAGCCCATGGTACCGGCCTGGAGAAGACACGAAAGTGAGCCGTAAAGTGCTTCAACGAGCTTCTTTCAAAATGGAGCGAGTTGACCACCAAAGACATAAAGGAACAGGCATTCGAAGCCGAATTCTGTTCATGGAGGAGTGGCAACCTCATGACATACCTTGCCGTGAACTTTTCACAAACCAAGTTCGGGATGCCCACCGAGGTGCACCTGAAGGTGAAAAAGTGGCGGGGTGATGATAAGCGGGAGAAAGGTAAAGCCCGTTCGAAGGGTACCAATGGAGGTTCGGCTACGGCCACCAGTGCCTCCAAAAGGACCCGAACGGACCGATCCGTAAGCCCATCGGGCAATGGGGATCGGTCAAAACCAACTAACCCAGCTGATCGTCGCCAGTCTGGACAAACAGTCTCGGCTTTGGACATGCCTGGCAACCAGACCCATCGGGTGGTTAGCCAGGCAGCTGATCCACCACCACCTTCAACACCTTCAGAGCACCCTTCAAGTCAGGATGACTGGAGCACCTTCTTCGGTGCCCCATCCGGACTCAGTGCATGGTGGGCCGGTGAAGGGTCATCCGGCAAGCGCCTCACATACAGTGAATACGTGGCGAAGTTCCCTGCAATGGGACCAGCGGGACCCGAATCACAGGTCCTAACCCCCTTGGGCCGAGGCAAAGCTCGCGGTAGAGGCCGTGGTGGCACCGAGTCCACCCAATGCCCCCCGAGCTATGGCCGAGGCCGAGGGAGTACCACTGTTGAGGGTCCCACGGTCCCTCCAGGAGGCGCCCCGCCTGTCACTGTGCAGGCTGCTGCACCTCCACCAGCTATAGTCCCACCAGCGGCCCCTCGGGTGCCCGTTATGGGATTGATAGCAAGTACTCTGTCAGGTCTTCAGGATCCGAATATGTTCGTCGACCACCGCGACGTTCGTACTGCCGAGATCCAGAATGACCTGATGGCAGAATGGCAGGCACTTCATCGCCAGAAGTCAGTCGACTACTGGCGAAGTATGACTGAAGCCACCTTCAATCTGGTATACGAAATCCAGAGAAGGGAGGAAGAAAAGCTCCGGGAGCAAGAGTTGAAGAAGGTTGAGGAGGCCCTTCAACTCTGCCGGAGACAACAGAGGGAAGCTGAAAAGCTTAAGGAGTTCCACCACGCTGAGAACGCCGGGTACATCCATAGGTACAAGGAGGCCGACCTCAAATTCTTCCTCTGCTTCGGTAAGCACTTGGACGAATGGGACGGCTCTGCGTCGTCCCTGTCCGATTTGGGTGCTCCTGCCGAGGCAGTCGACAGTCCTTCCGAGGGGATGGGCGCGCTTAGCTTACGCAGCGAGTCCTTCACTGAAACCCCTGTGCTGCTATCTACGAGTAGCTGCAGCAGCTCGGTTCCTTCTGCCAACCCGGAGCCAGCTGAGAAGATGGACACTGATCCCGAGGATCTTTAAGTGTCCATCTGCCGGTGGAATCTTCGTGCCTAAGGGCAAAGGCATATACCATGCCAGAGGGCTATATCCCTAATTGGACCCAACGGACTGGAACCTGCAGCGAAGATGGACCCGAAGTACCAATTTGGATTACCAACTACACCAAACCGGGGCTCCATCTTCCCATCTTCATCAGGGCACATCATAACAGCAACGTGGCTTGCCACCACACGTATGTCGCCGGATAGAGCTGCAGAATCCAGTCGTTCCAGATTCGCCGGAAGTCCAACATAATGTAAGGGTGTTCCTGCTACCCTGGTAGGACACCTATTTACTTAATATCATATGTTGTGTAAATTATTTTTCTATACAAGTATATTTTTCTAACAAAATTTTTCTTCGGGTTACCGTCACCCTCGGGTCACGTATTTCCAATATATATAAATATTGATATATGTTTCCATGTAAATCCACTATTTTTAATACATCTATAACTATAATAACACTTTAACATAGTTACACATTAATATACCACCCTAGGTCGATGGTGCATAAGGCACCACTTCCTATTGTTATTATTTAGTTACTTCGGGTTATATGCGACGATGCCTAATATTATGTACATATTATTTATAATGCCCCTTTAATGTTGTATGCTCTATACGAACACATATGTATAGACTTACCTATGTATATATTATTATTATTGTATAAATTTAACAATAGGTATTTATTAATACACCCAACCCTAGGTATAGTCTAGTGGGGGCAGTGTAGGGGCCGGCATCGTTGTATATATATTAGTGTGGTTCATCCGAGAGACGTGCTCGTGTGGTGCTCGTTCCTTCTATGCCAACCAGGTGTCGCTTCGCTATACCCGTTTGGTACAAGAGGGGGCAGCACCATGCCTCGCGTCCAGCTCCTAATAAGGAGCCGGATGATCCGCAGAAGGGGACTGGACTTAGTCAGGTCAAGACGCATGTTAAGGATTGGGAATACCTGAATAAAGTCGTACCCGAGTGGTAGGGGTGATCTGGGGCTTTGCCCAACCCGAATCTCTTGTGTTGTGTTGGTTCCTTTAGAGATAAGCGAGCCAACGAGCCACCCAACATTTAGTATAATACGAACCATTACAATACTAATCATGGTGTCACTGTGGTACAGAACCTTTGCCTTGCCGTTGAACTTGGGAAGAAAGTCTCTCCACCACTTAATATCCTCTCTGAAAGCTTCCGTCAGTGAAAGCTTAGCATAGCGAGACTTGACAGAGGCGGATAGATCATAAATCCTACGACAGAAAGTCCTGCCTCCGCAGACAACCTTGCTACAATGTGCCAATAATCCGGCAAGTTCATCAATGTCATTTTTTGTAGCTTTTTGAAGGTCACAAAATTTGTTTACCATTTTCTGGACCCTCACCAATTTATCATTGGGGAGTCTGAGCTCCATGTTCACAGTGTCTATGTCAATACCTAGAAATCTTGTGCATTTAGCTGCAGGGCTACACTTCTTGAAGCTAACATAGAACCCTAACTGTCTGAGGATACGTATTAATGCCCTCTGAGCATCTTCACATTTTTCCTTTGTACTCACTCAGATGCAGAAATCATACAAGTAGTTAACACAATTATTATGACCTGACCTACTTAAACAACGAGTGATAAAATCAGATGTGCGATTGAATACATAGGGAGATGAACTTAAACCCATAGACAGACGGTTATCACGAAGGTACTCTGGTCCATTACCAAAATCCCAGCACAATCCCTGACATTTGCTACCGTCAGGGTGGATATGGAGGGCCCTATAGGCGTCTCTAATGTCTATGGTACATAACCAGTCTTCGGGGCACAAATTATCAGCTACGTCGTCAACAGTTTTGTAAGAAAATTTCTCACTTGTAGTTTGAGCATAATCATTGACATTACCACTTTTGGGTGACGAGCAATCTATTATTACTCTGATAGAACCATCATCCTTAGGGACGCCCCTATAGGATGTATGCAATACATTGGGTGACTCACTCTTGAGATAAAACCCTGTTCTATTTCTGAGGTCAATTTTTTGCTAACTACATCGTGGTCAGTACCAGCTTTAATATAATTTGCACTTTCGTATTGTAATTCACAATCTGGGTCAATGACTCTGGTCCCAAAACAACTGTTGTACATCAACCACTCCCAGTCTTCATCTACTTCACCCCTCATGAAACATTCACAGAATAACCTACATGGCTTCAATTGGACCTCCACTTCATTTACCATGAATTTACATGCACAAGTACCAGTGTTACAGGTGAAAAAGACATTAAACTCACAAAATTCGGTGTAACCGGTTCCCTCTTCCCCTCCTCCATGGGTGCGGCCATTTTGTGCCCCAGCCCTAATCCTCGCTATAAGAGGTTCACTGATTGGAGGAGCGGACGGGGGTGTGACCAGTTTAAACCAATCAGATTGAGGGATACAAGTGCCCGTAGGCGTACATTGAACACTAGGGGAGCATAGATCCGCAACAGATGAATTATCTAGTCATTGTTTCTTGCACTTGGACGCCTTGTGGTTGCCATCCCCACACTTGCGGCACTCATGAGGGTATTTGCAATTTTTGTTATCACATTCCTCCTCGTAGTTCCACTTGAGACAGCCTTTTAACTCCCCATCAGTGGAAGCCGGTTTAGCCTTGCGGCGCCTCCCTTTTGAATCAGCAGATGCTCCCTTCGCCGGGGGCTTGTTGTTAGCGGTGGCCTTCTCCCTCTGCTCCTAAAAAGCTCGGTAGATGTAAATCCATATTTTGACATGGATACCTCACCATCTCCACGGGAAAAAGCCTGCCAGCCTTTAGATAGACATTTCTTTCTTACACCGGCATCGTATTCCACATGAGAGCTATCCACATAGGCATCCTTTTCTGTGGCTTTCTCGGCGATGTAGGCCAAGTGGGCCAAATAGCCCCGCAGGTCGTCAGACGTTGCCTCCTCGGCCTCCGAGCCCCAAGACAATGCAGGGTAAGTGGGCTCCTTTTTTACAAGGGGGTGAAAGTGATCAGTATAACTCCACTTACTCCGCTCCTTTTCCAACTCATCAGCTGATAGACCTCTGGGGGGCCCTCTAGGTAGGCCTCCCGGCGCCCCACCTCCAGGTAGGCCGCCTTCCGGCGCCCCACCACCCGGTAGAGCTGCATGCTCCTCCATCAGTCTGAGTCTCTCTTTTAGGGCCTTTTTTCGCTGATCACATTGTAACTGCTGTAGCTGCTTGATCAGCTCCTTTTCCTCCTCATCTTGGATTACTGGAATGTCCTCCATGCTATCAGCCATACTAAATTCTGTAGGTTGGCGGCTCACCGGTGCAGGTGCTAATCCTCCAGGTGGGACAATGGCTACCTGGGCTACCTGTCCACTCACCCCACTCCTGCTAGTTCTCTGGTGTAATTCTCCTACAACAGGGCCTATGCAGTTTTTCCCCACTGGGCCTAGGTGATGCTTGCCACATTTAAAGCAAAACTTTTCACCTGGCATAACCGATCCTGTCTAATTATTTAGACAAATTGACACCAATACACCAGTACATACTGAGTGGGTGAGGAGGTGGAGGAACTGTGGTTGCTATAACAGTGTAACTAACCAGGTAGGAATTAGTTAGACAGGTACAGTACAGGTGGAGACACCACAGTGGGTGCAGGAGGGAGAAATAATACCGGTACCTCACTAATACTCATATAATGCATTATATCACACATTAAAAGAATTCATCTTCTCCCCATCCAAAAAAAAGACCCAAAACGATCTCATGTCAGTAATGAATATACACGCTTTTAACACATGATTTCCAGCATTGATTTTTAAATCCACAGTTTTATAAAAAATGGTGGGGTTGTATGTATCTAAAAGAACGTTACAAAATATCTGTATGATCTAACATATTTAATGTATCTAACATATTTAATGTATCTAATGTATTTAACATATCTAACGTATTTAACGTATCTAACGTATTTATTAGTATCGATCACAAACACTATTCCATTGAGAGCACTATGGATATCTTGTTTTGGGTGTAGAGCGGGCTGGGTAGCTAAGGACACTTCGGTTAGTTCATCTACTGTGCACCAGGTGGCTGCACTGAGCTAACACTGTACCGTAATGGTGAGAATAATGTATTTAACTATGGGTTTTAATATAGCCTTGACCTGCTCGGGTTAACTTCTACTACTGGTCTACCAACGATGGCCCTAATATTGTTGATGGTTGTAGTTGAAAATTATGAAAATAAAAAAATAATAAAAAAACTCAACATTCTCAAGTCGCGATATTTTGACACTTGGCAGATTTTTTAAGATTAAAGTGTTACATAACTAGAGCTACGACGATGGAGATTTACGTGGTAGATTTGGTTTTTCCAAACGTTACAGTGACCATGGCGGGTGGACAGTAAGTGTTGTTTTGGTATTGCTTCTGAATTTTAAATTTTTGACTGTGATTTTGTTTGGGATATTGATTTAAATCGTGTTTTATTTCATATTTTAGAAATGTTCAGATTTAGTGGCAAGTCATTCCGGCACTGGCGCCGGGAGTGTCTAAAAAAAATAAGGTAGGTGTAATTTTTGATTAATCCATCGTGCTAACACGTGTCGTTGTTATTGTTGTTGTGACGCTCACACCACGTGCATGCGTCACATGACTGATGGTTGTCATGGTGACGGTCGTGACGGTCATTAATTTTGGTCTTTTAATACAAATCCAAGATGGCGTCGGGCTGCCGCGTTTAGCGCGAAAACAGTGGTCAGACGACGACACAGACTGTGTTTGCGTTGATAAGAATCAGTGTAAACCCGTCTATTGTGTTAGTTATGACTGTCTACTGGTGTAACATGATGTTAGCCTAGTTGGTCAAGTAGCTAATGTGATATTGATATACTTTGGGTGTGCTATCCGCCACCACATCAAACGTTGTGCGTATGAACGGACATCTGTCATCCCTACATAAGTGAAATGGTATCTTCAAACGGTACTGACATTTGAAAATAACCTTGGGACGATTCTATTTTAAATATACATGGGGTGGCCGCTAGTGTCCAAAGGTAAGACGGTAGGGACCCTGGATAATTTACACAATAAATTGAAACCATCCATTTTGGATTTATAAGTCAAAATAGTTTTTCTAACTGTTCAAAAAGACGGTGTGACAATGGGAAGTGGTGACAGATTTCAAGCATAAACCATATATGTTAGTGTCCACCTAGTTTGTCAGTGTGGTGGACAATGTCCACTCCTTGTTTTGTCCAAAATACAACGTCCGCCATGTTTGGGGTGCTATAAATACCTATGAGCTAAGACAGGTGTGATACTTGCATGCGTATATGGTACGTGAGGGAGTAGTTTTATTTAAAAAAAATAAGATGTAATTCCGCCACAGGGTGGTAGGTGGCATTGCAATGACTACGCAAATTTAACGTACATGTATGATTTAAACACCTTTTTCTGTAAATTAGTGGATGAGGGTGGGTACATAAGCTCACACCGGGAAATGTTATAAACGAAGGCAGGCCACAGCATAAATCAGCGACACTCAGAACCACTCAAAAACAAAGTCGGCTGGCGACCGACTGTTACGGCAGCTGGTATGCTAAGGGTAGTCGGCCCCCAGGCGACTTAACCCCTACATGTCCGTGAGCTGAGCTGCAAGCACGACACCTGCTTCACCCTTTTCTACCAAAACTAATATCAAACCATCCCCATATCCTTCTATCTGGCATGTGCAGTGGTGGTACTGAGCAAATACTGAGAAAAAAATTCTCATTTACTTTAACCACTTGTGTAGGGGTATGGTATTTTACACTTTAACGTTCATGCACCCGTGAGACTCAGACCTAGGTCCTTCGGGTGTGGTGGGGGAATCCGGATGGCAGGTGGCAGCACCTGCCTCTGGGTTCGTATCCACTACACCAGGGGGCCTACCACTCGTCCGCCACACGTCACGTGGCCGGTCTGAGTTTCGCGGGCTTTTCCCCTATATAAGGCTGGTCCTAGCCCTAGGTTCCTCAGTAGTGGTTTACCCACTGCTCAACCAGGTTGTTACCCGAAAGGGTAACCGAATGCACTAGCAGCATGTAGTCCTCTGAGGCTGTGATCGTATGTAACGCAAGCTCTGAAATAAAAGCTCGGTTGCCTACCCGGAAACTTTTTCTCTCTCTTCGTTATGATTTAATCTAACTTAACGAGACGAACCACTACACTGGTGCCATGACCAGTTGGTCTTCGGGTAAGCGCAGTCAGAAATGACTGAGCTGAGCCCAGTTAGGGGAAATGGCTCAAATCGTGAGCTAGACTCCCCGATGGAGGATGGTGAAATCAAGTCACCACCCCAAGGTACGGAGTGGAGGGATCCACTAGAACACTACCCTGATGGGTTAGAAGATGTAAGAAGAAACTTACATCATGAACTGGATGAATTTGGAGACTCCTTATTCATGCCAGGAGGTACTTCGAAACCTGCACCAATGCATAAAAGTACTGCTCAATTTGGTAAATTACCATTTGAGGTACCAAAGCCTAGTGCAGGTATGTTTGAAACTCCATACAGTTCTCGAATTAAACACCAAAAATGTGGATTCGAAAAGAACAAAATGGACGAGCTTGAAGACATGAGAGCTGAATACGAGAAGATCCAGAAGGATCTTATTACACTGACCGGAACCCGAGACAAGATTCTGACTGAAAACAAACAGTTGATATCGGAACGTCTCGATTACGATCAGAGTTGTAGACGCCAACAACAATTGTTGTTGGATCAGATGGAGAAAGAAAAGCAAGATTTTCAACTCCAGCACGAACAGTATCGTGATGCACTATATACGGCGGATCTGGAATACAGAGCCTCGTATGATGAGTTGAATAGAACTAAACAAGAGTTAAATTCAACTCAATCGGCCTACGGCAAGTATCAAGAAGAGCTGAAGAAAATAGAATCAGCCTTCAAAGATGCTCGGGAAACGTACCAAAAACAGACCGATGAGCATGAAAAACTCAAAGATCAATTGATACGCGAATCCACAGATTTGGCTGTTAAACAGACTAAAATGATGGATGATTATTCCGAACTGGAGGCTAAAGCTATCCAGATGTCAAAGTATCTAGAAGATACTGGTCGTGCAGTAGGCACTCTTGAATCAGACTTCACTGTTTCAGGAATTGCCCTAAACACGACAAGTAACCAGATGTTCTCTTTGAGGGGCAATGACGGGGTAACAGAGACAACTGTACCTCGTTATGAAGGAGTAAAGAGTCATCAGGTTAGATTTACAGATAATACCTCTATACCTCTTGGTCTAGGTACGGGAAATAAAGGGGATAATTCTGCGAGTGGAGCTAAACAAAGCCGCTCGGCAGGAAGCTCCACCTTTGACGGCGGATGGCCACAACAGTCACCTTTAGGGGGACCAAATGGCCCGTATGCCCAGTATGGATGGAATCAGTCCCAAACAGGAACGAATCCGTCCAATGGTAACACCCGGAACACGTCCGGAGGAACAACCGGACGAGCACCCGGAGGTTCCAGTACAGCTGGGGGGCAATCCGGATGTGATCAAGGATCCGGACCCTCAAGCGATCGTTCCAGGAGCAGACCCTCTGCCAGTGGGACTGGTTTCAATAATGGAAATCAGTCGTATGGAACAGGAGGAAACACTAATCCCAATAGTGGTTTCTTTAGCTTTGGTGGAAATACACAACCCACCAATGGTCCAGGGCCGGCTCCCCAAACCAGTGGATACACCTTTTCACAGGTGCCTCCATACGGAGCAGGGGGATCAGGAGGTGGAGGAGGACCACCATCCGGAGGCTTTGGAAGTACTTATGGTACGAATCCTCCAAGGAAAAAGAGACTCAGTCGCCGAGTATCTCTTTCTCCAGGGTTACAAGCGCTGCATGATTCTAATGCAGCGATTGCTAACTTAGGTGTTGATTGTTACAATCAAGGTCTGGACGATACGGAGATCATGGAATGGAGTAAGGGTTTAACCCTTACTGGATCCACGAATCCGGCTCGTAGAGTAGCTAAGATACCTACCCCCTTTAATGCCAAGAACCCTTGGAAGGAGGAGTATCAAGGCTGCGCGGATGTCTTTAACTGCAATGGATGGGGTAAAGCGGAAGCTCTGCCTTATTTAGTATGCTGGTTAAAGGAAGGCGACGGAAAAGGAGCCGTGGAACAATGGAGAGATTCTCAAATAACAGGACTCTCAGCCCATATGAAGTATGATGAACTCATAGAGATTGCTTCATATTTATATGGGAATATAGTTGGAGAAGACCCTTGGCTGACGTTCACTAAAAGAACACAGAAGCCCAAGGAGTCTGCCAAAGTGTTCGGCTTAGAATGTCAACGACTGTTGCATAAAGCCAGACCTCAATGGAGACTAGATGATGAATGCTTCCTAGATGAGATGTTTAAACAATTCATTGAAGGATTGCGGAATCAAGAACACAGGACAGTAGCCTGTGAAGCTTGGAAGAATGATGCCTCTTTGACAGATTTGTTCCAGTCCCTAGATCATTATGATCGAAAGGCCCGTATCTTTGCCGGGAAGGTACCCCAACGGATGTCAGCAATGATAATCCCGGAGGGAATACCCGAAACCGATTCATCCGAATCAGGGGAACCTGACGAAGATGAAAACGTTGGGGCCATTGGCCAAGGGAACCCCCGGTACAACCGGAACTGGGGAAAGAAACCGGGTTACGTCAAGGAGAAAGTGATCACTTCTAAACCTCCTGTGACTCAACCCGATACCAAACCCACGACGGGTCCTTCTTTATCAGAGGACCTGGTTAACAATTTGGTAAAGAAGATTACTGAAAATCTTAGGAGGCCTAAGCCTGATAGGACTGTTGTGACATGCTTCCGATGTCAGGAAACTGGGCATTATGCTGCCGAGTGTGAGGCAGATAAGCCAGTTTATAGAAACACTCGTTACCGGAGCAATCCGGGTAAGGAGGACTCAGTGAAGAAGGAAAACTGAGAGGGGGTGTCCACAATGGCAACCGGATTACCCCCAGAGTGAGTGATTGCCATGACTGCCAGCCTATCGCAGCTTGCGGTACTGGCAAGAATCCTCTAGCGATTTCGCCCAGCAGTGAAGCTAAGGAGCCTGATCAGTTCCTTACTCATGAGGCTGGGGAGACTGATAGTACACCAGGTGTCAAGAACCGGCAGAAGAACACAGAGGGGAAACCCGATATCAGTCCAGAGGGAGCGGCCAATGAGTTGGCCAGGGTGGGGTGTGCCCAGTTCCCCCCGGGTCATCCTTGTCTCGAATTCTTAAAGGGATGTGGATTTGACCTCGGCGCTAAGACGGAACTTGCTAAGTATGCAAGTAGTCCTACCTACTTGAAAGGTAGGAGGTGGTACGCAGTTGTATCTGTGAGTGGTAGATCCGCTGAGTTTCTTGTCGATACGGGTGCTAGCCACTCCTGTATTGCTAAGAGATTCTACGATCTTTTGCCTACGAATCATGAAACTTTCACAACGGAAGGAAATGCTCGTACGGCCGACGGTAGCATGATACAAACGTTCGGTAGAACATGTATGAGGTTCAGTCTACAGGAAGATAAGGACTTCATCCTTACCCCTACTGTGGCGAACATCGCGGATGATGGTATACTCGGTCTGGATTTTGCTGCATTATATGGAGCAAGGTTAGATTCCCAGAGGGGAATATTGGAAGTGAGAGACCCGTACCATCTCGAAGTACAATGTGTACTTAGGCAAGTAAGCAGTGTAGCCAGTGTAGCCCAGACTGTTAAGATACCACCAGGCACAGCCTGTGATGTCTTATGTCGAGCGGACAGACAGTTTTCAGGAAAAACTGGAGTTGTAGAGCCAGACATGGCCATGTTGTCAAGTATCGGATTGGAATCCGCTGATGTTCTAGTAGCTAACGCTGCTTGGACGGTGGTTCCTATATCCAATACCGGTAACAAGACTGTCTATGTACAGAAGGATACGATCCTTGGATCGGTTGTCTTATCCGAATTGATAGAAGACTGTAAACATGTTTCGGCACCCGGAGCCCCTTCCTCACCCGAAAGGAGCCCGGAACTAGACACTCTAGTAGCCGAAAGCCATGTAGAAAGTGATGAACAACGTGAAGCTCTAACTGACTTGTTGTACAAGTACCGTAAAGCTTTTGCAGCACCGAGTGAACAATTGGGGCGTACCGATAAAGTACTGCATACGATTGACACTGGTGAGAATGAACCTTTTAAGATTCCTTATAGAAGACTCCCACTAGCCAAAAAAAAGGTAGCTGAGGAGGAGATAGCTAAAATGCTTGAACAGGATGTAATAATTCCATCAACCAGTCCTTGGTCTAGCCCTGTGTGCATGGTGACCAAGAAAGATGGTAGCATCCGTTTCTGCATAGATTACCGGAAATTGAATGGTATGACCAAGAAGAATTCATATCCCTTACCACGGATCGATGAGACTATAGACTCCCTTGGAGGTAAGCAATGGTATTGCTCTCTAGACTTACAATCCGGGTACTGGCAAGTGGGTATGCATCCGAAAGATATGGAGAAGACGGCCTTTTCCAGTCATATTGGATTATTCCAGTATAATGTGATGCCGTTTGGATTGTGCAATGCACCGGCGACATTTGAAGCCATGATGGAAACTTTATTAAGTGACCTTTTATGGAAGAAATGTCTCGTCTATCTAGACGATGTGATTGTCTTTGGAAAGACATACGAAGAATGCTTGGAAAATTTAGGTATGGTCCTGGAAAGGATCATAACTAATGGTTTGAAGCTGAAACCCAAGAAGTGCGATCTTTTCAAAAGATCTATTAATTACTTGGGGCGAATAATCTC
Organism: Acholoe squamosa; assembly: GCA_949317995.1. Classification (NCBI taxonomy): domain Eukaryota; kingdom Metazoa; phylum Annelida; class Polychaeta; order Phyllodocida; family Polynoidae; genus Acholoe; species Acholoe squamosa. The sequence continues at coordinate 48,368,332 of OX439037.1, forward strand.
GAATGAAGGGATTAAAGCCGATCCGGAGAAACTGGATGCCGTGTCAAATTGGCAAGCACCCACGAATGCGAAAGAAGTTAGGTCCTTCCTCGGATTCTGTTCCTACTACCGGGACTTTATCCCAGGATATTCAAGGGTTGCCTTTCCTATCCAGAGTTTGTCCCACTGGACACCCGGGATCAGAAAGGAACGATTCCCTTGGGGACCCGAGCAAGACGAGGCCTTTATGAAAATAAAGGATTTGTTTGCTATCACACCTGTGTTGAGATACCCCACGGAGAATGATCATTTCATTCTAGATACTGATGCTAGTAATGAAAGCATAGGAGCCGCCCTTTCTCAGGTCCAGGATGGGGTCGAAGTTCCTATAGCCTTCGCTAGTAACACGTTGAGTAAATCTCAAAGAAACTATTGTACCACTAAACGTGAGTTGTTGGCTGTGGTGGTCTATACGAAGAAGTTCAAGCACTTTTTGTGGGGGAGTGATTTCACTCTACGGACTGATCACTCTTCCCTCAGATGGTTATTGAACTTCAAAGATGCAGAGGGGATGATAGGTCGCTGGTTAGCGCACCTATCCGAATTCGGTCTAAATCACAGCCAGATTGAACACCGAGCCGGGGCAAAGCATTTGAATGCAGATGCTTTGTCTAGAATCCCAGTGAGGAAATGTGCAAATGCTGAGTGCACTGATTGTGGAGCACACAATGCTGTGTTGGCAGGGGTTCGAGTTCCATTCGAAACCCATCCGGAACATGTCTTGAATTGGTCCTTGGAGACCATCAGGCAGTTCCAGAAGTCTGATGCAGTCACATCACGTTTGATTAAATTCCTTAATCAGGGTATCTGTCCCCCAAGACCCGTAGTGTCATTGGAGAACAGAGAGATGAGACGATTCTTAGCTCAATGGGCCGAGCTAAAAGTCCGGGATGGTATTCTGTTTCGATGGAAGAACCATTCTAATAGGAACAAAACCTTGCAAGTTGTCATACCTAGTGCTATGCGACGAGATATTATGTATTTCTGTCATGGACATAGAACTAGTGGGCACTTTGGAAAGAAAAGGTCTCTAGAACGTCTGACCAGACGATACTATTGGCCCGGCATGAGTACAGATCTCACCCGATGGGTGGAGACCTGTCCCGAGTGCTGTAAGAACAAACCAGGACCCGGGTTAGGCAAGCTGCCATTATCCCAGGAACTGTTTGGTGTAAGGTTTGCTAGAATAGCTGTTGACATTATTAGTGGGATTCCCCCCACTCCTAGTGGCAACACGTGTATGATGGTCGTGTCTGATTATTATACCAAGTACACCCGAGTGTTCCCTTTACCGGATCATAAGGCTGTTACTTGTGCTATGGCCTTTGTAAAAGGGTGGGTGCTGCACCTAGGTGTCCCACTCATGTTACATAGTGACCAAGGCAGAGAATTTGAGTCTAGTCTGTGGCAGGAGATGTGTAATTGTCTGGCGATCTGCAAGACAAGAACTAATCCCTATAGACCACAGAGCGATGGACAAGTAGAGAGATTCAATAGGACTTTGATCCAAGTATTGAAGTCTCTGGTAAATGAGCAGATGGATGATTGGGATGAACAATGTGAATTCGTGGTACATGCCTATAATGGCACTGTGCATTCGAGCACAAACTGTTCTCCTAATCTCCTCGTTTTTGGAGAGGATTTGATTATGCCAGCCGATTTGGTGTTCGGCGTAATAAGAATGAATCCGGAAGCCCCTTGCCAGGTGATGTTTGTAGAATCCCTACGGGATAATTTCAAACAAGCCTATGAGAGGGTTAGAGACGAGTTGCAGAAAACTGCGCGTTGGCAGAAAGTTGGCTATGACACAGGTCTAAAAGCTAGATTTTTTAATCTAGGGGATAGAGTACTGCGTCTACACCAACCTCTAGCTAACCTGAAATTAGCCAGTAATTGGGATGGACCTTTCACTATAACTCAGGTTATTAGTGATTGCACAGTGATTATTAAATCACAGCTTGGTAAATGTTACAAGTCAAATGTAGCGAGACTACGCCCATGGAGGGGGAGGGATACCTCCACCGAAATGTACGGCGATGGTCTATTGGAAGTAATGGAACAGAGTCGTGTTAAGCAACTCGAAGTGGTACCGACCCGAAAGCGAGGACCCGGGCGGCCACGGAAGGTTGCAGACCCGAAGAGGGTGGTGCCCCCTGTCGTAACATCCGGAAAGCAGGGGAAGATACAAAAAGTCTCGGCAGGCGCAGGTAAAAATAAGAGGAAAGGTCCCTCTAAGGCTAAGAAGACCTTGGAAAAGGCTCTTATGGATACCAGGTCAATAAAAGAGGCCTCAAAACCTCTTAGACGCAGTCCAAGGTTGCTACAGACTGCCGTAACCTAGCCTGTTAACACAACGAGTGTGTTGTCCTGTACTGTGTACTGTTATATGTTGTAACCTAGTTCAATGTATATTTGAGCCGGTCAAGAGTCTCTGGAAAAGGTCCTATGACAATGAACCCATGGTTTTGGACGGATAATCCGGTGGATATGCTTATGCTATCCATAAACTCCAGAATACCTAGCGAATTGTCATAGTCGAACCCTGAGTACGGACGGACGACCGATCGGGTATTGTATTGTTTTTATGTAAGGGCGCGTGACCTAATTAAGGGCACGCGGGAAAGTTGTTGACCCATTTTCGAATGGTCACGTGAGGCGCCGGTTTGATCATGCGCAGCGATTCAAGTTCGAGTATCCCGCCATATTGTCTTATTCCTGCGAAGGAAGAAGACGTGGCCGAGGGTGGTCTTGCTCTTGTTGGAGTCTGATAGCCCGTGACAGCCATATTCCGAGGTGTGCCCTCGTTAAAAGGCACCCGCCTTTCACTGGGTAAGCAGTACTCACTGCTTATCCGGTGGATTGGGATATTTTATCCCCGAACAGCCACTTCTGTCGATGGCAGAAGAGGCCGTCCGTCTTGGCGGCGGTGCCGGTGCCAGCACCCCGCCAGAGTATGGAAGTGGTTCTCCCAAGAGTCCCACTTATACATACGACGATCAGCAATACGATGCTGATTGTGATCAAATGGATCAACAAATGAATGTTGATCAGTACTTCTCTGGAGTAGACGATAGCGACGTAGAATCGTTCTACGACGCATCCGACAACTCCAGACAAGTTAGTCCTGAACGCCGAGGCGTTCAACAACAAATTGATGTAGGTGAGCCTTATGTAGCCCCTCCATCCGAAGGTTTGAGTGGAGAACCGGCAGGAGCCCAGTCTCTTGACAGGGCTCTGATGCCACCTCCCCCTCAACTGCCGCCCCGTCTTGGTGGGAGTACCTCATTCGGTGCTTTGGGACCTGCTTCTCCGGTTGACAGGCCAATGCACCTAGAGCTGCCCTTCCCAGACAGTCCCGAATGGCATGATGTAGCCGGTCCATATGACGGACGGATGTTAGCAATTTCCGAGGAAATGCTGATACCCACCTGTTATGGGACGCCCAGAGAGGTTGACGAGCGTGTTGTCAACGCAATCTGGGAATGTGCTCATCCGCAGTGGGCTAATACCTTTCCGGAGTCCTGGTTGATGGATTACCATCATATGGCCAAAGGATTGGTAGTCCACTTATGGTTTCGTAAAGCCGTCTGGGACGCAGAAATGGCTTTCCGAAGGAATACCTCTTATAGGCCTTCCTATGTGTCTGACAAAACGGGTTACACCGGTGTCAAGGCAGATGAGGTCTCTAGATACATAGACAGAGACCAGATCCTACTGTTAAGCACAGCGGATGAGTATGAAGCAGCAGGTAACGCTGTTGTGGATTACTGTCCAGGGGTCCCTATTACGTCTCAAACCATTGAGGCAGAAGAGGCCCGTATTGGTGTGTCTCCACTAGACAGACTCGGGGTAATACAAGACCTCGTAGTACGTCTATTGGAGAGACAGTATGCACTGGCGCATCCGGAGTTAGTACCCGGACCCGCACCCGTGCAAGTAACAGCCAAGATGGCCGATCGGATGGACCGTCTCATGTCTCCTGCTGAAGCTCCCACCTTGGGAGGCGCAGCAGTAGTACCTGAGAAGGCCCTACCTGATGCAGATGTTTCCCTTAAAACTGCTCAGTCTACCCCTACGAAGACTGAGCAAGTAAAGGAGAAAGCAGCTGGTGGAAAGGGTAAAACAACCCCCACCAAAGGTAAGGGTAAAGGGAAGCGGTCAGGAACCGAACCCTCTACCAGCACGAGTGTGGACGACAGTACCCGAACCCGTCGGGTGTCTCCACGCTCGGCCAATAAGAAGGGCGCTAAGGCTTCGGATGTCTCCGGCAACGAGACGGACGCATCCGAGCCTGGCACTTCTACTAACGGCAGATCCCGCAGGAGGAATAAGAAGAAGGTTGACCAACGCAAACCTGAACCTATCGAGGTAGACGTTCAAGCTGATAATACAGAAGCTGAACCGGCTGTCCCAACCGTAAAAGTTGAGCTCGGTGTGCCAATCGTCAAGCTACACGACGTAATGGCCGATTTGAGTGGAGACGCTCAAGATGCTGCAGCCCAGGTCCTCGCGGGTCAACAACCCGTTGTGCAACCTGTGGATGTACCATCCGACCCGGAGGGAGAGGAGCCGGTTGACCCAGTTGTGGATGTCACTCCGACTGACGAGCAAGAGGCTGCTATCTGGGCTAACGCCAATAGCAACTTTGCCGACTTCATTCCTCTACACAGGGGACACCTGAAGGGGAGTAAATCCGTATGGAGACTGCCCCCTCGGATCACCTGTGAGAGGCAGGAAGATATGGAGGAGTGGCTTCGCAAGAAGCTCTCTGATAGAAAGCCGGCCAATATGTACTGGATCTATTGGGAATTCGTTAAGAATTCGCCCAATGGTCTGTACAATTATGACCAGAAGGGCAAGCTCAAGTTTGCTCTAGATGAGTACTACGGGGAGGGTCGTAAGGATTGTCCCTTCCAACGTTGTACTCAAAGTGAGGGTGAGGTTGAATTCTTCATCGAGAAAGACGCGTTCCTTCGTCATCTCGTGGAGGTTCATATGCACCAGAGGCCGGAATATGTCTGCGACCGAGAGGTTGGCAAGAAATGTGCTAAATGCACAGGATGTGTCACCCCCCGACGCGGAGACATGGTCCGGCACTATGTGACTTCGCATGGAGAGGGCCTGGAGGCAGCCATAGATCGGGTGATGAAAATTCACTCCGAACTCTATGGCAACCTTAGGGGCCTCAATGCAGAGAAGTTGGCTTCCCTCACACCGAGTACGAAGCAGTTTGCGCCTACGGTTCCTGGTACTAACCAGAAACTAAAGGCTCGGTTTGCCCAGACTCCCGGGTCCGGCAAACTAGAGTACGCTCAGGAGGAGTACGATCTGTTAAACGAATGGAGAAGCAACAAGGCCCGCCGTCGTGGTGGGGCTTATGTAACTCCATCCGGAGAACAGGTCCGAAGCCGCAGGGATTACCGCCAGGGACCCTCTGTAGCAGATAGGAAGAGACAGGCGTCTGAATCTCCAAGCCGAGCCAGGTCACCACTGGAGGCGCTGGAGAGACAGACAAATGGGGGAAGGAAGAAGCCACATCTTCCATCTCCTACTGGAACTCCTTCCCATTATGGGCGAGCACCAACTCCACGAGGTGCACAGAACCCGACATTCTTTGGTGTCAGTGGACCGAGTGGCCAGTCCGCCCGGAAACACGCGCCTTTGAATGTCAAAGACCCGAAGCAGTACCCTGCTATGGGCCCACCCGGACCAGAGATGCAAATCTTTGATCAGTACGGGAGGGTCAAGCAGGAACTGCCGACAGTAGGAGGTCAAGCTCCCCGACCTACAATGAGTGCTGTGGTGAGACAACGTCCACCCGCACCATTGTTGACGGCCAAAGACCTTAGAAGGGAATTGTCACGGTTGCCCCTGGTTCAGGGATTACCAACTCAAGGCCCTTCTTCGACCACTGCTAGTGCGGTTACTACTGCGGTTGCTTCTTCGCACACGCAGGTAGCTGTCACTGCGAGCGGGTCTGGAGCACAGCCGAAGCCTCAGGGTCAGGTACCCCCACCTGGTGCTGTGGTTCATCGGCCTAAGCTGATCCAGACAGTGGAGACCTTCTTCAAGAAGGAGGACAAATTGTCTTGCAATATCCAGAGCAAACAATTTGAGACGCTACAGCACCATCTGGAAAACCTCCACCTGGACATGTATCGTCGGACCGTGTCGAGCACTCTCCAGTGTATTGACGCGATCCAGAAGTCAGAGATCAACCGAATCTCGACTCAGATCAAAGCGGATGTTGCCAAAGATAAGCAGGAAGCTGCTAATCTGCGGCAGGAGGCCCTATCCGAGAAGGAAACAGCTTCTCAGATGCTCGACCTAGAACGAGCAACGAACATGAAGAACCAGCAAAAGTTCTTCAAGGTCTTCGGAGTTATCATGGATAACTGGGACGGTACACCTGAGCATGCTTTGAAGCTGTTCGAAGCACGCCAAAAGGTGAAACTTACACCTGCTGTCCCCGCATTGGCACCTACGGATGGAACTGGTATGAACCCCCCTGTTCAGCCACTGGCTCAACAACCGGGTCCAAACCAGCCACCCGAGGAGAACATGGAACAGTAAAAAACTGTTGCATGAAGATCGGACATAATTGTGTGTCCCGGGGTTCTATTACCCATGCATTGTTGGATAAGAAACCATTTTTTTATCCAACCCGTATTGATTCGGGTACCAAACTGTACCCTAATCCGGAAACTGAAAACAGAAGGAGAAAACAAACAAGCCACTCTGGAGGAGGAGTACGAATGCTGTAAACACCATAATTGTACTGTGCCACAATGTAATGACTGTGCCTATTATAAAATCATGGACAATTTACACTAATATGGACTTTTGAACTACAAACCGGATTTACTACTACACCACTACTATTTGTGAGCTAGCACTACAGGCATCAGGGTTTAGCTACGCCCATAGAGTCCATCAACAGTCTACAACTGGATCTACTATAACCTCCAGTTAGCTAGCACTACAGGCATCAGGGTTTAGCTACACCCACCAACAAGTTTTACTATAGCACTTCAGGCATCAGGGTTCAGCTCGCCCATACCAAGCCATCAGCAGCATCCGACTCCTGTTACATCCTCCAATCATGAAAACAAGTAACTTTGTTGATATTATTATATTGTATGTAAAATTGTATTTATAACTATATAATATCTTTTATAAAGATATATTATTATATAAGGGTACCTATAAATATACTGGATCTGCGAATCCTAAAAGTTATTTAAGGTAATCCTAGACCTATAACTGTCTATATAGGTCATTCCTGGTCTCAATATATTAAGAGACTATAATTCTTCTGTAACTTGTAAATATAAAACACTAAGGTATAAACTGAGCTGCGTCTCAAAAGTATAAATATTTTTCTATAAAATAAGAGAAGGTCCAACGGATTTCTCTAAACTTAGTATTGTATTACTCAGGTTAATACCTAATTGTGTTCATATAGTATCAGATTAATTGTCCATATCTGATCATTAATATTTAATTCACTCTGTAAAGTAGACAGAGCTGTTAATTTAAAAAGTCGAAAATTTTTTTTTTCCGGGTTCAATAACCATAATACGATCATTGTTAACAACCACCGGTCCTTTTCAGGACCCTACTGTTGTCAAAACGTTACTATAAATCTGTGATAATTGTATATTTATCATTTATGGTTGTTATAAGCTAGTGATGGAAATAACATGAACGACACTCGATGCTATTATTGTATAATTTTTCAGAAATAGGATAGTCTTATACTATAGCCTATTTCACATCGAGCAAGTGTAATTAATACCCCTTTTTAGTATTGTAAACAATCACTTACTAGGTTATTAATACACTGCGGTTTAATTACCCCCAAGTTATTGTCTAAGGGGGGCAGTGTAGGGGTATGGTATTTTACACTTTAACGTTCATGCACCCGTGAGACTCAGACCTAGGTCCTTCGGGTGTGGTGGGGGAATCCGGATGGCAGGTGGCAGCACCTGCCTCTGGGTTCGTATCCACTACACCAGGGGGCCTACCACTCGTCCGCCACACGTCACGTGGCCGGTCTGAGTTTCGCGGGCTTTTCCCCTATATAAGGCTGGTCCTAGCCCTAGGTTCCTCAGTAGTGGTTTACCCACTGCTCAACCAGGTTGTTACCCGAAAGGGTAACCGAATGCACTAGCAGCATGTAGTCCTCTGAGGCTGTGATCGTATGTAACGCAAGCTCTGAAATAAAAGCTCGGTTGCCTACCCGGAAACTTTTTCTCTCTCTTCGTTATGATTTAATCTAACTTAACGAGACGAACCACTACACTTGCTTGCTTCTCCATCTGGTCGCAAACAGCGGTACTACTACTCATAGTACTGTATGTATGACTCAGAACCACTCAAAAACAAAGTTAATTACCTATTCTTCCATCACGGTGTGTCTGATGTATCATTTAGCGTTTCCCTCAGTTTCATAATTACTGAGACAGTCTGACTTGTGTGCCGCAATAGTTTAAGCTGTAAACAAAACAGGTTGCTATAGCAGCAGCAACTGGTGTCACTGTAGAAAAACGAAGTCTGGCTTATGGTAACCCCATCGCTATGGATGGTGCACCAGCCGCCTAAGCGGCGCCCATGCTTACGTCACCCTCACTCAATACTACTTGTAAAACTTTTGACATTTACCTAAAAGGTGTCAACCAATGTCGACCTTGTTTATAGTTTACCTGAAGTTTTTTCGGCGAAAGAAACTGCTTCAGGTGTTAGGTCTGTATTTTTTAAACAATACCTAAACGAAATTGATATAGTACACCATCAATATCGATCTAATTTACATCAATGAATGCATGTATGGTAAGCAAACAGTCCAACCGAGCTCCTAGTGACATCACCTAGTGAGAAGTCGAGGAACTAATTGTTGCCTTTGGTTCAATTGGGGTGTTGGACCCCAGTAGGTATGGTACTGAGGTCTACGCTGTCTGTTGTGGGGTCACAGCCTTACAACTGGATTGCAGTGACCCCCTTTATGAAGGGGGTCACTACAACGCCCCCACTTTATGGAGGGGGGTCTCAACCATGGATCGGTCAAGGCTGCACGTTCCCACCAAACAGGTACCCCACCACCTTTCTCGGTGCAATGAGAGAATGGGGTGTGTATTTGGTCATAAGGTCCCAGTCTGGCGGCATGGTACTTGTAACAAATATAGAGTCATTGAAACGGTAGTGTAAACAAAACAGCTCTGTATTCCACAGAGCTGAAATACATGTTACATTGGTGAAGTGGTTATCTCAAATAGAAATAGTGGCGCCATCTTAAGCTACTTAAGGACAACGGTTTAATTAAAACATTCACCACCAGGTGACGGTAGCATAAACCTTTTATACCGTCCTATGTAGTATACGCACAACCAAATGTATTATAGATCTATAGTTTATGAATTTATTTAACACAACACAGCTTGATACTACCAAGATTAGGTTTATATGAACTACAGTGATCTAAAATTACAATCATGCATAAATAATATTCACATTAGTCGCGTTGTAAAACTACATCCTTTATCAAACTGATTTAAGAGATAGATATATTTCACCTCACCATGAATCTAAATACCAAGGTTCAGTTCAGTCTCCACGTTCCAACCAAGCGGGACTTGACCCCTTAAAGGGATCATAGGTTCTTTTTAGAACCACTTTTAACAATAAAAAGAATTCATCTTCTCCCCATCCAAAAAAAAAGACCCAAAACGATCTCATGTCAGTAATGAATATGAGATCATGTTCATGATCTCATATTCGTTTTTGACACATGATTTCCAGCATTGATTTTTAAAATCCACAGGTGGGGTTGTATGTATCTAAAAGAATGTTACAAAATATCTGTATGATCTAACGTATTTAACATATTGTAATGGGTTCCGTTCTCCCCTTATTCGATTGGACAGACAAGTCAACAAGAGGAGGATTCGGGTGTATGCGAACAGGGTTTATTTCGGTTCGAATAACACAGGCACGGCTACCCGGAGGTAGCTCGGAGAGATTGTATGAGATACCGGATTCTTTGTACTAGGTTGGAGCACTTTGTATGGTGATGGTCTCATTTGCTCTGACGCGGCGACTGAGCCCTGTCCTCCTCTTATAGGTAGGGACAGTGGCGCCCCCCCGTGCCTCTCTCACACCACCCGAACAGATGCTGCCACCTATCCGGGAAGTGGAGGGCGAAGCCCGGGTGGCTGACTCACCCACCGCGCCAAAGGACCATAACGTAATGTACATATGTATACCTCTACACTACCCCCACTAGATAAAACTCGGGGGATAAATAAACTATTTAACCAACAATGGGGTTATGCTATAGTTATATCTATCATACAATAGAGGTTATTAATGTTATGGATATGTGTCTTTTAGACGACAATATATGAAGATATATATATAACCGGATAGAAGTGATATTACATCGTATACCATATAGTAACAATAAGTTTACATCCGGAATGGGAAAATATATTATAATACAATATTCAATGGTCATACACCCTTTGAGAGTTTTTTTTTTTTTTACAAAAATGACATAGTCATTATAGTATATGGATATTATGTATTCATTCGGATCACAGATCCGTAATCACCATCCAGCGGAGATCAATAGAAATGAATACGGGTGAACACAGTCTTGTTAATCCAGGTGGTGGAACAGTCTAAGTGATAAGATATGTATACTGATATTATTGCTCTGATAATAGAGCAGTGTCCATTCCTGAGATGTGTAACTTGTGTATTAAATCCATGAGTCTATAGTATGTAAGATGATAGGGCAGCTACCCTAATCCTCTGCGGTGTGCTAAAGTCTTGTATATTAATATGATATAGTGTAGGAAACATAAGGACGCTATCCACGATTGCGTTATATGTTCCTATGTCCATTATATTGAACAGTCCGAGTGTATCAGGAAAATATATATATATATATCAGGAATGTAATAACCATAGGATTATGACATACGGCACTATCCACGAGTGTGCCGTGTGTCTCCTCACAGATGCATCTTTCCGGTTGGATATCGGGTACATCCGGGTGCGGCTGTTCCTTTTACAACTAGGTTGTAGACATCATATGTTGAACATCAGACCCGGATGGGTTAGTAGTCCAGCCGGGGCGTCGGGGAATCATTCCTGGCGGGTCATCTGGTATCCTAATCCGAATGGGTGAAGGATACTGTACAGTTTACCGGATTACACCAATAAACTTGTCGGATCCCTGAGAGGGGTCTGCGGTTACTTTTTACCGTATTTGTCTTTTAGTAACCGCAAGGCATGTTCTTTTGTGCCATCCCACTCATCGAGATTGACACCGAAGACTGTCATGAACTTACTGTGAAGTTGGACATTCTTCATCTCTTCCGCGTCCAATTTCTTCTTTAGGATGTGGACGGCACAATCCGATTTCTGTTGTGCTTTTTCCGCCAGGTCTTCCTGATACTTAACATCATCCTTGACCTGTTTCTCCACACGATCTTTTTCAGCTTCGTGCAGCTCTCGGAAACACATCAGAGTGTCATTAATCATCCCTTGATGGAATGCTATGGCCCTCTGACGTTGAAGTCCTTCCCATGCTTGGTAGATGGTGCTTTGGACTTCAGCCTTACCTGGTTCGCAACTGTCAAACCAGGTTTCTGCCCTTCCGCAACGAACAACAATTTTGTCTTTCGGCGCTTTGGGCGGTTCCTTCTCCACCTTAGCGGGTGCTGGTGGAGCGGTTGGGTTAGCCTTTTCAGCACTAACCACAACTTTCGGAATGGGAGCAGGCCCGGATTGGTCTGGTCCCACGTGGACAAAGGATACACCATCCGGAGTAGGAGGGAGGTGTACCTGCAATCCCAATTTCAGATAGTGCTGAATTTGTTCATCACTGGTGAGAGGTTTATATGTTCCTCCAGTGATAGGACTGCCTGCCGCCGCAGACGGCTTCCGGCGCAGTTTACCCTTGTTACCGGGTGTCAAAACTTGACTCTCCGGGCCATGTGCTCCCAATCGGGGAACTGGCTGGAGTCGAGCTTGCCGGGTACGGCTTCAGCAGCGGCCTTATAGGAACTAGGCCTGCCGGAAGCGCCCCTTAACACCTGTGACGGATGTTTGAAGGTCACTTCTTTCGGAGACTTCTCCGCATCATGGTGGTCCAGCGGTGACCTTGATCGGTCCATCCGGCTGTGGCTACCATCCGGAAGTCTGGGGGATCCCTCCCGCCTGGCTTCTTTTCTGCTGCGTCCAGTTTGAACTGGCTTCCTACCGGAGTTGCAGCACTCGTTCCACTCCTCGTCGTGGAGGTCCAGCTTACACCGACCTTCGGTGAGCACAAACCTCGCCACGAGTTTCTTCCCGTGCGTTGTGTCCATGGTGCCGAATTATTGATCACTCGGCTTCACGTTTGCCCAACGCTCGTTGTCCATTTTCCGGAACTCAGCCATGAGCTCTTTGTGCAGGGCCATAACTTGGTCTCAGGCTTTATTAAGTCCGTCAGCGTGGGCTGACTTACCGTGACGACATAAGTCACCCCGGCGTTTGTAGCTCACACGTTTAGTGCATTTAGCACTTTTCTTGCCCTCGTCTGGATTACACGAGTACTCGGGGTGGTGGTGCATGTGCTCCTCCACCAGATGACGCTGGAACCGGATCTGGGTATCCCAGATGCGTTCCTGTTCCATGTCACTCTTATCCATACAGATGGAGAAGGGGCATGTCTTCCGGGTCTTGGAATACCACTTATCCAAGGCCCAGCGCAGTTTCTTTTTCTGCACCTGACTATAATATGTGTCGGCACAATTGTTCAATAAGAGCCAGATACTCTGGTACATCTTATTCGGGACGGGGTCGCTGTCGGTTAGACGCATCCAGTCCTCATTGTCGGAATTGCCGTCCTTGTTGTACCGTTTCGGGCAGGCGTATTTTACCGTACCCTTTTTGGTGACACCAGTGACGCAGTCCTCCATGCTAGTAGGGATGCGGTCTTTAAAACCCCCTTTAGCATTAGCCCATCTGTCCTCATCGGATAGAGTTGGCGGGACTATGTTGTCGTCCGACTCATCCGAAACATTCGATTCGGAAACAGATTCCCCTACTTCCATAGATTCTACGGGTTCGGGGGCTCTGTTCCGTCGTTCAATGATGGCTGAATCCGGAAGGTTTTTAAGTTTCCGGAGTTCAGCCTTCCGCTGACGTTCGGACTGGGTTTTAGTCCAGCTCCCGTCGTCAGAAGCTGCGGGTGTTTCTGGCTCCTTGGCTTTTGGCTTGGAGTCAATTTTCCCGCACGAGGACTCTTAGATGAGGCGTCCTCCCGTTTGCCGGTAACGACAATCTTTTTTATCGGAGGAGCAGTGGCGGCTTCGTCGTCCAGACGCTTCCTCTCACTCTCCTCATGCCTCGCTTTTGCTGCGGCTCGCTCATCCTCCATTTGTTCCCGGATGAGACGACGGATAAGTTCGGGTCCAGTCCAGGTTAATAGGCTTGACTTCCGGCACTTTTCGATATCGGATTCCCAGAGGGTATAACCCGTAGACCAGGAATCAAACGCCTCCGCGGCTCTCTGGTACTCATGGACAGTCAATAAAGACGTCTTGTGAGAGTCCGGGTTCGGGTAACGGTGGCTTTCGTGTCGTACAAAAAGCCCGACCCAGTCCACCTGCTTGAAGTCCTCGATACCCCATGTACTACGATCAGGTCGTGGCATGAGGTCGAGCTCCAGGGTCATAGCAGCATCATGTACTGCCTTACGGAATTCTTGGTGGACCATAAGTCCCCGTTGAAACCATCCGTAATCCGTCAGCCATTCCTGAGGGATTTCCGAGTAAACGTGGTTAGGTATAACCTCCAGGATACTCCGTCGGACTTCCGGGTCAATCAGAATATGACGACCGTCTTCATCCGTCTTCATCAAGGTCGGGTGAACGAACAGGTACCTACCATCGTAAGATGGGTAGTAGTTTTCACTCACCTTGTGGCGCCCAAGGGTTCAAAATCCATCATCCGGGTTTCCACTGCAGTCGTCCGCCCAACTGCTGGTTGTCGGGTTACCGGTGGCTTCACCGGATTCCCCCATCGTCACGGGTGACGAATCCAGTACAGGAGGGCGATCCCCCCTGCACTGTTGTCACCTGGAGAAGACGGTAGCGGTGAAACCGGTCTACTGTTCTTCCCCAAGTTGAAGTTCTCGAGATCATCGTCGAACTCCATCATTTCCTCCTCCCGCGGGGTAACCGGGGACAAAGGCTGTGAGCCTTGTTCAGTGTCGGCATCCGGAAGGATGCTATCGGGAGTCAAGTGACCCGGCTCGCCGGACCGCTTTGACTCCACCACGGTTTCCTCAGCCATACGCTGAGAAGACAACTTCAGGGGTAGATGATTTTCCTTCCCCGCTGAACACTCACCTACTCGGTGTCATCCTCCTCTCGCTCCAGAGGGTTTAGCTGTTGTGGAAGGCACCAATCTGAACAATTTATGGAGACACACCTGTTGTACGGTCTGCCTCCTCCGCTCGTTCAATTCAAGATGGCCGAATTCTCGCGGTTGACGTCACTTCCCCGCTGTCCGGCGGGGTCACGAGAGGTCATACGCGAGTAGCCAATGTGACGTCACACAACACGTGCGGTACATATAAACAAATAACAATCCGTACAGTTCTGCCATTATCGCTCGTCTTCGGGAGACTCTCGAGGGATTCATATGGGGCCTTCATGGATAGTCTTTACGTATCCATCGAATTTTTCGTCCAATACCAACTGGTACGTCCCCCGGGAGTTATAACAGCAACCTGTAGCGAACCGTTAAACAAAAGGACAACATATAACGGATTACAGGACGATACACTCGTTGTGTAACGGGTTAGGTCACTGCAGCCCTGGCAAGTCGTGGACTGCGACGGAGCACTACACCATCTCCAGCTCCCTTATTCAACCTGGCAGACTTCCGAGCCTTTTCTAGGGATTTCGTAGCCAACAATTTCCCTTTCCTCTTCAGTCCGCCTGCACCCATCGAGACTTTTTTTACTACACCGTGCCGAGATGGTGTTGGCGCTGGCATTACTGTTTTACTCGGTACCTTTCTAGGTCTCCCGGGACCTCTACCTGGTAATTTCTTTAACCGGCGTACCCTATCCATATTAGATATGGATTTGGAACCTTCTCCATACTTCTCGTCAGAATTATCCCTTCCTAACCAAGGACATAGCCTATCTATATTGGACTTATACACCCTTCCTATATCAGATTGTATTAATACCGTACAATCGCTGATCACAGTAGTTACTGTAAACGGACCATCCCAATTGGATGCCAGTTTAACATGCCTAAGGGGTTCATGTAATCGTAAAACACGATCTCCGGGTTTAAAGTGTCTTATCTTTAAACCCGTATCGTATCCGGCCTTTTGCCAGCGGGCACTTTTATGTAATTCCAGACGAACTACTTCATATGCCTTTTTAAACCGGTCTCGTAATGCTTCCACAAAAACTACCTGACAAGGTAATTCCGGATTCATTCCGACGACACCAAATACCAAATCCGCTGGCATTATTAAATCTTCTCCAAATACTAACAAATTTGGAGAGCAGTTAGTACTCGAATGAACAGTGCCATTGTAAGCGTGTGTTACAAAGTCGCATTGTTCATCCCAATCATCCATATTGTCATTTACAAGTGATTTTGGGACTTGTATAAGGGTTCTATTGAACCTTTCTACCAGCCCGTCACTTTGTGGATGATACGGATTGGTCCTAGTTTTACAGATGGCGAGATATTCACACATACTTTGCCAGAGATTGGATTCGAATTCCCTTCCCTGGTCACTGTGAAGCATTAAGGGCACTCAAAAAGTTAGTACCCAACCCTTCACAAAGGCTTCCGCACAAGTAACAGCCTTATGATCCGGTAGTGGGAAGACTTTAGTATACTTGGTATAATAGTCACACACTACCATCATGCACGTATTGTCATTCGGCATCTTATTTAGTCCGCTAATAATATCTATTCCTATTCGGGTGAACCTTACCCCAAATAATTCTTGGGATAAGGGCAACTTACCGGGTCCTTGTCCGGGTTTGTTTTTACAACAATCCGGGCAACTAGCCACCCATCGGAGTAAGTCTTGCGACATACCCGGCCAGTAGTATCTCTTCGAGAGACGAGCTAAGGATCGTTTCTTTCCGAAATGACCACTTGTTCTGTGTCCATGACAATAATACATGATGTCTCTACGCATGGCAGATGGAATGACAACTTGTATCTGCTTTCCACCATTGTTACATGGTTTCCAGCGGTACAGTATTCCTCTCTTGACTTCTAGCTCCGTCCATTGAGCTAGAAACCTTCTCATTTCCCTATTCTCCAGCGAGGCTATAGGCCTAGCTGGACATATACCCTTTGGTACCAATTGTAGAAGCCTAGCAGTAACCGAGTCAGCCTCCTGGAAGTTCCTTATGGTTTCTAAGGACCAATCCAGGACACTGCCTATACGTGGTTCGAAAGGAATTCGAATCAAGGCTGCTACTGCTTTATGTATCCCACAATCAGTACAATTCGGATTGTCACATTTCCGAATTGGTATTCGGGATAAGGCATCAGCATTCACATGCTTATTTCCGGCACGATGCTGTATCTGACTATTTTCTAGTCCGAATTCAGACAGATGGGCTAGCCATCTCCCTATCATTCCTTCGGCATCCCGAAAGTTTAATAACCATCTTAGGGAGGAATGATCCGTACGTAATGTAAAGTTAGTTCCCCACAAGAAGTGTTTAAACTTTTTGGTATACACCACTACAGCTAATAATTCACGTTTAGTTGTGCAATAATTCCGCTGTGTTTTACTCAGTGTATTGCTAGCGAATGCAATCGGGACCTCCACTCCACCTTGGACTTGGGAGAGGGCTGCTCCGATACTTTCATTGCTAGCATCCGTATCCAGTATGAAATGCCCATCCTCGGATGGGTATTGTAGTACTGGAGTACTCGTGAACAAGGCTTTCAATTGTTGGAAAGCTTGTTCCTGTTCGGTTCCCCATGGGAACTTTTCCTTTCTACTACCGGGGGTCCATGTTGTTAGGATTTGTAAGGGATAACTTACCCGAGAATAATTCGGTATAAAGTCTCTATAATAGGAGCAGAATCCTAAAAATGACCTTACTTCCTTTGGACTATTCGGTACTCCCCAGTCCATTACTGCCTGGATTTTTTCAGGATCAGCTTTTATTCCTTCTTCAGATATTATCCGGCCCAAATAATTTATGGACTTTTTAAACAAATTACATTTCTTAGGTTTAAGTTTTAAACCGTTAGATATTATTCTTTCTAATACTAACTTGAGGTTGTGCAAGCATTCGTCAAATGTTTTGCCGAATACTATTACGTCGTCAAGGTAAACGAGGCACCTTTTCCATAACAGATCACTTAAAAGTGTCTCCATCATGGCTTCAAAGGTTGCCGGAGCATTACATAAGCCGAAAGGCATAACATTATACTGGAACAAACCTATATGACTTGAAAAAGCCGTCTTTTCCATATCATCCGGGTTCATTCCTACTTGCCAGTATCCGGATTGCAAGTCCAGAGTACAAAACCATTTATTACCTCCTAAAGAATCGATTGTTTCATCAATTCTTGGCAATGGATATGAATTTTTCTTCGTTAAACCATTTAGTTTCCTATAGTCTATACAGAACCGGATAGACCCATCCTTTTTCGTCACCATACATACTGGACTACTCCAAGGACTGCTAGATGGAACTATTACATTCTGTTCTAGCATCTTAGCTATTTCTGCTTCTGCTACCCTCTTCTTAGGCAGGGGTAGCCTCCGATACGGGATCTTGAAGGGCTTCGCTTCTCCCGTATCAATGGTATGTAATACCTTCGTAATCTTTCTGAGTGGTTCACCCGGAACGGCAAACGCCCTCTGATACTTAATCAACAACTCTTTGAGTGTATCTTTCTGCCAAGGATCTTCTAGACTCGTATCCTCATACATTGTCTTCAGATCTTCGGTCCATTCTTGTTCAACCATTTTAACCGGAAGGTTCAGGGAACAGCTAGTCACTGTCTCAGCCAGTGTAACGGTACCGAAATTGGCTCCTTTTTTCAAGTACAGGGTCCTGTTACCGGTATTGGAAACCGGTATGACTGACCAAGCCCCATTGGCTACTATCGTGTCAACCAGCCAGCATAATCGTGTCCGGCTCAATTACTGCATCCTGGTTCCTCAACTCGGAATTGCTCCGAACCAGAACATCACAGGCCACTCCCGGAGGGATCTTTACAGTCTGAGCGACAGACGCCACACTGCTAACTTGTCTCAATACACATTCTACTTTCACAGGATAAGGATGCTCTACTCTCAGTTCCCCAGTTCTCGGGTCCAAGACTGCTCCATACAGGGCCGCAAAGTCTAATCCTAATATCCCTTCATCCGCTATGCCGGCAATTGTAGTAGTTATCACATATTCGTGAATACCCTCGAATTGCAATTTCACACACATCCTACCATATGTTTGCATCTTACTACCGTCGGCCGTTTGGGCGTTTCCTCCCAATAGGAGAGTATCGCGCACATCCGGTATAAGATCCGCTATTTTCCGAGAGACACAGGAGTGGCTAGCTCCCGTATCAACTAGGAATTCAGCGGGTCTTCCATTGATATTAAGTGAAACATACCACTGCCTTCCATGCAACATAGAAGGTACATCAGTTATTGCAGAATCCTCATTATTCACACCCGGGTCCCGTCCACATCCTTTTAAGTATTCCAGACAAGGATGGCCCGGGGGTAGGTGAGCACTACCAACTCTAGCCAAAAAATGACCTCCTACCTCCAATCTGGTACCGGGTTTCCCCTGTGCTCCCTGGGCACTTGTCATATCGGATTCCCCAATCCCCTGAGTGGGCTGCTCTACCACCTCAGTATCGGGCGAATGTGTTACTCCATTCGGATCTGCACCACTGCTGGTGGTATCATGGCAAGTGACTATTCTGGGATCCTGTTGCTTGCCCGTAACAGAATCCCCTCTCAGTTTTCCTTAGCGTCTACTGTGGAAAAACTCATTCGTGTTCTATACACCGGTTTCTCTGCCACACATTCGGCAGCGAAATGGCCTAATTCTTGGCACCTATAGCATCTTCTCTGGGACTTATCCACCCTTGGGCGTCGCAGAGCATTCATCAATTGGGTAACCAAATTCTCCATAAAATCCCCCTGAGCAGTTGACACTGCCATCTGAGGAGTAGAGAAAGTGGGTAACTGTGGTACCGGTAACTGCGCTACCGGTTTCTGCGGCACCTCTAATTTCGGTGCTATCGGTGATGCATCCCCTACGGATTTCTGAAAGTTTGATTTCTTCTTGAAACCTCCCTTTCGGTACCTTTTCTGCCAATAATATTTACCGGCAATTTGTACAGATCCGATATATTCCCCGTCATCATCAGAGATATATTCGTAATCGGAGTCCATCGAACCGGACTCAACTGCAGCCGTGTGTTCCAGTATAGGTGGACCACTGTTAACTGCCGAAGCTCTTGCAGGGGGTGCATTGGCACCTAGCAACCGCTTCTTCCTATCATAATTCTCGATAGCCAGGAACAGATCATGGAAGGAGGTATCGTCCTTCCATTCATCCCAAGCGATAGTCTTATGTTCCGGATCCCGGAGCCCGGCAATGAATTGAGTGAATAACTCTTGTATCCAACATTCATCGTCATATTCCCAATTAGGCCTAGCTTTACTGAGCAGGTCCTGTAGTTCCAGCCCAAAGACTTTATGTGACTCCCTGGGTTTCAGTGTCCGTCTCTTAAATGTGATCCAAGGATCCTCTCAGACAATAGAACCGAATAGGTAGCAGGCACACTCCAACAATTCGTTGTAGGTACCTTCTATTCCATATTCTTTTCTCCATCTGTTCAGGGCTACTTTGCCTCCCTTACTAAGCCAGCAGACTAAATATGGTAATGCTTCGTCTTTAGTCCATCCGCTACAATTCACCTCGTCTACAAAGATTTGATAACTATCTTTCCAAGGTTCATTCGGATCGTATGGCGGAGGTATCCGTCCCATACGACGCGCAGGATTAGAACAACCCCTGAGCCGATTGGCTTCTTTCAGGCTCCAATCCATCACTTCGACTACATCGGCTCCTTTACGATAGCAGTCGATTCCTAATCCCTGACTGCATCTACTATTATCAAAAATTTCCTGCATTCCGGGAGACATGGAAGAACGCCTATTCATTCTCTTAGGCTTTCCTCCGTCTCCTTGATTAGCACCATAAGGAGTATTACCTCCTCTTCCTGGTCCTCCCGGTGGATATCCTCCACCACCGGATCCTCCTGACGGATATCCTCCACCACCGGATCCTCCTGACGGATATCCTCCGCCACCGGATCCTCCTGATGGATATCTTTTGGGTATTGGTATAACCGGTATTATAACCGTCATAGCCGTAGCTATTCGCTTGGTATCTCCTGACACCATGGGAGTCACCGGCCGGAGGTTGACCACCATCGGCATACGTTCCTGTATGTGGGTTTTGTGCATTTTGCACACCTACATAAGTTGGACGAGATGGAGCATTCCAATAATGACCATCAGGCATTGTATTTCTTGGCGGGGGACGTGGTGTACTTGCGCCGGGACCAGGGGTGGGTTTCGGGGGTCAGGTTGTTTCGGGTTATTCCGATTCCCGTCTTGTTTACCCGAACCATTGTTCCTTGAATCAGAAGGATCACCTGCTCCACCAGCAGCTGTATTCATCAAAAAAGGTATTTGAGGTACTGGTGGGGCTCGTAAATTGTTTCCGGGTGGAGTAGAATGGGAATCACCTTTAGTGGGTGCTCCTGTTACTTTAGTTGTGGAATCTACTCCATTCGGCGGTTTATTGGGATTATAAATACCGCCTGCTACATGTTTATCAGCCCCATCGGTTACGAAAGGATTATACCGAGTGGGGCCGGCAACAGGTGTCGCGCTTTGCGATCCTACAGCGTCATCATTATCTACTGTAGCACCTGCCTGTAAACGACTAGCTAATTGTACGATTATTGTATCGTCTATTGGGCCAATTGCTTGTTGGGTTTGTTCTACATAGTCACCCAATGCAGCTGCAGTATTTTGTAAATCCTGCAGTTCGAGTAGATATTCATCCCGATCATTCATTAGTTGTTCATTGTATCGGAGGATCGTAGGGTATGTGATGGACTCTCCCTGCTTGTGTTTCATACATCCTTGTAAGCTATAAGGTATCCATGACTTTTCAGTCATGAAGGCACAGTCGCATCCCAGACTTATCACAGCATAGTTACTTATGGTTTTAATTTCAGGTGGTCGATTTCCGCATATTAGCTGTCCCTCAGTTTCAGATGTCACAATAAGAACCGTTTCAGAGTCCAATTGCACTGCCATTTCCTCAAAGTGTGGTTTTATTATGTAGTCAACAATACACAGTTTATCAATGGCAGATTCGTCATTTCTGATTAAGGCAGCCACGCACTCGTCGTCGGTGATTTTCTTCATGTGGGGTACATCCGAGCATAAAGTCACTGTGCTCCCGTAGCAGCTAGCCCAGTCGATGATGGGGTTTGGTATGTAGTACCTTTGGCTTATAGACAACGCAATAGCTTTTGGCACATTGCTGACCATTGCGCCATCTGCCTTCTGTCCTGCGACCCTCACTGGTACAGGAAATTTCAGCACTTGGTACATCCTGAACAGGTGTTCTTCCGAGACGACTGGAATGCGTAGGGTCACAATTATTGACGAGCCGTCACGTGTGCACTGAGGGCGAGCATTCTCATAGTAAAATGCTGGTGATTTAAAGGCAGCTCTAAACCTTGAATATTTCTGCCGCAGATAATCATCGGTTCGTCTCACAGCCTTTAGTATGGCCTGAGGCGGAATTATCTTTGGCGACAGCCTATGGCGAGTCAGCTGATGAATTTCTGAAGTGAAGGTCTCGAGGTGCCTCAGATTGTTCACGTAATGCAGAATCAAGCCTAATTTCACCCTGTTCAGGTATCCCAGGTACATGAGATAAGCCCTGTTTGCCTCTATCTTAAGCTGGTTCCTAGCAGCACTAAGCTTAAAAATGTTGCGAGCATTGGTGTCCGCTGCTGCCTTTAGCCCTGACAGTTTCACTTCTATCCTTGTAAGCATAATGTTTGTCTGCATTACTAATTCTTTCGTTATGTTCGTAAGTTCATTGTGGGCTCCAGTGAGAACTTCGATGTTCTTAGCATTGTACTCAATGTCTGAGGAGCGGCCAGTCCCGAACACATGATATCCGAATTCTGATATTAGATTTAGCACAGGTATTCCCGCTCGTTCAGTACGGTTATGTCCCTTACTGTCTTCAGGCACGCTTTCCAACATTGTGGAGATCATAAGATGGCGCTCAGCACGAAGCTTGGAGATAAGTTCGTCCAGCCACTGTTCAAATATATGGATTCGATCACAGACAGCCTCATACTCCTTTGTTCCATTCTCAAGTCTGACTCTACCATGGTTGAGCCGCCCTATGCACATGCTAGTGACATTCACATCTTCTTTTAATCCCACATTTTGGGGGATGGTGACGGTCAGCTGTTGCACCACGTGGCTAGTGTCTGCAATGGAGATTACACGCCCTGGCTTTAACACTACCCCAAGTTTTTCCCTGTGAATTGTCTCCTGGGCAGATGTTAAAGGCCAGCACCAATACACCATCAATACTGTTGTCAGAAGAACATTGCATCCAGCCATTCTGACAAAGAAAGGTATCAGGGTTAAATCCCAGAAGCAGCAGTCACTCAAGACTTCAGATCCACAAGACTCTATACTTGGATCAGGATTATTTCCCTGAGATCTGACGATCTTTTGTTCATTTTTTAACTCCACCTAACAACCTTCGGACAGTTTTAATTCCATGAGATTAGCCAATGTTTGGTCAGTTTTCGTTCCATGAGACTAGCCAAGGTTTGGTCAGTTTTAGTTCCATGAGACCCGACCACTTATGACCAGCTTTAATTCCTAATGTCTCCCTGGTCAGTTTAAATTCATCAGATCCAAGAACTTTTGGTCTTTTTAGGTGGTGGCACTACAGCTATGCTGCAAACTTCCTTCAGCTCCCTCAGTGAGTACTGCAGAGCAGCTCAGTGACCTCTGCAGAGCAGCTCAGTGAGTAGTACATAGCAGCTCCCTGAGTGAGTAATATCCTACCCCAGCTGCAGAATTTTGACATCTGGACCTTGATGGCCCATCATAATGTGCACCTTGACCTTTCAGAAGTCAGGCAGGTGCCAGAGGACTTCCCCATGTCACTGGAATCACTCACAGGACCAATGTTGGCACCAACTGCTTTGGCGATAGCACGTAGAATCCTCCTGTTCTCCCTCTGCTCCTGGTCCCTTTCCAAGCGGTCTACTCGTACTTCAGCAAGAACAGAGTTTATAGTGGAGAGTGTTTCTGACATGGCTCTTGTAAGTTCCTCCATGATAGTAAATCAGAATGTCAGTTTTCAAAGTTTAAACACAATTCTTATAATAAGTATATGTCCTCTTCAGACTTCCATTGGGGATATCCAATCACCGGCTTTTAGAGTGAGTCTGAGCCAGTGGGGCCGCTTTACATGACAGCCAGCCCCTGCCCGAAGTCACAACAGGTATATGGTAGGTCCAAACTGTCAATGCACACTCACTTCAGGAAGGATGTTAAACGCAGTAAGCAGTGTGTTCCCAGGTATAAACACACATCCAGCAGCCTATGACAGGCTAACCCGAGCTTGAGGTAGGTGTATCTCCATCCTCAGCAAACCCAGGTTCCTCAAATAAATGCTTGCAGCATGAAAGAATGCACACAAAGAGCAGTCCTCCACAAAAAGCAAGCAGCAATGGTAGATGGTCCAAAGACATTGAGATAAGTTTCCTGTATTGTGCCAGAGGTAGTGTCTTGCTGTGCAGAGTCAGCAGAGCTCCAGGGTGGCCTCGCAGTGGTATCCAGCAACAGGTACTCCTATGGATGTGTCCTGAGGACTGAAGCAAGAAGGAGAAGTCTAGCACATATATACCAAAAGAGACCTTCACCCCACCATGATGGCCATGACACTGCTCACAACCTTCACCTTTCAGCCTCCATGTGGTGCTCACAACCTTCACCTTCAGCCTCCAGACAGCCTGACCCCTACTTTGCATCTCACTCCAGGCCTGCCGTCTGGAGTAAGAGCCAGCACCTGGCATGGGGAGGAAACCTTAACCCACCCATCCCAGGGTGCCTCAGCAAGTTCAGGGCCACACCAAGGCCAAGGACACCCAGAGGCTGCTGGGAACTCAACCCTGGTTTCAGTTCAAGGCCATCAGGCCCTATAAAATAAAACACCACTGTTTTGTGCACCCCTTGTTATGCTAACACTAACTCTGCCTGCCTGCCTGTGCTTTGTGCATGAATTATTTTTTTAAATATCATATTCTTATACATGTTTGTCTCCTTTGCAGCCTTTGTCGTCCAATTCGGGACTGAAAAGACACTGATACAGGTACGCGTGTCTCTCTGTACTGTTAATATTCTGTCTATTTTTTTTTTTTCATTGTGACATGTTTAACCTAACTAGGCCTTTGTTTTTGTTTTCACCCTGGGGAACCCAGCTCCACTCCTCAGCAGTCTGGTTCACATACTGGGCCCCCAGAGACAGGTAGCATTCAGTAAGTTATATCATGGTGTCATAATTACCTTTCTCTGTGTTGCTGATGGTTCTGGGGGACTTAGGGGAGGCCAATTTAGCCTCAAATCATTGTTTAAAAACTTGTTTTGCCCCACCAGGAAGGCCATGGGTTTTCGCTGGTACCTGGCGACCGTACACTGACACACCAAGCACAAGCGAATGTAAATATTCACTGCGGAGGCCAAGATGGCCGACCGGACCTTCCGGAAGGCTGCAAAACAGCCTCCCACGATGCCACAGGGCCTATTTCTGGTGTTTTTGGCCCGTCCGGAGGACAATCGGGCCTTCAATCCAACTCAGGTATGTTTGTTTTGTTCAAGTTTAGTGAAAATCTCCCTCCTGGGGACCAGGAACCCCAGTTTCAAAAGTCGCTCACCCGTGCGGACAAGGCAACCTACCGGTACTAGGTAGGGAGTCCAGCTGACAGGCTGGAGTGAGTGACAAAACAAACCATTTTCACGCTCGCCGAGTGCCGATCTCGGCCGGTTTTCCTTAAAAATAACCATGTTTTAGTTGGAATCTGGCAATGAAACTTAGTTTTCCGGGTTCCCCACAACGCCAGCTTTCCAAAAAGGTTTATTAGAGCTCTGTGAGAGCGATAGGAGCTGAGAAACAGGCCAAAACGTTTGGGAAAGTTGGTCGCCGAGTGCCGATTTTCGGCCGTCGATGGCCAAAACACCACCTTATCCTAAGAATACAGACCTGTAATGGGTCTCATTCTCTTCCTTAGACAATTCTCTTTCCAATGATGTTTGTTAGAAGACTGAGCGAGGTTTATTACCGGAGATACAGAGCAAAACGTGTCAGGAAGTTTGGTGAATCTTGTTTTCTTTTGTGTGGTGCCTGTCAGTAGGGATGGGCGCCGGGGGCCCGTGAAAAGCACTGCATATCTGTCACTCTAGAAGAATCAAACTATTCCCTCTTGTCTGGTGTGTGTGAAAAATGGTTTGGGTAATAATATAGGTTAAAGGCATAGTTTCCGCTGCAACTCATTTTCCTTGAATTTTATCAGACCCCTGTCAATAATACTTATTTGCTAGGTAGCAATGATACTGTAAATTGGAGCCCATTCCATCTTAGTCTTTTGACACTTTTTATATGTGTGGTGTTACTTTCCTATATGCACCAGTAAATTGGGGAATTGTGTTTGTCCCCTTCTTAGCCATGAAGTGCTATAAGCTTATGGCTTTTAAATAATAATATAGTGAAACCTTTAGAACCCCTGCATATTCGCATGGCGTTTGCGTCCTCTGTACCAACTCCCAACTGTTGGGTTTACCAGGTACTGATTCAATAATTATATTGCGATAAAATCATCATCATCCTCTCCGTCTGAATCGGTCCAGTGCATAGAGGGACGGGCTGCTGCCCTAAGTCGACTACTCCTTAGGGAAGGTTTCACGCAGCTATTTTCCTGAGCCTGTTTTGGCGTCGAGGAATTCTTGCGGGCATGAGCCGCTGACTGCTTCTTGTAAATTCGTGAGGCGTCGTCGCTGACGGACTGGTTGTCCAGGATAGCCTTTTCATTTTCATTCTCATTTGTATTCTCATAGCTTTGTGTACGGTGCTGCCACCTATCCGGAACCTGAGGAACGTCCGACGACTCGTCTCACCCGCCATGTCAGACGGTACCCAACACTATGGTTACATATTATGTACCTCTACACCACTCCCCCAGACATTAGGAGGGTGTTATAGTTATAATAATATTACAGGGATAACATTACTGGTGTGCTGAAGCCACTTAGATATGAGACAGGAGATAGACTGTACTTAGGTATTAAACAAGGTATGGGGCACCTCGGGAACAGGGATCCTTGGCATTGGCATTGGCCTTGAAGGTCCTTGGCCTTGGCATTGAAGGGAAAGCACCTTGACCTGGGACTGGCATAACCAGGCCATCCCATTGGACGGGTGTGACTTCTTGCCACTGATGGCCTTGACCTTTGGGCTGAGCTGAGCTGGGTCATGCACTTGGACTAGAAGGGAAAACACCTTGACCTAGGGGTGGCACAACCAAGCCACCTGATTGGACAAGTGTGACCTCTAGCCACAGAAGACATTGGCCTCTGGTCAACCCTCACCTTTAGTGACCTTCACCTTTGACGGGCCTTCCTTGACCTAGCTAGTAAGAAAACAAGGTCAGGGTCGGATCCTAGGGTCATGGCTGTGAAATTAGTATAAAAGCTGGAGAGCTGGTCTGAGCCAACAAGAGATACAAGTGCTCTTCGCTGTGAGGACTACCTACTATACTTCTGGGAAGCACAGGATTGGACTGTGTAAGTGTATACTTTGGATTATTCTATCTGGCTGCAGCACACCTTGGGGGCTTAGCTCCAGCATCTTTCATGGAGTTTTCGTATTTTGTTAGTACTTCAAGGAGACCTTAACCCACTGTTGTAACCTTGGAGATCTTATATTCACATGTATATTGACAATTGGGATTGACACTTTATTATTGGACTTATAATCATTTGCTTCATCATTTGTAAAAGTGGACTTGGAGAATATCTACTGTAATAAAGCAATGAACTTTATGACGGCTTCGAGTGTTGTAAGGTCATTGGGAGATGAACTCCCCTCTGCCCTTCCTCTACCACTAGTTCTCTAGACAGACTCAAAAACACATCTCCCCAAGATTACATTGAGCTAGCTCCCTCAACCTACATTCGTTCACCATATGTCTAAACCCTTAGTAATAGAGGTACAACAATAGATATAACATTAACACCAAGTTAAGTATGATCCGAATGTCAATTATACGCATTTGATAGTGTATATAGTTACAGAATAGCAAACCAGATGTTGTAATATGATACGAATTATTTGAATGAGTAACAGTTATATGTAGCGGAACTGTTAATTAACCTTTATACCATACGGTAACAATCTTATGTCCACGGTATAAGCATTAGGATATGCACCATAATTCGTATATATGTGATAATAACAGTTATATGTAACGGAACTGTCAAATGTCGAATAAATCACATAATAACATCCACATGTGTTTGTAATGATTAATATCATGACAGAATATATAGTCTTGATAAAGACTTTTAAAGTAACCACACTATCTAATGACATTTTATATATACCACGACCAAGTGAATCCGTTAAGGATTTCATGAGTTATTAGGCACACAACCGTTATGAATTACACACTTGAAAAAGAAAAAAATTACGGTGGAGTAATGTATATGACAATGTATGTGATACCACCATGTATCGAGTAACCTTTATAGCACCAGACCAATATATATATAACAGTATAATACAATATGCCTCGCAGGACAACAATATAAACAATCTGGTGAGGTCTATCGGATCTTGTATTATAAATATGAACATTAATCAGAGATCCGTATGAATAGAAATGCATATACCCGTATCAAAATATGCAATAATTTATCACCACAGTGTGACTATAAACATACAAATGATATTAGAAAAATAGTTATATGACATTATATACATGACAAAAATAACAGTTGCTGCTGGAATCCTGTGCTGCAGTCTCTCGGGTGCCAGAAAGAAGATATGGTGGTCAGCTAACCACGGGATGGACGTGCTAAAGTTCATTTCATGTAATATGTGAACACGGTAGATGAATTTGGGGCAGCTACCCATAATCCTCTAGAAGTGCTATTGTTCATAAGTATATCCGAATGGTGTAGAATAATAGTAGAGTAACAGTCCGGTTTTGTCAACTAGTAGAAACGTAATCCATTTAAATGTAGTTGACATAAGTAAAAGTCCAATGTAGGTTGGTCCGGAAGTAGTAGTAATATGTAGTTTTAGTCCATTCGGGAGTAGAGATAAATGTAGAGGTAGCACAGAATCGTAAAGTCCATCCTTATGTAGTGGTCAGCAACAGGTAATGGTGACAACAGGAATCAGGAACCAGCATCCGGATACGTACAGCAGCATCAATTCTACTATCGGATTTTTATAAGTTATGAATCCGAATAGACATTTCAGGATATAATAGTGGTATATGTCCTGAATATACACAAATAGCTGGTTATAAATGGAACCCGGAACACAAATAGCAGGTGTTCGATATCCTAGTAGAAGACATTTGCAGTTAATATGATTCTGCAAAGGCTAGATCTGGTTATTAGAAAAAAATAAATGTATGTGAAGAAATAACCCGGAGCATGCCTAGGCGGACTTCTTGGCATGCTTCTTCTCAAGGAGCTCTAGAGCCGATTCGGGAGTGCCATCCCACTCGTAGATATCGACTCCAAATACCCTCATAAACTTAGTGTTTAAGTTGGTATTCCGAGTTATTTCCTCCTTAACACGCTTCTCTAGAACGTGCACGTCCATAGCTGCCTGTTCTTTGGCAGCTGCGGCTGCATCCTCCTGGGACTTTACATCGTCCCGAATGAGGGTCTCGAGGCGCTGCTTTTCGGCATTCCGCAACCTCCTTCATACATAACAGGGTATCATTAAGGAGACCCTGATGACAAATTTCTCCCAGTGGCACATTTCTCCCAGTGGGTGTAGATGGCCTTCTGGACATCCGCTTCCCCCTGGCAAGACTTCTCAAACCAAATTTCTGCATTACCAGCTTTGATGGTAATGGCATCTTTTGGTTTCGCAGGTGGTGCAGCAACCTTGGGGGGTGTCGACACTGCCTGAGGGCCACTTCTGGATGTAGGGCTTCCGGACACTCCTGTTGTTGGAAGACAGTAGGTGGGGGGTGCAGGGTTCTGTTTCAGTCCCATTTGCATGTACAGTTGTACCTGCTCCTGGGTGAAATTGACGGGTAGAGCGGCTGCGGCAGATGCGGATCCGGCGGCAGCAGGTGCTGAGGTCTTCTTGGGGACAAGTCGACCACCCTTTCCAACGACCAAGGTCTGGCTCTCGGGTCCAGGTCCCTGGTTCATGGACAGAAAGTTACGGGTGTTAACTTTCCCCGGCTTAGATACAGCACCTGCGTATCCTGCAGATTCGGGCCTCTTGAAGACAGGAGTACCCTGAACCTGCTCATGTGGGTGGCCTGCCAGAGGAGACCTCGAGCGGTCATCTACCCTGGCTTTAGCAGCTGTGGTGGTCTGACCATTACCGTTACCACCACGGTTCTGGTCTCTTCTGCTCCTCTCACGAGCTCTCTTTCCCTCCTTACCGGATTCCTCGCATTTCTGCCAGAGGGACTCCTGCATGTCAAGCTTTCCTTTTCCAGGAGTCAGGACTATTTTGGCGTGGAGTTTCGAGTCCTTGGTCTTCGGAACCTCGCAGAGGACTTGGTCCCCTGGTCGGATCTTAGACCAAGTATCCTCACTCAGGCTATCGAACTCCTTCATGAGTTCCTGATGGAGCTCCATAATACGTTTACGAGCTCCATCTAATCCTTCTGCGTGGCAATTCTTCTGGTGTCTAGCCAGATCGCTACGTCGGTTATACTGAACCTTCGTAGTACATTTCTTGCCCTTCTTACCATAACTCGGATCACAAATGTAAACCGGGTGATGGTGGAAGTGGGCCTCTACCAGATGCCTTTGGAACCGGGCTGGAGTACTCCAGGTCCGGACCGAGACATCACTCGCATCCTGGCAGATAGAGAAGGGACAGGACTTTTGGTCGTCACCGTACCACTTCTCAAGAGCCCAACGCAGCTTGCGCCTCTGGGTATAAGTGTAGTACCCTTTGGTATGGTTAAGCATAAGCCACATCTTACGATAGGCTTTGCTCGGATTGGGATCCTCGTCCGAAAGGCGCATCCAATCCTCGTCATCCAACTCGTTATTTTTGTTCACAGAATCCGGGCAGGCGTACAGAGTAGAGCCGTCCTTCTTTACTCCGTAGGCGCAGTAGGAGAAACACGTCGGAATCCGGGTTTTGAATCCGGATTTGGTGTTAGACCACCATTCAGCCTCGGTTTGAGTTGATGGAGTGGCCTTCTCATCATACTCAACCGAGGACTCATGCACTGATTCCTCGTCCGAGGAAACAACCTCCATGGCAGTACTACCAGTGGCTGAGGTGCTAGCTTTCGGTTCGGCTCTAGCAGAATCCGGAAGATTCTTGAGCTTCCGCGCAGCGGACCTCCTGTTCTTGCTCACCTTCCAGTCTTCCGGGTCCTTGGTTCCGGACTCACTGGAGGTTGATGCTTCTACCGTGGTTGACTCGGTTGTACTGCCGGTGGCTGTAACAGAACCGGCTGCGCCTCTTGTGGCAAGTTTCAGGTCCGGGATAGGAGGTGCGGGTACTTCCGCTTCCCTCTTAGCCTTTTCCAAAGCCTCCTGTTCAGCAGTCATACGACGGACGATAACCGTCCGAAGGGCTGCACCTCTGTCCATACCGGTTAGTGACTTGTTCTGCATGTCTACTAACTCCTCCTCGGTTATGTAATAACCGTCGTCCCACTGTTTGAAATTGGCAGCTGCTTCAGGGAACTCCCTCATGGTCTCGGGGCGCTTGGGTCGGGTAGCAGAGGGACGTGGGTATGTCTGCCCCTCGGGTTCCGAAACGCAGCCTACCCAATCTATGTTGGTCTGTGTAACATTACACTGAGACCTATCCGGCTTAGCGTAAGCTCCTAGCAGGAAGGCTCTGTTTGCCTCGTACACCACCTGTCGAAAGGCAGAGTCCACCATGAGTCCCCGTTGGAACCACGGCCAGTCTCGGATCCATTCGGGTGGCGTCCTATCCAGCTGATCGGGGGCCATAACCCCTTCGATCGCCATTCTCACCTTCGGGTCCATCTTGTGGGGAGTACCGTCTGGATTCACTACCTGTGCCTGTAGCTCCGGATGGACGTACAGGTACCGGCCGTCATATTCTGCGGGGAACAGGTCAGCCACTGCTGGCTTCCACTGGTCCTTTGGGCCGTCGACTTGTGTAGTCTCAGACCCAGTTGCTGCTGCTTCAGGATTCGCAGCCTCTCCAGCTCCTTCAGTCGGAAGTGATGACAACATCTTCTCTGGCTCATTCAACGAGAATGAAGCCAGCTTCTGCTCGAGCGAGCGATCGGCGGGTTCCTCCACGTCCATCATCTCCCTCTCTTCCTGTGTCACAGGTGACAAAGCTTCCGGAAAAACTTCTGCGGATGGAGTCAGCTTATCCGGGTCACCGGATAGCTTGGCTGCAGCTACGGATTCCTCAGCCATGACTGGGGAATCGACACGGGAGTCAAATACTCCTTTTTCCGGCTTTTACGGCGCCGGGGCCGACACAGACGGAGTCTGCCTGCTGAGAGACAGACTCTGAGGGCGCACAAGAGGTTGCTAGATGGTAGAATTTAAGGAAGAAGGGCTGACCCAACTGTCCCAAACGCTACCAAAAAACAATATGGCGACAGGCCAGCTTTCGTGACGTCATTTCCCCGCGGGTTTCGCGAGGTCACGAGAGGTCAACGGAGACTGGACGCGCTGACGTCATGCAGAAACGCACGTGCTACAAGCGGAACATCAACAAACTGATTGTTTTTAGGTAATTATCGCTCACGCCGATGACTCGTCTGAGGATTTAAGTGGAGATTATGGAAAGCTTAAGCAAATCCACCGGATTATCCGTCCACTACCCATTGGTACATCATACGGCGGCGACAAATAAGCCTTTCGGGTCAGTTGCCATCCGTTCCTCTAAATGTAAACATTACACTCGTTGTGTATACAGGTTAGGTCACTGCAGTCCTCTGGGCAATTTGAGGGCTGCGGCGAACGTATATCCCCTTCTTGGATAGTTCTTTATCGGACCTGACAGTCTGAAGAGCATTTTCTGGGTGTTTCTTGGCCTTCGAAACACCTTTCCTCTTCTTTTTGTCTTCACCTGCCGAGACTTTTTTAACTCCCCCACGCTTAATCGGTGTTGGCGTGGGTGGTACTGATTTGGAACACTTCTTAGGCCTACCCTGGCCTTGCTTCACTGTAGTGTTCTTTACCTGGTCTATTATACGATTCTGGTTCCGGATCTTTTCTAATCCTTCACCATACATTTCTGTGGAGGTCTCCCTCCCACACCACTTCCTCAGTCTAGCCACATTTGACTTATAGAGTCGACCAAGGTCTGATTTGATAATTACGGTACAATCACTAATAACTTGTGTTACAGTAAAAGGACTGTCCCAATCAGACGTTAATTTTATGTGTCTTAGTGGTTCATGTAGTCTTAGAACTCTGTCTCCGGATTGGAATTTCCGATGTTTTAGATCAGTATCATATCCAACCTTCTGCCATTTGGCACTTTTCTTGAGATCAATTCGGACAGACTCCTATGCTTTTCTGAACCTGTCTCTTAAGCATTGGACAAAAACTACATGACAAGGTAGTTCTGGGTCCATTCCTACAACTCCAAATACTAAGTCTGCAGGCATTATTAGGTCCTCTCCGAAAACTAGTAGATTCGGAGTACAGTTAGTACTTGAATGTACCGTACTGTTATACGCATGTCACAAAATGACATTGCTCGTCCCAATCGTCCATGTGTTCATTAACAAGTGACTTCAGGACCTGGATAAGGGTTCTGTTGAACCTTTCCACCAATCCGTCGCCTTGAGGCCTATACGGATTGGTGTATTTCATATAATAATCACACACTACCATCATACAGGTATTCTCATTAGCGGTTGTATTCAATCCACTAATGATATCCACCCCGATTCTTGCGAACCTAACTCCGAAAAGTTCTTGGGATAGTGGTAGCTTGCCCATCCCAGGTCCGGGTTTGTTCTTACAACAATCCGGACAAGTGGTTACCCATCTTTGCAAGTCTCTTGACATGCCAGGCCAATAGTATTTCTTGGAAAGTCGTGCTAATGAGCGCTTCCTTCCGAAATGACCACTGGTCCGGTGTCCATGACAGAAATACATAATGTCATGTCTCATTGCATGTGGTATCACCATTTGCATGATTTTCTCACCATTTTTACATGGCTTCCAACGGTACAACACGCCTTTCCGGACTTCAAGCTCGGTCCATTGAGCAAGAAACCTTCTCATTTCTCGATTTTCCAGAGAGACTTCTGGTCTAACTGGATGTATACCCTTTGGTACTAATTGCAGTAGCTGTGCAGTTATCGAGTCAGCTTCCTGGAAACGTCGTATGTGATCCATAGACCAATCCAGTATACTGGCAACTAGGGGTTCGAATGGTCTTCGAATCCCTGCTAACACTGCCTTATGAGCTCCACAATCAGTACAATCCGGATTATCACATTTCCGAATTGGTATTCGAGATAAAGCATCAGCATTTAAATGCTTAACTCCGGGTCTATGCTGAATTTGGTGATGTTCAA
Source organism: Acholoe squamosa (assembly GCA_949317995.1). Taxonomy (NCBI): domain Eukaryota; kingdom Metazoa; phylum Annelida; class Polychaeta; order Phyllodocida; family Polynoidae; genus Acholoe; species Acholoe squamosa. The sequence continues at coordinate 48,402,318 of OX439037.1, forward strand.
GCCCATATTCGGATAAATGGGCTAGCCATCGGCCTAACATCCCTTAAGCATCTCGGAAGTTCAGTAGCCATCTTAAAGAGGAGTGATCCGTATGTAAAGTTAAGTTCGTTCCCCATAAAAAATGTTTGAACTTCTTGGTATATACGACTACTGCTAACAACTCTCTTTTGGTTGTGCAGTAATTGCGCTGAGTTTTACTCAGTGTATTGCTGGCAAAGGCAATAGGTACTTCTCTCCCATTTTGGACTTGCGAGAGAGCTGCACCATTGCTATCATTACTAGCATCCGTATCCAGTATAAAATGATCCATTTCATTCGGATATCGTAATACTGGAGTACTCGTGAACAGGTCTTTTAGCTTTTGAAAAGCAGATTCCTGTTCATGGGTCCAAGGAAATTTTTCTTTGGTACTTCCTGGAGTCCAGTTAGCTATTACTTGTAATGGGTAACTGACTCTAGAATAATTCGGAATAAATTCCCTATAATAGGAACAGAATCCTAAAAATGACCTCACTTCTTTGGGTGTTTTCGGCCTATTCCAATTCGTTACTGACTCGATTTTATCGGGATTAGCTTTTATTCCTTCATCACTAATGATGCGGCCCAAATAATTTATGGACTTTCTGAACATGTGACATTTCTTAGGTTTCAATTTGAGACCATTAGAAATAATACGTTCTAATACCATTTTGAGGTTATTTGAACACTCTTCGAATGTTTTTCCGAAGACTATAACATCGTCAAGGTATACAAGACATCTTTTCCACAATAAGTCACTTAAAATAGTTTCCATCATTGCTTCGAATGTTGCTGGTGCATTGCACAAACCAAACGGCATTACGTTATATTGGAATAGTCCAATATGACTTGAAAATGCTGTCTTTTCCATATCCGATGGATTCATTCCCACTTGCCAATATCCTGATTGCAAGTCTAGGGTACAAAACCAACTGTTTCCTCCTAAGGAGTCAATGGTTTCGTCTATTCTCGGTAATGGATACGAATTCTTTTTCGTTACTCCATTTAGCTTCCTGTAGTCTATGCAAAAGCGGATAGTACCGTCTTTTTTTGTTACCATACACACAGGACTACTCCATGGACTATTGGAAGGGACTATTACATCCTGTTCCAACATCTTGTTTATTTCCTCTTCAGCTACTCTCTTTTTCGCTAAAGGTAACCGCCTATACGGTATCTTAAAGGGTTCCGCATCTCGAGTATCTATTTTGTGTACTACCTTATTTGTCATACCTAGTTTTTTACCGGGTTTGGCAAAGGCAGTCTTATACTGATAGAGCATATCATAGAATTCTTTCCGGTGTTCTGGATCTTCTAATGAAGTTTCTTCATATAACTTGAGTAAGTCGTCCGAAATTTCATCATTTCCTGTTATCTTCTGTAAGTTTAACTTACTATCCATTACAGTTTCCGAAAGGGTCACATTACCAAAAACTTGTCCCTTTTTCAGGTAGATAGTAGTGTTTCCAGTATTGGAGACAGGTACTACCGACCAGGATGCATTTGCTATTATAGTGTCCACAGATATTAATCCGATGCTTGACAAAGTAGCTACATCCAGTTCTACCACTGCAGGCTTATTGCGCATTGCAGGGTCACTTCTTACAAGCACATCACAGGTTACTCCCGGAGGGATCCGCACAGTGTGTGCTACACTAGCCATACTGCTCACTTGTCTCAGTACACACCTAACCTTTACAGGATACGGGTATTTCACACTCAACACTCCTGATTGGGGCTCTAACACCACTCCATACAGGGATGCGAAATCCAACCCGAGTATCCCCTCATCTGCTATATCCGCAACGGTGGCGCTCATGACATAGTCATGTATCCCATCCAATTGCAGCTTCACACAAGTTCTACCATACATTTGCAAGGTACTGCCATCGGCCGTTTGAGCACTTCCTCCCGATTTGAGAGTATCATGTTCATCCGGAATAAGATCATAGAACCTCTTGGAGATACAGGAGTGGCTAGCACCTGTATCCATAAGAAATTCGGCAGATCTTCCGTTAACAGTGAGGCAACCATACCACCGCCTTCCGTTTAGAACAGAGGGCATGTCCGTGATGATCGGAACATCATTGTTCACACCTGGAGTCGATCCACATCCTTTCAGCTATTCCAGACAAGGATGACCCGGGGGCAGGTGGGCACTACCAACCCTGGCTAATTCATAGCCGCCTACCTCGTTACTGATATCGGGTTTCCCCTGTGCTCCCTTGGCACCTGTTATATCAGCTTCCCTAACCTTCCGGGTGTCTACAACCACCTCGGTGTTAGGCGAGTTTGCTACTACATGCGAACTATCATCACGGATGGTGGTATCATGGCAAGATTTGTCACTGGGATCCCCTTCTTTGCCCATCGGGGGACCCCTCATCAGTTTTCCATCATATTAGTCGGAGCAACAGCGGCTGCCACGGTTGGCTTGGCCGTAGAGGTCGCATAACCAGATTGGGTCGATCCGGAAGCTGTTTTACTAGCAACGGATCCTCCCCTCCCTCTCGAATGTACCTTCCTGTACCATTTCTGTTGGTAATACTTTCCAGCTACCTGGACTGATCCAAGATATTCTCCGTTTTCATCGGAGACATATTCGTCTTCCTGATCAGCCTCCTGAGAATCAACCGGGGCTAATTGAGAAGTTTCATATACAGGAGCAGGTGAACCTCCATATTGCAATGGAGCTGCTCTTACCGGGTTAGGTCCTAGACCTACCAATCTCTTCTTCATATCATGTCCATCAATTGATATGAATAGGTCACTGAAGGAAGTGTCATCCTTCCAAGAATCCCAAACTACTTGTTTGTGATCCGGATCCCGCAATCCATTGTAGAATTGTATAAACAATTCCTGTAGATAGCAATCGTCGTCATGAGCCCAGTTTGGACGTGCTTTCGATAGCAAGTCCTTTAGCTCCAAACCAAAGACTTTGTGAGATTCTTTTAAGTTTCTGTGTTCTTTTCTTAAAGCTCACCCATGGATCCTCTCTAACGATTGACCCGAATAGGTACGCGGCACATTCGACCAGTTGATCGTAGGTACCGTATATTCCATATGCTGCTCTCCATTGGTTGAGGGCTACTTTTCCACCTTTATTCAACCAACAGATCAAATAAGGCAGAGCCTCTTCTTTTGTCCAACCACTACAGTTGACTTTGTCGACAAAAGCTTGATACCTATCCTTCCAAGGATCTTTAGAATCATATGGAGGGGGTATCCGTGCCTGTCTACGTGCCGGATTATTACATCCGCGTAGTCTATCTGCTTCTCTCATGCTCCAGTTCATGACTTCCATGCCGTCTGCTCCATTTCGGTAGCAGTCAATGCCAAGGTTTTGAATACATTGGCTTCTATCAAAGATGGTTTGCATCCCTGCAGGCATGGAAGTTCTCCTATTTGGCTTCCTGCCATCTCCTCCCGATCCTGATCCTCCGGATCCGGATCCTCCTGGGCCGCCTGGGGGATCACCTCCTGGTGGACCGTTATTAGGGTAGTGCCCGGACGAACCGCTAGGGCATCCGCCACCATAACCGGCATTTCCAGTTGTTCCGGAAGGTGCATACCTAGGGTAAGAATTATTTTGATTCCATCCCTGATTGTAGGTATTACCATTTTGGTAATTACTACTTCCTGCCGGATTATAATTATGTCTATATCCATAGGAAGTTGTTCTTGGTTGGTACGTACCGCCGTTAACATTGGGTTGTGGAGGATTTGGTCTGAGAAAACGTCCATCATTAGGACCATTACCTTGACCCGAAGATGGGTTCGGCAATCTTGGGCCTGCTGGTGTACTATGGCCAGGTTGAGAGAAATATGAAGGTGGGGTTAACATATGTCTCGGTGGTCCCGGTACTCTCGGTGGTGCTACTGGTGTATTATTATTGGCACTAATAGCATTAGCGTGAGTCGCTCTAATTTTATGACTCAAATCTGGTATAGGGGGTGCCGGACCTACTGTATCCAGTATAGAAGCTGCTGGTGTAGGTGCATTATTTATTGGTCCTTTAATAGTAGTTCCCTGTGGGCAATTACTATTTTGGACAAACTTTCCGCTAGCTACGGTATCATCCGGTTTCTTATAGATTCCGGATACTACATTCTTATCGGCCCCATCGTCAACAAATGGGTTGTATCTAGTTGGAGTTGCATCTCTGGATGTTTTTGCCAACATTGTAGACACCACAGTTGGATCTATAGTACCTATAGTCAATTGGGCGGCTTCCACATATTTGTCTAGGGTTATCGCAGTAGTATGCAATTCCTGAAGCTCATTTGTGAGTTTCTGTCTATCCTCCTCCAGTTGTTTATTGTAAGCTATAATGCCTACCCGGATGGTTTCATTGTCTTCAGCTTGTTTACTACACTGAAGTTTCAATTTCTCTAATTCGCTTTGATAATGGCATATTTCGGATTTGTAATTTGCCTTATCAAGACTTAGTTGATCGTTCGTATCTATGTATGTCTGGATACGAATGTGCCTATTGTCATATTCTTTGTTGAATGACTTTCTCATTTCTTGAAGTTTTATTTCTTCACTTTCTAATTCCTTCATGTACTCACTCCTCCTGGCTTCGAATTTGTTTCGCATGCCGATCAAGTCATCTTCCAACTGAAGTTTTTCATTGAACACTTCATCTTTAGCTTTGACCAAGGTATTTAAATTCTCGTTCAAAGTTACGTAGGTTTCATTTAACAACAGGACATCCGGTCGTTTAAATTCTTCACCTTCCGGTACCGCATAGGTTAAGTCGCCGTCTATAGCGCTGTAATCTAATATTGGTAACCCGGGTCTCGGTAATCTGTAAGGTAGTTCTCCAAATGTTACCCTTTTTGGCATCGGTGCCGGATGTTCTGGGTTAGTACTACCACCAACTTCGAACATCGAGTTACTTAATTCATCAACAAGTGATTGTTGATTTATCAAATTACTCTGCCTCTGTATGGACTGTTCACGTCGTACAGAGTCTGGTAGATTCTCCTCACTATCTTTATAGTGAGGCTCGGGATCTCTCCAAGATGCAGATTCTGCATCTCGAGAGTTCAAATGGGTTTGGATCATTAATGTTCCATTGCCATTCTCCTGGGCAGTTATTTGCCCTTCTGGGTTAGCTTCCGCGAGGCTATCTAACCCATGTACTAGCCGTTCGGACGTTATAACGTCCGGGCTATACACCAGAACTAACTGGTCACGGCACCAGTGTAAGGGTTTGTGGTCTTACGGACCTGGGGGGTTCGGGTCTTACGATTCGGAAAGAAATAGTAAGACGGTGTTTCAAGTGTATGCCAACGGTTAGAGTTTATTACAAAGGTACACTCACGGCTACCCGGCAGTATTAAGAGGGCAGCTAATTGTCATTAAAGATGTTCTACATACTTGGAGGCCAGAAGGTGCTGCCACCTATCTGGAACCTGAGGAACGTCCGACGACTCGACTCACCCGCCACGTCAGACGGTACCCAACACTATGGTTACATATTATGTACCTCTACACCAGTACTACAAGCGGTGATAGGCTGGCAGTCATGGCAATCACTCACTCTGGGGGTAATCCGGTTGCCATCATGGACACCCCCACTCAGTTTTCCTTCTTCCCTGAGTCCTCCTTATCCGGATTATTCCGGTAACGAGCATTGCGATAATCTGGCTTATCTGCTTCACATTCAGCAGCATAATGTCAAGTTTCCTGACATCTAAAACACTTCACTACATTCCTATCAGGCCTAGGCCTTCTAAGATTTTCAGTGATCTTCTGTACCAAGGTGGTAACCAGGTCCTCTGATAAAGACGGACTGGTGTTCGGTTTGGTATCAGGTTTTGTCTCAGGAGGTTTAGTGGCAATCACTTTCTCCTTGACATAACCCGGTTTCTTCCCCCAGTTCCGGTTGTACCGGGGGTTTCCTTGGCCAATGGCCCCAATGTTTTCATCATCATCAAGTTCTCCTGATTCAGATAAATCAGTATCAGGTATTCCCTCTGGAACTATCATAGCTGACATCCTTTGGGGTACCTTCCCAGCGAAGATCCGGGCCTTCCGATCATAATGATCGGAAGGTAAGGACTGGAACAAGTCTGTCAAAGAGGCATCATTCTTCCAAGCATCACAGGCCACGGTCCTGTGTTCCTGATCCCGCAATCCATCGATGAATTGTCTAAACATTTTATCTAGGAAGTGCTCATCATCCATGCTCCATTGAGGTCTGGCTTTATGCAACAGTCGTTGGCATTCTAAACCGGAAACTTTGGCAGACTCCTTAGGTTTCTGAGTTCTTTTAGTGAACGTCAACCAAGGATCTTCTCCAACTATGGTTCCATATAAATATGAAGCAATCTCTATGAGTTCATCATATTTCATATGGGCCGAGAGTCCTCTAATTTGAGAATCTCGCCATTGTTCTACGGCTCCTTTACCATCGCCTTCCATTAACCAGCATACTAGATAGGGGAGTGCTTTTTTTTTGTTTTAAAGATCTTTATTGCCAATAAAGTAGGTTACCGGTACAATTTGAGCTTTCGTCTTTATAAGAATGTTATGATTTCAAGATTATTTCAAATTATTCCTTGCTAGAAGGGTATATATGTACATTAACAGTTGTAGTGTAACAATAAGACAATAAAGCAAGCAGAAGCTTCATCAAGTCTTCCGCCTGAGTTCATATAGGGTCAAATAAAGTAGAAAACAGTGAAAAATCAAACAAAATACTTATAATAAGGTAATTTTTATGTGGCAAAAAGAAAGCTATGGACCTCATCCCCACTAAATTAGTGTTGTGGGTTGATCCTTCTGGTCCTAGCTATTTAGTCATTATAATAAGTTAGGAAACTAGACACTTGAGAAAAGAATATATAAGCAATTATAGGGTAAAGGGAGAGAGACTGAGAGGAAAAGGTAGGATTACACTTATCAGATATATGTTAAGTGTAGGGTAGAAGGGATTTAAGGTATATTCTAGTATCCTTTTTAAATATTTCCAGAGTTTCAGCGTTTCTTCTACCACATGATAGAGCATTCCATGTTATGGCACCATGAAACTCCACATGTCTAATATAAGAGAGACAATTTGGGGTAATTGTTTTACATAAAGGGGCATCATGTTGTCTTGTTTGTAGCCTATTTACAATTTTGTAATCCATAGATCTCGAACGGCTATACATATAGTTTATAGTATGAGCCAGTCTTCTGTCAGTTAATTTATTACAACCAGTAATATTATGTATCAGGTTAGTATTTGTAATATGAGGTACTTTCAGACATATTTTCAGACATCTATTTTGGGCATATCGTAATGGATCCAGATATTTACCGTAGGTTGTTGAAAAACAGATGTCTGCATAGTCCATATAAGGAAGTATCGTAGTTTTATAAATTTTCACTGATAATTTGACATCTAGATATTTTCTTAGTAAGCACAGTTTATATGTTTTATAAGCGATAGTCTTGATCTGTTTTTTTAGATGGTATTTGTAAGAAAGGAGAGGATCAAGGGTCACACCGAGATATTTATAGCTAGGGAAGATTTGCTATACTTGGTTATTCATAGAGATGTTTGCTTCTAAAGTTTTTAATTTCTGGTTCAATGATGTAAATAACATAATTTTTGTTTTTGTGATGTTAATAGACAATTTGTTTTGAATACACCAGGTATAGTAATGTTCTAGGTCACATTGTAGTTCCATCTTAGCCTGATTAAAGCTATTGTGGGACGAATAGATCACAGTATCATCAGCGTATAGTCTAATATTACATGTCTTGATACACTTAATTACATCATTTACATATACTAAGAAAAGGAAAGGACCCAATATAGATCCTTGGGGTACGCCACAAGTTATACCTTTCAGATCAGAGCTTAAGCCATTTGCATATACAAGTTGTTGTCTATTGGATAGATAGTTTTTGAACCAGTGATACTTATCAGAACGAATTCCATAGTGGTGTAGTTTAATTAAGAGGACAGAATGATCTACTGTATCAAAAGCCTTTCTGAGATCAATGAAGGCAGAAATAGTAGAGTTTCCAACATTTATTTCCCTTTTAATGTCATCAGTAAATTTAGATAAAGTATCTACTGTGCTATATCCTGCACGAAAACCACCCTGTTTAGGGGTCAGAATATTTTCTTAAACCAAAAAAACCATAAACCCTTTACCCAATCCATTGCAGTTAAAGACATCCGTGCAGCCTTGATACTCCTCCTTGCAAGGATTCTTGGCGTTAAAAGGAGTAGGTATCTTAGCTACTCTATGAGCCGGATTCGTGGATCCAGTAAGGATTAATCCCCTACTCCATTCCATGATTTCCGTATCGTCCAGACCCTGATTGTAACAATCAACACCTAGGTTAGCAATAGCTGCATTTGAATCATGCAGTGCTTGCAACCCTGGAGAAAGAGATACTCGTTGACTGAGTATCTTTTTCCGTGGAGGATTCGTACCATTGGTTCCTCCAGAGCCACCGGGTGGTGGTCCTCCTCCACCCCCTGATCCTCCTGCCCCGAATGTAGGCACCTGTGAAGAGGTGTTTCCATCAGTTTGAGAAGTTGACCCTGGGTTATTGGTGGACTGTGTACTTCCACCATAATTAAAGAAACCACTATTGTTATTAGTGTTTCCTCCTGTTCCAGAAGACTGATTTCCAGTACTGAAACCAGCTCTACCCGCAAAGGGGTTACCTCTGGAACTACCTGCTGAGGATCCAGATCCTTGAGAGTATCCGGGTTGTCCTCCAGTTGCACGGGAATTTCCGGATGTTTGTCCAGATGTTCCTCCGGATGCATTCCGGGTACTACTATCAGATGGATTCGCTCCATTGTGGGCTGGTTTCCATCCGTATTGGGCATAAGGGCCATTTGGTCACCCTAAAGGTGACTGTGGTGGCCATCCGCCGTCAAAGTTGGAAGCTCCTGCTGAGTGGTTTTGTTGTATTCCACTCATAGAAGCACCTCCAGTATTCCCAGACGAAGTTCCGGGTATACCAATATTTCCTGTACCTAAACCAAGAGGTTTCGAGGTATTGTCCGTAAATCTAACCTGATGGCCCTTTACTTCTTCACAATGAGGTACAGTGTTTTCTGTTACCTCGTCCTCATCCTTCAAAGAGTTCATCTGGTCAACTGCCACGTTTAGGACAATTCCTGAAACAGTGAAATCTGGTTCAAGAGTGCCCACCACACGTCCAGTATCCTCAAGATACTTTGACATCTGGAAAGCTTTAGATTCCAGTTCCGAATAATCATTCAGCATTGTTTAGCAGTCAAATTTTCTTAGCTCTTCTTGATATTTGCCATGGGCTGATTGAGTTGAACTTATCTCTTGTTTAGTTTTATTCAACTCTTCACACGAGGCTTTATATTCTAAATCCGCCGTGTATAATGCCTCACGATATTGTTCATGCTGGAGTTGGAAATCTTGTTTTTCCTTCTCCATTCTATCCAACAACTCTTGTTGTTGGCGTCTATAACCCTGGTCGGAATCAAGACGTTCTGACATCAACTTTTTGTTTTCAGTCAAAATTCTGTCCCGAGTTCCAGTCAGTGTGATGAGATCTAATTGGATCTTCTCATATTCAGCTTTCATGTCTTCAACTCGTCCATTTTATTTTTCTCAAATCCACACTTCTGGTGTCTGATTTGAAAACTATATGGAGTTTCAAACATACCTGCACTTGGCCTAGGTACATCAAATGGTGGTTGACCAAATTGAGCGGTACTCCTATGCATAGGTGCAGGTTTCAAAGTACCTCCTGGCATGAATAAGGAATCTCCAAATTCCTCCAGTTCGTCATGTAAGTTCTTTCTTACATCTTCAAAATCCACTAACCCGTCTGGGTAGTGTTCTTGTGGATTTCTCCACCCTGTTGCTGGAGATGGTGACCTGATTTCACCATCTTCCATCAGGGAATTTAGCTCAGAATCTGGGCCATTTCCCTTAACTGGGCTCAGCTCAGTCATTTCTGACTGCGCTTACCCGAAAAAACAACTGGTCACGGCACCAGTGTAGTGGTTCGACTCAATAAGTTAGATTAAATCATAACGAAGAGAGGAGAAGTTTCCGGGTAGGCAACCAAGCTTTTATTACAGAAGCATTTGTCACATACGATCACAGCCTTAAAGGACTACATGCTGCCAGAGCATTCGGTTACCCTTTCAGGTAACGACCAGGTTGAGCAGTGGTTAGGACCACCACTACTACTACTACCCCAGAGTATGGGGGTGGAACCACCCTTATATAGGGGAAAAGCCCGCGAAACTCAGACCTGCCACGTGACGTGTGGCAGACGACTGGTAGGCCCCCTGGTCTAGTGGATACGAACCCAGAGGCAGGTGCTGCCACCTACCATCCGGATTCCCCCACCACACCCGAAGACCTAGGTCTGAGTCTCACGGGTGCATGAACGTACGAGTGTAATAATATAAATACCATACCCCTACAATTTCATATCGAGCTACTCAAAATAATTCAATATATAATTCCTCGCAAAATCTTGTGCCTCCTAATTTCTATTATTTAAAATCTGATAATTTCTGTAATTGTTCTCTCTTTTAAATCCTCTTTGGGATGCCCCATGAAATAACTATATTTTCAGCCTCGATCCTTGGCGACCTGGTTCAGGCTCGTGGTATGTACCGGTTCCCTCCAATATGGCCCCCATACCAAGGCACCTTCAGCGGTCTCCCGTGTTTCCTCCAAGGCAGTCCAGTCAAGTCCAGTTCGTGAGTGTCAATGTATATCTCCATATTTTCATTGATAACAACTACATTTTCAGCCTTACTTTTGAATTTTTTTTAAAAAATAATTAATTTCATCTCTAAATGACAGATCTTTAGATTTTTTTTTTTTTTACCAAATTCTATTCAGCCATCACTTCTTCGACCACTGCCAATCTTGAGGGCGTCCTGACCCCATGTCTCGATGCTCTGGCTCCCCTTTCATGATGCATTTTAGTTTCGGTTTCCATTTCCATAATGGCGGGTCTAATGTTCCTCATAGCTACAGGGGGTGCCTCATACACCAATGACTTGCGCCCTCCCATGCGACGCAAGGGTCTAGCTTTCTTTCTCAGGTGTCTATGACAAAGCACTACCACAATTACTATAATTCTGGCAGTTACTATAATTCCCACCAATATGTATAGCACTGTGCTGTCTGGGAACATGCTTGTTTCTAGTGCCTCCATATTATCCAACTTTTCAATTAGGGTCTGTATAGGCTGTTCCTCAATGTCGCCAAGTTTAGTTAAATGCTCCATAAGATTACTAAGGCGCGCACCCATGTCTTTCCAGATGGTCAATTCTGTCATTTTCACATTTTTTAGGAGGGGTCACTATTCTATCCTTGCGCATCACATGGTATTCTTGCCGTCTTTTAAAGTATATGGGCAATTCCAACACATCAGCGAGTGCATTGCATCCTGATCCCAGTCTTATAACGGTATATGGAGGTGCCACTGTTATTATTTTGGCATCCTTTCCTGTCCCACAGTGTCTCCTCATATTAAATGATGTCCCCGTAGCTACAAGCCACTCACCATCGGACATATAATGCGCTACCGGTAATTTGACCTTATTGGATACCTGACATAAAGCCTCAATTTTACATGCATCTCTTTCATACAAAGCTAGTGTACAATAAGAATGTCTATTGGTCTCTTGTATGGCAGACGTGAGAGAACAATACTTGATGTCCCTCTGTGAACATTCCAACTGGTCCTCCAAGGTCAGAACCACATATTGCCTTCCATCCTTAGAGATGGCAAAATTATGAAATTCCAATTCATAGGCCGCAGTCAATCGGTGCCAGAATACGGCACTGGAAGTTCCAGGGCTTCCATGACTCTCAATTTTCGGGACACATCTAACAATGGTACCTCAATTCCCACCAAGAGGGTACTATCCAATGCCACAGTGTTGGTAGTGAGCACTTTATAATAATAAAAAGGCCTCTCTCTAGGATCCTGTGGTAACATCAATCCAGGTGGTAACTCCAACTCGACCCCTTTTAATATTTGTACCAACTCCGGGGCGGGCAATATGGTGGGTGTCAGTTTCTGATCCGCCAATTGATCCACCTTCCTAAAAAGTTCATTCTTCAAATCTGACTCTGCCGACATCAAGTCCCTCAATCTTCCCAGATTAGTTCTCATCTGGCCGCTGGTAATAACAAATTTTCTCAAGGGAATTACCTCAGACTCAAAGGCACTCACTAATTTTCCCAGTGTTTCAATAATTTGGTTTATCTTCACACGATTTTCCTGAACTTCCATTCTGGTCACGTTAACCATCAATAGATTATCCTTCAATACTGATCTCAACACTTCTTGATTTTGTCGTAGATGCCCAATTTCGGCTCTCAGTCAGTAGGTCGAAAATATACTAAAAATGGATGTTATTCCTGCCAGACCTCCTAAAATGGCTCCTATCACTCTTTTAGGGTGTCTAGGACTTTGGGTAACCATTCGGCTATCTTCCAACTCACTATGTCCGATTTTCTTTAATTCCTGAAAATCTTGCCAGTTTTTGTCATGTATGCTCTGTAGCACAGTTAATTCACACATTTGCTCTTCTAATATGCTATGATATTTGTACAGGGTCAGTTCTATGGGCCGCCAGCCCTTACTGAAGTAGTTCTGATTTTTAGTTACTACTTGATTTCTAAAGGCTCCACTATCATGCAATCTTCGAAAATACGGCATAGCTCTCTGGGCCTTATCCACAGCGGCGCTGATAGTCTTGTTAGTGAACAACAAATACCTCTCATACATGGTCAAATCCAACACTAACCCTATTATCCACTGGGACCTGGTGGTATGTACAGCAGCCTTTTGTCTGAAGAATACATGTTCCACACTCAACTTTGGAGATGTAGTCTCAACTCCAGTGATGCTTGCAATCATGCAAATCGGCACTATCCCAACAATCCTCATTTTGCTATATTTTGTCAATGTCTCGTTACATGTCATGAAGTGAGGTAACAGGAGTCCAGACAATTCAGTTGATGATCCAGCTTTATTGTAAGATTGGCATGATGAGTAACTGATACAGTGTACAATGTAGTACTCGCCAGTCTGACCAAGCTATATCCTAAGCCAAGGCACCTGAGTGTCGTAGGGTCTAGGTTGGAGAAAAATAAGATGCTGAGGCTTGATCCTGACCAGGTTATATAGTCAGGAGCAAGCCCAGATGACGTCGTGTCTATTTCTGTACTTTCTATTTTTAGTATAGGGAGCGACTCAAATATGCTGAGTCGGTGATTCTGCTCAGTCCCAATCTGTGGTAGGAGGGGTGAGCTGCTCCTATTGGCTAGGTGAATCTAAAAATAGTTGGGTTCTCCAGTGGGGGATCCACAGGAGGGAGCCTGGGGATTTCCCACTGGAGGAGGGCAGGTGTGAACTCTTCACCCTGCTAAGCTAAAAATAGGTTGACCTTGGTTTGAACTAGGGGGTAGCTTGGCCAGTTTGGTTTGAGTATGTCGTTCATAATTATAATACATAGAATAGTCCATTGACATATCCCCACATTCCCACTCATCTCTGCATGAGGTTAAAGGGAGTATAATTATAAGGAATGAGAGTCTATATCAAGTCCATTGACATGCTCAAGTATAAAATGTGAAATAGGGGGCTGAGAAGATGTTCAGCGCTGGGTAAAAATTGATATTACCAAGTTTCTTGTGAAAAGGGGGTACAATATTTGGTTCTACCGGTAGTAGTTGGTACAAAACATAGGAGCTTGGATAACAACTGATATTTTTCTTAGCTAAAACTACTTGAACTTGCATCCTCTCAATTGAGGCAAACTCTATGAACTAACTCAAAATAATCTGGCTTGAGCACCACAAAAATAAATGCTAAGGATACTAAGACTGCTCTGGCTGAGCAGGGTGGTAGGGACATGACTAGATCTGTCCTGTGCATCATACATTTGTCAAAATACATTTTCTATATCCAGTATAAAAATATACGGTATAAAATTACAAATACATCAGTGGTATAAAAGCACAGATTGTTTAAAAGAGGTTTTAAATAAGGTGAAAATATGTACATGCTGTCCTTACATACAAGGTTTTAACAAATAAGTTAATGATTGAGCTGGGCAGTAGTGGTATCGCTGCTAAGCTACTTATATGGGCGAGGTGACGATCATCAGTGACATACAGTGAGATGTGACCGAAGATCTCTTTTGGACTAGCTTGTACATAAAATAATTGAAAACACAAACTTGCATGCAAGGAGAAACTGTTCACCCAGAGCCGAGAGGTTGGTGAAAATGTGAAATTTCTAAAAAAAATTTAGGATTTTTGGAAAAGGGGGCATTTGGCCCGAGGTAGTTGTCACTTGTTACTTTTGGGGTTGAAAGGCTTGCCGAGGTGGCATTCTGTAGAATTTTAGTAGTGGAAATTACAGGCTCTGGATGTTCAACTTCTTGAGACAATAAATATTTCAAAACATTTTTCACACATGGTTTTCTACTGAGGCTAAAACCCATAAATACAATGACATGGTTGGGCTTGAAAAGAGAGATGGGGGCTCTGTGGCACCTGAAAGCTAGGGTTGATCTGCCAGCCAGGTCAACTCTAAGCTTACACAGAGTTTTTACAAGTAAATGTATGGTGGTTTATTGGTTAAGATGGTACAAGATGAGTTTGGTTTTATTTTACAATCGTGGAGAAATCGTTTAAACCTTGCAGATCGAATTAAAGATCACATACAAATGAAAGCGGTACTGTGGTTCTTGGGGGGGGGTGTTTTAAATTGTGTCCCTACAATCGAAAAATATGGAAAGGAAGGTAAGAATAACACTGATTTGTAATTGAATTCGGAGGGGTTTACATGACTTTCTGAATATTAATGTTTCCATGGTTTACTGTCTCCAGCACTGACACTGGAGGGGGGTAGGTTAGGGTGGGGTCTGGGGATTCTTATGTAGAATCTGCCTCTTGCCCACTTCCTTCTGAGTGCCACTCTTTTTATGGGAGTGCTGGGGTCTAAATCTATGTCTCTAAAATCTTCTTCCACCGAGGCCAGGTTGCCTGGTTCGGCAGAAGTAGAGGTTGAAGAATCAGAGTCTTCAGACTTGGAGCCATTGTCATTTTTGTTGTCCTGGTGATCTAGGTTTGAGGTGCTATTGGTGAAGGTGGTGGTGGTGTAGTGTCTCTGGGATACTAGAGGTCTGAACTTGATGCCTGTGTAGGAGCAGGGGCAGACAAAACCCTCAGGGGTGCTGGAGCACAGTCTGCATCCTGCTATTAGGCATTTTGGCCTTGCTGGGGTGCGGTTGTTGTAGCGGGCCTCTGGGATGGGGGTGTCGGCCCTTCTGCTGCGTGTATTTCCGCTGCCGCCATTAGGGTTCGTTCCTCCTGAGTTTTGAGGGTAACTGGTTTCCTGACCTGGGTATTTTCCGGCTGAGGAGGTGTCTGGTCTTTCAGGGCCGGCTTCGTCGGGGTTGGACTGGTCCCAGTCATCTCGTGTTGACCTGTTCAGAAGACAATATAGAGCAGAGAAAACAAGGCATTAGAGGCCGTGTCAGGGCTGTATGGTTCACAATCAGGTCCGCAATAATACTAAGATTAACCCATGGTGCTAAATTTTAGTCAAGTCAACACTTAGGAGTACCATACAGAAGCAAAGGTTTAGGTTTGGAGCTAGGCGGGAGGCCGTATCCAAGGACTCTATGTTGATTTCAATGCTACACACCTGGTGGCGCCAGCGGACGGTCGCTGGGCTGTACGCTGCTCCGTCTCGGATTTTAGTTCGGAAAAATAACACCAAGAGGCGCCACTGCGCCAGCGTCTGTACAGCGTTTGATTAATGTATGGGATTTACGTTAAGGCCTATGAGTTTACGGTAAATGAGAGATGTAGACTTGCACCAACCCTTCAGGGTTGAGATGGGTCTGGGGGGGGTCTCGAAAATTTTCATGGCTGGGTGGTGTGACGATGAAATCTTGAAGGATTTGCCTGGGTTTGGGTTCGAAAGTTAGGTTTGAAAAACGACTTGATTTTTCTGCGGCTAGGCCTAGTATAAAAGGCGATGAATTGCATTATGATGTCATAGGCTGTAGAAATTTTGAAGCGGGCAGATCGTGGTTAAGATTTGAGAGATTTGGAGCTCGAAAAGAAACGCAGAAAAAGGAGACATGTTGCTGAGCGTGAGCTGGGTGGTTATGCCCTCTGGGGCTCTGTTCTGCCTGGCTTACTACATGTGGCCACTGGGGTGAGTACGTGGGGACTTTTCTAGAGGAATTTTTGGCTTCGATTTTTGGGGAGGAAGGTTAGTAAAGTGAGGTCTCCGTGTTTGTTTCAGCTTTGTCTATGTGTGGGTCCACGTTTTTAACGGGCCTTACCGGTGTCGGGCCTTCAAGGGAGGCGATGGCCGAGGCGGCGGGGACACCGGAGAGTGCCTGTCTGGTACTGTGCTGAAGCCACTTAGATATGAGACAGGAGATAGACTGTTTAGAGAATGGGCGACGGTCTTCTTCGCATCAGGACTGTCTGTTGTCCTATAGTGCACGAATGCATCTGAGTGCATTGTGGGGCGGCGGGCAGTCAGGATGTGAAGAAGGAGTTGTCTATTGTCTTTATAAAACAATATACATATAATGTCAATCAGTCAAGTACCCAATCAAGGTATATCTAGACCAATTAATGGTACTTGACTGGTCTACAGCTATGGTGACCTTGCTCTGGTGTGCACCGTACTCCTATAATGCACTCAAGGTCACTTCTATCGTGCAGCAGAGCACTGCCAGCCGTTTTATAAACTTAGGTATTAAACAAGGTATGGGGCACCTCGGGAACAGGGATCCTTGGCATTGGCATTGGCCTTGAAGGTCCTTGGCCTTGGCATTGAAGGGAAAGCACCTTGACCTGGGACTGGCATAACCAGGCCATCCCATTGGACGGGTGTGACTTCTTGCCACTGATGGCCTTGACCTTTGGGCTGAGCTGAGCTGGGTCATGCACTTGGACTGGAAGGGAAAACACCTTGACCTAGGGGTGGCACAACCAAGCCACCTGATTGGACAAGTGTGACCTCTAGCCACAGAAGACATTGGCCTCTGGTCAACCCTCACCTTTAGTGACCTTCACCTTTGACGGGCCTTCCTTGACCTAGCTAGTAAGAAAACAAGGTCAGGGTCGGATCCTAGGGTCATGGCTGTGAAATTAGTATAAAAGCTGGAGAGCTGGTCTGAGCCAACAAGAGATACAAGTGCTCTTCGCTGTGAGGACTACCTACTATACTTCTGGGAAGCACAGGATTGGACTGTGTAAGTGTATACTTTGGATTATTCTATCTGGCTGCAGCACACCTTGGGGCTTAGCTCCAGCATCTTTCATGGAGTTTTCGTATTTTGTTAGTACTTCAAGGAGACCTTAACCCACTGTTGTAACCTTGGAGATCTTATATTCACATGTATATTGACAATTGGGATTGACACTTTATTATTGGACTTATAATCATTTGTAAAAGTGGACTTGGAGAATATCTACTGTAATAAAGCAATGAACTTTATGACGGCTTCGAGTGTTGTAAGGTCATTGGGAGATGAACTCCCCTCTGCCCTTCCTCTACCACTAGTTCTCTAGACAGACTCAAAAACACATCTCCCCAAGATTACATTGAGCTAGCTCCCTCAACTGACATTCGTTCACCTGGTGGAGAATACTAGTAGTGCACACTACTTAGTTCATGAGTGGCGTGCCATTTCCTCATCCTCCAGCACCGCCGTTCTTTGACCCTCCATGTGAATTGGGTGCTGAATCCTCCAGCCGTGTGCGGCAGGGTGAGAAAGATACATCAAGTAAGCAAGTCGCAGCAGGATCTTTGCACCACACCAAGGACTGTGATGTACTTGCTGGATTTGGCCAGTCCGGTAGGAAAACTCGGTCCGGTGGAGCGGCTGATCCTGTAGCATTGGATGATCGTAACAAAGACGTTATTGACGAAAGGATTCATGGTATACACAGGTGGAAATTTACCACACCCAGTGACAGTGGCTCCCTGATACCTAGTCAGTTTAGGGAGTCAAGCCCAGGTAAAACCGACCTAGAAGACCCACGAGCGCTCATTACGGGAATTCTAGGTACGGCCAGGTCAGGCAGGGAAGCAGGCTACCCAACGGCCTTGACAGAGGGGCCTGATCAACCTGGCGTGGCGTCTCCAATCGACGGCGCGGGCCCCAGCGGCGCTACATCGGACCAGGTCCTCACAGCCCGACTACACACCGATGTAGCTAGTGACTCCAATGTAGACCATAGTCAGGACGAAGTCAACCTTCTACCTGAGAGCCCTTTGAGCTCAGATAATAATTCAACCGCGGTTCATGCAAAACGATCTGCTATTAATTTTGATGAAACACCATTGGATCACTCAATACATTCTCATAATTTAGAAAATACCAAAAGGAAATTGCACTACAATATACAGTATCAGGAGGGAGTTAACAAGGGGCAGTCAGAGGAAGAATCAGAAGAGGAACAGGTGCTATCAGAGGAGGAACAAGAACAATCGGACATAGACGATCAGGACCAAGGTCAACAGGACGCACGGAATCAAGGTCAGGTCAACATACAAAATCAAGATCAGCAGAACCCTAATCTAGGAATCAACCCACCAATCGACATGGCGGTGCCACCAATAAAACCCCCTATATTCAATGGCTCTACAGGAGAGAAGCCAGAAACATATTTCGAGGAGCTGGATGCTGTTGCTGACTTGTACACCTGGGATGCACCTAAGAAGCTGATGATGGCAAAGCATGGGCTGAAAGGAATAGCAGCAGATTGGGTTAAAACACTGGCAGATGACAAGAAGGATACCTATGCCCATTTGAAGGAAGCTGTGGTGGACATCTTCGAGGACAAACGAACATCATGGCAGAAGCACAGGGATTTTTTCTCACTAAAACAGGAAAAGGATGAGTCTATCCTGGATTTTGCAGGCACCCTAAGGAAGCACCAGGTAGCTGGTGATGTGGCTCCAGAACTGGTGCTAGCAGTATTCATAGGTGGAACCTCTCCTGCAGTTTCAAGGGAACTTGCTAGGACAGATGTGAAGACCATTGAAGAAGCCATTAGGGTTGCGTCACGCCTGGAATCATTGGACAAGAAAGTACCAAAGGCCTCAGCAGCAGTATTGGAGGCTTCTGCTAATACACAAGTGGATGATCGTATCGATCAACTGTTGGCAGCCCTGGAGGTTGCTGAAGACAAGCAACAGACAAGTCCGTCTGGAGGTCAGAAGTACAACACACCCAGCAGGAATTACAATCCAAATGGAATAGCAGCAGATTGGGTTAAAACACTATTTCAGAAACCAGAACCCGAGACCTTTCTACCCGAACAGGGGCCAGTCCTTTGGTTACCAGGGATGGTCCAATAGAGGACAGTGGCAGAGCGGTCCAAGAAACCAAGCTTACCAACGACCTCGCTTTTACCCACAAACTGGAAGAACCAATATGCAACAGGCTGCAGTCCAGCAACCAAGTCAGCAAATGCAGGTAAATGCAGGAAGGGGTAGACAGGGAAACCAGTACCGCCCAGGTGGAAGAGCTGAAATTGGAGAAGATAATCGTAAATACTGCACAGTTCATGAGATGTATGGACACAGTACAGATGCATGCAGCTGGCTCCGTAACAAAATGGGCGAGATGAGAGCCACAGGTCAAGCACCAAGGACAGGTGGTAAAACACCAGGAAACAACCAGCAGGGAAACTAAGTGGCTGGTCCGTGCCGCCTATCACGACTACGCTGCATTCTATGGGCGGACCAGCTAATGACAAACTTAGCAGCGAACCATTGTTTTTGACCATCAACCTGAGTGGGAGAGAAAAATCAGCATTCCTTGACACAGGAGCCAGTGACTGCTTCATTTCAAAAAGGTATAAACAATCACTACCGGAAGAATGTATAGTTGAAACACTTGATACAAATGTGAAGGTGAATATGGCAGATGGTAACAGCACAGAGATATCAGAAACTGCAAGGTTAAAATTCATGGTAGAAGGAGCACGGTTATACTTCAACTTCCATGTCATGGAAAATCTCTGCCATGATGTCATGATTGGTAGGAACCTACTAGAAGCACTCCATGCAGATATGAAAATGGGAGATAGGAAAGTAGAGATTTTCAAAGGAAATCCAGTGTCCAGCACTGAAAATGAGAAAATAATGCCTATGCAGGAGAAAATCATAACAGTCTTGCCATGGAGGCACATACCAGGAGAACAAAATGAACCAGTGATATGCGAACCATCAGGACTGGCACCTTTATGTGTGGAAAGCTGTGTTAATCAGTTGGGACAAGCATGGTGGATGAAGATTATGAACTGCACTGACCACCCCATCATCTTGGGAAAGGATGA
Organism: Acholoe squamosa; assembly: GCA_949317995.1. Lineage (NCBI taxonomy): Eukaryota > Metazoa > Annelida > Polychaeta > Phyllodocida > Polynoidae > Acholoe > Acholoe squamosa. Next base: position 48,422,706 of record OX439037.1, read on the forward strand.
TGTCCTAGCCTATGCATGTAAAGGTAAGGTGCCAGGTCTCAATCTTGAAGAATTACCTGACTTTCTAAGAGTACATCACCAACAAAAACTTGGGATACCAGTCGAGGTATGTCACATGGCAGTTGACTTTGTAAAATCTTTAACCATCGATCAAATAGAAGATCCAAAAGGGATTGTGACAAAAGAAGAAAAGATAAAACAGATTGACTTGAGTGATTCCTGCCTGAATGACTCCCAAAAGGAACAATTCATTGACATGCTGCTACGAAACAAGGGCAGCCTTGCCTTTGAGATGTCTGAGCTTGGACATTGTAAAATTGCCCCAATGAAAATCAGGGTTGATGACTCTAAGGGAATAGCCTACACAAGACCATACAGGTACTCACCACAGAAGATGGAAATAATAGATGAACAGGTTAAACAGCTGCTGGACCTGGGAGTGATAGAACCAAGTGAATCAGCATGGCGAAGCCCCCTCGTAGTGGCTTACAAAAAGAATGGAAAACCCAGGCTCTGCACAGATTACAGATGGCTTAACTCCATTACATACAAGGACAAGTTTCCTATGCCTACAGCAAGATCTTTATTCCTCTTCATGGCATACAAAAAACCCATCATGTTTACAGCACTCGATCTCCTCAGCGGATACCATCAAGTTGAGATAGACAAAGAGTCAAGAGAGTACACAGCATTTGAAACACCTACAGGAGTCTACCAATACCGACGAGTAGCATTTGGCCTTTGTGGAGCACCATGGCAGTTCACCAAGGTCATGTCTATGGCATTAAAAGGCCTCATACCGCGAACATGTCTTGCCTACCTGGATGACATAATAATCTACGACCAAACATTCGAGGAACACCTGAAGAATGTCCAACTTGTTCTAAAAGCACTGGCAAAAGCAGACTTAAAAATCAAACCTGAAAAATGTGATTGGTGCAAGGACAGAATCAACTACTTGGGACATATCATCAGCAAGGAAGGTCTTGAAACTCAACCTAGGATCATTAAAAAGGTCAAGGCAGTGAAAAGGCCAAAGAATGTTAAAGCTGTGAAATCATTCCTGGGATTGTGCAATTACTATCGCGGCTTCATCCCGGGATTTGCCAAGGCATCTGTCCCCCTGAACAAGTTGCTTCAAAAACATGCAAAGTTTGAATGGACTGATAAGTGTGAAGCATCATTTCAAGAGATCCAGACAAAACTGACTTCACCACCACTGCTGATACACCCAGAGATAGGTGGACATTTCATAGTGCTAACAGACGCATCAGATCGTGCTTGTGGCGCTGCAATCTGCCACAACATCGACGATCTATACAGACCGATCTTATATTTTGGGTACACTATGAATGGGGCAGAACTCAACTACACCGTGACTGAAAAGGAAGCCCTAGCCGTAGTAAAAACACTGAAAACATATGAGGATATGTTACAGGGAGGAAAAGTGACTGTGATAACAGACCACAAGCCATTGATATCATTGCTGATGCAAGCTCACAAGGCTCCCTCGAAACGTCTGAAGAGATGGGCGTTGTCACTATCTGACTTTGACCTGGAAATAAACTACGAGCCAGGAGCAACTCACTACCTACCAGACTACCTGTCCCGTGTACAAGACGACGAGGAAAATAGCGACGAGGAAGAATTTGAACCAGATGTGGGATGCGAAGTGTTCAACATGGAAACCAATCAGGAAATAAGCACGGAAAGACTGATGAGAGCTCAGCGCGATGATCCAACCTGCAATCAGATGATTGAATATCTGGAAGACGAGATTTTTCCCGACGATTGGGAGGAAGCCAAAGCTGTTATGATTAAGTCAGAATTCATGGGAATGATGGAACCAGGACTCTTGGTAAAATTCTCAGTGCCACGCAAAAAGAAAAGGGGACAATTCACAGAGGTCAGCGGCAGAATCGTTGTCCCAAAGGAACTACAACAAAGGGTACTCAAGATTCTACATGACGATATAATAACTGGTGGACATGTAGGCACAGCTGCCCTGTGCGGCAAAGTGACATCTAAATATTACTGGAAGAACTTACATGAGGACATTTCAGAATACGTCAGAAAATGCGAAACCTGCGCACTAAGGAAAAGAGCTCCTCACTTCAAAGCAGCTGCTAAAAGTTGGGATACACCAGATTACCCGTGGCAGCAAGTGCAGGTGGACTTCATAGGACCATTAAAAACAGCCGCGGATGGATCAAAATATATAATGACATTCGTGGACTTGTTGACAGGATATCCTGAAGCATTCTGCACAGAGGATTCGACAGCAGTCACAGGAGCTGACCTGTTTCTGAAGAACATCATCTGTAGATATGGAAAAGTCGAGCGCATTCACTCTGACAGAGGCCCGACATTCATATCAAAAATCTTCCATGAAATAACAAAGCGACTTAATTGCCGCCACAGCATGACAAGTGCAAGAATGCCAACCGGAAATGCGAGAGTTGAAAGGATGCATAAAAGCCTCGAGAACATCATTGCATGCTACATCGATGATGGACATGACATGTGGCCAGATTTGGTCCCAATAGCCCTATGGACGATCCGATCCACCACCAGTGGCAGAACGGGATTTTCCCCCTACACACTGTTGTTCGGACGCGACACAAGAGCCATGGGCCTACCTGACAACAGACCAACGCCTACAACTCTCTCGGATTCAGAATGGTTCCTTAGGACAAAAGACAACATCAAACAATTCAAGAAATTGGCTAAGGCATACACAGGTGAGTATGAGGAAAATCTGAGAAAAAGATTAGATACAGGAAAACGACCTGTAGACTTCAATGAAGGAGATCTCGTCTATGTGTATGACCCTACATGCTCTGCAAACCGAGTTTCGAAATTTGCTGACAGATACAAAGGTCCCTACCGTATAGAAGAAGTGAAGGACGACCACCTGGTGCGCGTAGTGTCCGTGGCAACGGGCATTGAAATACCACACTTCATGAATATACAGAAGCTCAAACGGTGTTATAAAACATGGGCCCCAGCGATAGCAGAGGAAAATGATATAAATGAAGAAGGAAAAGAAGCTCCTGAAGAAGTAGAAGAAGAAGTAGAGGAAGAAGTGGCAGAAGTAGAAGAAAAAGCGGAAGGGAAAGAAGCACAAAAAGAAGAAAATGAAGTCTCTCCACGAGACGCCCGCCCTGGAAGAAAGAAAGGTCCCCACGGGACAATACACAAAGACGCTGACGTGCAACGTACACAAAGCTATGAGAATACAAATGAGAATGAAAATGAAAGGGCTATCCTGGACAACCAGTCCGTCAGCGACGACGCCTCACGAATTTACAAGAAGCAGTCAGCGGCTCATGCCCGCAAGAATTCCTCGACGCCAAAACAGGCTCAGGAAAATAGCTGCGTGAAACCTTCCCTAAGGAGTAGTCGACTTAGGGCAGCAGCCCGTCCCTCTATGCACTGGACCGATTCAGACGGAGAGGATGATGATGATTTTATCGCAATATAATTATTGAATCAGTACCTGGTAAACCCAACAGTTGGGAGTTGGTACAGAGGACGCAAACGCCATGCGAATATGCAGGGGTTCTAAAGGTTTCACTATATTATTATTTAAAAGCCATAAGCTTATAGCACTTCATGGCTAAGAAGGGGACAAACACAATTCCCCAATTTACTGGTGCATATAGGAAAGTAACACCACACATATAAAAAGTGTCAAAAGACTAAGATGGAATGGGCTCCAATTTACGGTATCATTGCTACCTAGCAAATAAGTATTATTGACAGGGGTCTGATAAAATTCAAGGAAAATGAGTTGCAGCGGAAACTATGCATTTAACCTATATTATTACCCAAACCATTTTTCACACACACCAGACAAGAGGGAATAGTTTGATTCTTCTAGAGTGACAGATATGCAGTGCTTTTCACGGGCCCCCGGCGCCCATCCCTACTGACAGGCACCACACAAAAGAAAACAAGATTCACCAAACTTCCTGACACGTTTTGCTCTGTATCTCCGGTAATAAACCTCGCTCAGTCTTCTAACAAACATCATTGGAAAGAGAATTGTCTAAGGAAGAGAATGAGACCCATTACAGGTCTGTATTCTTAGGATAAGGTGGTGTTTTGGCCATCGACGGCCGAAAATCGGCACTCGGCGACCAACTTTCCCAAACGTTTTGGCCTGTTTCTCAGCTCCTATCGCTCTCTCAGAGCTCTAATAAACCTTTTTGGAAAGCTGACGTTGTGGGGAACCCGGAAAACTAAGTTTCATTGCCAGATTCCAACTAAAACATGGTTATTTTTAAGGAAAACCGGCCGAGATCGGCACTCGGCGAGCGTGAAAATGGTTTGTTTTGTCACTCACTCCAGCCTGTCAGCTGGACTCCCTACCTAGTACCGGTAGGTTGCCTTGTCCGCACGGGTGAGCGACTTTTGAAACTGGGGTTCCTGGTCCCCAGGAGGGAGATTTTCACTAAACTTGAACAAAACAAACATACCTGAGTTGGATTGAAGGCCCGATTGGCCTCCGGACGGGCCAAAAACACCAGAAATAGGCCCTGTGGCATCGTGGGAGGCTGTTTTGCAGCCTTCCGGAAGGTCCGGTCGGCCATCTTGGCCTCCGCAGTGAATATTTACATTCGCTTGTGCTTGGTGTGTCAGTGTACGGTCGCCAGGTACCAGCGAAAACCCATGGCCTTCCTGGTGGGGCAAAACAAGTTTTTAAACAATGATTTGAGGCTAAATTGGCCTCCCCTAAGTCCCCCAGAACCATCAGCAACACAGAGAAAGGTAATTATGACACCATGATATAACTTACTGAATGCTACCTGTCTCTGGGGGCCCAGTATGTGAACCAGACTGCTGAGGAGTGGAGCTGGGTTCCCCAGGGTGAAAACAAAAACAAAGGCCTAGTTAGGTTAAACATGTCACAATGAAAAAAAAATAGACAGAATATTAACAGTACAGAGAGACACGCCTACCTGTATCAGTGTCTTTTCAGTCCCGAATTGGACGACAAAGGCTGCAAAGGAGACAAACATGTATAAGAATATGATATTTAAAAAAAAATAATTCATGCACAAAGCACAGGCAGGCAGGCAGAGTTAGTGTTAGCATAACAAGGGGTGCACAAAACAGTGGTGTTTTATTTTATAGGGCCTGATGGCCTTGAACTGAAACCAGGGTTGAGTTCCCAGCAGCCTCTGGGTGTCCTTGGCCTTGGTGTGGCCCTGAACTTGCTGAGGCACCCTGGGATGGGTGGGTTAAGGTTTCCTCCCCATGCCAGGTGCTGGCTCTTACTCCAGACGGCAGGCCTGGAGTGAGATGCAAAGTAGGGGTCAGGCTGTCTGGAGGCTGAGGGTGAAGGTTGTGAGCACCACATGGAGGCTGAAAGGTGAAGGTTGTGAGCAGTGTCATGGCCATCATGATGGGGTGAAGGTCTCTTTTGGTATATATGTGCTAGACTTCTCCTTCTTGCTTCAGTCCTCAGGACACATCCATAGGAGTACCTGTTGCTGGATACCACTGCGAGGCCACCCTGGAGCTCTGCTGACTCTGCACAGCAAGACACTACCTCTGGCACAATACAGGAAACTTATCTCAATGTCTTTGGACCATCTACCATTGCTGCTTGCTTTTTGTGGAGGACTGCTCTTTGTGTGCATTCTTTCATGCTGCAAGCATTTATTTGAGGAACCTGGTTTTGCTGGGGATGGAGATACACCTACCTCAAGCTCCGGTTAGTCTGTCATAGGCTGCTGGATGTGTGTCTATACCTGGGAACACACTGCTTACTGCGTTTAACATCCTTCCTGAAGTAAGTGTGCATTGACAGTTTGGACCTACCATATACCTGTTGTGACTTCGGGCAGGGGCTGGCTGCCATGTAAAGCGGCCCCACTGGCTCAGACTCACTCTAAAGGACATATACTTATTATAAGAATTGTGTTTAAACTTTGAAAACTGACATTCTGATTTACTATCATGGAGGAACTTACAAGAGCCATGTCAGAAACACTCTCCACTATAAACTCTGTTCTTGCTGAAGTACGAGTAGACCGCTTGGAAAGGGACCAGGAGCAGAGGGAGAACAGGAGGATTCTACGTGCTATCGCCAAAGCAGTTGGTGCCAACATTGGTCCTGTGAGTGATTCCAGTGACATGGGGAAGTCCTCTGGCACCTGCCTGACTTCTGAAAGTGAGTTCGATTACTCTGTGTATGACTTTCTTACTTCAAAGTAGTTCAGACGCTGTGATAAATTTCCATATCATTGATGGAAGGAAGGAAGGTAATCGATGAAGTGATTACCATATACATGCGTGCTGGGGAAGTTGTCATTACAAGGTGAAACCATTTGATAAAAAGGAATGCAACTCTGCAGGGATTGACTATGGACTTTATCTCAGAAAGCTATCTAAAACATTTATCGGCAACCACATTCAAAATTGTAAAATGTCATTGTTTGTTGTAATAATACTCCAGGACTCTAGTAAAATACATGTGTGCACTGTGTGTGGGCAGATGTTTGATATGAAACAAGAAGTTGTGTGGCACCTACAGTTGTGCCACCCTCACCTGGGAGTTTATTGTCAAACATGTAAAGTAGCCTATGCGACATCTTACAATCTTAAACACCACTACACATCATTGTCGCATTGCACCAGCCTATTGGGATTATTTTTTTTTTACCTAATACAGTGTTGGTTGTGACAGAATAATCATGAGCAAGGACAGTTCTAGCATTACTATTCCCCTTAAGGCACCCTTAGACAAGTTTGACTATACATTCAAAAATGATCCCTTCCATGCGGAAATTATGGAGGATCTGCACATCGGTGACACTAGTGATGATGAAGCTGATCACCCCACCTACCAGGAAGTACAGAACATGATGATAAGATTTATTCAGTCACAGAGGACAACCAGGGGTGGTAGAAAAGCATAGGTTGGATATGGCAGTTATTCCTGACAGAAAATTGTTTTTGCCAGGATGAAAGACACTGGTTTTTCCTACGGACCTATTCCTCTCATCATTGTAATAGCTGAGTCAGATGATGAGGATTGAGGTTTAACATTCAATTACTGTTGCATTATAGTAGAGACTTTGGTACACCCATGCACCTGCCATGGAAACAATAATGAGTGCGACTGGCCCATGTGCCAATGCGGCCAATTTACATATTTATGATTTGGACAGTGCTCTTAGTATCTGTTATGTTCCTGTAATTACTGAGGGTCATATTTTTGCAGTTGGTGAACCCAGACCCTCCACGGCTGGAATATACATTAACGTTTTTCCTATGGACAATGCCAGCAGAACAATTATTACCATCCCATACCACTGGCGAGGGCCATGTCCTGGGGCGCGCATGATATCATTGACTGATGTGTGCTGCTGTCCTGGTTGTGTATATGGAGTTGCGGCAGAGGCAGCCTCAATCTACCCACTCCCATTGGACACATACAGCTGGGAGCGAGCGGTGCACTATAATCACTAAAAAGGGAAGATGGGGAGTGAAATTTCTACCTGTTTCACACCCAGCCGCAGGGACCAGAATAGCCCTACAATTAAAATGTGTAAGGTGGACCTGGCTGCCCGCACAGGAAGGCGCTCAGTCTCCAGGAAACCCCTGCGGAGGGTGTATCTGGGGCCACAATATGTGCATGACAACAGAACCGTGGCTACACAGCCCCCACTACATCTCCTGAAGGAGCAAACAGCTAAGTGTTAATAATAAGAAAAAAATAAGAAAAAAAAAACTTTCCATGACAGTGGTATTGTGGGACTGCTGTGATTGACATGCCTTCCCTAAAAGTAGTAACATTTGCCATTGGTGAAAGGCATGATGGTCTGTGATAGTAAATATGCCACAGTTTGTGAGCTCTTCCTGTCATGGCAAAATTATACATCTGCATGCAGGCTGTTCTGCTCCAGGGATACACACTGTTTCAACTCCGTTTGTGGCTCCCCGGTGTTATGAAAAATCCAGGTCTGGCATGTCTGGATAACAGTAGCTGGATGCATCGTTCATAAATGCCATCATGTCAGACGGAATATTCGATGAACCATCATTTGCTCCTTGATCATCATCAGACATGGTTATGTCATCTGACAAAGGTGGATGGACTGGCATCATGGGGTCACCTCTGATGTCATCCTGAACCATGCCGTCGCCGGTGGCTCCCCTGGGCTGTCATATTAAATGATGTCCCCGTAGCTACAAGCCACTCACCATCGGACATATAATGCGCTACCGGTAATTTGACCTTATTGGATACCTGACATAAAGCCTCAATTTTACATGCATCTCTTTCATACAAAGCTAGTGTACAATAAGAATGTCTATTGGTCTCTTGTATGGCAGACGTGAGAGAACAATACTTGATGTCCCTCTGTGAACATTCCAACTGGTCCTCCAAGGTCAGAACCACATATTGCCTTCCATCCTTAGAGATGGCAAAATTATGAAATTCCAATTCATAGGCCGCAGTCAATCGGTGCCAGAATACGGCACTGGAAGTTCCAGGGCTTCCATGACTCTCAATTTTCGGGACACATCTAACAATGGTACCTCAATTCCCACCAAGAGGGTACTATCCAATGCCACAGTGTTGGTAGTGAGCACTTTATAATAATAAAAAGGCCTCTCTCTAGGATCCTGTGGTAACATCAATCCAGGTGGTAACTCCAACTCGACCCCTTTTAATATTTGTACCAACTCCGGGGCGGGCAATATGGTGGGTGTCAGTTTCTGATCCGCCAATTGATCCACCTTCCTAAAAAGTTCATTCTTCAAATCTGACTCTGCCGACATCAAGTCCCTCAATCTTCCCAGATTAGTTCTCATCTGGCCGCTGGTAATAACAAATTTTCTCAAGGGAATTACCTCAGACTCAAAGGCACTCACTAATTTTCCCAGTGTTTCAATAATTTGGTTTATCTTCACACGATTTTCCTGAACTTCCATTCTGGTCACGTTAACCATCAATAGATTATCCTTCAATACTGATCTCAACACTTCTTGATTTTGTCGTAGATGCCCAATTTCGGCTCTCAGTCAGTAGGTCGAAAATATACTAAAAATGGATGTTATTCCTGCCAGACCTCCTAAAATGGCTCCTATCACTCTTTTAGGGTGTCTAGGACTTTGGGTAACCATTCGGCTATCTTCCAACTCACTATGTCCGATTTTCTTTAATTCCTGAAAATCTTGCCAGTTTTTGTCATGTATGCTCTGTAGCACAGTTAATTCACACATTTGCTCTTCTAATATGCTATGATATTTGTACAGGGTCAGTTCTATGGGCCGCCAGCCCTTACTGAAGTAGTTCTGATTTTTAGTTACTACTTGATTTCTAAAGGCTCCACTATCATGCAATCTTCGAAAATACGGCATAGCTCTCTGGGCCTTATCCACAGCGGCGCTGATAGTCTTGTTAGTGAACAACAAATACCTCTCATACATGGTCAAATCCAACACTAACCCTATTATCCACTGGGACCTGGTGGTATGTACAGCAGCCTTTTGTCTGAAGAATACATGTTCCACACTCAACTTTGGAGATGTAGTCTCAACTCCAGTGATGCTTGCAATCATGCAAATCGGCACTATCCCAACAATCCTCATTTTGCTATATTTTGTCAATGTCTCGTTACATGTCATGAAGTGAGGTAACAGGAGTCCAGACAATTCAGTTGATGATCCAGCTTTATTGTAAGATTGGCATGATGAGTAACTGATACAGTGTACAATGTAGTACTCGCCAGTCTGACCAAGCTATATCCTAAGCCAAGGCACCTGAGTGTCGTAGGGTCTAGGTTGGAGAAAAATAAGATGCTGAGGCTTGATCCTGACCAGGTTATATAGTCAGGAGCAAGCCCAGATGACGTCGTGTCTATTTCTGTACTTTCTATTTTTAGTATAGGGAGCGACTCAAATATGCTGAGTCGGTGATTCTGCTCAGTCCCAATCTGTGGTAGGAGGGGTGAGCTGCTCCTATTGGCTAGGTGAATCTAAAAATAGTTGGGTTCTCCAGTGGGGGATCCACAGGAGGGAGCCTGGGGATTTCCCACTGGAGGAGGGCAGGTGTGAACTCTTCACCCTGCTAAGCTAAAAATAGGTTGACCTTGGTTTGAACTAGGGGGTAGCTTGGCCAGTTTGGTTTGAGTATGTCGTTCATAATTATAATACATAGAATAGTCCATTGACATATCCCCACATTCCCACTCATCTCTGCATGAGGTTAAAGGGAGTATAATTATAAGGAATGAGAGTCTATATCAAGTCCATTGACATGCTCAAGTATAAAATGTGAAATAGGGGGCTGAGAAGATGTTCAGCGCTGGGTAAAAATTGATATTACCAAGTTTCTTGTGAAAAGGGGGTACAATATTTGGTTCTACCGGTAGTAGTTGGTACAAAACATAGGAGCTTGGATAACAACTGATATTTTTCTTAGCTAAAACTACTTGAACTTGCATCCTCTCAATTGAGGCAAACTCTATGAACTAACTCAAAATAATCTGGCTTGAGCACCACAAAAATAAATGCTAAGGATACTAAGACTGCTCTGGCTGAGCAGGGTGGTAGGGACATGACTAGATCTGTCCTGTGCATCATACATTTGTCAAAATACATTTTCTATATCCAGTATAAAAATATACGGTATAAAATTACAAATACATCAGTGGTATAAAAGCACAGATTGTTTAAAAGAGGTTTTAAATAAGGTGAAAATATGTACATGCTGTCCTTACATACAAGGTTTTAACAAATAAGTTAATGATTGAGCTGGGCAGTAGTGGTATCGCTGCTAAGCTACTTATATGGGCGAGGTGACGATCATCAGTGACATACAGTGAGATGTGACCGAAGATCTCTTTTGGACTAGCTTGTACATAAAATAATTGAAAACACAAACTTGCATGCAAGGAGAAACTGTTCACCCAGAGCCGAGAGGTTGGTGAAAATGTGAAATTTCTAAAAAAAATTTAGGATTTTTGGAAAAGGGGGCATTTGGCCCGAGGTAGTTGTCACTTGTTACTTTTGGGGTTGAAAGGCTTGCCGAGGTGGCATTCTGTAGAATTTTAGTAGTGGAAATTACAGGCTCTGGATGTTCAACTTCTTGAGACAATAAATATTTCAAAACATTTTTCACACATGGTTTTCTACTGAGGCTAAAACCCATAAATACAATGACATGGTTGGGCTTGAAAAGAGAGATGGGGGCTCTGTGGCACCTGAAAGCTAGGGTTGATCTGCCAGCCAGGTCAACTCTAAGCTTACACAGAGTTTTTACAAGTAAATGTATGGTGGTTTATTGGTTAAGATGGTACAAGATGAGTTTGGTTTTATTTTACAATCGTGGAGAAATCGTTTAAACCTTGCAGATCGAATTAAAGATCACATACAAATGAAAGCGGTACTGTGGTTCTTGGGGGGGGGTGTTTTAAATTGTGTCCCTACAATCGAAAAATATGGAAAGGAAGGTAAGAATAACACTGATTTGTAATTGAATTCGGAGGGGTTTACATGACTTTCTGAATATTAATGTTTCCATGGTTTACTGTCTCCAGCACTGACACTGGAGGGGGGTAGGTTAGGGTGGGGTCTGGGGATTCTTATGTAGAATCTGCCTCTTGCCCACTTCCTTCTGAGTGCCACTCTTTTTATGGGAGTGCTGGGGTCTAAATCTATGTCTCTAAAATCTTCTTCCACCGAGGCCAGGTTGCCTGGTTCGGCAGAAGTAGAGGTTGAAGAATCAGAGTCTTCAGACTTGGAGCCATTGTCATTTTTGTTGTCCTGGTGATCTAGGTTTGAGGTGCTATTGGTGAAGGTGGTGGTGGTGTAGTGTCTCTGGGATACTAGAGGTCTGAACTTGATGCCTGTGTAGGAGCAGGGGCAGACAAAACCCTCAGGGGTGCTGGAGCACAGTCTGCATCCTGCTATTAGGCATTTTGGCCTTGCTGGGGTGCGGTTGTTGTAGCGGGCCTCTGGGATGGGGGTGTCGGCCCTTCTGCTGCGTGTATTTCCGCTGCCGCCATTAGGGTTCGTTCCTCCTGAGTTTTGAGGGTAACTGGTTTCCTGACCTGGGTATTTTCCGGCTGAGGAGGTGTCTGGTCTTTCAGGGCCGGCTTCGTCGGGGTTGGACTGGTCCCAGTCATCTCGTGTTGACCTGTTCAGAAGACAATATAGAGCAGAGAAAACAAGGCATTAGAGGCCGTGTCAGGGCTGTATGGTTCACAATCAGGTCCGCAATAATACTAAGATTAACCCATGGTGCTAAATTTTAGTCAAGTCAACACTTAGGAGTACCATACAGAAGCAAAGGTTTAGGTTTGGAGCTAGGCGGGAGGCCGTATCCAAGGACTCTATGTTGATTTCAATGCTACACACCTGGTGGCGCCAGCGGACGGTCGCTGGGCTGTACGCTGCTCCGTCTCGGATTTTAGTTCGGAAAAATAACACCAAGAGGCGCCACTGCGCCAGCGTCTGTACAGCGTTTGATTAATGTATGGGATTTACGTTAAGGCCTATGAGTTTACGGTAAATGAGAGATGTAGACTTGCACCAACCCTTCAGGGTTGAGATGGGTCTGGGGGGGGTCTCGAAAATTTTCATGGCTGGGTGGTGTGACGATGAAATCTTGAAGGATTTGCCTGGGTTTGGGTTCGAAAGTTAGGTTTGAAAAACGACTTGATTTTTCTGCGGCTAGGCCTAGTATAAAAGGCGATGAATTGCATTATGATGTCATAGGCTGTAGAAATTTTGAAGCGGGCAGATCGTGGTTAAGATTTGAGAGATTTGGAGCTCGAAAAGAAACGCAGAAAAAGGAGACATGTTGCTGAGCGTGAGCTGGGTGGTTATGCCCTCTGGGGCTCTGTTCTGCCTGGCTTACTACATGTGGCCACTGGGGTGAGTACGTGGGGACTTTTCTAGAGGAATTTTTGGCTTCGATTTTTGGGGAGGAAGGTTAGTAAAGTGAGGTCTCCGTGTTTGTTTCAGCTTTGTCTATGTGTGGGTCCACGTTTTTAACGGGCCTTACCGGTGTCGGGCCTTCAAGGGAGGCGATGGCCGAGGCGGCGGGGACACCGGAGAGTGCCTGTCTGGTACTGTGCTGAAGCCACTTAGATATGAGACAGGAGATAGACTGTTTAGAGAATGGGCGACGGTCTTCTTCGCATCAGGACTGTCTGTTGTCCTATAGTGCACGAATGCATCTGAGTGCATTGTGGGGCGGCGGGCAGTCAGGATGTGAAGAAGGAGTTGTCTATTGTCTTTATAAAACAATATACATATAATGTCAATCAGTCAAGTACCCAATCAAGGTATATCTAGACCAATTAATGGTACTTGACTGGTCTACAGCTATGGTGACCTTGCTCTGGTGTGCACCGTACTCCTATAATGCACTCAAGGTCACTTCTATCGTGCAGCAGAGCACTGCCAGCCGTTTTATAAACTTAGGTATTAAACAAGGTATGGGGCACCTCGGGAACAGGGATCCTTGGCATTGGCATTGGCCTTGAAGGTCCTTGGCCTTGGCATTGAAGGGAAAGCACCTTGACCTGGGACTGGCATAACCAGGCCATCCCATTGGACGGGTGTGACTTCTTGCCACTGATGGCCTTGACCTTTGGGCTGAGCTGAGCTGGGTCATGCACTTGGACTGGAAGGGAAAACACCTTGACCTAGGGGTGGCACAACCAAGCCACCTGATTGGACAAGTGTGACCTCTAGCCACAGAAGACATTGGCCTCTGGTCAACCCTCACCTTTAGTGACCTTCACCTTTGACGGGCCTTCCTTGACCTAGCTAGTAAGAAAACAAGGTCAGGGTCGGATCCTAGGGTCATGGCTGTGAAATTAGTATAAAAGCTGGAGAGCTGGTCTGAGCCAACAAGAGATACAAGTGCTCTTCGCTGTGAGGACTACCTACTATACTTCTGGGAAGCACAGGATTGGACTGTGTAAGTGTATACTTTGGATTATTCTATCTGGCTGCAGCACACCTTGGGGCTTAGCTCCAGCATCTTTCATGGAGTTTTCGTATTTTGTTAGTACTTCAAGGAGACCTTAACCCACTGTTGTAACCTTGGAGATCTTATATTCACATGTATATTGACAATTGGGATTGACACTTTATTATTGGACTTATAATCATTTGTAAAAGTGGACTTGGAGAATATCTACTGTAATAAAGCAATGAACTTTATGACGGCTTCGAGTGTTGTAAGGTCATTGGGAGATGAACTCCCCTCTGCCCTTCCTCTACCACTAGTTCTCTAGACAGACTCAAAAACACATCTCCCCAAGATTACATTGAGCTAGCTCCCTCAACTGACATTCGTTCACCTGGTGGAGAATACTAGTAGTGCACACTACTTAGTTCATGAGTGGCGTGCCATTTCCTCATCCTCCAGCACCGCCGTTCTTTGACCCTCCATGTGAATTGGGTGCTGAATCCTCCAGCCGTGTGCGGCAGGGTGAGAAAGATACATCAAGTAAGCAAGTCGCAGCAGGATCTTTGCACCACACCAAGGACTGTGATGTACTTGCTGGATTTGGCCAGTCCGGTAGGAAAACTCGGTCCGGTGGAGCGGCTGATCCTGTAGCATTGGATGATCGTAACAAAGACGTTATTGACGAAAGGATTCATGGTATACACAGGTGGAAATTTACCACACCCAGTGACAGTGGCTCCCTGATACCTAGTCAGTTTAGGGAGTCAAGCCCAGGTAAAACCGACCTAGAAGACCCACGAGCGCTCATTACGGGAATTCTAGGTACGGCCAGGTCAGGCAGGGAAGCAGGCTACCCAACGGCCTTGACAGAGGGGCCTGATCAACCTGGCGTGGCGTCTCCAATCGACGGCGCGGGCCCCAGCGGCGCTACATCGGACCAGGTCCTCACAGCCCGACTACACACCGATGTAGCTAGTGACTCCAATGTAGACCATAGTCAGGACGAAGTCAACCTTCTACCTGAGAGCCCTTTGAGCTCAGATAATAATTCAACCGCGGTTCATGCAAAACGATCTGCTATTAATTTTGATGAAACACCATTGGATCACTCAATACATTCTCATAATTTAGAAAATACCAAAAGGAAATTGCACTACAATATACAGTATCAGGAGGGAGTTAACAAGGGGCAGTCAGAGGAAGAATCAGAAGAGGAACAGGTGCTATCAGAGGAGGAACAAGAACAATCGGACATAGACGATCAGGACCAAGGTCAACAGGACGCACGGAATCAAGGTCAGGTCAACATACAAAATCAAGATCAGCAGAACCCTAATCTAGGAATCAACCCACCAATCGACATGGCGGTGCCACCAATAAAACCCCCTATATTCAATGGCTCTACAGGAGAGAAGCCAGAAACATATTTCGAGGAGCTGGATGCTGTTGCTGACTTGTACACCTGGGATGCACCTAAGAAGCTGATGATGGCAAAGCATGGGCTGAAAGGAATAGCAGCAGATTGGGTTAAAACACTGGCAGATGACAAGAAGGATACCTATGCCCATTTGAAGGAAGCTGTGGTGGACATCTTCGAGGACAAACGAACATCATGGCAGAAGCACAGGGATTTTTTCTCACTAAAACAGGAAAAGGATGAGTCTATCCTGGATTTTGCAGGCACCCTAAGGAAGCACCAGGTAGCTGGTGATGTGGCTCCAGAACTGGTGCTAGCAGTATTCATAGGTGGAACCTCTCCTGCAGTTTCAAGGGAACTTGCTAGGACAGATGTGAAGACCATTGAAGAAGCCATTAGGGTTGCGTCACGCCTGGAATCATTGGACAAGAAAGTACCAAAGGCCTCAGCAGCAGTATTGGAGGCTTCTGCTAATACACAAGTGGATGATCGTATCGATCAACTGTTGGCAGCCCTGGAGGTTGCTGAAGACAAGCAACAGACAAGTCCGTCTGGAGGTCAGAAGTACAACACACCCAGCAGGAATTACAATCCAAATGGAATAGCAGCAGATTGGGTTAAAACACTATTTCAGAAACCAGAACCCGAGACCTTTCTACCCGAACAGGGGCCAGTCCTTTGGTTACCAGGGATGGTCCAATAGAGGACAGTGGCAGAGCGGTCCAAGAAACCAAGCTTACCAACGACCTCGCTTTTACCCACAAACTGGAAGAACCAATATGCAACAGGCTGCAGTCCAGCAACCAAGTCAGCAAATGCAGGTAAATGCAGGAAGGGGTAGACAGGGAAACCAGTACCGCCCAGGTGGAAGAGCTGAAATTGGAGAAGATAATCGTAAATACTGCACAGTTCATGAGATGTATGGACACAGTACAGATGCATGCAGCTGGCTCCGTAACAAAATGGGCGAGATGAGAGCCACAGGTCAAGCACCAAGGACAGGTGGTAAAACACCAGGAAACAACCAGCAGGGAAACTAAGTGGCTGGTCCGTGCCGCCTATCACGACTACGCTGCATTCTATGGGCGGACCAGCTAATGACAAACTTAGCAGCGAACCATTGTTTTTGACCATCAACCTGAGTGGGAGAGAAAAATCAGCATTCCTTGACACAGGAGCCAGTGACTGCTTCATTTCAAAAAGGTATAAACAATCACTACCGGAAGAATGTATAGTTGAAACACTTGATACAAATGTGAAGGTGAATATGGCAGATGGTAACAGCACAGAGATATCAGAAACTGCAAGGTTAAAATTCATGGTAGAAGGAGCACGGTTATACTTCAACTTCCATGTCATGGAAAATCTCTGCCATGATGTCATGATTGGTAGGAACCTACTAGAAGCACTCCATGCAGATATGAAAATGGGAGATAGGAAAGTAGAGATTTTCAAAGGAAATCCAGTGTCCAGCACTGAAAATGAGAAAATAATGCCTATGCAGGAGAAAATCATAACAGTCTTGCCATGGAGGCACATACCAGGAGAACAAAATGAACCAGTGATATGCGAACCATCAGGACTGGCACCTTTATGTGTGGAAAGCTGTGTTAATCAGTTGGGACAAGCATGGTGGATGAAGATTATGAACTGCACTGACCACCCCATCATCTTGGGAAAGGATGATGTCCTAGCCTATGCATGTAAAGGTAAGGTGCCAGGTCTCAATCTTGAAGAATTACCTGACTTTCTAAGAGTACATCACCAACAAAAACTTGGGATACCAGTCGAGGTATGTCACATGGCAGTTGACTTTGTAAAATCTTTAACCATCGATCAAATAGAAGATCCAAAAGGGATTGTGACAAAAGAAGAAAAGATAAAACAGATTGACTTGAGTGATTCCTGCCTGAATGACTCCCAAAAGGAACAATTCATTGACATGCTGCTACGAAACAAGGGCAGCCTTGCCTTTGAGATGTCTGAGCTTGGACATTGTAAAATTGCCCCAATGAAAATCAGGGTTGATGACTCTAAGGGAATAGCCTACACAAGACCATACAGGTACTCACCACAGAAGATGGAAATAATAGATGAACAGGTTAAACAGCTGCTGGACCTGGGAGTGATAGAACCAAGTGAATCAGCATGGCGAAGCCCCCTCGTAGTGGCTTACAAAAAGAATGGAAAACCCAGGCTCTGCACAGATTACAGATGGCTTAACTCCATTACATACAAGGACAAGTTTCCTATGCCTACAGCAAGATCTTTATTCCTCTTCATGGCATACAAAAAACCCGTCATGTTTACAGCACTCGATCTCCTCAGCGGATACCATCAAGTTGAGATAGACAAAGAGTCAAGAGAGTACACAGCATTTGAAACACCTACAGGAGTCTACCAATACCGACGAGTAGCATTTGGCCTTTGTGGAGCACCATGGCAGTTCACCAAGGTCATGTCTATGGCATTAAAAGGCCTCATACCGCGAACATGTCTTGCCTACCTGGATGACATAATAATCTACGACCAAACATTCGAGGAACACCTGAAGAATGTCCAACTTGTTCTAAAAGCACTGGCAAAAGCAGACTTAAAAATCAAACCTGAAAAATGTGATTGGTGCAAGGACAGAATCAACTACTTGGGACATATCATCAGCAAGGAAGGTCTTGAAACTCAACCTAGGATCATTAAAAAGGTCAAGGCAGTGAAAAGGCCAAAGAATGTTAAAGCTGTGAAATCATTCCTGGGATTGTGCAATTACTATCGCGGCTTCATCCCGGGATTTGCCAAGGCATCTGTCCCCCTGAACAAGTTGCTTCAAAAACATGCAAAGTTTGAATGGACTGATAAGTGTGAAGCATCATTTCAAGAGATCCAGACAAAACTGACTTCACCACCACTGCTGATACACCCAGAGATAGGTGGACATTTCATAGTGCTAACAGACGCATCAGATCGTGCTTGTGGCGCTGCAATCTGCCACAACATCGACGATCTATACAGACCGATCTTATATTTTGGGTACACTATGAATGGGGCAGAACTCAACTACACCGTGACTGAAAAGGAAGCCCTAGCCGTAGTAAAAACACTGAAAACATATGAGGATATGTTACAGGGAGGAAAAGTGACTGTGATAACAGACCACAAGCCATTGATATCATTGCTGATGCAAGCTCACAAGGCTCCCTCGAAACGTCTGAAGAGATGGGCGTTGTCACTATCTGACTTTGACCTGGAAATAAACTACGAGCCAGGAGCAACTCACTACCTACCAGACTACCTGTCCCGTGTACAAGACGACGAGGAAAATAGCGACGAGGAAGAATTTGAACCAGATGTGGGATGCGAAGTGTTCAACATGGAAACCAATCAGGAAATAAGCACGGAAAGACTGATGAGAGCTCAGCGCGATGATCCAACCTGCAATCAGATGATTGAATATCTGGAAGACGAGATTTTTCCCGACGATTGGGAGGAAGCCAAAGCTGTTATGATTAAGTCAGAATTCATGGGAATGATGGAACCAGGACTCTTGGTAAAATTCTCAGTGCCACGCAAAAAGAAAAGGGGACAATTCACAGAGGTCAGCGGCAGAATCGTTGTCCCAAAGGAACTACAACAAAGGGTACTCAAGATTCTACATGACGATATAATAACTGGTGGACATGTAGGCACAGCTGCCCTGTGCGGCAAAGTGACATCTAAATATTACTGGAAGAACTTACATGAGGACATTTCAGAATACGTCAGAAAATGCGAAACCTGCGCACTAAGGAAAAGAGCTCCTCACTTCAAAGCAGCTGCTAAAAGTTGGGATACACCAGATTACCCGTGGCAGCAAGTGCAGGTGGACTTCATAGGACCATTAAAAACAGCCGCGGATGGATCAAAATATATAATGACATTCGTGGACTTGTTGACAGGATATCCTGAAGCATTCTGCACAGAGGATTCGACAGCAGTCACAGGAGCTGCCCTGTTTCTGAAGAACATCATCTGTAGATATGGAAAAGTCGAGCGCATTCACTCTGACAGAGGCCCGACATTCATATCAAAAATCTTCCATGAAATAACAAAGCGACTTAATTGCCGCCACAGCATGACAAGTGCAAGAATGCCAACCGGAAATGCGAGAGTTGAAAGGATGCATAAAAGCCTCGAGAACATCATTGCATGCTACATCGATGATGGACATGACATGTGGCCAGATTTGGTCCCAATAGCCCTATGGACGATCCGATCCACCACCAGTGGCAGAACGGGATTTTCCCCCTACACACTGTTGTTCGGACGCGACACAAGAGCCATGGGCCTACCTGACAACAGACCAACGCCTACAACTCTCTCGGATTCAGAATGGTTCCTTAGGACAAAAGACAACATCAAACAATTCAAGAAATTGGCTAAGGCATACACAGGTGAGTATGAGGAAAATCTGAGAAAAAGATTAGATACAGGAAAACGACCTGTAGACTTCAATGAAGGAGATCTCGTCTATGTGTATGACCCTACATGCTCTGCAAACCGAGTTTCGAAATTTGCTGACAGATACAAAGGTCCCTACCGTATAGAAGAAGTGAAGGACGACCACCTGGTGCGCGTAGTGTCCGTGGCAACGGGCATTGAAATACCACACTTCATGAATATACAGAAGCTCAAACGGTGTTATAAAACATGGGCCCCAGCGATAGCAGAGGAAAATGATATAAATGAAGAAGGAAAAGAAGCTCCTGAAGAAGTAGAAGAAGAAGTAGAGGAAGAAGTGGCAGAAGTAGAAGAAAAAGCGGAAGGGAAAGAAGCACAAAAAGAAGAAAATGAAGTCTCTCCACGAGACGCCCGCCCTGGAAGAAAGAAAGGTCCCCACGGGACAATACACAAAGACGCTGACGTGCAACGTACACAAAGCTATGAGAATACAAATGAGAATGAAAATGAAAGGGCTATCCTGGACAACCAGTCCGTCAGCGACGACGCCTCACGAATTTACAAGAAGCAGTCAGCGGCTCATGCCCGCAAGAATTCCTCGACGCCAAAACAGGCTCAGGAAAATAGCTGCGTGAAACCTTCCCTAAGGAGTAGTCGACTTAGGGCAGCAGCCCGTCCCTCTATGCACTGGACCGATTCAGACGGAGAGGATGATGATGATTTTATCGCAATATAATTATTGAATCAGTACCTGGTAAACCCAACAGTTGGGAGTTGGTACAGAGGACGCAAACGCCATGCGAATATGCAGGGGTTCTAAAGGTTTCACTATATTATTATTTAAAAGCCATAAGCTTATAGCACTTCATGGCTAAGAAGGGGACAAACACAATTCCCCAATTTACTGGTGCATATAGGAAAGTAACACCACACATATAAAAAGTGTCAAAAGACTAAGATGGAATGGGCTCCAATTTACGGTATCATTGCTACCTAGCAAATAAGTATTATTGACAGGGGTCTGATAAAATTCAAGGAAAATGAGTTGCAGCGGAAACTATGCATTTAACCTATATTATTACCCAAACCATTTTTCACACACACCAGACAAGAGGGAATAGTTTGATTCTTCTAGAGTGACAGATATGCAGTGCTTTTCACGGGCCCCCGGCGCCCATCCCTACTGACAGGCACCACACAAAAGAAAACAAGATTCACCAAACTTCCTGACACGTTTTGCTCTGTATCTCCGGTAATAAACCTCGCTCAGTCTTCTAACAAACATCATTGGAAAGAGAATTGTCTAAGGAAGAGAATGAGACCCATTACAGGTCTGTATTCTTAGGATAAGGTGGTGTTTTGGCCATCGACGGCCGAAAATCGGCACTCGGCGACCAACTTTCCCAAACGTTTTGGCCTGTTTCTCAGCTCCTATCGCTCTCTCAGAGCTCTAATAAACCTTTTTGGAAAGCTGACGTTGTGGGGAACCCGGAAAACTAAGTTTCATTGCCAGATTCCAACTAAAACATGGTTATTTTTAAGGAAAACCGGCCGAGATCGGCACTCGGCGAGCGTGAAAATGGTTTGTTTTGTCACTCACTCCAGCCTGTCAGCTGGACTCCCTACCTAGTACCGGTAGGTTGCCTTGTCCGCACGGGTGAGCGACTTTTGAAACTGGGGTTCCTGGTCCCCAGGAGGGAGATTTTCACTAAACTTGAACAAAACAAACATACCTGAGTTGGATTGAAGGCCCGATTGGCCTCCGGACGGGCCAAAAACACCAGAAATAGGCCCTGTGGCATCGTGGGAGGCTGTTTTGCAGCCTTCCGGAAGGTCCGGTCGGCCATCTTGGCCTCCGCAGTGAATATTTACATTCGCTTGTGCTTGGTGTGTCAGTGTACGGTCGCCAGGTACCAGCGAAAACCCATGGCCTTCCTGGTGGGGCAAAACAAGTTTTTAAACAATGATTTGAGGCTAAATTGGCCTCCCCTAAGTCCCCCAGAACCATCAGCAACACAGAGAAAGGTAATTATGACACCATGATATAACTTACTGAATGCTACCTGTCTCTGGGGGCCCAGTATGTGAACCAGACTGCTGAGGAGTGGAGCTGGGTTCCCCAGGGTGAAAACAAAAACAAAGGCCTAGTTAGGTTAAACATGTCACAATGAAAAAAAAATAGACAGAATATTAACAGTACAGAGAGACACGCCTACCTGTATCAGTGTCTTTTCAGTCCCGAATTGGACGACAAAGGCTGCAAAGGAGACAAACATGTATAAGAATATGATATTTAAAAAAAAATAATTCATGCACAAAGCACAGGCAGGCAGGCAGAGTTAGTGTTAGCATAACAAGGGGTGCACAAAACAGTGGTGTTTTATTTTATAGGGCCTGATGGCCTTGAACTGAAACCAGGGTTGAGTTCCCAGCAGCCTCTGGGTGTCCTTGGCCTTGGTGTGGCCCTGAACTTGCTGAGGCACCCTGGGATGGGTGGGTTAAGGTTTCCTCCCCATGCCAGGTGCTGGCTCTTACTCCAGACGGCAGGCCTGGAGTGAGATGCAAAGTAGGGGTCAGGCTGTCTGGAGGCTGAGGGTGAAGGTTGTGAGCACCACATGGAGGCTGAAAGGTGAAGGTTGTGAGCAGTGTCATGGCCATCATGATGGGGTGAAGGTCTCTTTTGGTATATATGTGCTAGACTTCTCCTTCTTGCTTCAGTCCTCAGGACACATCCATAGGAGTACCTGTTGCTGGATACCACTGCGAGGCCACCCTGGAGCTCTGCTGACTCTGCACAGCAAGACACTACCTCTGGCACAATACAGGAAACTTATCTCAATGTCTTTGGACCATCTACCATTGCTGCTTGCTTTTTGTGGAGGACTGCTCTTTGTGTGCATTCTTTCATGCTGCAAGCATTTATTTGAGGAACCTGGTTTTGCTGGGGATGGAGATACACCTACCTCAAGCTCCGGTTAGTCTGTCATAGGCTGCTGGATGTGTGTCTATACCTGGGAACACACTGCTTACTGCGTTTAACATCCTTCCTGAAGTAAGTGTGCATTGACAGTTTGGACCTACCATATACCTGTTGTGACTTCGGGCAGGGGCTGGCTGCCATGTAAAGCGGCCCCACTGGCTCAGACTCACTCTAAAGGACATATACTTATTATAAGAATTGTGTTTAAACTTTGAAAACTGACATTCTGATTTACTATCATGGAGGAACTTACAAGAGCCATGTCAGAAACACTCTCCACTATAAACTCTGTTCTTGCTGAAGTACGAGTAGACCGCTTGGAAAGGGACCAGGAGCAGAGGGAGAACAGGAGGATTCTACGTGCTATCGCCAAAGCAGTTGGTGCCAACATTGGTCCTGTGAGTGATTCCAGTGACATGGGGAAGTCCTCTGGCACCTGCCTGACTTCTGAAAGTGAGTTCGATTACTCTGTGTATGACTTTCTTACTTCAAAGTAGTTCAGACGCTGTGATAAATTTCCATATCATTGATGGAAGGAAGGAAGGTAATCGATGAAGTGATTACCATATACATGCGTGCTGGGGAAGTTGTCATTACAAGGTGAAACCATTTGATAAAAAGGAATGCAACTCTGCAGGGATTGACTATGGACTTTATCTCAGAAAGCTATCTAAAACATTTATCGGCAACCACATTCAAAATTGTAAAATGTCATTGTTTGTTGTAATAATACTCCAGGACTCTAGTAAAATACATGTGTGCACTGTGTGTGGGCAGATGTTTGATATGAAACAAGAAGTTGTGTGGCACCTACAGTTGTGCCACCCTCACCTGGGAGTTTATTGTCAAACATGTAAAGTAGCCTATGCGACATCTTACAATCTTAAACACCACTACACATCATTGTCGCATTGCACCAGCCTATTGGGATTATTTTTTTTTTACCTAATACAGTGTTGGTTGTGACAGAATAATCATGAGCAAGGACAGTTCTAGCATTACTATTCCCCTTAAGGCACCCTTAGACAAGTTTGACTATACATTCAAAAATGATCCCTTCCATGCGGAAATTATGGAGGATCTGCACATCGGTGACACTAGTGATGATGAAGCTGATCACCCCACCTACCAGGAAGTACAGAACATGATGATAAGATTTATTCAGTCACAGAGGACAACCAGGGGTGGTAGAAAAGCATAGGTTGGATATGGCAGTTATTCCTGACAGAAAATTGTTTTTGCCAGGATGAAAGACACTGGTTTTTCCTACGGACCTATTCCTCTCATCATTGTAATAGCTGAGTCAGATGATGAGGATTGAGGTTTAACATTCAATTACTGTTGCATTATAGTAGAGACTTTGGTACACCCATGCACCTGCCATGGAAACAATAATGAGTGCGACTGGCCCATGTGCCAATGCGGCCAATTTACATATTTATGATTTGGACAGTGCTCTTAGTATCTGTTATGTTCCTGTAATTACTGAGGGTCATATTTTTGCAGTTGGTGAACCCAGACCCTCCACGGCTGGAATATACATTAACGTTTTTCCTATGGACAATGCCAGCAGAACAATTATTACCATCCCATACCACTGGCGAGGGCCATGTCCTGGGGCGCGCATGATATCATTGACTGATGTGTGCTGCTGTCCTGGTTGTGTATATGGAGTTGCGGCAGAGGCAGCCTCAAGGGGGTGGGATAGAATAGCCACCATTAAGGAGAAATTTGTTAAATCCCTACTCATTCTACCCACTCCCATTGGACACATACAGCTGGGAGCGAGCGGTGCACTATAATCACTAAAAAGGGAAGATGGGGAGTGAAATTTCTACCTGTTTCACACCCAGCCGCAGGGACCAGAATAGCCCTACAATTAAAATGTGTAAGGTGGACCTGGCTGCCCGCACAGGAAGGCGCTCAGTCTCCAGGAAACCCCTGCGGAGGGTGTATCTGGGGCCACAATATGTGCATGACAACAGAACCGTGGCTACACAGCCCCCACTACATCTCCTGAAGGAGCAAACAGCTAAGTGTTAATAATAAGAAAAAAATAAGAAAAAAAAAACTTTCCATGACAGTGGTATTGTGGGACTGCTGTGATTGACATGCCTTCCCTAAAAGTAGTAACATTTGCCATTGGTGAAAGGCATGATGGTCTGTGATAGTAAATATGCCACAGTTTGTGAGCTCTTCCTGTCATGGCAAAATTATACATCTGCATGCAGGCTGTTCTGCTCCAGGGATACACACTGTTTCAACTCCGTTTGTGGCTCCCCGGTGTTATGAAAAATCCAGGTCTGGCATGTCTGGATAACAGTAGCTGGATGCATCGTTCATAAATGCCATCATGTCAGACGGAATATTCGATGAACCATCATTTGCTCCTTGATCATCATCAGACATGGTTATGTCATCTGACAAAGGTGGATGGACTGGCATCATGGGGTCACCTCTGATGTCATCCTGAACCATGCCGTCGCCGGTGGCTCCCCTGGGCTGGTCTGTTGCCACGGGGCCCTGCTCGCCTGAACCACCTGCGGCGGGTGGTGCGGCGGGGACATCATCGGCTGTGGGATCCTGGTGTGTAGATGCACGAACCTGCGCAGGGGGCCCTTCGGCAACAGACGAGGCGACTGGGGCGTCGGTAGCTGCGGACGACTGGCAGGTGGCTGTGGGCTTCTGCGGTCCTGAACTGGTAGTAGTGGGAGATGCAGCTGACATGTCGACAGCTACGGCAGGCTGGTGAGTGACTGCTGGCCGCTGTGGACCAGAACCGCCAGCAGGGGACGATGCTGCACGAACATTGATGACTGCTGGATGGCTGCGCTTGCCGGGTCCTCCATTTTTCCGAACGACTGATCCACTACCTGTTGGCAAGGCGGCTGTCATCGCAGCAGGAGGCTGAGATGGAGGCTTCGGCAATGAGCCTCCATCTCCAAGTGAGAACCTGGGGCCGGTGCAGCCAAGGGGACTCCGAGCCTGCAGCAGATCTCGTAAGGATGGTGCAGATGTGATGATTAGTGTACGGGATGCAGGTGTCGGCGCCCATGATGAAGATGTCGTTCGAGAATGAGAGTACAATGCGCCAGGGACATCCCGTCGGGTCTGCACCGCACCACCCATCTGTGGGGTGGTAAATGCGGGCATGGCTCTAGGTCTCACAGGAATAGACCTGGGCTGTAAGGATGCTGGCACCATTATGGTACGAACAATCCGTGGAACCTTTGCCAGGGGTGGAGGTATAGACTGATACACTTTAGGACTTGGAGTAGCAGGCACTGCAGGATAGCTCCCTGTTTCCTTGTCAGATGGTGGAGACAATTTAGCTAGTTGAATGTGTTCCTCTGAGGCCCCTCCATGCATAAGGGCCGCAGTTAGAAGCCCATGTAGATATTCCCCATTCTCCTTGTATGGGCCTGCCTCCATCAAAGTACAGCCCGGACTATGGGAAGAGTTATTTGGTGAACTTTTCATAACTAGAACATATACCTGTCCAGATTTAAAGTGATCCTCTTGTATTAATAGCATTGCCTTACCAACTTTAAGCTGGGTATACTCCATTGTGAAATGGTACAGGAATCCAGTACCACAGGACTGCTGAAATCTTGACCTTTGACTGTGTCTGACCACTGCTAACTCTGTATCTGGTCAGAATATGCATCCCCTCACTGTACAAGTGCAGGGGAGCAGCTTGATATATTTTAATGCTAGATTCATGTTCTCATTAACAGGGTCAAGGTGCACATTATGATGGGCCATCAAGGTCCAGATGTCAAAATTCTGCAGCTGGGGTAGGATATTACTCACTCAGGGAGCTGCTATGTACTACTCACTGAGCTGCTCTGCAGAGGTCACTGAGCTGCTCTGCAGTACTCACTGAGGGAGCTGAAGGAAGTTTGCAGCATAGCTGTAGTGCCACCACCTAAAAGACCAAAAGTTCTTGGATCTGATGAATTTAAACGGACCAGGGAGACATTAGGAATTAAAGCTGGTCATAAGTGGTCGGGTCTCATGGAACTAAAACTGACCAAACATTGGCTAGTCTCATGGAACGAAAACTGACCAAACATTGGCTAATCTCATGGAACTAAAACTGACCAAACATTGGCTAGTCTCATGGAACGAAAACTGACCAAACATTGGCTAATCTCATGGAATTAAAACTGTCCGAAGGTTGTTAGGTGGAGTTAAAAAAAAATGAACAAAAGATCGTCAGATCTCAGGGAAATAATCCTGATCCAAGTATAGAGTCTTGTGGATCTGAAGTCTTGAGTGACTGCTGCTTCTGGGATTTAACCCTGATACCTTTCTTTGTCAGAATGGCTGGATGCAATGTTCTTCTGACAACAGTATTGATGGTGTATTGGTGCTGGCCTTTAACATCTGCCCAGGAGACAATTCACAGGGAAAAAACTTGGGGTAGTGTTAAAGCCAGGGCGTGTAATCTCCATTGCAGACACTAGCCACGTGGTGCAACAGCTGACCGTCACCATCCCCCAAGATGTGGGATTAAAAGAAGATGTGAATGTCACTAGCATGTGCATAGGTCGGCTCAACCATGGTAGAGTCAGACTTGAGAATGGAACAAAGGAGTATGAGGCTGTCTGTGATCGAATCCATGTATTTGAACAGTGGCTGGACGAACTTATCTCCAAGCTTCGTGCTGAGCGCCATCTTATGATCTCCACAATGTTGGAAAGCGTGTCTGAAGACAGTAAGGGACATAACCGTACTGAACGAGCGGGAATACCTGTGCTAAATCTAATATCAGAATTCGGATATCATGTGTTCGGGACTGGCCGCGCCTCAGACATTGAGTACAATGCTAAGAATATCGAAGTTCTCACTGGAGCCCACAATGAACTTACGAACATAACGAAAGAATTAGTAATGCAGACAAACATTATGCTTACAAGGATAGAAGTGAAACTGTCAGGGCTAAAGGCAGCAGCGGACACCAATGCTCGCAACATTTTTAAGCTTAGTGCTGCTAGGAACCAGCTTAAGATAGAGGCAAACAGGGCTTATCTCATGTACCTGGGATACCTGAACAGGGTGAAATTAGGCTTGATTCTGCATTACGTGAACAATCTGAGGCACCTCGAGACCTTCACTTCAGAAATTCATCAGCTGACTCGCCATAGGCTGTCGCCAAAGATAATTCCGCCTCAGGCCATACTAAAGGCTGTGAGACGAACCGATGATTATCTGCGGCAGAAATATTCAAGGTTTAGAGCTGCCTTTAAATCACCAGCATTTTACTATGAGAATGCTCGCCCTCAGTGCACACGTGACGGCTCGTCAATAATTGTGACCCTACGCATTCCAGTCGTCTCGGAAGAACACCTGTTCAGGATGTACCAAGTGCTGAAATTTCCTGTACCAGTGAGGGTCGCAGGACAGAAGGCAGATGGCGCAATGGTCAGCAATGTGCCAAAAGCTATTGCGTTGTCTATAAGCCAAAGGTACTACATACCAAACCCCATCATCGACTGGGCTAGCTGCTACGGGAGCACAGTGACTTTATGTTCGGATGTACCCCACATGAAGAAAATCACCGACGACGAGTGCGTGGCTGCCTTAATCAGAAATGACGAATCTGCCATTGATAAACTGTGTATTGTTGACTACATCATAAAACCACACTTTGAGGAAATGGCAGTGCAATTGGACTCTGAAACGGTTCTTATTGTGACATCTGAAACTGAGGGTCAGCTAATATGTGGAAATCGACCACCCGAAATTAAAACCATAAGTAACTATGCTGTGATAAGTCTGGGATGCGACTGTGCCTTTATGACTGAAAAGTCATGGATACCTTATAGCTTACAAGGATGTATGAAACACAAGCAGGGAGAGTCCATCACATACCCTACGAATGACCTGATAGTGAGGGGAATGACAATGGCTCGTTGGGTCACCACAGAGGTCCACGATGCAGAGTTGGATGTGGTGTATGATCCTATACCACGGGAATTACGTGAGTCAATAGAACAGGAAGCAGATGGCAAGCCCTACCACATGCCACTGAGGGACTTGGTGGACAGGATTAATAACAAAAACCTAATTCTTAAACCAACACGGCCCTACACCGGTGACCGGTACGGACAGTATGCTGCATGGGGAGTATCGGCTGTGACAACACTGCTCATAGTTGTACTGCTCTGTCTCTGTTGGAGGCACAAACGTGCCTTGGCGGCAACGGCACTGGCATCTAACACTTCATCTGCCACTGCGCAGACTGTCAGGTGTTACGGTCCTCCGCCAACCTGCCCGACGGAACAGCTGGTACACTCCACACCGGTGGCTGTCCTTGCCCTACTGCTGACCCTAGTGATGCTGCTCGCTCTGTACCTAGTGTGGAAACTGAGACATGCTAACCGACGTGCCACACCAGATGGAATTTATCTACAATTCTCCGCACCATTGGTACTCGAAACAATCTTTCTGGGTGAACTGACTATGCCATTTGATCACCTGTACACACAGGGAGAGGCACTAATAAGGGACCTATCAATCGACCACCTGTTCCTGAGTGCACGGGCCCGCATCACCTGGGGTATGAACATTTATGCCGCCGCAACCCGGCCCGGAGATGTGCCTAAGATAATACCCCTGCCAAACTCCCTAAAAGTGTCAAAAAGACTGGCGGCCACCCTGGTAGGAGAGGGGAAATTATCCACGATGGTACGGCTGCTCCGCTTCACTGGGGGACTAGCCACACCTGTTCCCTTCTCGCTGCCTAGACTAGCAGAAGCAGGGTGGACTCGCATTTGTGGTGATCTGGCTGATGAACGACTCCTTGATGATCTAGGTAGACAAGCACTGCGTATGCACAGAAGAACAAATGCTAGTGCTCCTCCGACAACTGTCCCTGGAGAAACTGTGGGGACAGGTCGGATAGGGGAAAACATCTATAATGACATTATGGAAGGATGATCTGTGTTTTGATCAAGCTGCACCTCGTGAGGATCTGTGGTGCAGAGTCGCATCGTAGACAAGAACTGATAAAATTCACCAGAAAATTTTCGCTGGCACCAGCTGCCTAACTCTTTATTCTAAGGAAAAAGAGACAAAAACAAAGGAAAAGATATTTTATAAGTATCGAAGTACATATATAGGACTCATATCTAGGTGTACTTGATAAGTATTATCACGGTATGTCACATGACTTGCTTGGTTATAAGAACACTGGTAGACATCAATGAACACTGAAGACTACCATTGACTTGGGAATATCATGAACTATGGCTATGTAAATGCCAATATGAATTGCAAAATGAACCTGTGTAATGACGGTGCTATCAAATGGTTATATGGTGCTATAATTGATATTAACCATAACTGAAATCGGTCTTGGTAAAATTTAAAACATGGTGCTACTATGAACAATGATCACAAAGCAGAATTAGTAGAGTTAAAGTACAAGTAATGTTATAGCATTGAGATCAAATACTTATTTACTCTACATTGTGTGTGTTGCATTTGTAAAGGTTTTACGGATTGTTTAGTTTAGTATGTGGTGTGGCGCTGTAGCACAGAGGTTCTTATTAATGAAATTGCTATTCCAAATTCCAAAAGTTAAAATTATCTCCAATTATTCTCAATTGGCTTCCCTAGCCCATCTTAAAAGGGTCTAGTCTTATCTTTTCTATCTCCTCCTTGCATCCACAGGGGGATGTGTAATGGGCACGAGTCAGGACTTTGGTCACTTATTCTAACACAATGACATTGATGCTCTGTTGGCTTCCTGAAAAGCCAATCTTTTCGGATAAGCCAATCTTTCCGGATAAGTCAATCTTCTGATCAATCGTTTTTTTTGTCATATTTTTTCAGACTCATTACCATTCAATCTTCCTTAGGGACAGCCAAAAACTTCTAATCACGTCTTCCATGCTTTTCGGGGACTCATCACCATTGCTTTTTCTATACAAGGCTGTCCCACGGGATCAAAATGTCATTCTTACCTATTTCTGTCTCGTCCCAATGGGTTAGGTCAGACCCTGGCAGACCATGCTTCTCAGTAACCAGTGATTCTTACTTACAAACTTGCTGGCAGTTATGAGGTCATTATGAAGTCACGGAAAGGCGTCTTGTATGCTAAAACTGTTGAGGACGCCAACTGAAGCGGTCGGCATCAGCTGTCCGTCAAATACTTGCCTTGCCGAACTTGTCTTGTGCCAATCATATCGTGTTCCTCTTGCTCCTTCACTTTGCCACACCATAGGAGTGTATGGTTTATTATCTTACATATATCTTATGTATTGACATTATTTATATTATTTATTACCTCGGGTGTTGAATTGTTATCGCAAAAACGCAGGGACGGTCGTCGAACCCGGGCATAATGTACACACAGTACAGTGTTTTAAAAAGAAGTCTACCTTGAGACTCAGGTATAACACAGTAGTTGTGAAATATTCATGTATATCATACATATTAACATGTTTTTGAAAATATAATTACTTGTGATTCTTTAGAAAAGAAATTGTTTCTCAATTTCTTTGTATGACCGCCCGCGGGTGTGCTGAAGCCACTTAGATATGAGACAGGAGATAGACTGTTTAGAGAATGGGCGACGGTCTTCTTCGCATCAGGACTGTCTGTTGTCCTATAGTGCACGAATGCATCTGAGTGCATTGTGGGGCGGCGGGCAGTCAGGATGTGAAGAAGGAGTTGTCTATTGTCTTTATAAAACAATATACATATAATGTCAATCAGTCAAGTACCCAATCAAGGTATATCTAGACCAATTAATGGTACTTGACTGGTCTACAGCTATGGTGACCTTGCTCTGGTGTGCACCGTACTCCTATAATGCACTCAAGGTCACTTCTATCGTGCAGCAGAGCACTGCCAGCCGTTTTATAAACTTAGGTATTAAACAAGGTATGGGGCACCTCGGGAACAGGGATCCTTGGCATTGGCATTGGCCTTGAAGGTCCTTGGCCTTGGCATTGAAGGGAAAGCACCTTGACCTGGGACTGGCATAACCAGGCCATCCCATTGGACGGGTGTGACTTCTTGCCACTGATGGCCTTGACCTTTGGGCTGAGCTGAGCTGGGTCATGCACTTGGACTGGAAGGGAAAACACCTTGACCTAGGGGTGGCACAACCAAGCCACCTGATTGGACAAGTGTGACCTCTAGCCACAGAAGACATTGGCCTCTGGTCAACCCTCACCTTTAGTGACCTTCACCTTTGACGGGCCTTCCTTGACCTAGCTAGTAAGAAAACAAGGTCAGGGTCGGATCCTAGGGTCATGGCTGTGAAATTAGTATAAAAGCTGGAGAGCTGGTCTGAGCCAACAAGAGATACAAGTGCTCTTCGCTGTGAGGACTACCTACTATACTTCTGGGAAGCACAGGATTGGACTGTGTAAGTGTATACTTTGGATTATTCTATCTGGCTGCAGCACACCTTGGGGCTTAGCTCCAGCATCTTTCATGGAGTTTTCGTATTTTGTTAGTACTTCAAGGAGACCTTAACCCACTGTTGTAACCTTGGAGATCTTATATTCACATGTATATTGACAATTGGGATTGACACTTTATTATTGGACTTATAATCATTTGCTTCATCATTTGTAAAAGTGGACTTGGAGAATATCTACTGTAATAAAGCAATGAACTTTATGACGGCTTCGAGTGTTGTAAGGTCATTGGGAGATGAACTCCCCTCTGCCCTTCCTCTACCACTAGTTCTCTAGACAGACTCAAAAACACATCTCCCCAAGATTACATTGAGCTGGCTCCCTCAACCCACATTCGTTCAGTACTTGCTGAGTTGAGGTCAGTCTCGTGTAATTTTGAATTTCTGAATTCAGTTTGTCTAACTGGGGTGGTGGATGTCTTTGATCTAACGGGGCGAATTTTATTTTCCAGGCTGAGATGGGTCCGTGAGTTGGAAAGGTGCCTGAGGCCGGAAGATCGTGACAGACGCTGAATCAGAGATCTGTGATTACCCTGTGATTCTGACTGTGATTAGAGACTGTGATCTTATTATACCCGTGGCCTGAGGAGCCTTCTGATTGTCACTGATTACTTATAATATAGCGTCTGTGATCACCAGTACTGAGTTTTGTTATAAATTTTGGGGCTTGTAAATTGGGTGCCGGTGTTGTCTGAATTAGATTGGTATAGTGATCGGGGAGTGGTAAGTCGGGGTATGTTGCAAGTCTACTGTAATATAAACACGTGCATATGTTATTGTATTGGCGTGCACACCACGTGTGGACGTTTATTTGGTTATGCATATTGTCATGTGAGCGTGATCACGTGCGAAAAATTTGCATTTGGTGACTGGTTTCGGTACTGGGGACGCTCGGCAACGTCATGACGCTGCGTTTGGCGCGAAAATGCCCAGACGCAGCGTCAGCACTTGACGTTTGTGATCCGCTATACAACATTCAAAATTGGGTCAGTGGGGCTTCTATTGTATAGGTATGTGGCGGTATGTTTGTTTTAATGGGGCTATGTTTGTTATGCTGATAAGACTGACGGGGTATGGGATGGGAGTCTGGGATTAGATGAGGCTTGGCTCGGCATCGCCGGGCTGGGTTATCTGTGGGGTAGGGGGGGGTGGGTTATCCCCACGTAGGATGTGTTATCCTGTGTGTGGCTATCCGGTCGTGTGCTGTGGTATGGTTGGTCGGTTCCATTATATGAGAAAATAGGGGTGGCCGGTGGCTGTAGAACAATTTTGGCTACGAAGACATGTGGGTATCCCCACATAAATCAAGACACGGGCCTTAAGGATTTTGAACGGAAAAATAAACATACCGATTTCTGGTGGGAATTTGGTAGATATATCCTCCAGGGTGGGGTCGAACACGTACATGTCCTTAGGGGGTTGGTAGTCCTTTGGTGTGAATTTAGTTAGCTCCACCTGGCCGCTGGGTTTTTGGGTGCCCCTGGGCCTGGGGCTGGGGCTGCTGGGGGCCTGGATCCTGGGGATTTCTGGGATGTTGGTGTCTTCGATTGTCTCATATCCTGGGGTCAGCTGGAAATCTGGCTGGGTTTTGGATTTGATGACCAGGGTCATAACATGTGGCTTCCCATTAAGGATCCTGTAGAGGGGTAATCTCCAGAAAAGAGGGCAGCGAGGGTATCTCTCGAGCTGCACCACTCTCAATTGGGCGCCAATTATGAAGCTGACCTTGGCCTTCCAGTTGAGATCCAGGTGACGGCCAAAAGGCATAGTGAGGCGGGGCTTTCCAATTTTAGGGGCCTTAATGAAGGGTGGCCATAGGTTGGAGCCGAAAATCATGGTCCCCACAACAAACTCGTATGTTCTGCCCTGGGAGTGGATGCGGAGGACAAACTGGGGCAAGCCATCGGATTCGTCTTGCCTACAGTGTGGCCAGTGTCTGCAGCATCTGGAGATGAAGAGGCGGGCCAGGTACAAGATGATCAGGACGGAGCCGATTGCCCACATCACATCGTAGCGTCCCAGAGTCTGGATAAATTCCAGGCTTTGCTTCACGGGCTGTTGTGTGGGTGCTGAGGGCCAGTTGTTGTTGGCCTTGTTGATCAGATCCTTAAGGTTCTGCCAAGTCGCTGCATCCGCCATTCTGGGTGTGTTGAGTGCTAGATGGACTGTCACCAACTGAGCCAGGCGTGACACGCGCATCTGGATCTGGCATGTCATTGCGCAACAGAGGATTGCAATCAGAGGGGTCACTAAATGGAACCAGATTGAATATTCCAAGTGATAACCAAGGTGTGTTAGTGAACTTGCTGATAGAAGAGAAGACTCATCTGACAGACCTTTGGCTGCTCGTCTGAAGGTGAGTACGCTTTTGATTAAGGGTACTATTTTTTTGGTTGTGTAAGGATTTGAGACGCTGGAAGTTAGGTAGTTCCAGGGACCGTGGCACGGTTGTCATGGTAACGCCTGATATGTTAGCTGGGGGTGAACCAAAATGTCGCCATAGTGGTAAGTTTATGGGGCTCATGGCCATGGGTTCCAGTGTTATATTTTGTACGCAGGTCATATTTGAATTGATCATAACCATGCCTGCATTCTTGATAGAGCATAGGCATGGTACTGACATGACTGAATAGGCTGCATTGATCATGGGTATTTGTCCCGCATTGTGACACTGTAAGTAAGATGGCGACTTACCAGTAATCATAAGATATGCTGACCTAGAAATGGGTTTGATAAGGTTGGGTATGGGTGCAGCCATGTGTGCAGTGAAACTGCAGGTGTGGTGCACTGCATCTGGTAGGTCCAGAAGTAGGGACAGAGTGCAGGTGGGGTGTAGGGGTGACAGTAGGGGGAGGGGTAGGTTGCAGCTGATAAAGGCGTCTTGTGTACATAGGTCCATGTCTGCCTGCTGGAGCTCCATGAAATGGGCGTGGCTGGGGGACATGGCTATGTAGGGGGGTAGGGGCTGTACCAGGGTGTAACCTGTAGAGTTAACATCTGATGTGTCAAAGGGGACTGGAAAGGTTTCAGTTCTGAATAGGGTGTAAACATTATCCCCTAGTCCTATGGGTATGGGTAGTGAGATGAAGAGGGTGGAGGGGTCACTCCACTGGGCACTTACTCGCCTTTTATAGTAATGACCTATAGGTATGTCAAGGATTGATATGCCTTGGTGGGCGCTACTCAAGGCGCTGGAGAGGTTGTTTAGGCCTGACCTGAGGGTGTCATGGGAAATTAAGTTGGGAGGGAGCTCGCCCTCCATTAAGCTGTTTATGGCACTTAATAAAATATCTAGATCCTCCTGAAGGTCGATTAGTGACTCAATTTGTGAGTTTGCTGCAGAAAATAACATGGAATAAAAGGTGTCCTGTCTGGCTTGGGATTCTAAATTTAAAATAATGTTTGAAAAGTTGGAATCTAATGTTTTTAGATTTTGGGCCAGCAGGGACAGTGCGTCGTCAGTATCATTTTCGAATTCAGATAGGATGTTTAGGGAATTGTAATTGTGTTCTGAGATATTTAATAGAAAATGGGTGGCTAATTCAACCACATGCATTTTAGTGGCCAATCTTCTGTCAATGTCAGAAATGTCAGCGTTTAGAAGGTCAATTTCAGGTTGGGTTCCCAGGCCTAGGGTTGCTCTGAGAATATCGCCAATGATTTGTCCTGGGGCATTTCTGGCCTGACGGTTCCTGGGGTTGGAAATTAAATTAATCAAAAGGTCTGAAGAATTTTGGGTTTTGTCAAATAGGGTGCTAATCAATGTGTCCAGATTGTTGGCTGTTTGGGTAATGTATGGTGGGGTGCCGGGCTTAAGTAGGGGTGACACTCTATCAGGTCTTTGGAGGTTGGGGGACAGGGAGATGTTCAAACTGAAAACTAGGGGGTAGTCCATGAAATTTGAGATTAGTGGGGGGGGGGGGTGGTTGCTTGGCGAGGGTGTGAGGGGGGTATGAGGGAGATGTGACTGGACCTGGGGTATTAGTAGGCTAAGACTAAATGGGGGTTGTGAGAGTAAAAATTTTGTAGCTTACCCTGTCAGATTTATTTCAGCAATGGGCTGTAGGTGGGAGTTTAGACAGGTTATTGGACCACATGTGGGTCTCAAGAATGGCTTTCTGAACTACTAATTCTATGGCGTCCCTGATGACCAAAGCTCTGCCCGTCCCACTAAAGTATCTGGGGAGGTCTTTTAAAGGCTGGTCGGAGACCAGAAGTGTGCGCGCGCACAGCAAGGCTATATAAGCGGCTGTTTTAGGTTTGAAGGTGCTCCAATCTGGAGAAGTTGGCATGTCACAACAGACATAAAGTAACATCCTCTTGACGAGGGTAGAGACCAACGGGTTTGATAGCGGCAGTTCCTTGTGGACTGCGGGGTCATTCAGGTAATATGCTAAATGTCTAGAAGTCATATTGAAGACCAAATTTTGGTGGTGTACAATGAGCTGCCTAAACTCAAAAATGTCTCTTCCTTCTTTCAATAATCCAACCGGTCCCAGGAGGTCGTAGATTGTCCAATTTTCACTGAAGAAAAGTTTTAATTTGAGTAAGCTACTTTTTTGAATAAGCTGTAAACCATACAGAGGGGTGAGTATAGGGGCACAAACAATTGAGTCAGGTATGGGGCGCGAAGTGAACAATCAAACTTTTTACAGGTATTCTAGTACTCACACTGCCATTGGTTAATAGAGGTACCTGGGTAGCATGACATCAGGTTATGTCATTGACCATATAAGAACGACTGATAAAACTAGTACTGGTTAATGGGCACATAGGACAGGCCTACCTGGGCTTATTGCACGTCGTAAACGCCATGGTGATCCCTGGTCCAGGCACTTGTTCACTTGGAACGCTGATATGGTGTGATCTGGGTGATATTGTGGAGTGGCTAAGGTGGGGGTGGGCTAAGGCTTATAAACCCATCCGTGAGGGTGGCTATTTCTCACTTTTGGATATCCCTGTAGTGGTATGTCTTGCCCTAAAAAGGCTGGGCCTGATTCTATTGGATGGCTGCAGTTTGGGCATATGTCCCTTATGCAAATTTGGAACCTATACCCCGGTAATAAGCTTATAATTGGAATTCCTGGGGTCAGGTTTGAGATAAGGCGGGAGTGGAGAGGTCAGTTCACATGTCTAAAAATTTGCTGACCATGAATACATGTGTGTGAGAAACATCATGCCTGGGGTACCGAGCTGCTCTTAATTGACAGCTCATAAATATGGGGTTCTACCTGTATCAGCGCCCTCGTGCTAAACAGAGGTACAAACATGGGTGGGCATGGGGGAATACGAGCACCTACAATAGGCGTGTCAACTGGTAAATAGGAGCCCTGAAAAGCTATCTAGCCGGTGTATGCATGATTTTCTTTAAATGAAAAACATGTACCAGAGGATACACTGCTGCCGTGGGCAATTTATGTGGCTACCTAACCATAGCTGGACAAAATTGTGTGCATATGCTGCCCTTGAGTGGTTGACAGTGCGGCTGGTTGAGGGGTTTGATCCTGGGGTCAAACAGTGTGTAATTGGGCTCATTGGGCCTTTGATAAATAATTTAAAGGAAAAATAAAATTGGTTTAAGAAAAACGAGATATATATAATAAAAGGATAAATATAAAAACAAAAGGCGTGCGAGGTGATAAGTTAAGAGGTGAGTGTTAGTAAATCTTCAAAGAAGAGAAAAAGGGGGTACCTGATGATATGGGGTGCCGCTGAGGGAATTTGTTATCATCAGGTCGGGGCTTTGAGGTCGGTGGTCACATGTGTAGGATGGGTAATTGGGCCTAGGTGTGTGTGATTGCGGGTGTCCCTGTAGATAGCAGGGGTGTGGCACGTGGCCTGAGTGTGGGCCAACAGCCGTGGTGAGTGTTGGTATGTGTGTGTGTATGGGGGGGGGGGGTCGGGGTTGAGAGGTGTTTCTGTGTGTGGGGGGGGGGGGTATTTGTGCTTTCTCTATATGTGATTTCAACGAAATTTCATTGCTTCCTTTTCTTTGCCCTTTTCTTGGGTGATGGGGCAAAGGTGATGATACCTTTCTTTGCCGGCCTTCCTCTCTTTTTCTTGAGGGGAGGGGCTGGTGTATTGGTATCAGCAATTATGCTTGAATCAGGGTCGAAGAGAGTTTGTACCGGACCAGTCTGGAGCCTTTTTATGATGGCTTTGGCGCTGGCCCTTGTAATTGGTCTTCTCAGCCTGGATACATGTACTGCCTTTTTAAAGACATGTCCATCCTGCAACCTTTTTAAAATTGCAGTAACTGATGAGGTCATCTTAACTATGATGTAAGGGCCAGAGTATGTGGGTTGCAGCTTTTTGGTGGTGTGTTTCACCAGGAGGTTGGGTATATGTAAGTACACCAACTGACCAGTATTGAAGGTGGCTACCTCTGCAGAGGCGTCATGCTTGGCCTTCATCTTTTTGTGGGCCTTTATCATGTTTTCTGCTGCCTTCATTTGAATTTCATCCCTGAGATTTAATAAATGAGTGGCTACATTTTCTTTTTGTGCCGGGTCAACATCTTCTGTTGCTGTGATCAGTGCTAATGCAGCCTCTGTGGGTAGATGGGTTTGTTTTCCAAATACCAGGAGATTGGATGAGTAACCCAAGGCGCTGGAGACTGTGTTGTTCATGCTAAAAATCACAGCTTGGAGGAAGGTTGACCAATGTTTTTGTGATTTAGACACAAAGGCTCTGAGGGATGATTCTATTGTCTGGTGTTGGCGTTCACATAGGCCTTGAGATCTGGACCAGTGTGCGCTCCCTGTGACATGCTTAATGCCAAATTTATTGCAGAAGAGGGCAAAGAATTTTGAGGTGTATTGCTTAGCATTGTCGGTGTTTAAAACTGAGGGAGTGCCATGGATGCAGATCACTCTCTGAAAGAAACCAAGGGCTACCTCGGCGCTTGTGTTGTCTTCTGTGCACCATGCTGTTACATGTCTAGTGGCATGATCTGTGACCACATGTATGTAGTGGGATCCATTAACAGCCTTATTAAATGGTCCTATTGTGTCCATGGTGAGATGAGAGTAGGCTGTGAGTACAGGTTCACGGAGTGTCATTGGTGATTTTAGGTTTTTCGGCCTCTTTTTGGTGGTAAGGCATGTGTGACATGTGCCACAGTAATCAAATACCTGTTTGAACATTGAGCGCCAATAGTACCGCGACCTGATAGCTGCATATGTTTTCATTGAACCCAAGTGCCCTCCTAATGGGGAGCAGTGTGTGGATTCAATTAATGATTCTGCCCACTTTTCTGGAATCACAATTTGAAGGGAGGGGTCTAGGGATTTACCCATGACTGTGTCGGTGATTCTGAAAAGTACCTCATCTAGTATGATGAACTGATCATGATTGGCTAAAATCTGATTTGTCAAGCCTTGATCTGGTGGCAACTTTCCATCCTGAATGTAATTTAGCATTGATGAAGCAAAAAGATCTTCTTTTTGTGCTTTTATCAATACTTCTCTAGAGGGTGTGAGTGAGGGGTGCTTGCAAATTTTGGTGATGGCCCTCTCAGCCAAAGGTAACACTTTGTGTGACAGCTTGGCGCGTCTGGCATTGGCTGCCTTAACTGATACCCTGGGTGACCTAGACTTGGGAGGTCGACCTCTTGGCCTTGAACCAGCTGGCTTGACCTTTGTGGGTCGGCCTTGTTTGTTTACAGCGGTTCTGGGCCGTGATTGGCTGGGGGCTGGGGGTGTGTCTTCCTGGGAGTTCTGTGACTGTGCCCTGGTCAAGACGCACAGCTCTGTTGGTGCTGCTAGTGAAGCTAAGTGATTTCTTTCAGAGCTATTTTTCTTTGCAATTACGCCCTTGGGTGGTTTGCCTGTGCTTCCCCAGATTTTACCTCCTTTTAGAATTGATCTAGGGGGTCCCATCTGGATTGGGTTCTTGGGTACTGGCTCGTTGGACCTAAAGACTTTGGTCATGGAGATATCAGAGAAGGTTAATTTCTTGGGGGGAAGAATAATTTTCCCCTGGGATCTAATTGGCACTGGGTCATCAGAGCTGGGTGGGTAGGATCTCCTGGATAGGAAATCTGCCACAAAATTTGCTCTGCCTTGCAGATACTTCACCTCAAAGTCGTAAGACATGACTGTGTCTACCCACCTGGCTAGTCTCCCCAGTAATGTTCTCTTTTTTATTAAAAAGGGAGACCAGGGCAGTGTGGTCTGAGTACACTTTGAAGTGGGCTCCATCCACATAATGGTGGAACTTTTTAACTGCAAAGACGATGCCTAGAAGTTCTTTGTCTGTTATTCCATATCTCGTCTCCTGTGGTGTCAAACCTCTACCTGCAAATTCAATTGGTCTATAGAAACCATTTTCATCTACCTGTGTGATCACAGCTCCCAAGCTATAGTTGCTTGAGTCTGTAAATATGACAAATGGCTTGCTGTAGTCAGGGAATTTGAGGACAGCTTCAGTGCAAATTGAAGCTTTGATTTTCTCAAAGGCGCGCTGGCAACTAGTGGTCCATTTAAAGGTCCCTTTGGTGGCTTCATATAGAGGTGCCATTATGTGGGCGAAACCTTTAATAAACCTTTTGTAGAATTGTGCCATGCCATTGAAACATCTAAGGTCGTGGATGTTTTTAGGTGGAGGGAAGGTTTTGACTGGCCAGATTTTGTCTGGGGAAGGTTACACACCGTGTTGATCTAGAGAAAATCCCAAGAAATCCATCTTGGTTGTGCCAAATTCACATTTTTCTGATTTCAGTTTGATGTTTCCTTTGATAAAAAGTTTGAGCACCTCATCTAGGTCCTGCAGGTGTCTTTCCCAGGTGGGGCTATAAATAGCCACATCGTCAACATATGCTACTGCATTTCTGTATTTGCATTTCATGAGCAATTGCTCCATGACATTCATGAAAGACAAACCTGAGGTTTTGAGTCCCATTGGGAGAACTTTGGCCATATATCTGGTTCCATTGGCTGAAAAGGTGGTAATAGGCCTAGATTCTTCCGCCAAGGGAATTTGATGGTAGGCACTATACACATCTAATTTTGAGAAATATTTTGCACCTGTTCTGCCAACTTGTTGCATGAGGTCGTCTGCTCTGGGGAATTGGTAGGAAAAAGATTTGAGGTTTTGATTAACCCATCTGTAATCCACTAGCACTCTCCAGCCTGAGGCTACAGATCTGTCTCCCTGAGGTTTGGGTACTAAGAAAGCTGGTGAATTCCATTCACAGGGCTTGGTACATTCCTCAATGATTCCCTGTTTTAAATGTTTATTTAGGAGCTCTCTTTGGAAAATTTCTTTATGTGGGGACATTCTGTATGAGGGCCTGTTGCAGGGCTTGAAATCTGGAATTAATTCCAGCTTGACCTCATTCTCAGTGTTGGAGCCAATGGCGCTGTCATCAATCACAAAAGCCTGTCTATTTTGTTCAACAATTTTACGTACCTGCATTTTTTGAGTATCAGTGAGCTGCTCACAAATTTTGTATTGTAAGGGTTCATTGCCCTTGGGAAATTGTTCCAGGGGGTCTTCACCACAATTAATTGGAAAGAGCTCGCTGTCTGGTGAGACATGGTTCAGTGAATGATAAGTGTCCAGGGGGCCTATTGGAATAGCCTTTTTCATGTTGAAAGGTTTGAAAATACCTAGAGGTGTGTGTTTCTTCTTTAAATGCAAAGGAAAATCATTTGGATTTGCCACAGTTACCGGTATTAATTTTGCACTTGTCTTGGGTTTAACCAAGGCGTGCTTAATCAAGAAAGGTAGGGCTGGTTTGATATTTTCAGTGATGCCTGTCAATTTATTTAAATTTTCTGAACCATTGACAACAGCATTGAGAGTGGTTTCAGAGTTTGGTGGTATTGTGATATTTTCAGCAGGCCTGATTGTGTTTATGGAGGGAAGCTTGGGGCCAAAACTAAGCTTAGCTTTGTACTTGGTCATGAAGTTTACTCCAAGAATGATGGGGTGATTTAATTTTGGTACAACATGTAATCTTGTAACAAATTCTTTGCCTTCAATTAGGAAGGTGATTGTAATGGCATGGTTTACCTGTACTGTGGATCTGTCTGCTAGGAGGACGTTCATACGTGAGCGTCTTCCATGTTTAAAGTTTGGGGTGTGTATTACCTTATCTGCCATTTTTTGACTGATAAAAGATAAGGATGCTCCAGAGTCTACCAAAGCTCTATAGGGGTGGTCATTTATGTCGACAAAGACTGCACCTTTAGTTAACTCGGTATTAATGCGAGAGACCTTACCTTGCTGCCCATACTTATCTGACTTGATTCTCAGTTGAAGCCGTGCCACTCTGCTACTGCTGTCCTCGTAACAGTCTTCGCTGTCTGAAGAGGAGCTGTCACCAAAATCCAGGTTGTTGTCCTTGGAAAAATCCATTTTTGGCTGCTGTAGGGAGTTGATTTCTGCATCACTTTGAATATCAGTTGGGTGGTGGCTGGCGGGAGGCGTTCCAGATTTCATATCCACTGTGGTGGGGGCGGGGTGATTTGGTGCTTTGCATCCTTCCCCTGAAACCTATTCTTCGTCATCATAGTCTGTGTCTTCATCAATGAAGTCTTCATCACCATCGTTGTGATCATGTTTGTCTTCATCAATGTTATGTAGGTCAGCGTTGCCCTCAGGTTCCGTCGGATCACTTTCATTGTTATTCCTGGGGAATCTGCTGGGTGTGGGGTCTACAGTCCTCCTATTCTGGTAAGGGGGACTATTGCTGTTTATGATATCAGCCTCATGTGTGACCTTTTTAAAGGAAACCTGTTTATTGTCTGCTGGGGCTGTGGCCACTGTGATGACTATTTTGTTGTCATCTCTGGAGGTGGGATTCCTGGAGGCGCTCTGTGATCTAGCTCTTTGCTGAGGTGGTTTATTTCTTCCTCCAGAAG
Source organism: Acholoe squamosa (assembly GCA_949317995.1). Lineage (NCBI taxonomy): Eukaryota > Metazoa > Annelida > Polychaeta > Phyllodocida > Polynoidae > Acholoe > Acholoe squamosa. Next base: position 48,465,792 of record OX439037.1, read on the forward strand.
CATCCTGAGACCTTGACCTTCTGAACCTTCTGTAATTGGGGTCAGATTGGTTGCTGGAGCCGCTTTGGGTCCTGGTCTCATACTGCTTGTTGTAGCTGCCACTGGGGTACCTGTCATACTTTTTCATGTTGGAGTATTGGTTTTCCTTTCTGGGTGTGCCACTATTGTTTTTGTTACTGTTCATGGCACAGAGGTCTGCTTGTTGGGTCCCAGCCATGGCCATTTTATGTGCTTCTATGCGCAATTCCTGTGTAAGGGCCATTTTTTCAGCATCAGCTATGGTTCTGGGCATGTCAGGGAGGATCACTGTTTTAATTTGAGGCTTAAGTCCATTAATCAGATAATCCACTTGAACTGACTCTTCCAGGTTGCTGTTTGCCAAGAGCAGGGTCATGTCTTCTAAGTACTGCTCCACTGTCTCATCTGGCTGTTGTGTTCTGTTTCTATAACCTTTGCTGATGGTTGCGGGGTCAGGGGTGCCAAAACACTTCAGGAAGGCTGCATATACTGCCTCATTATCGTACATGATGGGCTTCTCAAAGATATTGGCGAAGAACCATTGAGCTGCCCTGCCCTTTAGGAAGGTGTATAGGCAGGAGGCGTGCAGGTGTTGGTGGCGGGGGTATACATTCCTGATCCAGAACTTAAATTCTGTGATGAATTTGGCGGCAGACCTGTACTCAGTTGGTTTGTCAAATGTCTCAGGCTTATTAAAAGAGCTGAGTTGGGCTGAGGAGAGTTTGTCATCACTCAAAGTCATTTGACCCAAACCACTGGCGATGTGAGATTGGCCTATCATTGGTATCATAGGGGTGGAGTGGTCGTATGCCTGGCGGTGTCCTGTTGAATGTGCACCTGTACTTTGGGAATACAGGGTATGCATGGGTATAGGCATGTTGCTGGGTGTACGAGCATGAGCAGGGATGTAGACATTACCTGCCACTGTACCTAATGTGTGAGTATTGGCCTGCACCGGAGTGGTGGCTAGAGCTGCCATCTGGTGAGTGGCGGAGACACTAGGAATTTCGTCTCGGGTTGACCTGTGTGAGGTGGGCGTGGCACCCAATAAACCAGCTGGAGTGTTGTTCTGGAAGGCGCTGGGCGGGCTTAACCTCATGTCATTGCCAGCATGTTGGTAACCTGGCATGGTAGGTGCACTGGGGGTCTGTGAGGCGTGAGGCGTGAGGCATACCCAAGTTTGCCGGTGAGGAGTGGGCAGGAGGGGGCTTGAGTGGGGGCCTGTGGCCATAAACTGAGCAAATCTCTCTCCTAACATCATCCATGTTCCTGTTGATGCGCTCAGAGATATCTGCTGCCATCATTTCAGATCTTCTCAGGACATCTGCATTATCTTCTGCAGCTCTCCTGTGTGATTGTATCAAGTCGCGCTCCATCTGAGCCCTCCAGGTGTCCATGTTGTCTAACCTGTCGTTGACTCTGTTTAGATGGCTGGTGTGCTCCTGGCCTACCCTTTGGATTTCAGCTGATAGGAGATTAATCTGGCCAGTCAGTAAATTGCTTAAGGATTCACTGACTGCCTGTGTACATTCTCTTACCAGATTCCTGGCCAGGTCGTCCTGATCATACCTGGGAGGATGTGTAGTGGGTGTCCTGCTGTCCATCCTGCCTCTGCGTAGGTGAGGGAAGGTGATTTCAGGATCGTCCTCAGAGGTTAGGCTGTCTTCTGAGGTGCAGTATGGGGTGGCTCTTCTCCTAAAGATCTGAGAGGTGGCTCCTATAGCACCTGCTACTGCTGAGTCTATGCTCCTCAATACCCTATAGTAGGGGGGTGTCTGCCTTCTAAGAGGTGAGGTAGACTGTGCCCTCCTTCTCCTGGGGCTAGGTAGGGGTGTATAGTCTGAGGAGGTGGCCCCTGTGTCCAGGTTTGGGGTATTGAGAGTGTTTGGTGGCGTTGGGGTAGCCTCAGGGGTCGGGGTATTTAGATATGACCTGAAGGGGTCACTAGATGTGGTGGCGTCAGGCCACTGCTCCTCTAGTATTCTATTAATGCGACCCAAAAATGCTGAGGGACTTTCACCACACTGTGTTCTGTGAGTGTTGGGGGCTGGTGCCTCCTGAGCTCTATTTGTCCTTACTGATCTCCACCTATTGATAGCTGATCTTATCCTTTGTCTCCAGAGATCAGATTCAGGTGGTAATGTAGGGTCAGGGGGAATATAACTGTCCCAGGTGAGTTCAGAAGGGTTGGGGTGTGTAAAACCAGCTGGGGGTGAGGTGGTGTCTGTACCGGTAGCAGGCTGCCGAGGTAATGTAGGTATGCTTTCTAAGGCGGCCTGTAATCGTGGTGACCTGGGCTCTAGGTGTGAGTCTAGGTCTAAGTGGCTTGGTGAAGCTACAGGTGTAGATGATGGTTCACCTGGTAGACCAGCAAGTCTTAGGACTGGGGATTCAGCACTTGAAAAACCAGGTAAAGTCAGATTAAGTCCTGGTGCCTGTGATGTGAGTGGGGTGCTGGTCTGTGTACCGGTATTATTGTCATCAATTGTTGATGAAAAAGTTTTGTTTCTACTCACAGGTGTTGGCTTGGGTGTTAGAAATGATGGTGGTAGGATTGGATCCAACAGAAAGGCGTCAGGTGACGAGTCAGATGACGGAACAGTCTGCTGCTGGTCTGGGGCTGCTGCTGGTGCTGCTGCTGCTGCTGGTGCTGGTGGGGGCGCGTCTAGTCCTGGGGATGTAACGGCATCTTCTGTAAATGGCTCTTTGGTTGTTGTCTCACTTTGATTCATGGCTCATGAGAGGTGAAAACAATGGGACGTTACAAACCGGGTTCTCCACCATTGTCAATGTCTCGTTACATGTCATGAAGTGAGGTAACAGGAGTCCAGACAATTCAGTTGATGATCCAGCTTTATTGTAAGATTGGCATGATGAGTAACTGATACAGTGTACAATGTAGTACTCGCCAGTCTGACCAAGCTATATCCTAAGCCAAGGCACCTGAGTGTCGTAGGGTCTAGGTTGGAGAAGAATAAGATGCTGAGGCTTGATCCTGACCAGGTTATATAGTCAGGAGCAAGCCCAGATGACGTCGTGTCTATTTCTGTACTTTCTATTTTTAGTATAGGGAGCGACTCAAATATGCTGAGTCGGTGATTCTGCTCAGTCCCAATCTGTGGTAGGAGGGGTGAGCTGCTCCTATTGGCTAGGTGAATCTAAAAATAGTTGGGTTCTCAAGTGGGGGATCCACAGGAGGGAGCCTGGGGATTTCCCACTGGAGGAGGGCAGGTGTGAACTCTTCACCCTGCTAAGCTAAAAATAGGTTGACCTTGGTTTGAACTAGGGGGTAGCTTGGCCAGTTTGGTTTGAGTATGTCGTTCATAATTATAATACATAGAATAGTCCATTGACAATTTGTTCTTTCAACTCAATGTTTCTTCTTTTACTGGTGGAGGCTTGGGGATTCTCTCCTCCCTTTTTAGTACCTTTTTGCTCTCTGTGGCATTTTGCCTCCTTGTATGATCCTTTTAAACTAGTACTAATTATCTGCAACTCTGCGCCAATAGCAGACCACCCATCTCCATTAATCATGGGTGTTCCCGTGGGTATAACTGACGTCAACCCATTCACCTGGCGTACCAACCTCACTAGTCTAACATTCCCAATCTCCAGTTCTAATTCCCTAGCTAATTTCTTTGTGAGATTCAAATAATTAGGCAGTACAAACCGTCTTGCCTTGATCGTGCAGTAGTATCAATGGCCCTTAACTCTTGGCCCCATTCTATCGAGGCCTCACATTCGTGACACCCAATTACCAAGTCAATTTCAATGATCAAAGTTTTAGATGTCTCGGACAAGAACAACTGCTCACTAGGCACACAGGGCTCACCTATTCTGATACTTTCTCACATAAAATCAGTCACTATCTGCAAATATAGTCCGTCAGATTTGATTCTTCCTTTCACAACTACTAGACGTCTCCACAATGTTGCAATTATCAACAGGAATATTCCTATCAAACAAAATGATGTCGTCCAAACATAATGGTCTCCAACTCCCTGACAACTCTTAGAATTATCAGGTGAAGCTATATCTTTCATGTTGGGTTCTTTCATGTGCGAAATGTCTTTACTCAAGAAGGCATCCTACTCCCAAGGGATTATAATATATGTCTTCCAGTTGTCACTAGTGTACATGTATCAGTTATCTAGAGTTGCCTTCTCCCTTTCTCATAGGATCATATAACTTCTTCCCTTTTTTCTTACATTTCCATTGTCCCCAGAGTGGTTGCTGATAAGGGGGTATCGGGTGTGGACACTTAAATTTATTAAACCTCAGGTTTTATAGTTCTCACCCAATGACTAACCCTCTTTATCTTTTATTTTCGTCCCACTTCCTGTTAAACAAGGACATATACCTCCCTGATCCCTCTCTTTTCCACTCACTCTGCTTTGAGTTGCTCACTAATCCACCATGGAGTTCAGGACCGTTCTTGTAAGCCCTAATGTGCACTTGATAGTGCCTACCTCCTTCTTGCCGGAAGACAGCACCATCGCTCTAACCATCCCTTTCAACACGGATGTCTCCCTCCAGAATCCTGCATTCACCATTAATGCTCAACTAGTGCCAGACAGTTCAGCAACCTCAACTTTGTCATTTGAGGACTTAATGCGCATTTACTCTGCGGGATATCCGCAGCTACCTCATCATTTCCTGCGCCGTTGTTGGTTTGATGGTGCCCCTTTTATGGGAGCCCTCGTGTCTCGCTGGCCTCCAGCTATCTACTCGGTGATAACGCTTACGGATGTTCCCGTGGTGGCAATGCCTCCCTGCCAGACGCGTCCCAGGTTGTCCACTCCAGCAGTCAGCACAGTTACCAGTGCTCCAGCCGCCCTAGGAGCTCCGCCATCATCTCAACCTCTGGATGCTAATGTGGCTCTTCAAACCTCCTTACCAGTGTCACAACATTATAATGTCTCGTTCGGATCGGAAACCTACTTCAATCCATACTATCCTCAGAGTGGCGCCAGTACAGAGGTCTCCAGCACTCCCATGGAAACCACAGGAGTCCCTAGGTCTTCAATAACGACCACCTCTTCTGTGTTTTCATTGGCTTTTCCAGCCTCTCTGAATATGGCTCCTTCAACCATTCAAGCCATAACTTCAGAAGTGCTGTCGGTGCCTTCTCCCACAGAGGTGTTCACCTCCGCCACTATTCCTCAGCAACCTTCAGCGACTCTGCCACCTCAGCAGACCTCTTCCAAATTGTCATCAGCCTCCTCCGAACCAGGCTCTTACTCCAAGCGTCATCACAAGAAGCCCAGCTCCTCAAAACATCCCAAAAGGCAGAAATCCAGTGCTGTCCACCACCCTGAGGTCGCGCTCCTCCTCGCCTCAACCCGCGGCAGAGCCCTCCTTTGAGGTAGAGTGCTCGGGAGATGAGGCGTCCGACACTCGCTAGATCATTATTTCAATTTCTATTCTCTCCGCCTCTCTTTAATATTATCTAAATTATCCCTCTTTTTTACTGATGGCCCTAAATATACAACAATCCTCTTATCCCTGCGATTCTGATGGGAGGGCTCACAAGACTCCTCTCCAGCTTTTTTACCAACAGACAAACAGCACAGAGTTTCCAAACATTGTCCCATGTTGTTTTGAAACTCTTCCTCTCTCTTTTTTTTTTTTTTTAACAATAACCCCAAGGAGCTGGTGGGCAGGTTGTTACCACAACAGGGCAGGAGTTTTCCTCCCAAATGGTTGATATCAAGTCCCGCTCATTTTGCTACGCCTTGTCCGCAATGGTTTTTAAACACTCCATGCGCACACACGCTGGTTTCCTTAATGTCCCCAATCATATAGGGCATTATAATGCATTGTTTCCCTTGCATATTGGTACATCCTATCGTCATCTGCGGGGTTCTCCCACTTATCAAATTCTCACGGCCTCTACTACTTATCCTACATGACAGATATAAGACATCAAGATTTTCATTGACTTCCTTCAGGGCAAACAATGTAGTCTCCACCACAACAGTTCTTGCTGATGCCAAAGATCCATGGGCAGTCACATTGACTTCCGCAGCACTGGCACCTGGTAGAGAATTCATCTTGATGTCTGCATCCTCTGAGTTTTATTCAAACTCCTATTCTTAAATGCAGAGAATTTTCAACTAGTCTCTTCCTGTCAATTGCCAAAGTTCCCAGCAATCAAGTTTCCTAGTTCCAATTCCAAGTTCCCGTGAAGTGGACTCTTCAAGAACCCAAGCACATCTGAAGAGTTGGCACCGGTCACACCTCCTTTATAGAGTGGCTGTCCCTCTTCAAATCCAGGCGGTGGTGTGCAGTTACGGATGTGTGTACTTGTGTGAGTATGTGCGTAAAACTCGCACATTTTTTTTTTTTTTACCAAAAATAATTCCAAAATTTCCTGAAATAGAAGGACATAAATATTTTCACAAACAACTTCTCTAAAATCACTCTCACCGCCTTTGATATCCCCTTTATAATTTTACTGCCCGGTGGACCCAAAGCTCCCTGTTCCCCTTAGAGTACTGCCCACCCTAGAAACTTCAACCACATGAGGTCTTGCTATTTTCTCCACAATAGCCTGGGCTATTTTATCCCCTTGTTTCACTAAATAAGGTCGACGACCCGCATTACAAACGAGCACACATACCATGACCCTATAGTCCCTATCAATTACCCCTGCAGCAGTATCAATGTAATTCTTCAATGCCAAGCCTGAACGTGGGTCTATGAGCACATAGCACCCCTCTGGAATTTCCCACTCGATTCCGGTGGCAATCGCACCCCTCTCGCCAGCAGGAATCCAGCGATTTTGAGCACTAAACAGGTCCAATCCCGCTGCCTCGGGAGTTCCATATTCAGGTAATCGCGCATCTTTTGAAAGTCGGTGACACTTCAGTATAGGGACACCGCCATCGGCTGATACTTTTGTCACACCGCACCCCGACTCAGGTTCCCTGTCATCCTTAATTGCACTCATATTTTTAAAGAAATTCAACCCTGCTATTATTGCAACTAATAATGATGATTTTTTTTTTACTTGTAATGCCTAATTGTAAAAAATATACCCTCGTTCTCACCAATGTAATAGCAACCACAATAATATGACCTTTGATCTAAAATTTGCAATATACTTCACCCTCAAACATGTTTGCAGGTCATTGTTATTGCAAAATGTTCCCTCATTTTCCTAATTAATACAATATTGCCCCTGATGTCCATCAGTCATTCCGTCGGCACTCACACTTTCTCTCACCTCTTAGCAACAATCACTTTCTTCTAATACTCAATAATAATTAATTCTACTTACTTTTTTTTTTACTGCCTTATTAATAACAATAAAACACAACCTTGCAATTTCCTCAATTGAATATCTATCCACCTAGTCCCCTTTTCAACTGTGATCTCAGAGTGAGAACTAATATTATAATAAAATTAATATTACCATAACCTCAAACCATACTACACAGTCATACCAAATAATATACTAATCTCTAAATCATTAAAGAAATACTCTCCCTTGAAACATGTGTGTCCTCGCTGGCCTCTATCCTCCAACTGGAGCATTCCTTCATTTGAGTGACTTTTATATGTCACTCTCGCAGCAGGATACACTTCCACTGTCTTCAGTGATAGTGTCCAATAAGGAATCACAGATTTCCCTTGACATTTTCATGACTGGGTTCCAGTGCCATTATTGTATTTTCAGCACCTATCTCGTCATCGCCAGTGAAGCCTTTCTTCTTCAGTTTCTTGTCGTGCATCGCGGGCCTCGTGCGTTTCCTGTTGTTTCTTTAAACGCTCTAAACGGGCTCGCTCCTTTTCACGCTGGTAGGCTATTAGCTTGCCCTGTGTTTGTTTCTTGCGAGTATCTTGGACACTAGATATCTCATCTGCCACCAAAGGTAAAATGGATCACTTGTCAGTCCAACTATTTATGGCCTCCTTTTGACGTTTTGCGGTGCAATACCGAGTCTCAGAATCACATGTGACATCGGAGCTCGGTGCATTGGCAATTTTAGATGTTTTCTTGCCCCCTTCCATACAATCGTCACTGCTGAGACACTCGTGATCTAAATTGATTTCCACTGTCTCCTCTTCTTCACCCCCAATTTCAGCAGAGATTGGTTCTCCCCAATCTACTTGTAATTCCTCTGGTTCACTGTCGCTGACAGCTGATGCTCCAGCCTTAGCCCCTTTTCTCACTTCAGTCTTATTTTCTGAAGTACCAGAATGCAGTCGTCTCCTCGATGACTTAATAGAATTCTTTTCTTTAATTTTCGCTCTTTCTTGTGAGCGATCAGTGTCTTTGTTCAATGACACTGTTATCTTTGGACGTACCCCACTCGGGGACGTCTTTCCTCCTAAACCCTCAGCCTCTCCATTTTTCGCTCTCTCTTGTAAGCGATCAGTATTCTTTGAACTTTCTTTGCTCAAACTGGGCTGGGCTGTTTGCCGCTCGCTTGCCGACACTGCATCGCCTCCATAGGTTTCCACCACCCCCTTCTGTACGGATGGCCCTTTATTTACCACAGGTGTGGCTGAGTTTGGTAAACACTCCCTACTAGCCTGAGTGCCACCTGAAGTTTCCCAAGCCTTCACTGATTCTTTCTTTTTGTGGGTCGGGGTACCCCTATTAGTCTCGTCACCTCTGGGTTCGGATTGTTCATGTTCTATAATATTGGGATCTTCTTCCGAGCTGTCATTACTGTCCTCTCCCTCTACCTCAGACAGCCATTCTATCTCCTGGAACTCTCCATTCTGGGGAAATGCTCTGGTCTGTTCCTTTCTCATAGACTCTCTTAAGTTGTCTTCAGGCTCACTAGCCTCCTCCTCGAGCTCACTGCCACTCTCCTCGTCACTAAATCACCCTCCTCAAGTTGCACAGGTCGAGCATTTTTGTCCAACCGTGCTCTCATGGCCTTTTCATACTTTTTAGTGTTCTGCCGAGACACCTCATCGAACATTTCAATGCAGTGCTTGGTTCTTAGAAACCAATCTCGGTCTTCACCTACCACCTCAAAACCATTTTCTTCAGGATACCCCAAAGCAACATTGTCTCTCCCAAACAACAATGCATAAGGAGAAAATCCTGTTCTAACAATTATGGTCGATCTGGCTCTCCACAGGGCCAGAGGTAGCATGTCAGGCCACTTTTCATGATTCTCATCTATATACACGCCTATTGCATCGTGTATTATTTTATGTAGGCGCTCTGCCCTTGCATTGTGCTTATTCCCATTTGGCTTCCCATGATTGATCTTAATTCTATGGGCGCAACCTAGGCTAGGAACCTTTCCGAAATCCTTCCTCTTAGATGGTAAATAAGGTATAATGTCCTCCATGCTTCCCAGGTCCTTCTTTTCAAAGTACCTGATCACATGGAGCTGTGCTCGGTTTAGATGGATTACAACCTTACACAGGCCAGACTGTACATTGAGCCGAGCGTGGCCGCCTTAGAAATCTTATTCACAAGGACATAACACCATATGCGACCCGACCGATTGGTGACCCAGTCATTAGCAATCCGGTAGAATGTGTTAGACTCCCCAGTAGGCGGGCCTCCCTAGCCCACTTAAAAGGGTCTATTTCTCCTCTTTCCTATCCCCTCAGGATGTGTGTGGTGCACATATGCGCAGGCACTGACACATTCCTCTGTGAAAATTTGTAATAAAGTTCTCGCCATGAATATGACCTAGCTGTCGAAATGGCGTTAAACCTCTATTACTCACTCACTCACTCACTCCCCAGTAGGAACCGACGGTCTGATCCGGCCAGACCTTAGCTAACCTGTACGAACTTTGACCGTTTTCACCAACCTTGCCTGCTCATTGCCCCACTGGGGCAATGGGGTGGAGGCTATCACCTCCGTACCACCTATAGCCACTTACCATACACTGTTGAGGGCGCGCCTACTAAACCTCATGCAGTGCTTCCAAAATGATAGCCCGACTATAGGCCAACTAGGCGATACCACAGTAGGATGTCAATTCACCCTTAGTTAGACATGAGGGCCTTCAGTATCTCCCTTGCACTTAGAATGCCGATTTTACATGCCCCCGGGCCCTTGCGGGTCCACTGTCGCCTGTTCCAGGGATAGCATGGGGGAGACTATCCCCCTTGCCTCCCTGGGGCATTCTTGAACTAGTGAAGCTCTGTTTGCACATGAGTCGTCTAGTGATTTCTCTAAACAACTTAGCCATGTAACTAGTTCCTCGATCACTATGAAGTCTTTCCACCTTCCCATACCTGCATACAATTTCCTGCAGAAAGAAAGTGGCAGCAGTAGTCGCTGTCGTGTCTTTAGTGGGAAAAGCCTCTGGCCATCCCGTCAGTAAGTCAATTCTGATTTTCTAAGAGTTCCAACATAGTCAGTTTGCACCATCTGGAAAGGAAACTGAGGTGTGTCCCACGTCTTGGCATGTGACTTAAAATGTGGAGCTCTTTTTCACAACGCACACCTCTCAAATGACTGAGCATACCTAGCTGCATCTGCAAAAAGGTTCTTCCAATAAAACCTCCTGACCAACTTATTGTGTAGAGCCGTGATGCCCACATGACCGCCACAGAAGAAATCATCGTGCATTAAATATAGCACTGGATCTATCAGGGCAGTAGGCACAACCATTCGTGGCTCAATGATAATCTTTTGCCTCGGTCCCTTCTTTTGCACATTATCATACCTACACAAAATGCAATGATCATTAATTCCCATATGGTCAGACTAACACAAAACAACCTAAGCCTCGTCCCAGTTATTGGGAAGTTTGTCGTTTAACAGCCATTCCATGAGTTTTCGACATTCAGGATCTTTCCACTGGGCTTGTCGAAATTCAGCTGCTGGGATTTCATCATCCATAGATTGGCCCTCCTCCAATGGTACTTCCTTCGAGTTATCCAGAGGCTCTTTAGCTTTTCCAGAGGGTCCCATAGCCAACAGCTCACATCCTACCTCCGGCTCCAACTCTTCTTCATCGTCCGGATCGGCTACCCGTGTGTCTTTTAAAACCACTCTGGACAGGTAATCAGGGACATAATGCTTGTTGCCAGGTTGATAAGTAATCTCATAATCGAAATCACTTAAGGCCAAACCGACCTTTTCAAGCGTTTCGATGGAGCCTTATAAGCCTGCTGAAGCAACGGCACCAATGGCTGATGATCAGTAACAATAGTGTAAGGGTTCGAGTCTTATGGACCTGGGGGGTTCGGGTCTTACGATTCGGAAAGAAAGAGTAAGACGGTGTTTCAAGTGTATGCCAATGGAGTTTATTAAGATGTACACTCACGGCTATCCGGTAGTTGTTTAAGAGGATAGCTAACAGTTATTAAAGATGGTCTACATACTTGGAGGCCAGAAGGGCCTCTGATGTAGCGGCTGAGCCCTGGGCTTTATATAAGGACCCAGGTGTTTGTCGTCAGATGTCCCCACAGACCCGGATTGGTGCTGCCACCTATCCGGAACCTGAGGAACGTCCGACGACTCGACTCACCCACCATGTCAGACAGTACCCAACACTATGGTTATACAATAAGTACCTCTACACCACTCCCCCAGACATTTAGGAAGGAGTTATAGTTATATAATTATTACAGGGATAACATTTCTATATGTCTAAACCCTTAGTAATAGAGGTAAAACCATAGATATAACGTTAACACCATGTTAAGTATGTTTCGAATGTCAATTTTACAAATTTGATAGTGTATATAGTTACAGAATAACAAACCGGATGTTGTAATATGATACGAATTGGTTGAATGAGTAACAGTTATGTGTAGCGGAACTGTCAATTAACCTTTTATACCATATAGTAACAATCTATGTTTACGGTATAAGTATTAGGATAAGTACCATAATTCGTATACATGTGATAATAACAGTTATATGTAACGGAACTGTCAAATATTGAATAAATCACATGATAACATCCATATGTGTTTTTAATTAATAATATTATAAATGATCAGATAGTCTTGAGAAAGACTTTTAAAGTAACCACACTATCTAATGACATTTTTTATATTATGACCAAATGAATCCGTTAATGATCTCGTGAGTTATTAGGTATAGAACCGTTATCAATTATACACTTGAAAAAGATTACGGTGGAGTAATGTATATGACAATATATGTGATACCACCATGTACCAGTAACCTTCATAGCACCAGATGAATATATTTATAATACAATATGCCTCGCAGGACAATAATATGAATAATCTGGTGAGGTCTATCGGATCTTTTTAAATAGATATGAACATTAATCAGAGATCCGTATGAATAGAAATGCATATACCCGTATCAAAATATGCAGTAATTTATCACCACAGTGTGACTATAGACATACAAATGATATTAGAAAAATGGTTATATGACATTATATACATAATAAAATGATAAATGCTGCTGGAGTCCCGCGCTGCAGTCTGTCGGATGCTGGAAGGTAGGTATGGTGGTCAGCTAACCACGGGATGGACGTGCTAGAGTCTTTTTATATAATATGTGAACACGGTAGATGAATTTGGGGCAGCTACCCACAATCCTCTAGAAGTGCTACTGTTCATAAGTATATCCGAATGGTGTAGAATAATAGTAGAGTAATAGTCCGGTTTTGTCAACAAGTAGAAACGTAATCCATTTAAGTGTAGTTGACATAAGTAAAAAGTCCAATGTAGGTTGGTCCGGAAGTAGTAGTAGTATGTAGTTTTAATCCATTCGAGAGTAGAGGTAGCACAGAATCGTATAGTCCATCCTTATATAGTGGTCAGCAACAGGTAACAACAGGAATCAGGAATCAGCATCCGGGTACGTATAGCAGCATCAAGTCTACTATCGGATTTGTTATAAGTTATAAATCCGAATAGACCTTTCAGGATATAATAGTGGTATATGTCCTGAATATACACAAATAGCTGGTTATAAATGGAACCCGGAACACAAAGAGCAGGTGTTCATTATTCTAATAAAAGACATTCGCACAAGTATAGTTCCCCAAAGACTAAATCTGGTTATTAGAAGAAAATAAGTATGTAGAGAAATAACCCGTAGCATGCTTAGGTGGACTTCTTAGCATGCTTCTTCTTAAGAAGATCTAGAGCCCATTCGGGAGTGCCGTCCCACTCGTCGATATCGACTCCGAATACCCTCATAAACTTAGTGTTTAAGTTGGTATTCCGGGTAATCTCCTCTTTAACACGCTTCTCCAGAACGTGTACGTCCATAGCTGCCTGTTCTTTGGCAGCTAAGGCTTCATTCTCCTGGGCCTTTACATCGTCCCGAATGAGAGTCTCGAGGCGCTGATTTTTCGGCATCCGCTACCTCCTTCATACATAACAGGGTATCGTTAAGGAGACCCTGATGGAATTCAGTCGCTTTCTCGCGGACACATTTCTCCCAGTGGGTGTAGATGGCCTTCTGGACATCCGCTTCCCCCTGGCGAGACTTCTCGAACCAAATTTCTGCATTACCAGTTTTAATGGTAATGGCATCTTTTGGTTTCGCAGGTGGTGCAACAACCTTGGGGGGTGTCGACACTGCCTGAGGGCCACTTCCGGATGTAGGGCTTCCGGACACTCCTGCTGTTGGAAGACAGTAGGTGGGGGGTGCAGGGTTTTGTTTCAGTCCCATTTGCATGTACAGTTGTACCTGCTCCTGGGTGAAGTTGACGGGTAGAGCGGCTGCAGCAGATGCGGATCCGGCGGCAGCAGGTGCTGAGGTCTTCTTGGGGACAAGTCGACCACCCTTTCCAACGACCAAGGTCTGGCTCTCAGGTCCAGGTCCCTGGTTCATGGACGGAAAGTTACGGGTGTTAACTTTCCCCGGCTTAGATACAGCACCTGCGTATCCTGCAGATTCGGGCCTCTTGAAGACAGGAGTACCCTGAACCTGCTCATGTGGGTGACGTGCCAAAGGAGACCTGGAGCGGTCATCTACCCTGGCTTTAGCAGCTGTGGTGGTCTGACCATTACCGTTACCACCACGGTTCTGGTCTCTTCTGCTCCTCTCACGAGCCCTTTTCCCCTCCTTACCGGATTCCTCGCATTTCTGCCAGAGGGACTCGTGCATGTCAAGTTTCCCTTTTCCAGGAGTCAGGACAATCTCAGCGCGGAGTTTCGAATCCTTGTTCTTCGGAACCTCGCAGAGGACTTGGTCCCCTGGTCGGATCTTCGACCAAGCATCTTCGCTCACGCTATCGAACTCCTTCATGAGTTCCTGATGGAGCTCCATAATACGTTTACGAGCTCCATCTAATCCTTCTGCGTGGCATTTCTTCTGGTGTCTAGCCAGATCACTACGTCGGTTATACTGAACCTTCGTAGTACACTTCTTGCCCTTCTTACCATAACTCGGATCACAAATGTAAACCGGGTGATGGTGGAAGTGGGCTTCTCCCAGATGCCTCTGGAACCGGGCTGGAGTACTCCAGGTCCGGACCGAGACATCACTCGCATCCTGGCAGATGGAGAAGGGACAGGACTTCTTGTCGTCACCGTACCACTTCTCAAGCGCCCAAAGCAGCTTGCGCCTCTGGGTATAGGTATAATACCCTTCGGTGTGGTTTAGCATAAGCCACATCTTACGATAGGCTTTGCTCGGATTGGGATCCTCATCCGAGAGACGCATCCAATCTTCGTCATCCGACTCGTTGTTTTTATTTACAGAGTCCGGGCAGGCGTACAGGGTAGAGCCGTCCTTCTTTACTCCGTAGGCGCAGTCGGAGAAACACGTCGGAATCCGGGTTTTAAATCCGGATTTGGCGTTAGCCCATCGTTCTGCCTCGGTTTGAGTTGATGGAGTGGCCTTCTCATCATACTCAACCGAGGACTCATGCACGGATTCCTCGTCCGAGGAAACAACCTCCATGGCAGTGCTACCAGTGGCTGAGGTGCTAGCTTTCGGTTCGGCTCTAGCAGAATCCAGAAGATTCTTGAGCTTCCGCGCAGCGGACCTCCTGTTCTTGCTCACCTTCCAGTCTTCCGGGTCCTTGGTTCCGGACTCACTGGAGGTTGATGCTTCTACCGTGGTTGACTCGGTAGTACTGCCGGTGGCTGTAGCAGAACCGGCTGCGCCTCTTGTGGCAAGCTTCAGGTCGGGGATAGAAGGTGCGGGTACTTCCGCTTCCCTCTTAGCCTCTTCCAGAGCCTCCTGTTCAGCAGTCATACGACGGACGAGAACCGTCCGAAGGGCTGCACCTCCGTTCATGCCGGTTAGTGACTTGTTCTGCACGTCTACTAACTCCTCCTTGGTTATGTAATAACCATTGGCAGCGGCTTCACGGAACTCCCTTATGGTCCGGTACTGGGGTCGGGTAGCAGAAGGACGTGGGTACGTCTGCCCCTCGGGTTCCGAGACGCAGCCTACCCAATCTATGTTGGTCTGTGTTAGATTCCACAGAGACCTATCCGGTTTAGCGTAAGCTCCTAGCAGGAAGGCTCTGTTTGCCTCGTACACCACCTGTCGAAAGGCAATGTCCACCATGAGTCCCCGTTGGAACCACGGCCAGTCTCGGAGCCATTCGGGTGGCGTCCTATCCAGCTGATCGGGGGCCATAACGCCTTCGATCGCCATTCTCACCTTCGGGTCCATCTTGTGGGGAGTACCGTCTGGATTCACTACCTGTGCCTGTAGCTCCGGATGGACGTACAGGTACCGGCCGTCATACTCTGCGGGGGAACAGGTCAGCCACTGCTGGCTTCCACTGGTCCTTCGGGCCGTCGACTTGTGTAGTCTCGGACCCAGTTGCTCCAGCTCCTTCAGTCGGAAGTGGTGACAACATCTTCTCTGGCTCATTCAATGAGAATGAAGCCAGCTTCTGCTCGAATGAGCGATCGGCGGGTTCCTCCACGTCCATCATCTCGCTCTCTTCCTGTGTCACAGGTGACAAAGCTTCCGGAAAAGCTTCTGCGGACGGAGTCAGCTTATCCGGGTCGCCGGATAGCTTGGCTGCAGCTACGGATTCCTCAGCCATGACTGGGGAATCAACACGGGAGTCAAGATACTCCTTTTTCCGGCTTTTACGGCACCGGGGCCGACACAAACGGAGTCTGCCTGCTGAGAGACAGACTCTGAGGGCGCACAAAGGGTTGCTAGATGGTAGAATTTAAGGAGAGAGGGGTGACCCAACTGTCCCAAACGCTACCGAAAAACAATATGGCGACAGGCCAGCTTTCGTGACGTCATTTCCCCGCGAGTCCGCGGGGTCACGAGAGGTCAGCCGAGACTGGACGCGGTGACGTCATGCGGAAACGCATGTGCTACAAGCGGAACATCAACAAACTGATTGTTTTTAGGTAATTATCGCTCACGCTGATGACTCGTCTGAGGATTTAAGTGGAGATTATGGAAAGCTTAAGCAAATCCACCGGATTATCCATCCACTACCCATTGGTACATCATGCGGCGGCGACAAATAAGCCTTTAGGGTCAGTTGTCATCCGTTCCTCTAAATGTAAACATTACACTCTTTGTGTATACAGGTTAGGTCACTGCAGTCCTCTGGGCAATTCGAGGGCTGCGGCGAACGTATATCCCCTTCTTGGATAGTTCTTTATCAGACCTGACAGTCTGAAGAGCATTTTCTGGGTGTTTCTTGGCCTTCGAAACACCTTTCCTCTTCTTTTTGTCTTCACCTGCCAAGACTTTTTTAACTCCCCCACGCTTAATCGGTGTTGGCGTGGGTGGTACTGATTCGGAACACTTCTTAGGCCTACCCCGGCCTCGCTTCACTGTAGTGTTCTTTACCTGGTCTATTATACGATTCTGGTTCCGGATCTTTTCTAATCCTTCACCATACATTTCTGTGGAGGTCTCCCTCCCACACCACTTCCTCAGTCTAGCCACATTTGACTTATAGAGTCGACCAAGGTCTGATTTGATAATTACGGTACAATCACTAATAACTTGTGTTACAGTAAAAGGACTGTCCCAATTAGACGCTAATTTTATGTGTCTAAGTGGTTCATGTAGTCTTAGAACTCTGTCTCCGGATTGGAATTTCCGATGTTTTAGATCAGTATCATATCCAACCTCCTGCCATTTGGCACTTTTCTCAAGATCAATTCGGACAGACTCGTATGCTTTTCTGAACCTGTCTCTTAAGCATTCGACAAAAACTACATGATGAGGTAGTTCCGGGTCCATTCCTACAACTCCAAATACTAAGTCTGCAGGCATTATTAGGTCCTCTCCGAAAACTAGTAGATTCGGAGTACAGTTAGTACTTGAATGTACCGTACTGTTATAAGCATGTGTCACAAAATGACATTGCTCATCCCAATCGTCCATGTGTTCATTAACAAGTGACTTCAGGACCTGGATAAGGGTTCTGTTGAACCTTTCCACTAATCCGTCGCTTTGTGGCCTATACGGATTGGTTCTAGTCTTGCAGATAGCTAAGTATTCGCACATGCCTTGCCAGAGATTTGATTCAAATTCTCTGCCTTGGTCACTGTGTAACATTAATGGTACACCGAAACTTAGTACCCAACCTTTCACAAAGGCTTCGGCACAAGTAACTGCTTTGTGGTCCGGTAGTGGAAATACTTTAGTGTATTTCGTATAATAATCACACACTACCATCATACAGGTATTCTCATTAGCGGTTGTATTCAATCCACTAATGATATCCACCCCGATCTTGCGAACCTAACTCCGAAAAGTTCTTGGGATAGTGGTAGCTTGCCCATCCCGGGTCCGGGTTTGTTCTTACAACAATCCGGACAAGTGGTTACCCATCTTTGCAAGTCTCTTGACATGCCAGGCCAATAGTATTTCTTGGAAAGTCGTGCTAATGAGCGCTTCCTTCCAAAATGACCACTGGTCCAGTGCCCATGACAGAAATACATAATGTCATGTCTCATTGCATGTGGTATCACCACTTGCATGATTTTCTCACCATTATTACATGGCTTCCAACGGTACAACACGCCTTTCCGGACTTCAAGCTCGGTCCATTGAGCAAGAAACATTCTCATTTCTCGATTTTCCAGAGAGACTTCTGGTCTAACTGGACGTATACCCTTCGGTACTAATTGCAGTAGCCGCGCAGTTATCGAGTCAGCTTCCTGGAAACGTCGTATGTGATCCATAGACCAATCCAGTATACTGGCAACTAGGGGTTCGAATGGTCTTCGAATCCCGGCTAACACTGCCTTATGAGCTCCACAATCAGTACAATCCGGATTGTCACATTTCCGAATTGGTATTCGAGATAAAGCATCAGCATTTAAATGCTTAACTCCGGGTCTATGCTGAATTTGGTGATGTTCAAGCCCATATTCAGATAAATGGGCTAGCCATCGGCCTAACATCCCTTCAGCATCTCGGAAGTTCAGTAGCCATCTTAAAGAGGAGTGATCCGTACGTAAAGTAAAGTTTGTTCCCCATAAAAAATGTTTGAACTTCTTGGTATATACGACTACTGCTAACAACTCTCTTTTGGTTGTGCAGTAATTGCACTGAGTTTTACTCAGTGTATTGCTGGCAAAGGCAATAGGTACTTCTCTCCCATTTTGGACTTGCGAGAGAGCTGCACCAATGCTATCATTACTAGCATCAGTTTCCAGTATAAAATGATCCGTTTCATTCGGATATTGTAAAACTGGAGTACTCGTGAACAGGTCTTTTAGCTTTTGAAAAGCAGATTCCTGTTCATGGGTCCAAGGAAATTTTTCTTTGGTACTTCCTGGAGTCCAGTTAGCTATTACTTGTAATGGGTAACTGACTCTAGAATAATTCGGAATAAATTCCTTATAATAGGAACAGAATCCTAAAAAGGACCTCACTTCTTTGGGTGTTTTAGGCCTATTCCAATTCGTTACTGACTCGATTTTATCGGGATCAGCTTTTATTCCTTCATCACTAATGATGCGGCCCAAATAATTTATGGACTTTCTGAACATGTGACATTTCTTAGGTTTCAATTTGAGACCATTGGAAATAATACGTTCTAATACCATTTTGAGGTTATTTGAACACTCTTCGCATGTTTTTCCGAAGACTATAACATCGTCAAGGTATACAAGACATCTTTTCCACAATAAGTCACTTAGAATAGTTTCCATCATTGCTTCAAATTTTGCTGGTGCATTGCACAAACCAAATGGCATTACGTTATATTGGAATAGTCCAATATGACTCGAAAATGCAGTCTTTTCCATATCCGATGGATTCATTCCCACTTGCCAATATCCTGATTACAAGTCTAGGGTACAAAACCAACTGTTTCCTCCTAAGGAGTCAATGGTTTCGTCTATTCTCGGTAATGGATACGAATTCTTTTTCGTTACTCCATTTAGCTTCCTGTAGTCTATGCAAAAGCGGATAGTACCGTCTTTTTTTGTTACCATACACACAGGACTACTCCATGGACTATTGGAAGGGACTATTACATCCTGTTCCAACATCTTGTTTATTTCCTCTTCAGCTACTCTCTTTTTCGCTAAAGGTAACCGCCTATACGGTATCTTAAAGGGTTCCGCATCTCGAGTATCTATTTTGTGTACTACCTTATTTGTCGTACCGAGTTTTTCACCAGGTTCGGCAAAGGCAGTCTTATACCGACAGAGCATATCATAAAATTCTTTCCGGTGTTCCGGATTCTCTAATGAAGTTTCTTCATATAACTTGAGTAAGTCGTCCAAAATTTCATCATTTCCTGTTGCCTTCTGTAAGTTTAACTTACTATCCGTTACAGTTTCCGAAAGGGTCACGTTACCAAAAACTTGTCCCTTTTTCAGGTAGATAGTAGTGTTTCCAGTATTGGAGACAGGTACTACCGACCAGGATGCATTTGCTACTATAGTGTCTACAGATATCAATCCGATGCTTGACAAAGTAGCTACATCCGGTTCTACCACTGCAGGCTTATTGCGCATTGCAGGGTCACTTCTTACAAGCACATCACAGGCTACTCCCGGAGGGATCCGCACAGTGTGTGCTACACTAGCCATACTGCTCACTTGTCTCAGTACACACCTAACCTTTACAGGATACGGGTATTTCACACTCAACACTCCTGATTGGGGCTCTAACACCACTCCATACAGGGATGCGAAATCCAACCCGAGTATCCCCTCATCTGCTATATCCGCAACGGTGGCGCTCATGACATAGTCATGTTTTCCATCCAATTGCAGCTTCACACAAGTTCTTCCATACGTTTGCAAGGTACTGCCATCGGCCGTTTGAGCACTTCCTCCCGATTTGAGAGTATCGTGTTCATCTGGTATAAGATCATAGAACTTCTTGGAGATACAGGAGTGGCTAGCACCCGTATCCATAAGAAATTCGGCAGATCTTCCATTAACAGTGAGGCAAACATACCACCGCCTTCCGGATCACGGATGGTGATATCATGGCAAGATTTGTCACTGGGATCCCCTTCTTTGCCCATCGGGGGACCCCTCCTCAGTTTTCCTCTGTACTTATTCCAGAGACACCTTCCTGTCTACGAGGGACAGGTTTCTCAGCCATACATTCCGGAGCATAATGCCCCAGCTTCTGGCATCTGAAGCATCTCCTTTGAGATTTATCAACCCTCGGTCTCTTCAAAGCTTCTGTTAATCCGGCTATTAATGTTTCCACGGTTGCCACGGTTGGCTTGGCCGTAGAGGTCGCATTACCAGATTGGGTCGGTCCGGAAGCTGTTTTACTAGCAACTTATCCTCCCCTCCCTCTGGAATGTACCTTCCTGTACCGTTTCTGTCGGTAATACTTTCCAGCTACCTGGACTGATCCAATATATTCTCCATTTTCATCGGAGACATATTCGTCTTCCTGATCAGCCTCCTGTGAGTCAACCGGGGCTAATTGAGAAGTTTCATATACCGGAGCAGGTGAACCTCCATATTGCAATGGAGCTGCTCTTACCGGGTTAGGTCCTAGACCTACCAATCTCTTCTTCATATCATGTCCATCAATTGATATGAATAGGTCACTGAAGGAAGTGTCATCCTTCCAAGAATCCCAAACTACTTGTTTGTGATCCGGATCCCGCAATCCATTGTAGAATTGTATAAACAATTCCTGTAGATAGCAGTCGTCGTCATGAGCCCAATTTGGACGTGCTTTCGATAGCAAGTCCTGTAGCTCCAAACCAAAGACTTTGTGAGATTCTTTAGGTTTCTGTGTTCTTTTCTTAAAGCTCACCCATGGATCCTCTCTAACGATTGACCCGAATAGGTACGCGGCACATTCGACCAGTTGATCGTAGGTGCCGTATATTCCATATGCTGCTCTCCATTGGTGGAGGGCTACTTTTCCACCTTTATTCAACCAACAGATCAAATAAGGCAGAGCTTCTTCTTTTGTCCAACCACTACAGTTGACTTCGTCGACAAAAGCTTGATACCTATCCTTCCAAGGATCATTAGAATCATATGGAGGGGGTATCCGTGCCTGTCTACGTGCCGGATTATTACATCCGCGTAGTCTATCTGCTTCTCGCATGCTCCAGTTCATGACTTCCATGCCGGCTGCTCCCTTTCGGTAGCAGTCAATGCCAAGGTTTTGAATACATTGGCTTCTATCAAAGATGGTTTGCATCCCTGCAGGCATGGAAGTTCTCCTATTTGGCTTCCTGCCATCTCCTCCCGATCCTGATCCTCCGGATCCGGATCCTCCTGGGCCGCCTGGAGGATTACCTCCTGGTGGACCGTTATTAGGGTAGTGCCCGGACGAACCGCTAGGGTATCCGCCACCATAACCGGCATTTCCAGTTGTTCCGGAAGATGCATACCTAGGGTAAGAATTACTTTGATTCCATCCCTGATTGTAGGTATTACCATTTTGGTAATTACCACTTCCTGCCGGATTATAATTATGTCTATATCCATAGGAAGTTGTTCTTGGTTGGTACGTACCGCCGTTAACATTGGGTTGTGGAGGATTCGGTCTGGGAAAACGTCCATCATTAGGACCATTACCTTGACCCGAAGATGGGTTCGGCAATCTTGGGCCTGCTGGTGTACTATGGCCGGGTTGAGAGAAATATGAAGGTGGGGTTAGCATATGTCTCGGTGGTCCCGGTACTCTCGGTGGTGCTACTGGTGTATTATTATTGGCACTAATAGCATTAACGTGAGTCGCTCTAATTTTATGACTCAAATCTGGTATAGGGGGTGCCGGACCTACTGTATCCAGCATAGTAGCTGCTGGTGTAGGTGCATTATTTATTGGTCCTTTAATAGTAGTTCCCTGTGGGCAATTAATATTTTGGACAATCTTTCCGCTAGCTGCGGTATCATCCGTTTTCTTATAGATTCCGGATACTACATTCTTATCCGCCCCATCGTCAACGAATGGGTTGTATCTAGTTGGAGTTGCATCTTTGGATGTTTTCGCCAACATTGTAGACACCACAGTTGGATCTATAGTACCTATAGTCAATTGGGCGGCTTCCACATATTTGTCTAGGGTTATTGCAGTAGTCTGCAATTCCTGAAGCTCATTTGTGAGTTTCTGTCTATCCTCCTCCAGTTGTTTATTGTAAGCTATAATGCCTACCCGGATGGTTTCATTGTCTTCAGCTTGTTTACTACACTGAAGTTTCAATTTCTCTAATTCGCTTTGATAATGGCATATTTCGGATTCGTAATTTGCCTTATCAAGACTTAGTTGATCGTTCGTATCTATGTATGTCTGGATACGAATGTGTCTATTGTCATATTCTTTGTTGAATGACTTTCTCATTTCTTGAAGTTTTATTTCTTCACTTTCTAATTCCTTCATGTATTCACTCTTCCTGGCTTCCAATTCGTTTCGCATGCCAACCAAGTCATCTTCCAACTGAAGTTTTTCATTGAATACTTCATCTTTAGCTCTGACCAAGGTATTTAAATTCTCGTGCAAAGTTACGTAGGTTTCATTTAACAACAGGACATCCGGTCGTTTAAATTCTTCACCTTCCGGTACCGCATAGGTTAAGTCGCCGTCTATAGCGCTGTAATCTAATATTGGTAGCCCGGGTCTCGGTAATCTGTAAGGTAGTTCTCCAAATGTTACCCTTTTTGGCATCGGTGCCGGATGTTCTGGGTTAGTACTACCACCAACTTCGAACATTGAATTACTTAATTCGTCAACAAGGGATTGTTGACTTATCAAATTACTCTGCCTCTGTATAGACTGTTCGCGTCGTACAGAGTCTGGTAGATTCTCCTCACTGTCATTATAGTGAGGTTCGGGATCTCTCCAAGATGCAGATTCTGCATCTCGGGAGTTCGAATGGGTTTGGATCACTAATGATCCATTGCCATTCTCCTGGGCAACTAGTTGCCCTGCTGGGTTAGCTTCCGCGAGGCTATCTAACCCATGTACTAGCCGTTCGGACGTTATAACGTCCGGGCTATACACCAGAAATCCTGGTCACGGCACCAGTGTAAGGGTTCGAGTCTTACGGACCTGGGGGGTTCGGGTCTTACGATTCGGAAAGAAGGAGTAAGACTGTGTTTCAAGTGTATGCCAACGGATAGAGTTTATTAAGATGTACACTCACGGCTATCCGGTAGTTGTTTAAGAGGATAGCTAACAGTTATTAAAGATGGTCTACATACTTGGAGGCCAGAAGGGCCTCTGACGTAGCGGCTGAGCCCTGGGCTTTATATAAGGACCCAGGTGTTCGTCGTCAGATGTCCCCACAGACCCGGATCGGTGCTGCCACCTATCCGGAACCTGAGGAACGTCCGACGACTCGACTCACCCACCACGTCAGACGGTACCCAACACTATGGTTATACAATAAGTACCTCTACAATAATTACCTTTCCGCCATGCAACATGTTCTCATGATTCTTTAAGGTCTTAATTACTGCCAATGCCTCTCGTTCCCTGATGGGATAATTCCTCTCGGCCTTATTCATCGTGTACAAATAATATACTACAGGTCGCATCAAGTCATCCCTAAGCTGACACTACACCCCCACAAGCATCGTCAGAGGCATCTGTCAAGACGTAGAAGTGTCCTGCTATTTCGGGATGTATCAGTAATGGCAGACTCACCAACACGCTTTGTATTTCTTTGAATGCTTCCTCACATTGAGGTGTCCAATCAAATGGAACCCGCTTCTTCAGCAGGTGATTCAAAGGTGCGGCCAGATGAGCAAACCCTTTAATGAAATTGCGATAATAATTACACAGTCCCAGAAAGGATCTCACAGTGTGCTTGTCATGTGGTCGCCCAAACTCTTGCACTTTCTGCGTCACTTTGGGTTAAGTAGCTAGTCCTTCAGGGCTCACTACATGTCCCAAGAACTTAATCTCGTGCCGATCCCATTCACACTTGGAAGGTTTAATGGTCAGTCCCGCGCGGTGTAATGCCTTCAGTACCTGATTGACACTGCTGATGTGGTCACTCACTGTAGGATCAAAAAACACAATGTCATCCAAATAAGCCAGACAAGTACATGGTGTCAATCCACTCAAAGCCATAGACATTATTTTTGTAAATTGCCATGGACTTTGTCTCATGCCAAAAGGCACTCTGGTCCACTGCCATACCCCTGAAGGCGACCCGAAAGCCGAGTACTTGTGACTATCGGGATGCAAAACACACTGGTGATAACCACTCAGCAAATCAATGGCAGAAAAGATGATAGGTTTCCTGTAGGCTATGTACAGAAACAACTCTCGAGCAGTGGGCATGGGATAGGTTTCATCCTCAGTCATTAGATTCAGTGTACGATAATCTGTACACAATCTTGCCAAACCATCTTTCTTTTGAACCACTACCAGAGTGCTTCTCCATGCACTGTCGCTGGGTTCAAAAATGCCCATCCGAAGCAGTATCTTAATCTGCTCATTATATCCATTTTGAGTGGTGAGTACCTATATGGTCGTGTGGTACATATTCCCTGCTCCTCATTTACCTTTATTTTCATGGGAGACCAGGTGCAAAGACCCAACTCCTCCATATTAAAGGCAATAGCATCCATGTTTTCTGCCAGTATGGCTTTAAATTTCATTTGTTCTTCCAAGGTCATGCAAGTACCTCCGAGATCCAAATTCATTATCTTTTCTCTTTTGATGACTCGATTAGCACTGTCTTTCTGGTTTGCCCCACACCTAGGATCCGGTTTAGAGACATTTTCTGATTCAGACTGCACTACATTGATGTCATTCAACTCAGTCCCTTCCAAGGAACTGTTTCCGAGCCGAGCGTCCTTACGGGTTGAGACCGGTTACGCCTGGTGGAAAGTGGCAGCACTGTCCTCCAGGCTTCCTGGCTTAAACACGAAGGGTCACCACCCAACCCCTATGGCTATATAATAGTCGGAGGCTAGTGAGACAGAATCCCCCCAGATTCTATACGAGCACCCTAAGATCTCCCTGACTCCGAAACCTTCATAAATCAGAGCTATCCGAATGATAACACGCCTACTCGGAATACCCTTAGTTTCCTGTATATTAGGATACTGAATAAACCTTGTTGCCTTCTGAACCTGACATTCTTGTATTCGTGATCCTTTCCAAACCAGCAGAGAGACAATCAGAGACCAAACCATTACACTGGTGCCGTTACCAGGATTCAGTTTCAGGAAGTGCGCAGCCCTGTCTGAACAAGAAGGAATTCAGTATCCGGAAGGTGAGTTCCCAGGAGACCTTGAGGCCTCGGGTACAGCCTCAGGATTATAGGGACCCGTCTCGGAATTAGGCAGAAGGATCGGATTCCGCGAGGGAGATTTCAACAGTGGGGTTGGACGTCACTGTTGATGACCATCCGATAGTACCGGCTAACCAAACAGTACCTAACATAAGATCATCAGATTTGTTAAGAGAAGGCAACTTCGGCAGCCCTATTTTTTTGGCTCAAATACCGAACAGTGAACCACAAGGGCGGCGGCAGGATTCAATCCACCTTATGCCCTTGGCTAACAGGGGGTATTTCTGAATCAGTTGAGTATGGCTCTACTTTCCGAATCTGTTTTTAATCCTGGTGGATCCAGCCAACCGGCTCCAATGAGTATGGTAAACTTTGACAGATACCGGGAAGAGAGAAACAGCTATGAAACTGAAAGGTTAGCCCATGTAAAATGGAGGCGTAGGAATGATCAGGAGAAGTCCAGGGGTGAGAAATTACTGGAATATGAGAAAAAAGAAAGTTAGCGGAAGCAAAATAAGATAAAGGAGTTAGAAAGGGAAATTGATGAAATCCTGGATGAGATAAGAGATCTGAAGAATAGTAAAGGATTGTTGGAAAGAACCGCTGAAACCATAGAGCAAGAGATGGACACACATCGCGCTCAACTCTTCGCGCTTCTACATTGGAAATGAAGACTTGCGAACAAGATGAAACTTTAAGGCAGTATTGAACGGGGCTGGATATAGCCAGTACTCGCCTTGTGGAACTGGAAAGACAAGCTGAGGCCCAACATGAGGTCTATGAGAAAAATAAGAAAACTATGGAGAAACAGCAGAAAGAGTATGTGGCTCTCCGAGAACACCATATTCAAGAAAATGATCGATTTATTACTGATATTCAGGATAATGTAGGGGTACGGTATTTACACTTTTACGTTCATGTACCCGTGGGACTCAGACCTAGGTCTTCGGGTGTAGTGGGGGAATCCGGATGGCAGGTGGATGGGACGCCTATGTTCTCCAGTAGTGGTTTTACCCACTGCTCAACCCGAAAGGGTAACCGAATGCCCTAGCAGCATATAGTCCTCTGAGGCCGTGATCGTATGTAACAAAAATAAAAGCTCGGTTGCCTACCCGGAAACTTTCTCTCTCTTCGTTATGATTACTTAATCTAACTTAATGAGACGAACCACTACACTGGTGCCGTGACCAGTTGGTCTTTGGGTAAGCGCAGTAAGAAATGACTGAGCTGAGCCCAGTTAGGGGAAATGGCCCAAATCATGAGCTAAATTCCCCGATGGAAGATGGTGAAATCAAGTCACCATCCCAAGGTACGGAGTGGAGAGATCCACAGGAACACTACCCTGATGGGTTAGCGGATGTAAGAAAAAACTTACACGATGAACTGGAAGAATTTGGAGATTCCTTATTCATGCCAGGAGGTACTTTGAAACCTGCACCTATGCACAAAAGTACTGCTCAATTTGGTCAACTACCATTTGAGGTACCGAAGCCTAGTGCAGGTATGTTTGAAACTCCATATAGTTCCCGAATTAAACACCAAAAATGTGGATTCGAAAAGAACAAAATGGACGAGGTTGAAGATATGAGAGCTGAATATGAGAAGATCCAAAAGGATCTCATTACACTGACCGGAACTCGAGACAAAATTCTGACTAAAAACAAACAGTTGATATCAGAACGTCTTGATTATGATCAGAGTTGTAGACGCCAACAACGACTGTTATTGGATCAGATGGAGAAGGAAAAACAAGATTTCCAACTCCAGCACGAACAATATCGTGATGCACTATACACGGCAGATCTGGAATACAGAGCCTCGTGTGATGAGTTGAATAAAACTAAACAAGAGTTAAATTCAACTCAATCGGCCCATGGTAAGTATCAAGAAGAGCTGAAGAAAATAGAATCAGCCTTCAAAGATGCACGAAGTACGTATCATAGACAAACCGAAGAGCATGAAAAACGCAGAGGTCAATGGATACGTGAATCCGCAGACTTGACTGCTAAGCAGACAAAAATGCTGGATGATTATTCCGAACTGGAAGCTAAAGCTATCCAGATGTCAAAGTATCTAGAGGATACTGGCCGTGCAGTAGGCACTCTTGAACCAGACTTCACTGTTTCAGGAATTGCCCTAAACACGACGTGTAACCGGATGAACTCTTTGAGGGGCGAAGATGAGGCAACAGAGACAACTGTACCTCGTTGCGAAGAAGTAAAGAGTCATCAGGTTAGATTTATGGATAATACCTCGAAACCTCTTGGTTTAGGTACGGGAAATGCTGGGGGTGATTCCACGAGTGGAGTTAAACAAAACCACTCAGTAGGAACCTCCACCTTTGACGGCGGATGGCCACAACAGTCACCTTTAGGGGGACCAAATGGCCCATATGCTCAGTATGGATGGAATCAATCCCAATCGGGAGCGAATCCGTCTAATGGTAACGCCCGGAATACATCCGGAGGAACAACCGGACGAACATCCGGGAATTCCAGTACAGCTGGAGGACAATCCGGGTACGATCAAGGATCCGGGCCTTCAGGAGATAGTTCCAGAAGCAGACCCTCTGCCGGTAGAACTGGTTCCAATAATGGAAATCAGTCGTATGGAACAGGAGGAAACACTAATAACAATAGTGGTTTCTTTAGTTTTGGTGGAAATGCACAACCCACCAATAATCCAGGGTCAACTCCTCAAGCCGGCGGATACACCTTCTCACAGGTGCCTCCATACGGAGCAGGAGGATCAGGGGGTGGAGGAGGACCACCATCCGGTGGCTTTGGAGGTACTAATGGTACGAATCCTCCAAGGAAAAAGAGACTCAGTCGCCGAGTATCTCTTTCTCCAGGGTTACAAGCACTGCATGATTCCAATGCAGCGATTGCTAACTTAGGTGTTGATTGTTACAATCAAGGTCTGGACGATACGGAGATCATGGAATGGAGTAGGGGGTTAACCCTTACTGGATCCACGAATCCGGCTCGTAGAGTAGCTAAGATACCCACTCCCTTTAATGCCAAGAATCCTTGGAAGGAAGAGTATCAAGGCTGCGCAGATGTCTTTAACTGCAATGGATGGGGTAAAGCGGAAGCTCTCCCTTATCTAGTATGCTGGTTAAAGGAAGGCGACGGTAAAGGAGCCGTGGAACAATGGAGAGATTCCCAAATTGTAGGACTCTCGGCCCATATGAAATATGATGAACTCATAGAGATTGCTTCATATTTATATGGAAATATATTTGGGGAATATCCTTGGCTGACGTTCACTAAAAGAACGCAGAAACCTAAGGAATCTGCCAAAGTGTTCAGCTTAGAATGTCAACGACTGTTGCATAAAGCCAGACCTCAATGGAGATTAGATGATGAATGCTTCCTAGATGAAATGTTTAAACAATTCATCTAAGGATTGCGGAATCAGGAACACAGGACAGTGGCCTGTGAAGCTTGGAAGAATGATGCCTCTTTGACAGATTTGTTCCAGTCCTTAGATCATTATGATCGTAAGGCCCGGATCTTTGCCGGGAAGGTACCTCAACAGATGTCAGCAATGATAATCCCAGATGGGATACCCGAAACCGATTCATCCGAATCAGGGGAACCTGATGAAGATGAAAACGTTGGGGCCGTTGGCCAAGGGAACCCCCAGTACAACCGGAACTGGGGAAAGAAAACGGGTTACGTCAAGGAGAAAGTGATTACCACCAAACCTCCTGTGATTCAACCCAATACCAAACCGAACGCTGGTCCGTCTTTATCAGAGGACCTGGTTACCAACTTGGTAAAGAAGATCACTGAAAATCTTAGAAGGCCTAGGCCTGATAGGAGTGTAGTGACATGCTTTCGATGTAAGGAAACTGGACATTATGCTGCCGAGTGTGAGGCAGATAAGCCAGTTTATAGAAACGCTCGTTACCGGAACAATCCGAGTAAGGAGGACTCAGTAAAGAAGGAAAACTGAGTGGGGGTGTCCATGATGCCAACCGGATTACCCCCCGAATGAGTGATTGCCATGACTGCCAGCCTATCGCCGCTTGCAGTGCTGGTGAGAATCCTCTAGCGATTTCGCCCAGCAGAGAAGCTAAGGGACCTGATCAGTTCCTTACTCATGAGGCTGGGGAGACTGATAGTACACCAGGTGTCAAGAACCGGCAGAAGAACACAGAGGGGAAACCCGATATCAGTCCAGAGGAAGTGGCCAATGAGTTGGCTAGGGTGGGATGTGCCCAGCTTCCCCCGGGTCATCCTTGTCTTGAATTTGTGAAGGGATGTGGATTTGACCATGGCGCTAAGACGGAACTTGCCAAGTACGCAAGTTGTCCTACCTACCTGAAAGGTAGGAGGTGGTACGCAGTTGTATCTGTGAGTGGTAGATCTGCTGAGTTTCTTGTCCTGTATTGCTAAGAGATTCTATGATCTTTTGCCTACGAATCATGAAACTTTCACAACGGAAGGAAATGCTCGTACGGCCAACCGTAGCACGATGCAAACGTTCGGTAGAACATGTATGAGGTTGAGTCTACAGGAGGATAAGGACTTTATCCTTACTCCTACTGTGGCGAACATCGCGGATGATGGTATACTTGGTCTGGATTTTGCTGCATTATATGGAGCAAGGTTAGATTCCCAGAAGGGAATATTGGAAGTGAGAGACCCGTATCATCTCGAAGTACAATGCGTACTTAGACAAGTGAGCAGTGTAGCCAGTGTAGCCTAGACTGTTAAGATACCACCAGGCACAGCCTGTGATGTCTTATGTCGAGCGGACAGAAAGTTTTCAGGAAAAACTGGAGTTGTAGAGCCAGATATGGCAATGTTGTCAAGTATCGGATTGGAATCCGCAGACGTTCTAGTAGCTAACGCTGCTTGGACAGTGGTTCCTATATCCAATACCGGTAATAAGACTGTCTACGTACAGAAGGATACGATCCTTGGATCGGTTGTCCTCTCTGAACTGGTAGAAGGCTGTGAACATGTTTCGGCACCCGGAGCCCCTTCCTCATCCGAAAGGAATCCGGAATTAGATACTCTAATAGCCGAAAGCCATGTCGAAAATGATGAGCAACGTGAAGCACTAACTGACTTGCTAGACAAGTACCGTAAAGCTTTTGCAGCACCGAGTGAACAGTTGGGGCGTACCGATAAGGTACTGCATACGATTGACACTGATGAGAATGAACCTTTTAAGATTCCTTATAGAAGACTCCCACTAGCCAAAAAAAAGGATAGCTGAGGAGGAGATAGCTGAAATGCTTGAACAGGATGTAATAATTCCATCAACCAGTCCTTGGTCTAGCCCTGTGTGCATGGTGACTAAGAAAGATGGTACCATCCGTTTTTGCATAGATTACCGGAAATTGAATGGTATGACCAAGAAGAATTCATATCCCTTACCACGGATTGATGAGACTATAGACTCCCTTGGAGGTAAGCAATGGTATTGCTCTCTAGACTTACAATCCGGGTACTGGCAAGTGGGTATGCATCCAAAAGACATGGAGAAGACAGCCTTTTCCAGTCATGTTGGGTTATTCCAATATAATGTGATGCCGTTTGGATTGTGCAATGCACTGGCGACATTTGAAGCCATGATGGAAACTTTATTAAGTGACCTATTATGGAAGAAATTTCTCGTCTATCTAGATGATGTGATAGTCTTTGGGAAGACATACGAGGAATGCTTGGAAAATTTAGGTGTGGTTCTGGAAAGGATCATAGCTAATGGATTGAAGCTGAAGCCCAAGAAATGCAATCTTTTTAAAAGATCTATTAATTACTTGGGACGAATAATCTCGAATGAAGGGATTAAAGCCGATCCGGAGAAACTGGATGCTGTGTCAAATTGGCAGGCACCCATGAATGCGAAAGAAGTTAGATCCTTTCTTGTATTCTGTTCCTACTACAGGGACTTTATCCCAGGATATTCGAGGGTCGCCTTTCCTATCCAGAGTTTGTCCCACTGGACACCTGGAGTGAGGAAAGAACGATTTCCTTGGGGATCCGAGCAAAAAGAGGCCTTTATGAAAATAAAGGGTTTGTTTGCAAGTACACCTGTGTTGAAGTACCCTACGGAGAATGATCATTTCATTCTAGATACTGATGCTAGTAACGAAAGCATAGGAGCTGCCCTTTCCCAGGTCCAGGATGGGGTTGAAGTTCCTATAGCCTTCTCTAGTAACACGTTGAGTAAATCTCAAAGAAACTATTGTACCACTAAACGTGAGTTGTTGGCTGTGGTGGTCTATACGAAGAAGTTCAAGCACTTTTTGTGGGGAAGTGATTTCACTCTACGGACTCATCACTCTTCTCTCAGATGGTTATTGAACTTCAAGGATGCAAAGGGTATGATAGGTCGCTGGTTGGCGCACCTATCCGAATTCGGTCTAAATCACAGCCAGATTGAACACCGAGCCGGGGCAAAACATTTGAATGCAGATGCTTTGTCTAGAATCCCGGTAAAGAAATGTGCAAACGCTGAGTGCACCGATTGTGGAGCACACAATGCTCTATTGGCAGGGGTTTGAGTACCTTTCGAAACCCAACCGGAACATGTTTTGAATTGGTCCATGGAGACCATCCAACAGTTCCAGGAGTCTGATGCAGTCACATCACGTTTGATTAAGTTCCTTAATCAGGGTATCTGTCCTCCAAGACCCGACGTGTCATTGGAGAACAGAGAGATGAGACGATTCCTAGCTAAATGGGCCGAGCTAGAAGTCCGGAATGGTATTCTATTTCGATGGAAGAACTATTCTAATAGGAAGAAAACCTTGCAAGTTGTCATACCTAGTGCTATGCGACGAGATATTATGTATTTCTGTCATAGGCATAGAACTAGTGGACACTTTGGAAAGAAACGGTCTCTAGAACGTCTATCCAGACGATACTATTGGCCTGGCATGAGTACAGATCTCACCCGATGGGTAGAGACCTGTCCCGAATGCTGTAAGAACAAACCAGGACCCGGGTTAGGCAAACTGCCATTATCCCAGGAACTGTTTGGTGTAAGGTTTGCTAGAGTAGCTGTTGACATTATTAGTGGGATCCCTCCCACTCCTAGTGGCAACACGTGTATGATGGTCGTGTCAGATTATTATACCAAGTACACCCAAGTGTTTCCTTGACCGGATCATAAGGCTGTTACTTGTGCTATGGCCTTTGTAAAAGGGTGGGTGTTGCACCTAGGTGTCCCACTCATGTTACATAGTGACCAGGGCAGAGAATTTGAGTCTAGTCTGTGGCAAGAGATGTGTAATTGGCTGGCAATTTGCAAGACAAGAACTAATCCCTATAGACCACAGAGTGATGGACAAGTGGAGAGATTCAATAGGACTCTGATCCAAGTATTGAAGTCTCTAGTAAATGAGCAAATGGACGATTGGGATGAACAGTGTGAATTCGTGGTACATGCTTATAATGGCACTGTACACTCGAGCACAAACTGTTCTCCTAATCTCCCCGTTTTTGGAGAGGATTTGATTATGCCAGCAGATTTGGTGTTTGGCGTAATAGGAATGAATCCGGAAGCCCCTTGCCAGGTGATATTTGTGGAGTCTCTACGAGATAATTTTAAACAAGCCTATGAGAGGGTCAGAGATGAGTTGCAGAAAGTTGGCTATGACACAGGTCTAAAAGCTAGATTTTTTAATCTAGGGGATAGAGTTTTGCGTCTACACCAACCTCTTGCCAACCTGAAATTAGCCAGCAATTGCGATGGACCTTTCACTATAACTCAGGTTATTAGTGATTGTACAGTGATTATTAAATCACAGCTTGGTAAATGTTACAAGTCAAATGTAGCGAGACTACGCCCATGGAGGGGGAGGGATATCTCCACCGAAATGTACGGCGATGGTCTATTGGAAGTAATGGAACAAAGTCGTGTTAAGCAACTCGAAGTGGTACCGACCCGAAAGCGAGGACCCGGGCGGCCACGGAAGGTTGCAGACCCGAAGAGGGTGGTGCCCCCTGTCGTAACATCCGGAAAACAGGGGAAGATACAAAAAGTCTCGGCAGGTGCAGGTAAAAATAAGAGGAAAGGTCCTTCTAAGGCTAAGAAGACCTTGGAAAAGGCTCTTATGGCTACCAGGTCAATAAAAGAGGCCTCAAAACCTCTTAGACGCAGTCCAAGGTTGCTCAAGACTGCTGTAACCTAGCCTGTTAACACAACGAGTGTGTTGTCCTGTACTGTGTACTGTTATATGTTGTAACCTTGTTCAATGTATATTTGAGCCGGTCATGAGTTTCTGGAAAAGGACCCATGACAATGTACCCAGGGTTTTGGACGGATAATCCGGTGGATATGCCTATGCTATCCATAAACTCCATAATACCTAGTGAGTTGTCATGGTTGAGACCTGAGTACAGACAGACGACCGATCGGGTATTGTATTGTCCTTATGTAAGAACGCGTGACCTAATTAAGGGCACGCAGGAAAGTTGTTGACCCATTTTCGAATGGTCACGTGAGGCGCCGGTTTGATCATGCGCAGCGATTCAAGTTCGAGTATCCCGCCATATTGTCTTATTCCTGCGAAGGAAGAAGACGTGGCGGAGGGTGGACTTACTCTTTTTGGAGTTTGATAGCCTGTGACAGCCGTGTTTCGAGGTGTGCCCTCGTTAAAAGGCACCCGCCTTTCACTGGGTAAGCAGTCCTAACTGCTTATCCAGTGGATTGGGATATTATATCCCCGAATAGCCACTTCTGCCGATGGCAGAAGAGGCCGTCCGCCTTGGCGGTGGTGCCGGTGCAAGCACCCCGCCAGAGTATGGAAGTGGTTCTCCCAAGAGTCCCACTTATATATACGACGATCAGCAATACGATGCTGATTGTGATCAATTGGATCAACAAATGAATGTTGATCAGTACTTTTCTGGAGTAGACGATAGCGACGTAGAATCGTTCTATGACGCATCCGATAACTCCAGACAAGTGAGTCCTGAACGCCGAAGTGTTCAACAAGTAATTGATGTAGGTGAGCCTTATGTAGCCCCTCCATCCGAAGGTTTGAGTGGAGAGCTGGCAGGAGTTCAGTCTCACGACAGGGCTCTAATGCCACCTCCCCCTCAACTACCGCCTCGTCGGGGTGGGAGTACCTCATCTGGTGCTTTGGGACCTGCTTCTCCGGATAACAGGCCAATGTACCTAGAGCTACCCCTACCAGACAGTCCCGAGTGGCATGATGTAGCCGGTCCCTATGACGGACGGATGTTAGCTATTTCTGAGGAAATGCTGATACCCACCTGTTATGGGACGCCCAGAGAGGTTGACGAGCGTGTTGTCAACGCGATCTGGGAATGTGCTCATCCACAATGGGCTAATACCTTTCCGGAACCCTGGCTGGTGGATTACCATCAGATGGCCAAAGGACTGGTAGTCCATTTATAGTTTCGTAAAGCCGTCTGGGACGCAGAAATGGCTTTCCGAAGGAATACCTTCTTTAGGCCTTCCTATGTGTCTGACAAAACGGGTTACACCGGTGTTAAGGCAGATGAGGTCTCTAGGTACATAGATAGAGACCAGGATTGTGGATTACTGTCCAGGGGTCCCCATTACGTCTCAATCTATTGAGGCAGAGGAGGCCCGGATTGGTGTGTCTCCACTAGATAGACTCGGGGTAATACAGGACCTCGTAGTACGTCTATTGGAGAGGCAGTATGCACTGGCGCACCCGGAGCTTGTCCCCAGGCCAGCACCCGTGCAGGTAACGGCTGAGGAGGCTCCACCTGGTACAGATGGTTCCCCTAAAACTGCTCAGTCTACCCCTACGAAGACTAAACAGAAGATAGGGAAAACAGCTAGTGGAAAGGGTAAAGGAACCCCCACTAAGAATAAAGGTAAAGGGAAGCGGTCAGGAACCGAACCCTCTACCAGCACGAGTGTGACCGACAGTACCCGAACCCGTCGGGTGTCCCCACGCTCGGCCAATAAGAAGGGAGCTAAGGCTTCGGATGTCTCCGGCAACGAGACGAATGCATCCGAGCCTGGCACCTCTACTAACGGCAGATCCCGCAGACGGAATAAGAAGAAGGTTGACCAACGTAAACCTGAACCTATCGAGGTAGACGTTCAACTCCGGAAGTTGAACAGGCTGTCTCAACCGAAAAGATTGAGCTCGGTGTGCCAATCGTCGAACTACACGACGTAATGGCCGATTTGAGTGGAGACGCTCAAGATGCCGCAGCCTAGGTTCTCGCAGGTCAACAACCTGTTGTGCAACCTGTGGATGTACTATCCGACCCTGAGGGAGAAGAGCCGGTTGACCCAGTTGTGGATGTCACTCCGACCGACGAGCAAGAGGCTGCTATCTGGGAAAATGCCAATAGCAACTTTGCCAACTTCATTCCTCTACACAGGGGACACCTGAAGGGGAGCAAATCCATATGGAGGCTACCCCCTCGGATCACCTGTGAGAGGCGTGAAGATATGGAGGAGTGGCTTCGCAAGAAGCTCTCTGACAGAAAACCGGCCAACATGTACTGGATCTATTGGGAATTCGTTTAGAATTAACCCAATGGTCTGCACAACTATGACCAGAAGGGTAAACTAAAGTTTGCTCTGGACGAGTACTACGGGGAGGATCGTAAGGATTGTCCCTTTCAACGTTGCACTCAAAGTGAAGGTGAGGTTGAATTCTTCATCGAGAAAGACGAGTTCCTTCGCCATCTCGTGGAGGTTCATATGCACCAGAGGCCGGAATATGTCTGCGATCATGAAGTTGGCAAGAAATGTGCTAAATGCACAGGATGTGTCACTCCCCGACGTGGAGACATGGTCCGGCACTATGTTACTTCGCATGGAGAGGGTCTGGAGGCAGCCATAGATAGAGTGATGAAAATTCACTCTGAACTCTATGGCAACCTTAAGGGCCTCAATGCCGAGAAACTTGCTTCTCTCACACCGAGTACGAAGCAGTTTGCGCCAACGGTTCCTGGTACTAACCAGAAGCTGAAGGCTCGGTTTGCCCAGACTCCCGGGTCTGGCAAATTGGAGTATGCTCAAGAGGAGTACGATTTGTTAAATGAATGGAGCAGCAATGGAGTTACATAAGCCCGGGGTGGGGCTTATGTAACTCCATCCAGAGAACAAATCCGAAGCCGCAGGGACTACCGTCAGGGACCCTCTGTGGCAGATAGGAAGAGACAGGCGTCCGAATCTCCTAGCCGTTTCAGGTCACCACTGGAGGCGCTAGAGAGACAGAAGAATGGGGGACGCAAGAAGCCACATCTTCCTTCTCCTACTGGAACTCCTTCCAACTATGGACGAGCACCAGCCCCACGAGGTGGTGCAAAGAACCCGACATTCTTTGGTGTCAGTGGACCGGGTGGTCAACCCTCCCGAACATGTGCACCTTTGAATGTCAGAGACCCGAAGCAGTACCCTGCTATGGGCCCACCCGGACCAGAGATGCAAATCTTTGATCAGTACGGGAGGGTCAAGCAGGAACTGCCGGCAGGAGGAGGTCAAGCTCCACGACCTACAATGAGTGCTGTGGTGAGACAACGTCCACCCGGGCCATTGTTGACGGTTACAGACCTTAGAAGGGAATTGTCCCGGTTGCCCCTGGCCCAGGGACTACCAAACCAAGGCCCTCCTACGACCACTGCTAGTGTGGCTACTACTGCGATTGCTTCTTCACATACGCAAGTAGCTGTCACTGCGAGTGAGTCTGGTTCGCAGCCAAAGCCTCAGGGTCAGGTACCCCCACCAGGTGCTGTGGTTCATCGGCCTAAGATGATCCAGACGGTGGAGACCTTCTTCAAGAAGGAGAACAAATTGTCTTGTACCATTCAAACCAAGCAATTTGAGATGGACCGTGTCGAGCACTCTCCAGTGCATAGATGCGATCCAGAAGTCAGAGATCAACCGAATCTCTACTCAGGTAAAGGCTGATGTTGCCAAAGAGAAGCAGGAAGCTGCTAATCTGCGGCAAGAAGCCTTATCCGAGAAGGAAACAGCTTCTCAGATGCTCGACCTAGAACGAGCAACGAACATGAAGAACCAACAAAAGTTCTTCAAGGTTTTTGGAGTTATCATGGATAACTGGGACGGCACACCTGGACATGCTTTGACCTTGTTCGAAGCACACCAGAAGGTGAAATTGACACCAGCTGTCCCTGCATTGGCTGTACCTACGGATGGAGCTGGTGTAGACTCTCTTGTTCAGCCACAGGCTCAACAACCGGGTCCAAACCAGCCACCCGAGGAGAACATGGAACAGTGAAAACTATTGCATGAAGGTCGGACATAATTGCATGTCCTGAGGTGTTATTACCTATGTATTGTTGGATGAGAATTTATTTTTTATCCAACTCGCATCGATTCGGGTACATAATTGTACCCTAATCCGGAAACTGAAAGCAGAAAAAATAAAGTTAACAACCTTGGAGAAGGAGTGCGAATGCTGTCAATATTATAATTGTGGTGTGATATGACATAATAACTGCCTATTATTGAACTATGGACCTTTAATACCGGAATACGTTAATATGGACTCTAAACTACAACCGGATACACTACTACTACTTGTCAGCTAGCACTACAGGCATCCGGGTTTAGCTACGCCCATAAAGTCCATCAATAGTCTACAACTGGATACACTACTACTTCCAGTTAGCTAGCACTACAGGCAACAGGGTTTAGCTACGCCCATCAACATATTCTTCTATAGCACTTCAGGCATCAGGGTTCAGCTCGCCCAAAATCTACAAATTCCTGGATTAAAACATAGCACTTCAGGCATCAGGGTTCAGCTCGCCCATAGCCCATGTTCTTCAGTAGTGGTTTACCCACTGCTCAACCAGGTCGTTACCCGAAAGGGTAACCGAATGCCCTAGTAGCATGTAGTCCTCTGAGGCTGTGATCGTATGTAACATAAGCTATGAAATAAAAGCTCGGTTGCCTACCCGGAAACTTTTCTCTCTCTTCGTTATGATTTAATCTAACTTAACGAGACGAACCACTACACTGGTGCCGTGACCAGTTGGTCCTCAGGTAAGCGCAGTCAGAAATGACTGAGCTGAGCCCAGTTAGGGGAAATGGCCCAAATCATGAGCTAAACTCCCCGATGGAGGATGGTGAAATCAAGTCACCACCCCAAGGTACAGAGTGGAGAGATCCACTGGAACACTACCCTGATGGGTTAGAGGATGTAAGAAAAAACTTACATGATGAACTGGATGAATTTGGAGACTCCTTATTCATGCCAGGAGGTACTTCGAAACCTGCACCAATCCATAAAAGTACTGCTCAATTTGGTCAACTACCATTTGAGGTACCAAAGCCTAGTGCAGGTATGTTTGAAACTCCATATAGTTCTCGAATTAAACACCAGAAATGTGGATTCGAAAGGAACAAAATGGACGAGCTTGAAGACATGAGAGCTGAATACGAGAAGATCCAGAAGGATCTTATTACACTGACCGGAACCCGAGACAAGATTCTGACTGAAAACAAACAGTTGATATCAGAACGTCTTGATTACGATCAAAGTTGTAGACGCCAACAACAATTGTTATTGGATCAGATGGAGAAAGGAAAACAAGATTTTCAACTCCAGCACGAACAGTATCGTGATGCACTATACACGGCGGATCTGGAATACAGAGCCTCGTGTGATGAGTTGAATAGAACTAAACAAGAGTTAAATTCAATCAGCCTATGGTAAGTACCAAGAAGAGCTGATGAAAATTGAATCAGCCTTCAAGGATGCTCGGAAAACCTATCAAAAACAAACCGATGAGCATGAAAAACTCAAAGGTCAATGGATACGTGAATCCACAGATTTGGCTGCCAAACAGACAAAGATGATGGATGATTATTCCGAACTGGAAGCTAAAGCTATCCAGATGTCAAAGTATCTAGAAGATACTGGTCGTGCAGTAGGCACTCTTGAATCAGACTTCACTGTTTCAGGAATTGCCCTAAACACGACGAGTAAACAGATGAACTCTTTGAGGGGCGATGACGGGGTGACAGAGACAACTGTACCTCGTTATGAAGGAGTAAAGAGTCATCAGGTTAGATTTACGGATAATACCTTCAAACCTCTTGGTTTAGGTACGGGAAATAGTGGGGGTGACTCTGCGAGTGGAGCTAAACAAAGCCACTCGGCAAAGACCTCCACCTTTGACGGCGGATGGCCACAACAGTCACCTTTAGGGGGACCAAATGGCCCGTATGCCCAGTATGGATGGAGTCAGTCCCAAACAGGAGCGAATCCGTCCAAAGGTAACACCCGGAACATGTCCGGAGGAACAACCGGACAATCATCCGGGAATTCCAGTCCAGCTGGAGGGCAATCCGGATGTGACCAAGGATCCGGACCTTCAGGAGATCGTTCCAGAAGCAGACCCTCTGCCGGTGGGACTGGTTCCAATAATGGAAATCAGTCGTATGGAACAGGAGGAAACACTAATCCCAATAGTGGTTTCTTTAGCTTTGGTGGAAATACACAACCCACCAATAATCCAGGGCCAACTCCTCAAACCGGCGGATACACCTTCTCACAGGTGCCTCCATACGGAGCAGGGGGATCAGGGGGTGGAGGAGGACCACCGTCCAGAGGCTTTGGAGGTACTTATGGTACAAATCCTCCAAGGAAAAAGAGACTCAGTCGCCGAGTATCTCTTTCTCCAGGGTTACAAGCGCTGCATGACTCTAATGCAGCGATTGCTAACTTAGGTGTTGATTGTTACAATCAAGGTCTGGACGATACGGAGATCATGGAATGGAGTAAGGGTTTAACCCTTACTGGATCCACGAATCCGGCTCGTAGAGTAGCTAAGATACCTACCCCCTTTAATGCCAAGAACCCTTGGAAGGAGGAGTATCAAGGCTGCGCGGATGTCTTTAACTGCAATGGATGGGGCAAAGCGGAAGCTCTCCCTTATCTAGTATGCTGGTTAAAGGAAGGGGACGGAAAAGGAGCCGTGGAACAATGGAGAGATTCTCAAATAGTAGGACTCTCGGCCCATATGAAATATGATGAACTCATAGAGATTGCTTCATATCTATATGGGAATATAGTTGGAGAAGATCCTTGGCTGACGTTCACTAAAAGAACGCAGAAGCCTAAGGAATCTGCCAAAGTGTTCGGCTTAGAATGTCAACGGCTGTTGCATAAAGCCAGACCTCAATGGAGACTAGATGATGAATGCTTCCTAGATGAAATGTTTAAACAATTCATTGAAGGATTGCGGAATCAGGAACACAGGACAGTAGCCTGTGAAGCTTGGAAGAATGATGCCTCTCTGACAGATTTGTTCCAGTCCCTAGATCATTATGATCGAAAGGCCCGTATCTTTGCCGGGAAGGTACCTCAACGGATGTCAGCAATGATAATCCCGGAAGGAATACCCGAAACCGATTCATCCGAATCAGGGGAACCTGACGAAGATGAAAACGTTGGGGCCATTGGCCAAGGGAACCCCCGGTATAACCGGAACTGGGGAAAGAAAGCGGGTTACGTCAAGGAGAAAGTGATTACTTCCAAACCTCCTGTGACTCAACCCGATACCAAACCTACTACCGGTCTGTCTTTATCAGAGGACCTGGTTAACAATTTGGTAAAGAAGATTACTGAAAATCTTAGGAGGCCTAAGCCTGATAGGAGCGTTGTGACATGCTTCCGATGTCAGGAAACTGGGCATTATGCTGCCGAGTGTGAGGCAGATAAGCCAGTTTATAGAAACACTCGTTACCGGAACAATCCGGGTAAGGAGGACTCAGTGAAGAAGGAAAACTGAGAGGGGGTGTCCATGAAGGCAACCGGATTACCCCCCGAATGAGTGATTGCCATGACTGCCAGCCTATCGCCGCTTGCGGTACTGGTGAGAATCCTCTAGCGATTTCGCCCAGCAGTGAAGCTAAGGAGCCTGATCAGTTCCTTACTCATGAGGCTGGGGAGACTGATAGTACACCAGGTGTCAAGAACCGGCAGAAGAACACAGAGGGGAAACCCGATATCAGTCCAGAGGGAGCGGCCAACAAGTTGGCCAGGGTGGGGTGTGCCCAGTTCCCCCCGGGTCATCCTTGTCTCGAGTTTTTGAAGGGATGTGGATTTGACCTCAGCGCTAAGACGGAACTTGCTAAGTACGCAAGTAGTCCTACCTACTTGAAAGGTAGGAGGTGGTACGCAGTTGTAT
The DNA here is from genome assembly GCA_949317995.1 of Acholoe squamosa. NCBI lineage: Eukaryota > Metazoa > Annelida > Polychaeta > Phyllodocida > Polynoidae > Acholoe > Acholoe squamosa. Next base: position 48,507,523 of record OX439037.1, read on the forward strand.
CTGTGAGTGGTAGATCCGCTGAGTTTCTTGTCGATACGGGTGCTAGCCACTCCTGTATTGCTAAGAGATTCTACGATCTTTTGCCTACGAATCATGAAACTTTCACAACGGAAGGAAATGCTTGTACGGCTGACGATAGCATGATACAAACGTTCGGTAAAACATGTATGAGGTTCAGTCTACAGGAAGATAAGGACTTCATCCTTACTCCTACTGTGGCGAACATCGCGGATGATGGTATACTTGGTCTGGATTTTGCTGCATTATATGGAGCAAGGTTAGATTCCCAGAGGGGAATATTGGAAGTGAGAGACCTGTATCATCTCGAAGTACAATGTGTACTTAGGCAAGTAAGCAGTGTAGCCAGTGTAGCCCAGACTGTTAAGATACCACCAGGCACAGCCTGTGATGTCTTATGTCGAGCGGACAGACAGTTTTCAGGAAAAACTGGAGTTGTAGAGCCAGACATGGCCATGTTGTCAAGTATCGGATTGGAATCCGCCGACGTTCTAGTAGCTAACGCTGCTTGGACGGTGGTTCCTATATCCAATACCGGTAATAAGACTGTCTACGTACAGAAGGATACGATCCTTGGGTCGGTTGTCCTGTCTGAATTGGTAGAAGACTGTAAACATGTTTCGGCACCCGGAGCCCCTTCCTCACCCGAAAGGAGCCCGGAACTAGACACTCTAGTAGCCGAAAGCCATGTAGAAAGTGATGAACAACGTGAAGCTCTAACTGACTTGTTATACAAGTACCGTAAAGCTTTTGCAGCACCAAGTGAAAAATTGGGGCGTACCGATAAGGTACTGCATACGATTGACACTGGTGAGAATGAACCTTTTAAGATTCCTTATAGAAGACTCCCACTAGCCAAAAAAAAGGGTAGCTGAGGAGGAGATAGCTAAAATGCTTGAACAGGATGTAATAATTCCATCAACCAGTCCTTGGTCTAGCCCTGTGTGCATGGTGACTAAGAAAGATGGTACCATCCGTTTCTGCATAGATTACCGGAAATTGAATGGTATGACCAAGAAGAATTCATATCCCTTACCACGGATTGATGAGACTATAGACTCCCTTGGAGGTAAGCAATGGTATTGCTCTCTAGACTTACAATCCGGGTACTGGCAAGTGGGTATGCATCCGAAAGACATGGAGAGAACGGCTTTTTCCAGTCATGTTGGGTTATTCCAATATATTCAGAGGAGTAGTGTCCCATGTGCTGGCACCTGAAACACTTAACCATCCGGCGATCCACTCGGGGCCTTTGCCGACTGGCTTGGAGGGCATCTGTAATTTTCTTACACATATCCTCCATAAGTTTGGTCATGTCTGGAGACTGACCCTTTGCTTTATCAGTGCTTTCAAGAGGCTTGTTTGCCTTCTCACCAACTTTCGGGTCACTTCTGACCTCGGATGATGGTCTCTAATCCCTTGGCTTATTAAACGCCTTCCTCTGAATATACTTCCTACCTGAAGCATTTTTCCTTAGCTGCATCGAACAGAAGGTGCCGTCCTCCTGCTCGATTTCAATCAGTTCAAAGTCATCCGAGGTATTATTTACCTCAGACCGCTGAGCTACTGATGCTAAGGGAGCCAAGCCAGTGGCATTCGGTATGTCCCCGGCTAACATGGTTCGCTTCTTCACGGCCATATCTATACCATTAAATATGCCGTGCAATGATATGCCTTCTTTCCAGGCATCTCTGGCAGCTATTTGCTCGTCTCGGTCTCTCAGACCCTTAACGAATTGTGTAATTAAATCGTCCATGTACCAGTCCTGGTTTTCAGTACCAGGCCTGGCCTTGCTTAGCAGGGCATGGAGCTCCATACCGTATGCTCTGAAAGCTTCGTTAGGCTTCTGCGTGCGTTTCTTAAAGCGGACCATCGGATCCTCCTTGACCATGTTACACAACAGTCCACTAGCAGATTCTACTAACTGCTCAAAACTTCCTACGAGACCGTACCAGGTCCGCCATTGCTCTACAGCCATGCGACCCGGCCCGCCTTTCAAGCATCTCACCAGATGCGGCTTGGCCTCGTATGGGGTCCAACCATTACAATTCATCACATCGATGAAATCTTCGAACCACTCTTTCCATGGTCGAGTACAGTCGTATTCCTTTGGAATCACGGCTACCCTTCGGGTGGAATTATGAGCATACATCAATCTAGTGCATTGTTGTTTGCTCCATTCAATCGCCTTGGTTTCGTTCAAGGTTCGATTGCCTCCTATTCCACCAAAGCTTGTGTTGCCCGGTGGAGGCGGTGGTGGCGGCTGGCTATACGTCCACTGTGAACCACTGTGATTCGTATAGCCTCCACCACCTTGGTTAGGGCCAGTACCTGAGGTACTATTGCTACCGGTAGTACCCGTAGCACCGCCCCCCCCTTGTGTACTTTGCTGGCCGCCATCGGATGGCTGGTTCCCTGTCGGGTGACTACCATCGTTTGCTGGGGCCTGTTGGCCACTGTCGTTATCAGCTCCCAATCCAACATTTTCTGTCTGATCCACATGTATGTGGAAGCCACTAGTTTCCGCGCTAATGTCGGAGGCATCCCGAGGTGCATAGTCCGGGTCTAAGTTGTGGACTATAGGGACCTCACTTATCCGGACTCTACTAGTTCGGCCGTGCTTATCTTGGGTTCTGATGTAAACTCCCCCTTGATCTACATTCCGCGTCGCATTGTCATTGACAAAAGGATTGTATTGCGGATGCTTAGGTGTAGAACAGGAAACTGGGTCTCCTTGTTTAACAAACGTCGAGTTCGGGTTTAAGTCCTTACTCGCAGGAGGAGCATTCGCTTGCTCTTGCTCCTGTAAATAACTCTCCATGGCAGACTTATTTATTGTGAGGGTAGCTACGTCCGTAGTGAGATTTCGCTGCTCCTCCCTTAGCTGTGCATTTTCTGATAAGATCTCGGATCGAATCTTCTCGTTTTCTACAACTGCTCGGTTACGTTCCTCCTGGGCGGCCAATGCCTCCCGCTTAAAAGTATCCTTCAACAGACGGTACTTTTCACCTTTCTCCTTCTGAGACCGCTGATATTCATTGGTCTCTCTCTTGATCTCGGATTGTTCCGAGACCAACTTGGCCTCCGTCTCTGCCTTACGGAGTTGAAGTTTCTTTAACTTCTCCTCCATGGCATGCAACTCGGATTGTAGTTTGTTTACATCCCGGGCCTTAGCAACCTCCTCGGCTCTAGCCTTTTCGATTGCTCTGAGTTTATTGGCTTCTTCGAGTTCCAGCTCAGCCAATCTTCTCTCTTTTTCCCGTTCGTCTTTCTCCTTTCGCTCCAATCGATGGGCTACAGAAGTTAGGCGATATTTTAGGTCCGATTCTTTTAGAATCGCCTCCTGTTCAATGGATCGTAATTTGCCGATCCGAGATTTAGTCTCCTCTTCTATTTTCAATTGGGCTGCCATGAATTGTTCATGTTGCCTCTTAGCCTGTAACTCTACCTGTTCCTTGGCTTTCAAATAGGCCGAGGTAGTTTTATACCCGGGGCCCATCCGACGTCCGTATATCGACTTGCGGCTGCCTCCAGGGTTGAACATGGAGTCAGACAAGCCTTCGTCCAAAGATAGGCCTAGGTAATGCTTCTCCGAGTTCCTCGGTTCGGCATCCCGAGGCTTAGTATTCGGGGTTGCTTTAGGGACCAATGGGTCCTTTATAGCTTTGCCATCGTCGCTATCATGATCCGACGATGTCATTAATGGGGCTACTCCGTTTGCCCCCTCTGGTACCGCTCCCGGGGGGGTTGCGGTACGCTGCATAGGGCTTTGTGCCATTGGGGTACCCAAGTTGCTAGCCGAGCCTGCTGGTATAATAGGACCCAGCTGGCGCCTGCTAGTTATAACTCGGGACCAATCGCTCAAGTCCAAAGTTGGGGGTCTTAATACCCCCCTAAACAGTCCTGTGTCCGGTGCCACCGTTTGAGGTGTACCCGGATACAATCTTACGATGCCACCTCCATTACTGGTGGCACCGTCTATTAAACCGGGTGTCGAGAAAACAGTCTGGACACCCTCTGGGTTGGACATTTGTTGTTGACCGGGCTTCCAGTCTAACAACAGATGCTGGGATGTAAAGCCATCCTCTTCGAATCCCTCTAGCCCAGGGCTGGGGGGATCCGCATCGGGTTTCCCGAGGCTTTCGGCCAATTTGGCCGCGCTCCACCCCCGAACCAACTGGTCACGGCACCAGTGTAATGGTTCGTATCGACTTATATGTTGGGTGGCTCGTTGGCTCGCTTATCACTAGAGATACCAACACAACACGAGTAGTTCCGGTTGGGCAAAGCCCCGGATACCCCTACCTCTCGGGTAGGACTTTATTTAATAATCAGTAGGTAATAACTAAGCGTCTTGACTGGACCATGTCCAGTCCCCTTCTGCCGCTCGTCCGGCTTCTTAGTAGAAGCTGGACGCGAGGCATGGTGCTGCCCCCTCTTGTACCAACGGGGTATCGCAAAGCGACACCTAGCTGGCATAGAAGGAACAAGCACCACACGAACACATCTCTCGGATGAACGGCACTAATATATATACAACGATGCCGGCCCCTACACATGAATGCAAGGTAGATAACTAAGACAGTTCTTGTACCCACTAGCACTTGTATACTATACCAAGGTTTACTTAAAGTAACACACTTTAGGTAACCAAGAAATTGTTGGAGAAAATGAATGAAAAAAAAAAAAAAAAGAGAAAATTGTGGACATGAAAAATGTTTACTTAAGATACTCACCAAATGATCTCTTTCAGGGACACATACTCGAAAAAGCTAGGGAAAAGTCAATTAAAAGCAGCGGCCCACTGCCGAAATTGCCAGTTAATACACCCATATAGCGAATTACAGAGTAACTCAGAGACAAACGAGCCTATTGTACATGAAGTACTTTGTTTTTCCGGTCCTCGGAAAAATTTGTCTCAAAATCCCAAAAATTGTATTTTTGTATACCGAAATTATACATTTGTACTCAACTGCACACTAAAATTGTAGGTTTGCACACTAGATTGTATGTTTGTACCCAATTTGCAAACTAAATTATTTGCACACTAGATTGTACGTTTGTACCCAATTTGCAAACTAAATTTTATGTTTGCACACTAGATTGTACGTTTGTACCCAATCTGCACACTAAATTGTATGTTTGCACACTAGATTGTACGTTTGTACCCAATTTGCACACTAAAATGTATGTTGCACATTAGATTGTATGTTTGTACCCAATTCACACACTAAATTGGATTTTTTTGTGACCAATTACACACGTAATTATATATTTGCAAACTAAGATTGTCATTTGACAAAAATTACACGTGAAATTGTATGTTTGCATACTACAAATTGTAATTTGAATGCAATTACGCGCGAAATTGTATATTTGCAAACTAAAATTGCCAATTGAACGCAATTACACGCGAAATTGTATATTTGCACACTAAAATTGTCATTTATGCTCAATTTGCACACTAAATTGAACATTTAATGCCAAAATTGCACACCAAAAATTATATGATATTTGCCAAAGTGTATGTTGTACATAAAATTGGAAATTTGTACCCAAAATTGAAAATGCATAAGCAAATACACCCATGTATGGTAAAATATAGAATTACGGAAATGTACTTTTACCCAGAGGAAAAATTGTTTATATATACTGACAAAGCTCTACCACAAAAATTGTATTTGAAGCACTCCCCATTACTTCAAATCCTCTTACAAAACAGTATATAACAAAAAAAAAATAATAAGGTAAAAATATGTTGTACATTCCCTCGGCGAAATGACGGAGTTTCGCATTCTTTCGGGGGAGAGGGAGTATTCTATCATATACCATTTTATTATTCCATAAATTGTAACATATTATTGTATTAATCAAAGAATATAAGAAATTAATACATTGTACTGCCATGTGAGCGTTCATGCCCCACTGCACACCAGCTAGGGGAAGGATACATAGGTTACAACATCAAAGAGACTGACCTCATGGTTCACTGCATAATATAATGCTTTGAAGGGTCTCAGTGTGCGACCTCATGGTTCAATGCACAATATAATAACTTGTAAGTGAATGCAACCAGCCGTCACGGGTGCCTGGGCACCGCTGACACCGTCATGGGTGTCTGAGCACCCTAACACTGAACAATAGGTTACATAAGTCACGATGCCATAACCTTCCGGTCACTCTAGCGTCGCTCCTGAGCAAGCTAGGTCAAATATCAAAGCATTTATGGAAAGCCCATAATTTGATGGTCAAAATGAGCCCAATAGCAAGGTGGAACTCCTATTATTAAGGAAGTTACGCCATGGGGACTGATTCGACCTGCGAATGCACTACAGACGAACCAGCGCAAGTTACGCGCCTGGCAAGCGGGGATTAGTAACTTGGCATATTCAACTCCGCGCATGCCCAAAATGGCGGTTGTAACGGCGTAAACCTCTGAGATATGAGGGTTTGAAGTTACAGAACCGACCAAGACAATGGGGGGCATGGTGGCGTCTATGGGGGTCCTTTGTGCACCCAGTGACACATGAAAGACTCCCCTCAAACAATTGCAGAGTTAGGCAGATGCCACTGGCCCCAGTCAGTCTGAGGTGCAATGCCAAGATTTGGTACAAATAGCCTGGCTGCACCTCCTAGAAACCAGAATCTCCAGAACTGCTCCAGAGGTAACATCTCCAGTCATCTCCTGCTACCTGCTATACCTCTACACTATGGTGAAACTATGCTAGACAGGCATAGGATTCCATCATTAGTGGCCAGAGGCTATCTTCTACAAGACATCCACCAGAGGGTAAAGTTATTCCTTATTACATTATTCCTCTAAGCAGCAGGTCAGGAGCTAGGTGTGGGAACCCACCTAGAACTATGCTGGACATTGTTTTATTATTACCTCACAGGTGGAGTGGAACAGAACATTATACTCTATGAACTATTGTATATTTACTGTATGTGGAAATTACCTGCAAGTTAACATCTGTGTGATTGATATTTCTTACATGTTGCCTAAAGCTGAATAAACCAGTGATAACTAGAATTAACACTATTTTATAAGAGCCTGTTGGATTTACACTATATACCACTAGTCATATGATATTTCTCATATGACAACTTGATCATGCACAATTACTAGTATGACACCATGCACCCTGGAGGCTTTACTCAGTCCCACATGGCCATGCTCCAGTAGGCTACATGTGGTAGGTGATGCATAGGCCTTACTCACCCTATAGTTAGGGGCACTTTTATATGATGTGAATGGTTGTAATCCAGGTTTCCAATGGATAATGTACATTCTCCTTGTGGGGCTATCCTGAGATAAGGACAGACCCTGCCCTGACTCTTCCTGGGTTGAGTGATGGAGAGATGGGCATGGTGATGGCTGGTAGAGGCTATCTACCAGTACCATGATGATGGGAGGTCTTTCCTCCTTCATGATTTAGCACATAAACTATATGTACTCTTTACAGCCACATGGGTAAGTACTCATGGCGCCAATATGATAAGTTTCAACTGGTACCATAATCTCAGAGACTCACCTTGGGCTGTAGATATGAGGAGAACCAAGGAAGCACATGTTCACTGTACTAGGTCCTAGGTTCCACTGCCTGCCCTTTGTCCACATGGCTGCAGGGGTCACACTTTGGGGGTGCAGGGAGGACCCTGGAGGCACCCTGAAGGGGTTGGCCCCAGTGTCCAGTCTCCAGGAGGGGCGTGTCACCCCACAGGCGCCTCCTGCACCCCCCACACGTATCACAGTACTGTAATAAGGGAGTGGTCATTATTTATCAACAGGGGGGGAGGGTGGGTTTGAGGGGGGCGTAAAATTTTCAGACCCCTCCCGAGGGGGGAGCTAAAAAAATTTTGACCCATCTTGAGGGGGGGGCTAAAAAAATTCACCCTCTTTTTAGCAAAAAAGCCCGCGCGCTACTATAGATCAAAGAGGGGTGCGAAAACTCTCTGCGCCTCTGGCTAAAAAATTTTGACTGCCGTCGAGGGGGGGGCGTAAAAAATTTTCCGCGCATCCGCGCGAAAACCCACCACCCCCCCTGTTGATAAATAATGACCACTCCCTAAAGTGAACCTACTCGATTATTGCTTCGATAATATAGTTGTCTCGATATTAAGGTGTATCTCGAAATAGCAATACCTACACTATCATATTAGATCTATTACTTCCTATCTTTCCAATAATATTTTTGGTACACTCCTATGCCTATTCATGGGTAGCTCATGCAACCTGGTCAGAGTAAGAATAACAGAGTACATAGATTTGTGAACGTTCCCTTTCTACTGGGAAAACCCCAGACTATAATGACGTCACATCCTACCTGGTGCTGCCATCTCGTGCCAAATAAGTAAAGTGCTGGATGTACATAAGGGTCTTTTCGACAAGGGTCCCAGTGCAGCGTGCCGATTGCAGGATACAACTTGTTACATCGGACTATGCCCTAGGGGCATACTGATTGCCGCGTGGGAGTGACGCGAAAATTACGCGGACAGCAGCAGTTGAGGCGTGCGCTTTCCCACACTCCCCATGGCAAGTCTGGGAAAATGCCCCCAGGGCATCCATGGTAAGGATGATGCTCCCAGGACATGTAGGCCTATATAGGGTATTGGACTATGCCCCGGGGGCATCGTTTAGTACATGGATGACCCGAGGGCATCATCAATTTTTTTTATGCATGTACGATTATCTAAGCTTACTATGAATGCCCTGGGGGCATTGTCCCCCATTGTCTGAGGGTATGTTGCCCTGAGGGCATGTGCATGTTTTTCTGGTCAATGCCAGAACGTCTAGATCTAGAGGTCAGGAATGGTCCTGTGTATGCCTATGCCCTGAGGGCTGATACACGATGCCCTGAGGGCATAGACTAGCATGAGTAAATTGCTGATTTCTGGAAGGCCAGCAATATGCCCTCAGGGCATGCATAATTCTGCGCGGCAGTCCCGAAAATATACGCGTCACCACAGGGGGCGGCACTGAATGCCCCCAGGGCATAGACCGATGTAACAAGTTGTATCGTGCTCGCCGCACGCAGTGGGCCCGTTGTTCAGCTTTCAGTGGATCCAGGATACACAAGGAATAGTGGTTCCAGGATCCACAATGAACTGACCAATCAGAAGCCAGCACCTGCTTAGCAGATGCATCTGCTGCTGTCCAAGATGGTGGATGTTTTTCTTAGCCAATTCTTGTCCAGTCAATGCACAAATCACTTGATTACTCATGATCTATGGAAAATTAGAGGTTCTTATTTGAGAAAATGAATGGGATATGACCAAACATAATAAAACATAAAGCTTCACCATTGGCATTGCATCTGGGCTTTGCCTCATACTATAGAGCCCCCCTGTATCTTCCTTGGAGTTGGACTTCAGATTTTTTTCAGGCTGCCCCTACATGAGTTGAAGATGGATGAGGGGGGGGGTGATCATTTATTAACAATGGCGGGGGGGGGGTTGAGGGGGTCAAAAAATGTTCAACCCCTTTGAGAAAATACAGGTGGGGTGGACTAAATTCTTTCAGCCCTGCTATTAATTGGAGGGGGGGGGGGGTGTGTCTGCTCTTGGTTTTCAGCTTCTCCATGGCAGGGGAGGGGGTCAAAAGGTTTTTTTGTGGTTCTTTTTTTTTCTAATAAAAAAAAAAAAGAAATTTTTCTGCCCAAAAGGATCTGCATCTGTATCCAGGATCCACAAGGGTCTGCGACTGTATCCAGGATCCACAATAGACTGCTTCTGTATACAGGCTCCACAATAGACTGCTTCTGTATCCAGGATCCACAATATAGGCCTAGACTCCTACTGTATCCAGGATCCACAATAGACTGCTTCTGTATCCAGGATCCACAATAGACTGCTTCTGTATCCAGGATCCACAATAGACTGCTTCTGGATCCAGGATCCACAATAGACTGCTTTTGTATCCAGGATCCACAAGGATCTCCTTTCTGTATCCAGGATCCACAATAGACTCCCAGAAAAAACATATTCCTGATTTCTATGCATCTTTTAACATAAGGGAGTGGTCATTATTTATCAACAGGGGGGGGTGGTGGGTTTTCGCGCGGACATGCGGAAATTTTTACGCCCCCCCCTCGACGGCAGTCAAAATTTTTAGCGCCCCCCCGCGCCAGAGGCGCAGAGAGTTTTCGCGCCCATCTTTGATCTATAGTAGCGCGCGGGCTTTTTTCCTAAAAAGAGGGTGAATTTTTTAAGCCCCCCCCTCAAGAGGGGTCAACATTTTTTTTAGCCCCCCCCCTCGGGAGGGGTCTGAAAATTTTACGCCCCCCCCCTCAAACCCACCCTCCCCCACTGTTGATAAATAATGACCACTCCCTAACTGACCTAGTCAACAAAAAAACATTATGTAGTGGTAGGCAACAGAGCATTTATTTTGATCTTAGTTACATAGATCACAGCCTATAGAGACTAATGCCGGATGGCATTCGGTTACCCGTAGGTAACAGTAGAAGTATGTTGAGCAGTGGTAGGACCACTACTGGAGAACTACTGTAGGAACTGCCCTTATATAGGGGAAAAGCCTGCGAAACTTAGACCCGTCACGTGTGACGGACGAGTGGAAGGCCCCCTGGTGTAACATCTACGAACCCGGAGGCAGGTGCTGCCACCTGCCATCCAGACTTCCCCATCACACCCGGAGACCTGGGTCTGAGTGCCGCGTGGATCCTGGATACAAAAGCAGTCTATTGTGGATCCTGGATACAGAAGGAGCTCCTTGTGGATCCTGGATAAAGAAGCAGTCTATTGTGGATCCTGGATACAGAAGCAGTCTATTGTGGATCCTGGATACAGAAGGAAGATCCTTGTGGATCCTTGATACAGAAGGAGTCGATTGTGGATCCTGGATACAGAAGGGACCCCTCTCAGGTGGGGATAAAAAATTCAGACCCCTTTTAGGGGGGGCGGAAAAAAATGTTGCCCCTTTTGAGCGAAAAAGCCTGTGTGCCACTAAAGAATAAAAGGGGGGAAGAAAAAATTTCAGAGCCCTCCAAGGGGGGGGCAGAAAAATTTCAGACCCCTCCGGGGGGGGGTCAGAAAAATTTTCGCCGAGACTCCTTGTGGATCCTTAGTAGGCCTAGGCCTGCAGGGGTCTAAGGGAGTGATCACTTTTTTAACAACGGGGGGGGGGGGGGCTGGTGGGTTTGAGGGGGGTCAGAATTTTTTCAACACCTCTGATGGAGGGGGGGTCAAAATAATTTCACCTGTTTTCAGTGGAAAACCCCGCACGTTACTATAGGCTAAAGGGGACGTTTGCGCGCGATTACCGTCCCTTATGCGGGGGGGTTGAAAAAATTTCGATCCCTCATTAAGGACAAAAATTGCGCGCGAACGTCCCCTTTTAGCCTATAGTAACGCGCTGGGTTTTCCGCTGAAAACAGGTGAAATTATTTTGACCCCCCCATCAGAGGTGTTGAAAAAATTCTGCCCCCCCTCAAACCCACCAGCCCTACCCCCCCCCCCCCTGTGTTTAAAAAATGAGCACTCCCTAATGTGGATCCTAGATAGGCCTACAGAAGCAGTCCTTGTGTATCCTGGATACAGAAGCAGTCCCTTTGTTGGTAAACAGCCCAGTGCCCAAAACAGCTAAGTCCAGTATGGACAGTGATGCTAAGAGAGTAAATCATAGTAAAATTTTTCTGACTTTCCAATGAAACTGCATTCTTGAATATATATAAGCTCAAAGATGATGTTGCTGCTTTTAATTGTACTTCATCTATCATAAACTAGCAGATATCTGTGATAAAATAAGCTGAACTGAGTGGCCAAGACATCCACCATCTTGAAAGTAGCAGATGCATCTGCTGAGCAGGTGCTTGCTCCTGATTGGTCAATCCCTTGTGTATCCTGGGTACACTATTCCTTGTGGATCCTGGATGCCCAGAAAGCTGAACAACGGCCCCACTGCTCTTCGCAGATATTCGATCGCCATCTTGTGCCACATTCAGAAACTATTCTAGGAGTTGCAATGGGTAGGTTCCTAGACGTATAGCATTCCCTTGTCGCATGCGTTTTCTGGTCCGTGAGAAATATGGTCGCTCATTCTCCAAACATATCCCTTACCCTATAATCCAATGCAAACAGATAGTTATCTGCTTGAAGAGTGATACTTTTTTAATAGCCTCGGAACGAATCATTTTAACTTTTGAAAGTAAAGAACCATGATAACATCCTCCAAGATCTAATAGAATTTGATTAATACCTAACCCTAATGATACTGTCCCTACGCCTTAGAATTATAATTTGGACAAAGTGGGATTTTAGATATATTGAAACTTTGGCGACCAGATTTAGCATACGACCTAGCTTACTTGGCCGAAATTTTACCGTTTCTGCTGTTCCGCAGAGACGAAATAAATTAGGCTGTTCGCCATAAATGCTGATAAATTATGCCGATAGACGATAGATGTGTAGAAAATTCCAACTAGAACGGCATAGTGATGGTAAGTTTGGCCACTTAAGTCACTAACGATACATGCAAGCAAAGAGCATGTACTCTTTGATGCAAGTAACGCACAAAAGATGGGTGATTGTATGACTATGAGGGTGGTAAGAATGCTGCCAGCTGGGTGGGTGGGGTTTCGACGTTGTTTGTGTGTGTTTTAATAATAATCAGTCTTATCAGGGTTCAAATTTTGTGATTTTTGCACTACTATCATGCTAATTTTACGGAAATATCCCAAAAGTGGGCCAAAGTATCCCCGTTTTACGGTATAGGTTTAACCCTGAAAATCTAAATTACGGAACGATATGTGCAGTGAGTGCCATTCCACCCTATTTTGGGCTTGAAAAATCTCCATGGCTTTTGCATGCCTCATAAAATCCCCAAACCCTGGCATAATATAAAAACACCTAGCGGAATTCATGTACCACTAAACGTGAGTTACTGGCTGTAGTGGTGTATACCTAATTAAAATTTTAGTTACCACCACTGGAAAAAGGAATGGTCTCTGTTGTGATTGTGATTAGCCCTCTTCCATAGTTGACCCAACTACTTGTGATGTGTAACACTCCCCCCCCCCCCTCCACTTTCCCCCTAGACTGAGCCTGTTTACGGCAGGCCCTACTGGTGTTCTACTACTACGGGAGAAGAACGACAGTAGATAGGCCTAGATCATAGACCTACGATAGAGACACCTTCCACCTCCCCAGAAGGGGTTTGAGGAATTTGACCCAAACCTTGTCGGGCCTTGTCCAGACCCGGCCCAGATCATAGACAGCTCCCTCTACATAGCGCGGAAAAATGTTACCATTCCTGCTGCTCAGCGTCTCCCTTACGTCAAATGTCTTTCCATGGTGATATCACCATGACCACAGGTAGCGAAGTCAGCCAAAAATCCGGACCTCAACAGAATTACGCAAGTCGTACATCAAATGAAAGTGCGTAAAATTTGCAGTTTACAGGTTTTTGAGTGAAGTTGATACTCTTATTAGAAGCATTTCTGTGCCACTTTATATATTCAATATATGAAAAATCTTTCTGTCATTTCACCACCCCACTAGATTGCCTAAATATACAGATAAGACCGAGCATTAATCATGCACTGCGCGTGAGGTATTTTGACAACACTGTACAAAATTACTCATAGATTCTGATTGAAAAGGTCAATCTACTAACCAAAGACACCACCTTAAAGCTGAGAAATAGGAGATTCATATATCTAAGTGGCATTAAAATACTAGAAGTGAAAGCTTTTTAAATATCAAGCTGAAATCAGAAAATTCAATAATTTTTTCATAAATATTTTGGTATCATACATTCAGAAGATTAAAAATCGCAGAAAATCGCAGCTCTATTGCTTTACAAACTGACAATATCCTGAGTAAAAAGATGTTGAAGAATAGCCCTGTTGGTTCTGTTAGCTTCTGTAACAAATATTTTTTAGGAAAATTGGTTCAAAGTTGTAGAAGTTTCCAAGACTGCCCTGCTTTTAATAATCTGTCGATAGCACCCAGAATCCCCTCAAAATGAAGGTCTATATGTTGGTCATAAGGTCATGATATTGTATTATGCATAGCTATGTCTAAAAATTGACAATACCTATATTTTTGCAATAAGTGCCTGGCGGTTCAGGTTACTCTTACAGTATGGTCTGACAGAATTTACTAAATTGCCCTAATGTTAGCCGTTATAATCAACAGTAAATAATGTAAAAGAAGCAAAATATTATACCAGTGAAGTGGAGATATGTTTTTCCTTTAATTTGACACTAATTTGAAGTCATTCTGCCCAGTAGAACCCTCAGAATCAATGTTTTACTAAGACATGTTCACCACTGTAACAGATATGGGGAGTGGGCAGCCAGATTCGGCTGACTTCGCTACCACAGGGGCCGCAGCAACACAATCCGCGCAGACTGGGGTCTTAGCCTATTTCAAGATCTAAGGGTCTGCCAAAATTCGATAAAGGTTCAGGGGAATAGGGCACCATTATTGTCACATATATAATTCTGTGCATTCTAGATCTATTCTGTTTGTGGGCAAAGGGACAGTGCCGTGACGTTATCAAAACATGACGTCACACTGACATTACAATCTCCCAGCACACTCTTTGTCATTGTACGGGAGTAAATTCTTGAACAGCAGAAGCATGATTGGAGAATGTGAAAATGATGCACAAGATGGCTGACTGCTGTTATTTGTGTTGAATTTACAACAGAGATTTTTAGATCTATCAATGAATGAGTGAGTGATTTTAGATCATGTTATGTGTATGTGTTTGGGTGATATTTAAGTATTGGTAGGCTAAATTTCGTTGAGAAAAGAAATCATTTTTTCCTTGGAATTGGCCTGAGTGAAGTCGGATTTAGTTGCTGCAAAGTGCACTACAGATTCTGATGACTGTTTAAGGAATGGTCTAAGGCAATGTGGTGCCCTCGGCCTGACGGCCAAGAGCACCACATTGCCTTAGACCATTCCTTAAAAAGGTTCCGCCATTTCCAGTCTATACGAAAACTTTTCCCCTTGCAGGCCATTTGGTCCTGCAGAGTTTATAATTCTGATTATTGATCTTGGCAGGACTGAACACCTCAAAATTATGATTGTCAGGAAAGAAAACAAGAATTAATTAGTTGTTTTTATCATTCAACTCTTTAAATCTTAACAAACAGTAATGCCTTTTATTTTAGGCTGTATATACCTTTGTAATGGTCCAATTTATAAGTCGTGAAGACAGATTGTAGCCCAAGGTCCAAGATTACAGTGAGACATTCGGTCCTACAGACTGGCAATGTCCACAGTCCCAGCAGCAATTTTGTTGACAAAAGCCTCAGTCCCGTGAGTTTTCATATTGACTGCATTTCTTTTGGGGTTCTCACTAGGTACTGATCATTCCTCTTTGAGATGGTTATTATTCAGTGACCTTAGTGACTGAATAGTTGATTGTACGGTGCATCAATGGATTTCTACGACATGCTTCTGGGTCTTAAAATCTTTTTTTTGGTGGCCCATAGGCTTAACCATTGCACTCAGACCATAAATAACAATAGGCACCCTGAGCAAGTCTAAGGCCCATGGATACATGGGTTCAGGGTGCTTCGTTCAAAGTTTTATGGTGAAAACCCAGTACAACATTTCAGATTTGACAGGCATAATCTTCATGTTATAACAAGTTTTTAAAATGTTATGATGTGTTAAGATAATAAATCTTTATAATGACATGATTCCCATATGTTAAATGGAATCTATTTATATATTTTAATGGAAAAGCAAAGTACACAGAATGTCTCATGGTAAATTCTGCCTTAAGAGAAATAGCCATGGGCATGCGCAGACATCTGCATGCACCAGGTATAATCGGTATGTTCGACCCCTGGCCAAACTGACTTGTGTTAGTAACTTGAGTAACCTGCTGGGTTATCGGATTTGCTACCAGTCTGTGACATCATAAATGGGTCAGGGCAGGTTGTTGTGTAAAATACATAGCCTCAGACCTCTGTTTGTATCCCACAGTGCCCCATTCCTATGCTACAAACAGATGTCACATGACTTCCTGTGTTACATGTGTCCGGGTCTGGCCTTACTCAAGTAAACCCAGTTGGTAATTGGAGCGAAACTCTGTAAGTTACAAAGCCAGGGGTCGAACGTACCGAATACTCTTAACTACCCCTATGAACAACCTGATTGTTTGCCATTAATGCCCCTACCCTCTAGCAGTAGTACAAGAGACCTAAACATCATGTTTGCGGCCAGAATGACTTGAATGTTTGCAATGAATCTACCCTACCCTGCATCACTTGTTGATGGTATTTACACTGATAGAGGCGTCCCCAACCTTACTGACTGGGGACGCCATAATTAGGATCAATGTGAATGACAACAATGTCAGGTAGCCAGCACATGGAATTATAATACATGAACAACGACCTGGCTGCGTCTTGGCCGTGTGTACTGCTTGGTCACGCCTCAGCAGTGTCAGGTAGCCAGCACATTGAACTAATACATCAACCTCTGATGGTCCTGTCCCACTCACGGCACCCAGGCCAGCCATAGTGTGTCTATAGGGCTCTCTATGGAGGCAGCCATAACTAGGATATGTGAATGATCTGTTGATGGTATTTATGCTGTTGGGGGCGTCCTATAGTATTACTGACCAATGCACCCATAATGGTTTGGGATGACTTCGACGACCAGGCGCAGAATATGCATTGCATTAATTTGAATTAAGATTAGCCACAGTCGGTCTTTGTTTGTTTTACCATTGTGCCAATGTGTATAGGGCCTACATGTACGTCTATGCATTCTTTTATTTTCTATTTCTATAAGATGTTTCATATAACAGATCGGGGGCTCTGCCCCTACACCCCCATCCTTTTTCTTTTCAGGTAAGTATTTTCTTCTTTTTTTTTTATTAGGATATTTCATTAGGGCCCCCGTACCCCCGTTTCCATTTTTTAACTACTTTTTATGGGAGACGGTTTTGTCAATGGACCATTCTGGGTATTATTATTATTTTTCATATTTACTAAATTCTTCGCCATATAAAGCCTAAGCTCTGCCCATGATCTACACTCAATAACCTCCTGTATTCCCCAACAGGAACCAGGATCCATTAGTCATCACAAACACACTTCCTCCATGACACTGTGTGACATAAGGTACACGGATGTAATAACATTCCAACGTTATCTACACCCACACAGCCCTACTGGAGGAAGTGCGATCCACCTGTGGTGCCATATTTGGAATGAGAGGATATATCACAATCTCCTCTCAATCTGCATTAACATAATCTACCCACAGGTGGCACTCTCTCTTTATGACACGTGTCACTATTCTATTGAGCCACGTGTATAGAACATTTCACAATACTGTGAGCTGCTCAGGCCCTTAATATAAAAGACAGCCTGAGCAGCTCCCTATCTTTTCTAAGCTCATCTCTCCCAACTTACACCTTACACCTATACCTGGGACCTACGACAGGTTGAGCTATAGGATCAGGGGCAGAGCTTAGATATTGGCGAGTGTTATCATTGTTACCATCTTTATGAAACACTCATGTCAGCTACGCAATAAAAGGATCAAATGAACTTCTCTGGATTCCGTGTATAATCACTTCACCACTTGTAACGGTCCATTGACAGTTTGTTATGAATAACCTTTCTTAATTACCTAATCAGGTCTTTAGTAGTCATAACATAGGCTGACTCCCATTATAGTTTACACTCAAATACAGCTCTCATTTGCATAATATTGGGGTGTTCCGCACTGAATTATTGCTGTGCTGTGATTGGTTGAAAAGATTTTTCTCTCTCTGATCCAATGTGTTCATTTTAGTTGACTGTTTTTGCAATAGGTAGCATGCAGATAGGGCCTGGGTGGGACTTAGTTCTTTCAATACACACTAGATGGTGCCACCTCACTGTCCTCACTGCCCTAATACTTGGAAGTGCACCGCGCTATGTTTTCCCGCCCTTTCCCATCGCTCGCGTCCGGATAACACTGTTAATCACACCACGCAGTCTGGCCTGGGCCCAATGCTCTGATTTTTACAACGTTACTATGGTAAAATTTGGCCTAGGGCGTATTACTAATTTTATTGGCTGCCTGTAGCCTATTTGAGACCCCCCCCCGAATAGGTAAAAGTAAAAACTAACAATTTAATATCATTGATTATCATGGTGATGTTCTTTAAAGCCATGAGCAGGAGGGGGGCTCGGTAGCCTATGGAAAGAGTTCACAGTCAGCACAGGCAGCCTAATACCATAAAACCTCACCTATAAGTCGACCTCACTTTTAAGTCAACTGCCCCTTGAGAATTTTTGGGATCCCGGACCCTCATCCCATACCTTTTTTTAAAACCTTTTCGTATACATTCATGTCACTTTTTTCAAAACCTTACCTATAAGTAGACCCCCCAAATTGGAGCCAAATTTTCAACCTAATAATAAAACAGCAAAAAAATCAACTTATAGATGACGTTTTTTACGGTATGTAGAGAGGGCTGCATGGACTATATACTGATATATAGCCCCCCTATACAGACAGTACCTGTCCTCACTTTGATGCTGGAAGGCCGGACACAGCTTAGGGAGACACCATGGCAACCAAAGTAGGTCATGCATAGCGCAGTGCACTTCCAGGGCCTTCCCCTCACTGCAGGCTCACTGCATGTGCCTATTCTCATGGCAAACTGGGTCCTATTCTGATGGAAAACTGTGGCTTGTTTATGGGTATGGACCAATAAATTCGACATGGTGACATGGTCATTTCTTAAAATCGACATGTGACATGGGCCTTAGTGACATGAGGCAAAACAATTAGTGACATAACATAGGTGCTTTCTTAAATTTGACATGGGACATGATAGGCTCTTAGAGGTGACATGGTACATGGCGATTTAAGTGACAAGTGCCATGACCATTTTTAAAATCGACATGTGACATGGGGGACCCCCCATCCACAACCCCCTTGTTTCAAGAGGCTACATATATTATATAAGTAACACAGCTGGGGGAATGTTTGTAATTTCTATCGTCTCCCCCAATTGTTTACAATTGGACAGACCCCTAATGTCTTACTTGTTTCTCTATATTTTCCCTTTTATCACATTGGATTTCAGATTATTGGTACATATAGTTTTGAAATGCTGTACTTCAGCTTCACTTATATCATTTGGCTTCAGTTTGTATAGCATTGGATACCGACCCAGTACCCCCATAATTAGGATGTATGTTAACGACCTGTTGATGCTATTTAAACCAACCAATGCACCCATTCTTCATACGGTAATGTCGTCATGATACACCAATGTAATGCTTTGGTTCACTCACCACTGATGCACTACTGCTGGGCTGTATGATGCCTGAGTTCATGTGCCTTTTATCATGATGCAGCCTGTATTTTAAGGGATGATGTAGTCTAAGGGAGTGATAATTTTTTAACAACCGGGGGGGGGGCTGGTGGGGTTGCGCACGGATGCGCAAAAAAATTCTGCCCCCACCCCGCTCTCGAGAGATCAATCTTTTTTTGACCTGCCGAAAATCATGCGCAAATGCGCCCTTTTAACCTATAGTAACACTTTTATATAAAACGACTTCCTTAGTCTATTCCTTATTAGCGCGGCGACTAGTGAGTACTACTCGTGAGAGGAGTAGACTAGTGTATGGTTCACAGTCGCCACGGTGTAAGGGATAGGGAGGCCTTGCAATCTATTTTTGTTTGTGGCTCCTCTGCTATGGACTATTCCTGCTCACTATTCTAATGTAATAACAACAGTGTGTGTACTTTACTTATCAGTGAAGGAATTTTCAGAATATATCTCATACTTTTGATTCTATTCGCAGATAAGACATTTCATCATTTGGAGCCCTATGGCAGATTAGCATTAGAGCATTTTAAGATTCAGAAATGCATCCCTGTAGCCTTTGTTTTAGAGTTGTTCATTTTGAAACTACTATATATATGTAGTACAGGATTTATCTCAGTGGGTTATGGTACAATTGGATCATATTTTCTGTATTTGAACAAAGTATTCACTGTCAAAGATCTCTATGGAGAAATCAGTGCTAAAGTGTGTGTTGCCATATGTGCATTTTTGTAAATCAGAGGAGGTTGAAGTGTAAGGCCACCTTGTGGAACTGCTACATTCTTTTCTGTGTAAAATTTTTAGTTTACATTGAAATAATGCTTTCTCAGAATATGTATCTACTATTGGTGATGAAAGATTAATTTGATTACTCCTTTCATTATATAAACGATTTTGTGGAACACTGAAAACATGTATGTACACCGAGGTACTTACACTGTGCTCCCCCACTACAGAGAGGTGGAGTGATCTGGCCGGTTTGCTGACCACTGGCCCGTGACGAGGTACAGACTATTACAAGTGATTGGCAGTTGGGTGTGTGTGTGTGGGTGGGGGGGGCAGGGAGGCAGAGCAGGCTCCTGGCAATCTGAGACAGTGTACACTCATAATGACACACCTTTTGACTATGGCATTGAACATTGAATAAGACAGGTCCCTGTGGCAGCTGAGTGAGGTGCATGCAGAATGAACAGTCTACAGACTATTAGTACTTAGCTGCAGTGGGTAGTTCAGGTTGAATTTGTGCTATATACTACCAAAAGCCCAGATGATAGTATGCCCTAACTGTCTCACCAACTGAAACTAGACACAAGATTACAAGTCCCTGCGCCATGTCTCACAGGACTATTCTCTACTATTGTATTAAAATCTACAACATCTCAGAGGACGAAAATTAAGACCGTCCACACCTCGACCCTACCTTGCTACTACTGGCGTGGTTGCCATGCTCGCCTTACCTTATCAACTTCCGTTGATAAGGTGGTTTCCAAGGCAATCTTTGTTCTCAATAAACAAAGATGCATTATCACCATGGTACCACAGACTTCCTGTTGTCCCTCAGGGTCCTGGAGGAGTGTAACTCTCCAAGCACTGACACATAACTCCCATCATTAGTTTAGAGTCTATTGATGATTCCTCAATATGGGTGATGTGTACAAGGTTTCGATCCTCTTAGATCTCATCAGGTGTCACTTGAGGTAATACAAGGCATGTGACAATGTCACAGTTTCATCCTAAATAATAAATTCCATACTTAGGGGTATTTTTTCATGGGGATCAATTAACCTAAGAAAAATAGATGGAGACTTAGATACAGATGGGTTAAAATAATTTATTAGCCAAGTGTATGTAGGTTGGAATGATGCATCACCCCTGGAGAGATGGCTTAGATGCTTTGACATTTTATTAAAATGGTCAGATTTGCTTCTAAAAATGCCAACAAGTGGTTGATTTCACAAGTAAGCGGTCCTGCCCTGTAATCATTGGTTTTTTGAACGGAGCCTATGGGCAGGAGCAGGTTTGGGTGGTGCATCTTCTGATCTAAAAGTTGGGTGCATCAATTAGATTCAGTCCAAAAGGTACCTGGGTACGGAGTTTCAGTATCCAGTTCCTTTCTAATTTATTGCGGAGTTTCTCAGCATATTCAGAGTGTGGATTCTTGTTAATGAATTCCACAATGTGGACTTCCACATCATTGAGGCCTTGGTGTCCATCCGAATTGAAGTGGGCACCTATATCGGTGCCCATCCTCTTTTTCGTGATGTTACCAATGTGGGGGTAAAACCTTTGCCGTAGTTTTTGTTTGGTTTGTCCCACATACTGTTTGTTACAGCGTTTGCATGACAAAACATAGATGACATTGGAGCAGAGGCATGAGATGTTTACCTTTGACTGGTATGTCTGTTTAGTGTGTCCAGATGTTATCTGCCCACTTTTGTTCAACAAGGGGCAACACTGACAGGTTGCCGTGTCACACTCTTTCGAAGATTTTCCACTGAGTGCAGCCTTGTGTTTCCCATCAGTTTCTGGGTGGTAGCTTACCTTAGCCCTGACTAGTGTGTTGCGTAGTGAGGGTGGTTTTCTCAAACCTACTATCAGACGTGTTTGGTGTAGGCTTTTTGTACGTGCTGAGGTTGTTAAAGCTGGGATGGAAGGTTGTAACCAGAATGCACACGTCTTCTTGGTTACTCTTATTGGGTGTTACATTGTACGCCAACGGGTTTGGTCTCGGTTTGGAGAGGGCTCTCACAAGAGACTCGGCTACCAGTAGTTTAGGGTAGCCCCTACAGACGAAGTGGGCAGCTTTTAAAAGACTTTGCCGGATAAAGTCATCTGTGTTAGTACAGATTCTTCTAATTCTGAGGAATTGTCCGTACGGTATCCCATTCTTACAATGCCATGGGTGTGCTGATTGGTAGTGGAGGTAGTTGTGAGCATCTGTCACCTTATTGTGGAGGTCAGTCACCAACCTGTTTCCCACTTTTTTCACACACGTGTCTAGGAAGGCAATTTCTTCTTTGGATATCTCGTGGGTGAATTTGATGGTGTCGTGTACCTCGTTGAGATACTTGACAAAGTTGGACAATTTTTCTTCTCCATGATCCCAGAGGAGAAAAATGTCATCAATGAATCTAACCCACATGGTGGGTTGGAAAGGGTATTCATATACAAATCTCTCTTCAAAATCTGCCATGAACAGATTTGCAAATGTGGGTGCTACTCGAGTGCCCATGGCTGTTCCTCCCACTTGCAAATAGTTGTCTCCATTGAATTCAAAATTGTTGAATTCTAAGATCATTTTGAGTAAACTCAAAACACTGGAGTTTGAAGGTTCACCAGGTGGTAGCCTTTCATCTGGGCGGTATTTGATAAGCCACCTGGCGATCGCTCTACGTCCTTCCTCATTGGGTATGTTTGTGTAGAGTGCGCTTACATCCAAAGTGCACAGTAGGGTGTTTTGGCCTATGGTGTCTTTGGCCTCCTCAAGTTTCTTGAGGAAGTGTCCGGTATCTTTGATGTAGCACTTAGTGAGAGGTACTATCGGTCTTAGTATGATATCTACTAAGGCAGATATCCTCTCCGTGGCACAGCCACAGCTACAACATTATGGTTTTATTAAATGTCACTTTTTGTCAGCAATTAGTCAGAATATGTTGGTAATTGTGCACTATTTGTCAGCGATTAGTCAACATATGTCAGTATATGTTACCATAGAACATAGTATGTAGCACGTGGGGCATAGATGTCACTGATAGCCTCAGGCTTTGCCTGTGACCTTAACCATTTTTAAACTTCAAGGATGCTGAAGGGATGATTGGACGTTGGTTGGCCCATTTGTCAGAGTTCGGTTGGAACACCAGATCCAACACAGAGCATGTGCACAGCATGTGAATGCTGATCTCGAAGGCCTATTAGAAAATGCCAGAAAATCGACTGTGATCACTGTGGAGCTCCGTTTTGCAGGAGATCGAACACAACAATTCGAGACCCTACCATATGCCTGTATGGGAAACATGGATGAATGGTCAGCTGATATCATTAACAGTTTCAACAAGCAGAGCCAGCGGCCGGTATGCATAGTGACATCACGAAATGGGTGATGACATGTCCTGAATGCGGGAAAAATAAGCCTTGCCCAGGTATGGGGAAAGTGCCATTAATGCAAGAACTGTTTGGTGTTAGGTCATCATCAGTGGATTAGAAACAACACCATGAGGGAACACATGTATGATGGTAGGGCATCTATCCCTGAGGCAGCCACCTCATCTAGCACTCAGGAGACTCTATAGGAGCTTAACGTTAGGAGGCTCTTGAGAAGGAGAATAAAGATCTTTTGAAGAAGAAACAAGACATTAAAAAGAAAGTGACTGCGCTGACCAAGCAGCAGAGTGAAGCTGATAATGAGGGCTTACGACCAGCTAGGCCTCATTGTCAGAAAACGAAAACCTCTCAGGATAAAGACTGAGAATCTGACAGTGATGATTCGTCTGCCTCACAGACATACTGCAGCTTCGAAAAGCAAGGCCGAAAAGTCTTCATCTCCTGCCCAGATCACCAGGTCAAAGACTAAAGAAATTATCTGTCACTCATGCACCAGCAGAATCAACTGTTGGTGATGAAGCAGATGAGGAGATGGAACCTGATGATAACAGTGGAAATGACCAGTCTATAGAGGAGATGAATCGCCAGTTACTGCAGACCATGGACTCTGTAGATGAGCCTCTCAAAGATGCGCCAAACCCACAGGAACGCCAAAAGTGGATTAATGCCCAAACTGGATTTAAAACCTTTACTCTGAAGTGTTTCCTCGATTGCGAGCAGTTCACTGATAGCTTCTCTATCCCACCTGCAATTGCGATGATGAGCATTGGATGCGGATTAAGGAAGCTGACACCAACCCTGCCAAGTCCTACAGGTTCTGGATAGCCAGTCTTGGTGAGCTGGATATAACCTCAAAAACCTATTATGGTTTCGAATGAAGTTACAGAAT
This sequence comes from Acholoe squamosa, assembly GCA_949317995.1. Taxonomy (NCBI): domain Eukaryota; kingdom Metazoa; phylum Annelida; class Polychaeta; order Phyllodocida; family Polynoidae; genus Acholoe; species Acholoe squamosa. Next base: position 48,531,852 of record OX439037.1, read on the forward strand.
GCTGCTGCTATATAAGGCCCTCTTTTTTTAATAACTTTTCCGGATCCGCCATCGAGACTTTTGGCATAATCAAAAAAAAAGTTTGTTTTTTTTTTACCTCTGGCCAACAGGATTTTTCAACATTTAGGGGTAAAATAATGAAAGATTTCCATGCAAATCAACAAATATCAAGCATGCACCATTTTATCCGACAAATAATTGTCAAAAGTCTACCTTTTGTTGGCTAAAAGTGTACATTTATTGCCCAAAAACGTGACTTTACATGGCCTTTTTTTCTGCCTCTGGCCAATGGGATTTTTGCCTTCAATTTGGGAATTATTTTTTTTTGCCTCTGGCCGGCCAGGTTCTTGACTCAAAATATCTGTAATCCAAGTTATCAACAAAAAAAAAAGCCTAAGGCCACACCAAATAAAACAATTGGTCTATGGATTTTCATTTTGAAAACTGGAGCGGGTGGGCGAAATTTTTATTTAATTTTTCTAAAAAAATGTATTTGTCTATGGATTTTCAATATTAAAGATGTGAAAAAAAAATATTCAATTTTCCAGAAAATGATGCAGGCGGAATCCATTGACAAAATATTTTTCAATTAAAAATAAAATTTCCATTTAAGAAAATCAGGAGCGGGAAATCCATAGACCAATGTTTTAATTTGGTGTGGCCTTAAACTACAATAGATCAAACAAGACCTGGCCCTTCGAGATCTGCATAAATAGATATGAGCATGTGGTCTTCTAAAGACATTCTTCCGACACCTGGTGGAGGTTATATGTACCGTGGACCTCTATACAGGTGTGTGAATGACAAAAATGAAAATAAGAAGTGACAAGGATTATAAACTCAAAGGTAAGGCCAGCTAGCAGAGCATTTAGCTCAAGTCCACGGACTGAAGGCTAATGACGCTCTTGTTAAAGCTACAAGTGGGAAAACATGACCTATGCAGATTGGATAAGAGTGGAAAACCGAAACCCCACCAAGGTACCGCCCCTCGAGCCAGGAAACACAAGAGGTCGAGATCCGAATCTCAGTCACCAGCTACCGCCCCCCCCCCCCCTGCAGGCAGCAAGAGGAGGTCTCCTAACCCGGCAGTTGCAGCTCAGGCTGTAGTTTGAGATCCCTCAAGCATGCAGCATGTGTCACCTCTGAGGAGTACCCAGACTGGCAACTTCCAGACCTGGATGGATGGCAGGACTTACCTGACACATCAAGACTGGTTGAAAGGTGATTGTGATACCACCCCTAGACCAGGTACTTCGAGGGAGCCTCAGTCTCATCCTGTCTCACCATTCCACCACCCTCAGTCTCATTCTGTCTCACCATTCCACCACCCTCAGTCTCATTCTGTCTTACCATTCCACCACCCTCAGTCTCATTCTGTCTTACCATTCCACCACCCTCAGTCTCATTGTCTTACCATTCCACCACCCTCAGTCTCATTCTGTCTCACCATTCCAAGACCCTCAGTCCATAGGCCATTCTGGGCCTATTGCTTGTGATGAATGTATATGCCTATTCAGCAACATCCCATAGCCAAGATATGTTACCCCCTGTGGCTCATATGTGGGTGTGGCTTATATACAAGGTTTTACAGTTTTTTTAAGCCCCAGGACCAGGTGCAGCTTTTAGCTCAAAGGCGGGGCTCTGGCTTATAATGTTACATGCAGATGCGGATTACAATATATATTTCCATTTTTCTTAAAACTTTGGATCAACCCCATCCTTCGCTACAGCCCCTCTAGCATTGGTTCGAGTGTTTTCAGATATGCCTACCCCTGCCTGGCCCCAAATCACAAACGCGGACTGCGTCAGGCAAAGATAAAACCAAGATGGGTCCCCCAACTGGAGTACCCTGAGGATTACCTGAGGGATTGCTGCCAGGAAACCAGTGATATTCAGTCTGACATGTTTAATACACGGCAAAATCGACACATCAACCAGACCACTACCTACCATGTAATGTGACATAGGGTATATTCAAGTGTCTGCATGAGATACAAAGACAAGAGATTCCTTAAAATCGAACGGGAGACTTGCCAAACTAAGGAAACAACATGCTGTTTCCTTACAAAGGAAAAATGAATCGAGGCTACCAAGGCTAAATACAAAACCCAACTTCAGGAGTTAAGAGATCCATACGATCAAATGGACATTAAATTCATGGCAGTGTTCGGCTGTTTCATGAAGGAATGGGAGCCTGCTCTGGAGAAACTCAAGAAAAAGATGGCTGAGGCCGATTCAGTGGACTTTGACATGAGTGAATTTGGATTTATGTCAGTGTCAATCCCTGGAACAAAAACCTGATGACACACTCACTGAACTTAAACCAGGCACTCCTCCAGAAACTGCTGCTGCTACTACAGCACCAAAGGCTACTCCTAAGCCAATGTTGCAGGATATCCCTGAAGAACAAAGGTCTGAAAAAGCAGAGGCAATAGAAACTGAATAACTTTGACTTTAAAAATTCAAGAAGACTCAAAGTTCCATTGACCTGTGCATTGCAAACCTGACCTTTTTTTCTATGGAGTACCGAGATGTAGCAGTTATCATGGTGACCGGAGAGATGCAGACCCAGATATACCAATGAACAAATCTACATCTTCCCATCCTCATCAGGGCACATCACACAGCAACTCGGCTTGCCACAGCCAAGTTCTACCATTCCGCTGAATGGATTTGCAGATAAGCAGTTATCTATACCCGTAGACTCATTGAAGTCTTTTTTTATTGTACAGTGGACCTGCTATGCCAGTGGGCCATCTTAATTTGAAATTAAAAAATACTTTATTATCAAACGTTTCAACATACTATCTTGTAAAACATTAAGGTACATGTGTATCTTATAACAAAGTTTAATATCTGAAAAGGTTTGGAACCTAATTTTATGTTAAGGTTCGAGAGTAATATATTCCTGTACTTTGATAATACCTAATATGTACAGTATTTACATTATTTCCGGGTAGGCATCCGAGCTTTTATTTCATAGCTTATGTTACATACGATCACAGCCTCAGAGGACTACATGCTACTAGGGCATTCGGTTACCCTTTCGGGTAACGACCTGGTTGAGCAGTGGGTAAACCACTACTGAAGAACATGGGCTAGGACCAGCCTTATATAGGGGAAAAGCCCACGAAACTCAGACCGGCCACGTGACGTGTGGCGGACGAGTGGTAGGCCCCCTGGTGTAATGGATACGAACCCAGAGGCAGGTGCTGCCACCTGCCATCCGGATTCCCCCACCACACCCGAAGGACCTAGGTCTGAGTCTCATGGGTACATGAATGTAAAGTGTAAATACCATACCCCTACACTGCCCCCCTTAGACAATAACTTGGGGATAATTAAACCGCAGTGTATTAATAACCTAGTAAGTGATTGTTTACAATACTAAAAAGGGGTATTAATTACACTTGCTCAATGTGAAATAGGCTATAGCATAAGACTATCCTATTTCTGAAAAATTATACAATAATAGCATCGAGTGTCGTTCATTTCATTTCCACCAGTAGCTTATAACAACCACAAATGATAAATATATAATTATCACAGATTTATAGTAACGTTTTGACAACAGTAGGGTCCTGAAAAGGACCGGTGGTTGTAAATAATGATCGTATTACAGTTATTAAACCCGGAAAAAAAAATTTCGACTTTTTAAATTAACAACTCTGTCCACTTTATAAAGTGAATTGAATATTAATGATCAGATATGAACAATTAATCTGATACTATATGAACACAATAAGGTATTGACCTGAGTAATATAATACTAAGTTTAGAGAAATCCGTTGGACCTTCTCTATTTTATAGAAAAATATTTATATTTTTGAGACGCAGCTCAGTTTACACCTTAGTGTTTTATATTTACAAGTTACAGAAGAAGTATAGTCTCTTAATATATTGAGACCAGGAATGACCTATATAGACAGTTATAGGTCTAGGATTACCTTAAACAACTTTTAGGATTCGCAGATCCAGTATATTTATAGGTAAGTACCCTTATATAATAATATATCTTTATAAAAGATATTTTATAGTTATAAATACAATTTTACATACAATATAATATTATCAACAAAGTTACTTGTTCTTATGGTTGGAGGATGTAACAGGAGTCGGATGCTGCTGATCTCTTGGTATGGGCGAGCTGAACCCTGATGCCTGAAGTGCTATAGAAGAACTTGTTGGTGGGTGTAGCTAAACCCTGATGCCTGTAGTGCTAGCTAACTGGAGATAATAATAGATCCATCTGTAGATTATTGAAGAACTTTATGGGCGTAGCTAAACCCTGCTGCCTGTAGTGCTAGCTAACTGGAGGTAATAGTAGATCCAGTTGTAGACTGTTGATGGACTTTATGGGTGTAGCTAAACCCTGATACCTGTAGTGCTAGCTCACAAATAGTAGTGGTGTATTGGTAAATCCGGTTTGTAGTTCAAAAGTCCATATTAGCGTAAATTGTCCATGATTTTATAATAGGCACAGTCATTATGTTATAGCACGGTACAATTATGGTGTTTACAGCATTCGTACTCCTCCTCCAGAGTGACTTGTTTGTTTCTCCTTCTGTTTTCAGTTTCCGGATTAGGGTACAGTTTGGTACCCGAATCAATACGGGTTGGATAAAAAATGGTTTCCTATCCAACAATACCTAGGTAATAGCACCTCGGGACACACAATTATGTCCAATCTTCATGCAACAGTTTTCACTGTTCCATGTTCTCCTCGGGTGGCTGGTTTGGACCCGGTTGTTGAGCCTGTGGCTGAACGGGGGGGTCCACACCAGCTCCATCCGTAGGTGCCAATGCGGGGACAGCAGGTGTTAGTTTCACCTTTTGGCGTGCTTCGAACAGGCTCAAAGCATGCTCAGGTGTGCCGTCCCAGTTATCCATGATAACTCCAAAAACCTTGAAGAACTTTTGCTGGTTCTTCATGTTCGTTGCTCGTTCTAGGTCGAGCATCTGAGAAGCTGTTTCCTTCTTGGATAAGGCCTCCTGCCGCAGATTAGCAGCTTCCTGCTTATCTTTGGCAACATCCGCCTTTATCTGAGTAGAGATCCGGTTGATCACTGACTTCTGGATCGCGTCAATGCACTGGAGAGTGCTCGACACGGTCCGACAATACATATCCAGGTGGAGGTTTTCCAGATGGTGCTGTAACGTCTCAAATTGCTTGCTCTGAATATTGCAAGACAATTTGTCCTCCTTCTTGAAGAAGGTCTCCACTGTCTGGATCAGCTTAGGCCGATGAACCACAGCACCAGGTGGGGGTACCTGACCCTGAGGCTTCGGCTGTGCTCCAGACCCACTCGCAGTGACAGCTACACGCGTATGCGAAGAAGCAACCGCAGTAGTAGCCACACTAGCAGTGGTCGTAGAAGGGCCTTGACTTGGTAATCCCTGAGCCAGGGGCAACCGCGACAATTCCCTTCTTAGGTCTTTGGCTGTCAACAAAGGCGCGGGTGGACGTTGTCTCACCACAGCACTCATTGTTGGTCGGGGAGCTTGACCATCTACTGCCGGCAGTTCCTGCTTGACCCTCCCGTACTGATCAAAGATTTGCATCTCCGGTCCGGGTGGGCCCATAGCAGGGTACTGCTTCGGGTCTTTGACATTCAATGGCGCGTGTTTCCGGGAGGACTGGCCGCCCGGTCCACTGACACCAAAGAATGTCGGGTTCTGTGCACCTGGTGGGGTTGGTGCTCGTCCATAATGGGAAGGAGTTCCAGTAGGAGATGGAAGATGTGGCTTCTTCCTTCCCCCATTTGTCTGTCTCTCCAGCGCCTCCAGTGGTGACCTGGCTTGGCTTGGAGATTCAGACGCCTGTCTCTTCCTATCTGCCGCGGAGGGTCCCTGACGGTAATCCCTGCGGCTTCGGATCTGTTCTCCGGATTGAGTTACACAAGCCCCACCACGGCGGCGGGCCTTGTTGCTCCTCCATTTGTTCAACAGATTGTACTCCTCCTGAGCGTACTCTAGTTTGCCGGACCCGGGAGTCTGGGCAAACCGAGCCTTTAGTTTCTGGTTAGTACCAGGAACCGTAGGCGCAAACTGCTTCGTACTCGTTGTGAGGGAAGCCAACTTCTCGGCATTGAGGCCCTTAAGGTTACCATAGAGTTCAGAGTGAATTTTCATCACCCGATCTATGGCTGCCTCCAGGCCCTCTCCATGCGAAGTCACATAGTGCCGGACCATGTCCCCGCGTCGGGGGGTGACACATCCTGTGCATTTAGCACATTTCTTGCCAACCTCCCTGTCGCAGACATATTCCGGCCTCTGGTGCATGTGAACCTCCACGAGATGACGAAGGAACTCGTCTTTCTCGATGAAGAATTCAACCTCACCTTCACTTTGAGTACAACGTTGAAAGGGACAATCCTTACGATCCTCCCCGTAGTACTCATCTAGAGCAAACTTGAGCTTGCCCTTCTGGTCGTAATTGTACAGACCATTAGGCGAATTCTTAACGAATTCCCAATAGATCCAGTACATATTGGCCGGCTTTCTATTGGAGAGCTTCTTGCGAAGCCACTCCTCCATATCTTCACGCTTCTCACAGGTGATCCGAGGGGGCAGTCTCCATAAGGTTTTACTCCCCTTCAGGTGTCCCCTGTGTAGAGGAATGAAGTCGGCAATGTTGCTATTGGCGTTAGCCCAGATAGCAGCCTCTTGCTCGTCAGTCGGAGTGGCATCCACAACTGGGTCAACCGGCTCCTCTCCCTCTGGGTCGGATGGTACATCCACAGGTTGCACAACGGGTTGTTGACCCGCGAGAACCTGAGCTGCGGCATCTTGAGCGTCTCCACTCAAATCGGCCATTACGTCGTGTAGCTTGACGATTGGCACACCGAGCTCAACTTGTATTATCAGCTTGAACGTCTACCTCGATAGGTTCAGGTTTGCGTTGGTCAACCTTCTTCTTATTCCGCCTGCGGGATCTGCCGTTAGTAGAAGTGCCGGGCTCGGATGCGTCCGTCTCGTTGCCGGAGACATCTGAAGCCTTAGCGCCCTTCTTATTGGCCGAGCGTGGAGACACCTGACGGGTTCAGGTACTGTCGGCCACACTCGTGCTGGTAGAGGGTTCGGTTCCTGACCGCTTCCCTTTACCCTTACCTTTGATGGGGGTTGCTTTACCCTTTCCACCAGCTGCTTTCCCTTTTACCTGCTCAGTCTTCGTAGAGGTAGACTGAGCAGTTTTAGGGGAACCATCTGCATCAGGTAGGGCCTTCTCAGGTACTACTGCTGCGTCTCCCAAAGTAGGAGTTTCAGCAGGAGACATGAGACGGTCCATCCGATCGGCCATCTTGGCTGTTATGTGCACGGGTGCGGGTCCGGGTACTAGCTCCGGATGCGCCAGTGCATACTGCCTCTCCAATAGACATACTACGAGGTCCTGTATCACCCCGAGCCTGTCTAGTGGAGACACACCAATACGGGCCTATAAATTGTATGGCGCTAGGATTGAAAGATCTGCAGGGAGAGTGATAAAGGTTGCTTAATCTCAAAACAAATAGTTTTTTTATTGAAAGGAAGAAACCATGACAATATCCCTCTCCTCTTATAGAAAGCAAAAAAACAACAACCCTAATGATACTGCCCCTACGCTGTAGAACTATGATTAATGCAAAGTGTAACTTGATTTTTCGCGGAAACATTGCTCACGGAGCGACATTTTGCATATTACAGTAGCCTCCCGTGGCTTCGTCGGCCATCTCGTGATTGGACATCTCGCCTTTTCTGCTCAAGTGTCCAGTGGTGTAACCGCTGTTCAGTGATAATATATATCTCTTGAAGGTGAGAGTGGGCCAGGTAGGTCTTATAAATGGTGGGATGTAAGTAAAAGATAAGAATCTATGAAGACGGTGTGGTGTGCATCCTTGCACCTTGACGCTACCTAATCAAATGAGGCGTTGCTAGCCTAGCCCACTCTGTTACTAACCAAATTCCCATCATGCATCTGTAACTGTGTACAGGATGTGACCACATCCTGGGTGAGTAGCCAATGGCAGTTCACTATCCCCTGGAGACGACACTCTCCATAGATAGGATATTTTCTAACCAAGCAGATTTTTGGTTGAATTACCAAATTTATCAAAATTCAGGATGTGATGTATTAAGTAGGTTTCGACCCCTAGGGTCTCATCATACACTGAGGTATAGAAATAGGCTTGTGAATAATAAACACTAATTTTTCTCCTTTCTATATAGAATTCATATGAGTAGTCAGATTTATTGAAACACTTTAGCAGTCAATACAATCTATGTCAGTCCATGTCTGTTGTCAGGTTTCTACAGTGCTGGATTTTTGTTAAAAATCCAATGTAGCTATAGATAGTGACCAGGGGGTGAATAATAAAATTATTGCAGCCACATTGTGGAGGGCCTCGTAACAGATACCATTTGAATGTTTGAGTTCCTCTATGGCCCCCGGACGTAAAACTAAACAAACAAACAAACAAACAGATATCGTGTTGTTGAGTACCATAATCTCCCGCATATAAGGCGCAGCACGCGTATAAGGCGCACCTAGAGTTTTGGAAAATTCTCAAAAAAATGCATAACTTTGGTTCTACTGAATGAATTTTAAAAATTCAAAAACCTATGGGTAGCTTGGGCCACCTTAGGCCCTCCTGGACCCCATTTTGTCCTATTATGACCAAGGGGGCATGTAAGATATCAAAAGAAAGGTCTTGGTGTCCCCCTTGTGGATCCAATGAGAACTAAAACCCTCCGTATAAGACGCGCCTTATACGCGGGAGATTACGGTAGCTACAATTGGAGATTACGGTACATCATGGGGAGCTCTGATCTACTTGAATGGAGGAACAAGATGATGGCCATTGCAGTTTGAAAAGAACTTTGAGACTATGATGTTTTTCTTTACAAAATACAAATAAAGAATAATGGAATAGTGATATTAAAGGCTGAAATCATTAGGAAATCAATAATTTAATTATATAAATATTTCTCCTATGATTTTAAATGGATAGGTCAAGTTAGCAAGCACTTTCCTCACTGCTTCACAGCCTAAAATTTTTGCTTCATCTGGTACCCCAAGGGTACTGTAGGCTGAAGCAGTCACAAATCGGAACATTTCTAACCAGCGATCTACTAACCCATTTTTATATATAGTGTAAAAAAACCCTCTTATAAGCCGCACCCTGACTTCAGGCTTATTCTATAAGCCGAATTATGATTTGAGTTCTGGTATAAGCCAAGGCTTATACGAGAGAATTTACTGTAGTAATTCTTTTGATAAACTTGCTCCCCGTAAAAGTTTGATAGTAGACAGTCCTTCAAATTGTCAGAAGCAGTATTTTTCAATCCTCTGCCGATTCATATTCACTGTGCGGACAGGTACTAGGGTAACTGCAGTTACCCGATCCAACATGGCAGATGCTAGGTCAACCAATGTTAAAGCCTTTTCTCATTATATACTGTTATTAATCTGTTGTATTTCATGATATATTGTAGGATCATGGTTAAGGCATGGATACTCATGGAGACAAAGCCTGTCATTCAAGCACTGGGATTACATAGAAATCAGTCAGCAATTAATATTTGGTACTAGGGTGACTGTTTGTGTGGTACTAGGGTAACTGGTTTCCTGTGTTATAAAAGGTACTAGGGTAACTGGTTGAAAATGTAACTGACATTTGTTCTATCTATTCATAAACATGGCTTTTGGGTTGCAGATTTCTTTTGTCAAGAGGGAGGGAAATTTGTATGCCTGTTTGTTGAGTTAGAAATCGATTGCACTCCCACCAGGGGATGATGGTAAGGGAGTGGTTTTTAACTATCAAGTATTAAGTTTTGTTGAAATATTTGAAGAATTCTGTTAATTTCGGAAAACATGCGACTAAGGGAGTGATCATTTTTTAGCGCCTCCCACGCCGCTACGCGGCGGTACCGCGAAGCGGTACGGGAGTGCGCTATGATGATTGCATTTGCTCCATGTGATGAGGTCTCACAATACAAAATTACTGAATAGAGAAATTGATAATTGTGAAATATTCTTTATGTCTGCTTTTATGAGACATGTCATCAAACACTGGTATACCGACATTAACGGCAGGAGGCGCTTTTTTACGCGGTCACAACCGCATTTCTGGTTTAACAACAAGGAGGGGGGGGGGGCTGGTGTGTTCGTGTGTGGACACATGAAAGAAATCCCCACCCCACTCTCAAGAGTCAAATTTTTTTTCATCCCCCCAGAGAGCCGAAAATCTTGTGCGAACGCTACGAGTGTCATCAATGCCTACCAAATCTATACATCCTGATTTAGGAAATTGCGATTATCGCATCGATAAAACCATTATATCGATACAGTTCTTTGTGTCCCAAATGTAGAGGATTTAGGCTTTCCAAATTTGAGAGAATTTTGTAAAAATTCCTATAATAACCAACATTTTTATCTGTAATACATTGTTAATTCGTGTTATTTCATTGGCTCTTAAATTTACCTTGTAGTTGGAGTATTTGAAAAATTCTTTCAATGTTAGAAAGCTCAGATCATGATTATTATGGTCCAAATAGCAATAGCCGATATATTCGAAATATCGAGACCAAAATAATGATAATCATCATCGATATAAATTGGATGTCAATGTCACTCCTAACGAATGCAGCCTTTTAACCTATAGTAACACACAGGTTTTTTTGCTGAAAACAGGTGAAATTATTTTGACTGCCCCTGGTCAAGGGGTCGAAAAAATTCTGACCTCCCCTGGTCAGAGGGTCAAAAAAATCCTGACCCCCCTCTGAAAACCACCAGCCCCCCCCCCTTTGTTGTTAAAAAAATGATCCATCTCTAAGCCCAATGTCAAGTGTCAAATTTAACAATGGCGATGTCACCATGTCGAATTTGGGGGTCTAGGGTCATTATAGTGCCATTACTTGAACTTTCTATGTGACATTTCTGCATATCAGAGGCTTGTAGTTACCCTAGTACATGGAACACCATCCCAGTACTTTGTAGTTACCCTATTACCTGGCACATGGTCCCTTAAATGAGCTACTTTTTTCATTTTTGGCCATTCTGGTTGGATTCTGCAGTTCTTATTACCAGATACTATTCAGATAACATCAACATCATGAAGATGTGTCACACATTTGCCCTAACCACCTTATCTTTAGTGCTCTGAGTTGTTTCCAGCCCTGTATCATTCAAATCCACAGGAATGCAGTGTAAGTTCACCTTTTATTTCTGTATAGGACAGGCAATATTTGCCATGTTTGATCGGGTAACTGCAGTTACCCTAGTACTTGTCCTCACGGTGATATTGTTGTGTTTTTTTTTTTGCATTCCACATCAAAGAATATTACACAACCAGCGTGACTAATCACATACTGACACAATTTTTACATATGATTAGCCCCAAGTTTGCACTACCTGTCAGCCCCTGACTAAGCCACATATGGCACTAATGCTGAAAAATTATGTCAAATATCCTGGTGCCCCACAGGCCTAGATCTATATGGGGAGTGCTCACTATTTAACAACAGCGAGAGTTGATGTATTGCATAGAGAGGACTTTTGTGCATGTGCGGAAAAAGCTTTCAGTCTTCCCCTCAGAGGACCTGAACCTTTTCTGAGTTGAAAGAAATGCTTAAGGCCACAATTGAATGTGGTTTTCTGACCATATTAGTACTGTACTGAATTACAACCCTGCTTATAAAGTATAAGGCATTCTATAAGGCACAACACGAATCTATCCTCACATATAACTTAAGTCACGCCTTATATACAAGGTATCCCAGTCCCTGCCCTCTTGTTGTTTTCACTTGTTTTACTGAATTGTATTTTGGCTCTGTTCATGCTTAACACATGTACCTTTTTTCAATACAGACGTGATGGGGCTGCATTGGCTGTCGGCTGGTGCAAGAGGGCTGCAGGTGCTGTGGCTAGTAGCCCTCGCTATGGTCGTCTCTACACAACAGCCGACAGATGGTCCGGAAGCCCGCATCCTCACCATTGGTGGGGTGCTCAGCTCAGAAACCTATGGTGTCAAGTTTGCTGAGACAATTGAGCGGATCAACCATGAACCAGGTGTACTGCCTGAAGGGATTCAGCTCAATTCCAGCTACATCCTGATGGATGATAACCCAATCCGTGCTGCAAATAGCATCTGCAGTAAACTCATCCCTCGCAAAGTCTATGTGGTCATCGCCAGCCACCCGCCTCAATCCGACCTGTCACCTCTCGCTGTTTCCTTCACATGTGGTTTTTACAATATTCCGGTCATTGGCATAGCTGCCAGGAACAGTGCTTTCTCTGATAAGGTTGGTATATAATAATGAATTTCATTTGTTTTATTAACACAAAGATGTTGCTGGCATAGGCCCAGTCCCAGGGTGTTTCAGACGCCTTTTCATGGTAAAAATTATGACGCAATTTAGTGTTTGATGGCGTATAGCATGGAAATGGCTTAAAGGTAAACAGAAACAAAGGTCACATTACAAAATAAGGAGTGTGTTTTACTTGTTGGAAGCATAAATTTAACCTAGATATCAGTAATAAATCAGATGTTGACGGATTAAAATGAAATGGGACAGTGGACAAACATTCAATATTGCACCAATGCTAAAGGTACCCTGAGAATCTGCGGTCGGCCTAAGTGTTCTCCCGCAGATAACAGGTAGTTTGTAGGTTAGTGTGTGTCAAGGTCATGAAGGGATTACTCTTTGATATAGATAAGAGCTTCTGTTTACTTAAATGTGTATTGGAACCAATTAAGGGATTACTCTTTGATGCAGATAAGAGGTTCTGTGTAGTTGGATGTGTATTGGGATTGGGTGGTCCGGTCACCCGGTCATTCTCGACAGCTGGTTGGTTTGCTGAGATCTGCCGTATAGTCGGTAGACGCAGGCAGACGGTCAGCCTATGTTAAAGGTATGGGGAGTGAAAATGCTCTATGAAACAGCTACTTTTTCCCCCGTCAAAATGCTGCTTTGACTATGAAACTGACACATCTCCAGTATAATTCTATAGTAATGCAAGCGCAACATAGTAAATAATGAGATCATCACAGCGGGTGTTGCATCAGCTGGAAGTAGGTTTGAGCATGCGTAACTTGTCATTAAACAATGCACCCAAGTCACACAAAAAATCCTTTCAAGTTACCAGCGATATAGATTGCTTTGCCCTTATTATTGTTCACAATTCAAATAAATCCTGTAATTTGTGTTACAGCACAAAATTCCCCATGCTGCTTACCCATAATACCCTCATAGGATATCAACAAAATCATGCAAGTTGCATTTTTTCTTTTTTCTTTTTTTTTCTTCAGCTGGGTTTAATCATATGTATCCAGTTGTTATGGAGGGGGCGTGCTCCGCTGTGTAGCTATGTAGGTATGGAGCAGCCCCACATTCTTTACATTGGAGTTTTGGAGAACAATTAAGAAAAGGTTTGAGCTGAATAGCGAAAACAGTAGTTGGAATGTGCAGAATCTGAGATACCGTGAGAAACCTAAACATTTTTTGAAAATGCAATTTTTTCAGGAATTGTTAAAACTTGCTGAGGAAGGTATAGAAGGAAGGTATAGAGGGGTTCGTAAAAGGTGTCTAAATTGTCCATACATTTCTATAGTAAATCAACTTTTTTGTTACTGCATGTAGGAATGTGATTTTAAGTTAGATGTTATCAGGTTATCAGCAGTATGTCTGAGAAATTTTATGTTTTTCCTATGGTTAGTTTTTGAGATATTCACATTTTTGTATTTGATTTTATGACCTCACCATAAAATTGTTTGTTGCTGGGAGTAGTGACAAAATTTTCGCTTTATGGTGTATTTTGATTTCAAAGAGGAACATGACACTATTGGATGAATTTTTAACTCAGAAAGAGTTATAGGCACCACCATGGATTAAGACGTTTTTTGTTGGTCCCCAAAAAGAGACAGAAATGGGGAAACTTTTTGGAAATAAACCATGAAAGAAGTCGAATTTCATAAAAAAAAAATATATGCATATACTGGTAGACTAAGATGTCTAGATCATGAATATAATAAGTTATTGACTGAAGGTGTGATGTTAGCAGAAATCAGGGATTACAAAATGATGTCTATAATCTACAGAGAGCCGACACTTTGGCTCTCCAATGGTAAAGAATACACATTCCATTTGGAAACCCTTTTTCCTGCCCTTTTGTGATGGTTTACCAATGTGTTAACTATAGCATGGGCAACAATTGACTGTCCAAGCAGATGTTTTGTGGTGTTAGGTATTAAGGATAGGACTTCACTACAACCAAATTGTAATACTTAACTTCTGCTTGGAGCTAGTTTGACCCTATGCATGGCAGTGCTGATGTCAGACTTTTGTAATGAATGAAACTGGCACCACCTCTCTCTAAACTTTACATCATTGTAGGAATGCCCCCCAACACACACACACACGCACACACACACACACACACACACACACACACACACACACACACACACACACACACACACACGATAGATAAACAGATGACCTTTCCCAGTTACCACTCTCAGACCTCAGTAAGAGAGTTTATACTTTTATCATGCCATAGGTGTAGATTGATGTTAAGATATCAGTAAGGCTGTATATAACTGATGCAATCCTGCTTTTTTTACTCACTCTCTCTGCTCTCTTATAGGCATGGTGTAGACATGAAGTTTTATGGTCACTTAGAAACTGTCTTTTTATGTAACAGAATGTGCACACGTCCTTCATGCGGACAGTGGCGCCATACTCGGACCAGGCCGTGGTCTGGGTTGAAATGGTTGTCCACTTCCAGTGGAAGAAGGTCATCTTTATGCACAGTTCAGATGAAGAAGGACGCGCCATGCTTGGGCGCTTCCAGAGCAAAGCTGAAGAAAGGGGAATCGAAGTATGTGACATAGTTTTAGTCTTAACTGTGTAAAGTAAAATGTATGTAATCAATGAGGAAAGTTAAAGATACAATCACAGCTCGATTTACGATATTTTTATTTTGCCCAAATGTTGAATTTACAAATCTATATATGTATGTAAAGCATTGGTACTTTGTATTTGGCTGAAATTTTATTTGTGGGTTAAGGTATTCTCTCTGAATGAAAGTCGATATTTCTCTTTAAATACAAGTCAAAATACACTAGATCTAGAAAAGAGTAGTGCAAAGTATTTTCATTTCAGATTGAAAAGAATATTCAGTATACTGCTGGGCAAGTAGGATATGATGAAGAATTCCTAGCAGAGCTATCAACTTCCCAGTCAAGGGTCATGTTATTATATGCAAGGTGAGTTATTGCATTTATATATTTTTAACTGCGTAGAACTTCATGATGAGGGTATGAAGGAACAGAATAGCTTCATTGGGAGTCCATTCAGGTGAAATTTCCTTATATACTAACCGTTGGAATACTAGATTCGTAAAAGGTGACAAATTAGAAGTGTCTTGTACTTTGCAGTGAGCATGTGGGAAGCCAATGTCCATATGTACCTACATGCATATTGTTTGTCATGGGACTCCTCCTCAGTGAATCATGTCTGACTGATCAAAGGCCGTAGTTTGTCTTTGCCCTGTCTATGGGACCAGGCAAATAAAATAACACTTGCAAGCTCTCAAAAGCATGCCTTGATATTTTCACTGCGTGCAGCATGTGAATACCTGTCTAGCTGTTTCGGGCAAGAAGCTTCAAAATACCTGTCCAGAATGAGAAAAGAAAGGAACGAGTGTCCGTTCAAATGTGAGAAAGTCTTGTGCTTTAACCGAGATATAAAATTGATCAATGACCAGTCCCATGTACTGTCAGTGACATTGCTGCATAAGAATAGTAGAGATTCACATATGTTAACTATATCACAGCGAAGAAGACGCCGAGCACATATATCGGGACGCCAAGCAGCTTAACCTCACAGATGCCGGGTATGTGTGGATTGTGACAGAGCAGGCCCTCCGTCCACCCAATGTCCCTACAGGTGAGGCAATTCAACATAAGTTATTATGAGTTCATCTTAACCCTAATTATCCTTTAGGCCACAATGTACTCAAATCATAGAATGCCTGTCTGGAGTTCGACATGAAGTATATACCTTGTGAAGATATAATGACAAAATATGTATGTACAGATGTCTGACATAGATAATGTTGGTGGCAGGTGTCCTCGGCCTGAGGCAGGTAGATAGCGACAAGGAGGAAGCACACATTACTGACAGTGTGCGCATAATTGCACAGGCACTAAAACGGATGTTGAAACATGAAAACCTCACCAACGCACCATCTGCGTGTAATGCAGTCTCCAAGTCCTTTGAGAGTGGACCCACTCTGTTTAGGTTGGTTATACACCTCTATTTGTATCTTTATTCTTAGATTGGCAGAATTGCATAACTTAAAGATGGTGTGGGAGCTAATCTGGTGTTGATTTTCCATAGATTCATTTTGGTATCGTTTATATGACTGTGTAAAAGAATTTTAATTCTTTCCCCCAACACCATTTATCAAGTACACCACAGAGTATTTGGTTTGTGGTATAACCTCCAACACCATTTCTGATGATTTGATATGAATACTGGAAATACCGTATTTCCCCGTGCCCCATATTACGATGTTCAGGGTAATTGTGATCCTCCAGAATTCACAATGAGAGTGCCTTAACTACAGACGCTGTAGGAGCCATACTCTGACCTTGGTATCATTTTTTTAATAATTGTGGATCATCTTTATCTTCCCTAGTTATATGATTAGCGAGGTATTGGAGAAGGGTATGACAGGGAAGCTAGCATTTAACGATGCAGGAGACCGTCTCAACCCTGAGTACAAAATTATCAATGTGCGGCAGGGG
Source organism: Acholoe squamosa (assembly GCA_949317995.1). Taxonomy (NCBI): domain Eukaryota; kingdom Metazoa; phylum Annelida; class Polychaeta; order Phyllodocida; family Polynoidae; genus Acholoe; species Acholoe squamosa. The sequence goes on from OX439037.1 coordinate 48,548,642, forward strand.
GCACATGGGAAGAACGAAACCGAAGTGGGTACTTACGGTGGTCCAACAAAGGTTAGTGATGCTTATTGTGTTTAGACTTTTGAACAATGATTGTTTAAGTTATTGTGTTTAGACTGTTGAACATTGGTTGTTTAGATAACTCCCATGTGGTGTTGTGAAATCCAACTCGCACCTGTAAGTATACCCTTACTTATTCATCCGCCACTGTGTCATTATTGATGAAATTGCTATGATCAGACAAAAGTACATTGTTATGAGGCTGAGAACCTCGATCAGACAAAAGAGTTGTTGGTAAGATAACCACAATAAGATATTGGTGAGGTGAAGGTCTACTTTATAATATTTTTTTTTTAGAATAGTTTTGTAATTCTGAAACATACACATATATATATAATATATATATATATATATATATATATATATATATATATGGAACTATATACACTCGTGTATATTTATATAATTAGCCGCGGACGGTTAGGGACTACTTGCAGCGCGCATTGGTATCTATGATGTCATAGCATGACGTCATGGTAAACACTCCTCCAGTATATAAGAGGGAGTTTTCAATGTAACCATCAATTGGCTCGATTCACCTGTACAGGTAACACCACGCTGGGTGTTTCCTTGATTTTTAAATGATTTTCGTGGTTAACATTTGATTTTTCGAATCAAGATGGGGAGAAGATCAACTAGAGGTGCCAAGGCGGCTACTACTTCTAAAAAATCGGCCAAATCGGCAAAGAAATCAGTAGAATCGGCCAATTTGGGATTTGCGAGTGAGTTGGATTCGTCTTGTGTGGATCAGAGGTCTACGCCACCCAACCATGCTAAGGGGTTAGAAGACGACCAATTCATTGACCAGACGGAGAGGTTGGAATCGTTGGAGGACGAATTGTGCAGTATCAAAGGCTTGCTGCAGGAGCTGGTGGCTGGAAAGGACAAGAAAGACGAGACGAAATTAACCGAGGGGGCGTGGCAGCATGCACGTGCGAATGTTTGTCAACGACCAGTGACGTCATATCACCAAGGGCGCAGCCGCGTATCTAGGCAGCGGTCTCCCAGCGTCGTTAGCAACGGATCGAGGTGGGACGAAGATGCAGCTCGTGGTCATCGCCGGAGATCAAAATCTCTGTTTTCCGCTCGTCACCGACCGCGGTCGTCGTCAAGAGGGTCGTCAATGGATTCCTCTACATCCAAGCTTCACACCAATACCAAATGTGGTGAGTTTGACCATGAGATATATGTAAAAAAGAGGGAAAAGGTCGACACCGTAGAGAAATTGGTACTTGTCAATTTGAATTTTGTTCTGGATTATTACAAAGACAGCAGTGATGTAGAAGGCATGTTAAAACATCTCCAAGTTCTAGTGGAGAAGGCTGGAACAAAGATGTATACAGTGTCAGCCCTATTGGCTTACGATAAATCGGTTAGGACCAGGGCAAATAAGGATGGGATAGAAGCTTTTGGGGTTATAGACAACTCTGACATTCTTAGACACCTATCTTATGATGGTACTGTTCAGGCACAGAAGGCATACGCCACCAAGACTAGGAATGGTATCAAACAAAAAATCTCAAATAACTCTTGCTATGCTTTTAATAGAGCAGAAGGTTGTGTAAGGGATCCCTGTAAGTATAGACATGTTTGCAGTGGTTGCAGTTCCTCTGGACATGGTAAAACTGAATGCCAAAAATCCAGAAATGAATAGGAAACTGCAGGTGGTCGATGTCCCATAGCTGGTAATGATTTTTGTTTGATGCCTGACCAAGTTATGGTAGGTGTGGTAGATGTAGACTTGCCTTCACAAACTCCAGTACAGGAGGTGAATGATACGGAGATGGTTGGGGATTGTATTCTTTCGACTGAGTCCGTAGCGGAACAAAATATTTTCCAAGAATTTAATTCTTTAGGAAATGATATAGATGTTACTTGTAATAGTCTAATACAGGTTGGTAATGAACCCCTTTTTACTGTTAGTGTTGCAGATTTGCCCAGCATCAGGGTATATGACGATTGTATAAAAGGTGTATGTACTTGTGTTCATTACATTGGTGGTCAGAGAGCTCAAATTTTACCATGTAGAGTAGCTTCTTTCCTTCAACAAAACGGTCTTATTGATATTAGTGGCACAGAGGCTGATTTTCTATGGCATGGTATTGTTCAAGGGTTTAAAATTGTGGATCCGGACTGTCAAACTACTTATGATTGTAAAAATTATAAGTCAATCCTCGAGGGGAGGTTCTATAATGAATATTGTGGTATATTGTTAGACGAGTTGGAAGCGGGTCTAGTCTCAAAGAGTGATAGTAAACCTCGTTGTATCCATGCTCTAGGTGGTGTAGAAAAATCAAATGGCAAGTTAAGACCCATAACTGACTGCAGTATGCCGGATAGAATATCTATTAATAATTTTATGGGTACCACTAGCTCGACTTTTTCTTATAATAATATTAGCACGGTGACTGCTCAGTTGAATAAGAACGATTTCATGAGTGTGGTGGATTTAAAGTCAGCTTACAGGTCTATAAATGTATATGCACCTCACACGATCATGCAGGGTTTCAGATGGGATTTTGGGCATGGCAAGGATTATTATGTAAGCAACAGGTTAACTTTTGGCCTGAAATGTGCTCCATATATTTTTAATAGGATCTCTGATTTTATTGTGGAGGTAGCAAAATTCTACGGTGTAGAAAGAATTGTAAATTATCTAGATGATTTTATAATTATCGCAAATTCTTATGAAGAATGCCTCAGACAGAGAAATTTACTAACAGAATGTATGGAATATATGGGTTTTTCCATCTCCAAGGAAAAGGTAACCGACCCAGCACAGGAGTGCAAATGTTTAGGTATTCTGATTAATTCTGTTGAACTGCAGTTAACTCTACCTAAGGATAAGATAGACAAAATGAAGGGCATTTTATCAGAGAATGTCAATAGGAAATTTATTTCCAAGAAGAACCTGGAGAGGATTGGAGGTTTCATGTCCTTTTGCTCACAGGTGGTTAAGGGTGGTAGAACGTTCAGCAGGAGAGTCTTTGATTTGTGTGCGCGAGCTAAGCCTAGGGGCTATATAAAGATTTCTGAATGTACCAAACGGGACATTCAGTGGTGGTTGGATTTTTGTGATACTTTTAACTGTAAAAGTTTAATCCTGAACGACTTGGTTAATATGCCAATGTACTCTGACTCCTCTGTTAGGGGCTTTGGAGCATGGATGGGTGATGATTTTCTCCATGGTGACTGGACTTCATATGATAAATTCAATCTAGGTACAGGCCATTTTGCTTCTCCCCCAATTTTGGATAGATTTAAAGACCATCATAGAAATATAAATGTATATGAGTTATACCCGGTTATGGTTGGTTTGAAGCGTTGGATTTCAAGTTGTAAAAATAAAAGAATACACTGTATTACTGATAATATGCAAGTTCTAGCTATGATAAATACTGGTAGGTCCAGGAATAAGTTATGTATGGAGTGGTTAAGAGAGATCTTCTGGCTTTGCTTCATTAACAATGTGGAGGTATATGCAACCTATATTAAGTCAGAGGACAATATCCTGGCCAACCAACTATCTAGACTTGCTTATAAGGGTATTCCGAGCAAATGTATAAACTCTCTCCATGAAAATGATATGTGTTGCTTTACTTCCACAATGGAAAAGGTTACAAAAAAGAAAAAGGTGTCTTTTGACGAAGGGTGTATCAGAAAATACAAGGAGAACAAGGAAACAACAACTTAACAGGTATAAAAAATTTTGTTAAAAATTTAGTTTATCAATTTTTCCTTGTTCTCCCTCACAGGCTGCTACATATGCAGTATATTTATCTGAATATATGAAACCTTCTTCTGTAAGAAATTATTTATCGTCTATTTGGTATCATCAAAAACTTAGAGGTGGCTTAGACCATAGCGGTAATTTCATGTTAAAAAAGGTGTTGGATGGTATTGATAGAAATTATGCTGTTCCTACTAAGGTTATTCACCCTTTGAGTCCTAAAGAAATGTTATGTATTAGATCATATTTGGATCTCTCCAATAGGGCTGACTTGAAATTTTGGTTAGCTATTCTCTTATGTTATAGAGGTGTCCCCAGGATAGGACATGTTGTATCTTCTCCCCATACACTAAGGGTAGGAGATGTTAAAATATTTAAAAGTTATGCTACTCTGCGCATTAAAACTTCTAAAACTGACCAGCTTGGTAGCCATTCTTTTAACGTATACTTATGTAGGAACGATACCTCACTGTTATGTCCTTGTAAAGACTTAGGAAAATTGTGCACAGGTAGGGGTGTGAGTGATTTGTTATTCAAAATTAATGGTGTTCCTCTACAGTATCAATATATTAATTCAAGGTTGAAATCTTTATCTCTACATGCTGGTGTCAGTAGACCGTTATAGGTATTGTACTTATCATATTTATTTTTCACCTTGACTCTACCATGTAACCCAGTGTCCGAGTCTACCCACAAGCCAAACCATACCAAAGACCAAAGGCTGGCGGCGTCAACTGCACTCAGTGACCCCGCCTCCTCCCACTGGAGGATACGCCGTAAATCACTAGCAGCTCGCTGCATGCTGGAAATTCCTAGCAGACAATGTTTAGAAACAACTCCTCCTGCTGGAGGACATGCCCATTGATCATGAGCAGCTCACAGCATACCGGGAGTTCCCAGCAGCTATATTTAGAACCACACTGAACTCTGTGAACCCCAGTGCTATGTTTGGGATCCCCCCTACATACCTGCACTGGAGTTCCCCAGTTACTATATTTAGCTCACCTGATACTATTTTTAGGATGAGCTGGGTGAACAGCTCCTACTACAAATACCTGTGGAGGGAGCAGCTCACTCATCTTTCCACCTCCATACTTCACACCTCACACACTCACGTGAGACCAAGGCCCTTGGCTCAAGGGCTAGGCTTGGACACTGTTGGGCACCTTTATACTGTATCACCAACTATACCTCGTGGACTTCTATGAATAAAGTGGATATCAAACTGGATTCCTGATTCGTCTGTATTCATCCTTATTCATCATTTACGGACTCGTTGACAATGGTGGAAAACCCTCACGTATCATCCCACAGTTACCACCTCTCATGAGCCATGGACAACAGTGAGACCCTACCAAAGGAGCCAGCCCCACAACGTATCCCCACATCTCCAAACAGAGATCAGCAAGAAGCCACCAGCACACAGTACATCACCCCAATAGACTCCTCGCCAGACGCGCTCCAGCTGGACCCAGTGCTGCCAGCCCATAGACGCACACATAAACAAACACCTGTGAGTTCAAATACCTTACCCTTTTCATCTACTTTAGTAGACACCAACACAGGTGCACCCACCAGTACACCAGCAGGAGCCCCACCACCAGGTTTAAACCTCACCCTACCTGGTTATTCACCCTCAGAATCACCACCCCTGAGATAAGGTGGTCTTCAAAGTACCACATACAGCACGCCTGAAAATCAATCACCAGGTTACCTCCACCTAGACAGCCATCATCTAGAGGAAAGATCCAATAGCCTGCAGGAAGCCCTGGAAGCTGCTGGCCGATCACCCTCACCCAGCAGTGATTCGGACCCACAGTGCGCACCTGACCTAAGTTGGGACAACCTTACTGTACCGGACATCCAAGCCCACCCATCAGTAGCAGACAATTACTGGAGGAGCAGGCTAGACTCAGCAATCCACAGGTGGAGAGAAAACAGACTCAACACAGGACGTGCACAACAGATACCAACCGGAGCTACACCAAGCTACCAGTGTGGTGAGAGTCCCTCTGTTTTTCTAGACAGGATAAACCGTATTCTAGAAGAGCAGTGGCAAGACAACTCCAATCCCACCAATTTGCTAAGGCCGCACCAAAACCCACAGCCTGATAGCAATCCACCTGGAGGAAACCCTAGGCCTTACTACTCCTACTCTACCTCTGAGGAAGACAAGGCGACACCTCCAGCACCAAATTCATCCCTGAGCACGCCTCCAAGAGCCAGATCCTTTGAAAGGCCATACCCCACCCATAGACCCAGGAGAAGAGTGCAATCATCCTCCCCTCAAAGGCCAAATACACCTGTATTTTACAGACTTCAAAGAAGCTTGGACTCTGCAGCTAGAAGAGGCGACCTTGTGGCCACTACTCCCATACTACACAGAAACAGTCACTTCCCCGCCCATTTACAAACAGAATCCACCTCTGAGGAAGACACAGAAGTAACCTTCCCCCACCTGCACAGAGCACCTGCCTACCCAAACATGGCCACTGCAGCTCCACCTCCAGAGTACAACCAGGATGACATGACGAGGAACATAGTCAGAGAATGCACCCAGGCAGTCAATGACTCCCTCTCCAACCTATTAACAGGACAAATGAACTTATTGTCTGCTGAAATAAAAAGGATTGGAGACGACTCCTCCTGCCAACTGTCAAAAATAAATGACAGGTTGAATGACATGGACACTTGGAAATCGCACCTGGAGAATGACATTAGCCAAATACAAAGAAGAGCAGCTCAGGACAACGCTGATGTACTGAGAAGGTCTGAAATAGCGTCAGCCAATCTGTCTGACAGAATCAACAGAAATATTGATGGAATGAGATCTGAAATATTCAGGGCCATTGATAGGACAAGAACACCTACCAGCCAAGGCCAAAACAGCCTTTTCTCACCCACCAACACTAGGCTACCCCCTTCAGGCCAACCTTCACAGGTTATGAGCACCTCTACCAGAATGCCGACATCTGTACCGGTAGGATACAGGCTCAGCCCCCCAAGCCTTTTCCAAAATACAACCCGAATGGTAGCGACAGGTGCCACGCCCACCCAACAAGGCGCGACACATGCAGGTCTTGGTAGTTCAGCCACAACCCACCAGATGGCGCCCTCTACCACTCGTCCATCACCAGTAGCCGCCACATCACTTTCAGGCAGTGTTTACAACCATGTATACATACCCCACCAGGCACACATGCCCTACAACAACCCTATACCAATGTATGGTTCGTTTACAAACACTCCACCTGCCCAAGCAGCTGCCCACCAGCCTGCAGCTCAGTCCACACCAATGATACCAAATCTAGGACAATCCAATTTCTCCGCTCCTACTGGAAACAGGAGTTTTGAACCTGAGCGACTCACATCTGCTCAATTAAGCTGTTTTAACAAGCCAGAACCCTTTGACAAACCCTCGCCCTACAGGTCTGCAGCCAGATTCCTGGCAGAATTCAAATTCTATATAAGAAATGCATACCCCCGCAGCCCAACAATGCATGCATCCTGTATGTATACCTTTTTAAAGGGCAGAGCAGCACAATGGTTTTTCACAAACATTTTTGACAAACCAATCATGAATGACACTGAGGCAGTCTATACCGCCTTTCTCAGCAGATTCAACCAGCCTGACCCTGCCACAATAATCAAAGGATATAGAAACAGAAAGCAGCAACCCAAAGAGACTGTGGAGGAATACATAGCAGATATGACCTTATTGCTATCCAACAGTAACCTGGATGAATCTGTACAAGTGGACTATCTTATAAATGGCCTCAAGGATGAAATAAAAAATGTTGTACTCTCAGACAGCCCCAAAAGCATTAGGGAAGCCGAGACTGCAGCATTAAAACAAGAATTGGTCATGGAAGCAGCCAAAGCAGCCCATGCCTCAAACCAATCTTCAGACTTGTGCGCCATGAACTATAATAACTACAATGGGCAAAAGAGCAACAACTACAATGGCAACAACAACAACAGCAACAACAATAACAGATCCAGGAAGGACCAGTACAATAACAACAGTTATAACAACAAGCCCCCTGGAAATGGCAACAATAAACAGTATGATGATAAATCTAAGCCAGGATACAACCAAAATCAACAAGGTTACAACAACTCCAGATCCAGCTCAAACAACAGATCAGGCTCCAAGAACAGGTATCAGTCACCAGGCAGGAGCAGATCCCAGGAAGGCAACAAAAGCAGGTCCAAGTCCAGCGACACAAGAAATAACTTTGTCTTCATTCCTGTTGCCTCCACCCCCACCAACACCCGCCAGGTGTCCTTCCAGAAACTACTAGTCCCAACAGATTTCCCAATCCCTGATGATTGGACCCAGCAACAAAAGAAATCCAGGGACCCAACACCAGGCAGAAACGACAACAAAAAGTTAGGAGATAACCATCCTGACAAACCTCCCGATTCTGGGCAGGGAGAACACTACAATGACAATATTGAATAGGACCCAGGGGAAGGCCACCAAGCATCTTACGGCCCCGCCCCCTTTTTGAACAACAAAACTGGAACGTCCCCCACATGCCATATTTCACACATGAATGATGAAGCAGAATTAAATTCAGCAGAACAACAACACCATGACCACCACCCTGTGAATTGTGATGAAGACTCCTCATCAGACAGTGAGGACCTCTATGAAAACCAGAACAAGAGAATTTCCACCCTCCAACTAAAAGTCGAGACCAGTAAGTATGGGCAGCAAGGTAAGACCTCTTACATTAATACTGAATTGACTAAAGGCGCAGTTAATGTTGATATCAATGGCAGTTCTTACAGAGCCCTTGTAGACTCTGGAGCCTCCCTTTCCTTTATCAGCCAGAAAATGGCAGATAAAATCATATCAACCCCCAATTTCAGACATGGTAGGAGATCTCGCATGGTTATCCTACTAGCTGATAAATCCTCAGTTCAGGTCAACAATTCCATCACCATAACCTTCCTAATCAATAACACAGAATTTAAAACAAGACTACATGTTGTTCCAAAGCTAAATCACCCCATAATTCTTGGCGTAAATTTTATGACCAAATATAGGGCCAAAATTTCCTTTGGGACCAAGTCCCCTTCACCACACTTCATAAGAGCAGCCAAAGGTCTAACCATGCCACCAAATTCTGAATCCACATTCAATGCAATCGTCATAGGACCTGATTCCTTAATAGGTAAAACAGGCATCACAGAAAATGTTGACACGACATTACCGGTACTAATCAAACACGCCCTTGTTGAACCAAGGTCAACAAGAAAAATCATACTGGTATCAGTGGCCAACCTAAATGATTTTTCCATCAATATCAAAAAGCACATGAACCTAGGCATTTTTGCACTTAACAATCTAAACAAAGCCATTCCCATTGGAAAACTGAACAGCCAACACTCCCTCAACAGCATAATCTCTGACAAAGACATGCTCCCCATCAATTGTAGAGATGATCCCCTAGATCAGCTACCCAAAGGGGACGACCCTCTAAAATATACAATATGTGACAAGCTCACTGAGGCTCAAAAACAACAAATCAAAAACATTGTTGAATCAAATAGAGAGGCTTTTGTATTAAATGAGAGTGCTATAGGATTAAATGTTGAAAATGAGGTCAAATTAGAATTAATCCCTGATTTCAAACCCTGCAACAGACCATCCTATAGAATGTCACCCAAGAAAGAGATTTTCCAAAGAGAGCTGTTAGATAAACATTTACAGCAAGGTGTCATTGAAGAATGCACCAAACCCTGTGAGTGGAACTCCCCAGCTTTCTTAGTACCCAAACCCCAGGGAGACAGGTCTGTGGCCTCAGGATGGAGAATAGTCGTGGACTATAGATGGGTTAACCAAAACCTAAAATCTTTTTCCTACTCCTTCCCCAGAGCAGACGACCTCATGCAACAAGTTGGCAGAACAGGTGCTAAATATTTTTCCAAATTGGATGTATACAGCGCCTACCATCAAATTCCTCTAGCTAAAGAATCAAGGCCTTTAACAACTTTCTCCGCCAATGGCACAAGATATATGGCCAAAGTATTACCCATGGGTTTAAAAACTTCTGGTTTGTCATTCATGAATGTAATGGAACAATTGCTCATGAAGTGCAAATACAGAAATGCAGTAGCCTATGTGGATGATGTGGCCATATACAGCCCTACATGGGAAAGACACCTGCAAGACCTAGATGAAGTGCTAAAACTTTTCATCAAAGGAAACATCAAATTAAAGTCAGAAAAATGTGAATTTGGCACCAACAAAATGGAATTCTTAGGTTTTACCTTAGATCAACACGGCATCTCACCTTCCCCAGACAAAATCTCACCGGTTAAAACCTTCCCAGCACCTAAAAACATCCACGACCTTAGGTGTTTCAATGGAATGGCACAATTCTATAAGAGATTCATTAGAGGTTTTGCCCATATAATGAAGCCCTTATATGAAGCCACAAAGGGTACCTTTAAATGGACCACTCAATGCCAAACAGCCTTTGAAAAAATCAAAGCATCAATTTGCACTGAGGCAATCCTAAAATTCCCAGACTATAACAAACCCTTTATCATCTTCACAGACTCCAGCAATTTCAGCTTAGGAGCAGTTATCACACAGGTAGATGAACATGGTTTTTATAGACCCATTGAATTCTCTGGGAGAGGTCTAACACCTCAGGAAACCAGATATGGAATAACTGACAAAGAGCTACTTGGGATAATCTTCGCTGTCAAAAAGTTCCACCATTATGTGGACGGCACTCACTTCAAAGTATATTCAGATCACACTGCCCTAGTCTCCCTCTTCAACAAAAAGGAAAATATCACCAATGGGAGATTGGCAAGATGGATAGATACTGTTATGTCCTATGATTTTGAAGTGAAATACCTACAAGGTAGAGCCAATTTAGTGGCAGATTGCCTGTCCAGAAGAAAATATCCCCCTGGCTCTGATGATCCAATACCAATTAGATCACAAGGAAAAATTATCCTCCCACCAAAGAGGGTACAATTTTCAGATATATCCATGACAAAGGTTTTCAGATCAGACGACCCAATCCCCAATAATCCCATCTGTTTGGGACCTCCTAGATCAATATTAAAAGGAGGCAAAATTTGGGGAAGCACAAATAAACCACCAAAAGGCGTCATAGCAAGAAAGGGCACCCCAGAAAGGCAGCAAGGTGTGAATCCTGACCTGTGTGTACTCACTCGAGCACAGTCCCAGTCCCAGGATGACACACCTCCAGCAGCCAGCCAATCAGCGCCCAGTAAAAAGACCCGCCCACTCAAGCCTAAGTGCAGCAGTCCTCGCCCCAGAGGCAGGCCCGCCAAATCTAGGTCACCTAGGGTCTCCATCAAAGCTGCAAACGCCAAGAGAGCTAAGCTCTCCCGCCGTGTGCTACCTCTAGCTGAAAGGGCAATTCAGGAAATCTGTAAACACCAATCCCTGACACCTTCTAGAGAAACACTGATTAAAAGCCAAAAAGAAGACCTTTTTGCATCCTCCATGGCAAACTACATTGAAAAAGGTAGCCTGCCACACAACTCAGGATTAATGAATCAAATACTACGTAACCACGACCAATTCATCTTACTGGATGAAGTCCTCTTTAGAATTACTGATACCAACTTGGGTAAAACCCTAGAGCCCACACTGCAAATTGTAATTCCAGAAAAGTGGACAGAATCTTTAGTGGAAGCAACCCATTGCTTTCCCCTAGGTGGACACCTAGGTCCAGTCAAAACCTATACAGCCATAAGGGCTAGGTATTACTGGAGATCAATGTTTAAAGAAGTTTTTGACTTCTGCGGTACTTGCCACACATGCCTGACCACCAAAAAGAGACCCAAAAACCTGAAAACTCCAATGAAACTACGTGACCCAGTACTCACAGCATACTCTCATGTCACCATGGACACAATAGGCCCTTTTTCCAAGGCCGCTGATGGCTCTCACTACATACATGTGGTGACCGACCATGCCACCAGGCATGTAACTGCCTGGACAAGTGAAGAAAATACGGCTGCAATTGTAGCACTTGGTTTCTTCCAAAGAGTCATATGTATCCATGGCACTCCCTCAGTACTGAACACAGATAATGCCCAGCAATACGTCTTAAAATTATTCAAATATTTCTGTGAAAAGTTCGGCATTAAACATGTGACAGGAAGTGCACATTGGTCTAGGTCCCAAGGTCTCTGTGAGCGCCAACATCAAACCATAGAATCATCCCTCAGAGCTTTTGTATCAAAATCACAAAAACACTGGTCAACCTTCCTGCAAGCTGTAGTCTTCAGTATTAATAATACTATAAGCAGCGCCTTAAGCTACTCACCAAATTTGTTAGTCTTTGGCAAGCAGACACACCTACCAACTGAAGCAGCTTTGTCCTTGATTAAAGCTGAAAAAGACTCAAGCACCAAGGAGAAAATTATGACCAGCCTACTACAGTTTAGGGATGATATTCAAATGAAAGCTGCAGAAAACATGATCTCTGCTCACAAAAAGATGAAAGCCAGACATGACACTTCAGCAGAACTCAGCTCATATAACACAGGCCAATTGGTATATTTACATATACCCACCCTACTAGTCAAATGTACATCAAAAAAGTTGCAACCCACATACTCAGGCCCCTACATCATAATGAGGATGACTTCACCAGTTACAGCTATTCTAAAGAGGCTACAAGATGGAAAAGTACTGAAGAAATCAGTACATGTATCAAGGCTGAGGAGACCAATCACAAGAGCTAGTGCCAAAGCCATCATAAAAAGGCTACAATCAGGGCCCACAAGCTCACTTCACGACCCCGACCAAGACGACCCCTCCAATGTGAGTCTCACCACTCACAAAACAAAGAAAAAGAGAGGAAGGCCAGCCAAAAAGGGAATAATCTCCTTCAGCCCCATGCCCTCCAGAAAATCAAGAAAAATTTCTAAGCGTCCATTATAGATCATAAGACGTTGTGTCAAACACCAAGCATCCATATAAACAACCCTCCTCTAATCCCCACAGGCGCCAAGCGCCCCAACCAAATTAATCAACCATTAATACACCAACCACTTAAACACACTGACAGCAACAGTCACAGACCAACGCCCAACCTATTTATACTAACAGCCATAAAAATTCCTATGCATCCAAAATCAACACCGCCTTGATTAACTGTATATAAACACACCTACCCTTTCTAAGTGGAACGCCAAACACTGGCAAATGGATTATCAAATAATTAGGTTAGGTTACACACGCCACATACCGACCGCCCAAGGCAGCGCTGTATCCTCGGTTTGTGTATAAACTTCAATACACACATGCGACGGCTTGTTACCACTTCAAGACCACTATTTCCAATGATAAACCTATTGTAGGAAGATGGATCTCTGACACCCGTATCCCATGTTTACACCACTGTTTCCGCCAACCCTTAAGTGGTGTGGTGGCACATATACAAATCAATAACGCGCCACCCTCAAGGTTTTTAAAAACCCCACAGGGTCGCCATAGTGACCATATCACCTTGGCTAGGGATAAACACCCCCGCCAGGCTTCCCAATATTCTATTTTTAAACAATATCTCACCACCAACCAATCCAGGCCAGGATAACCCTAATTTGCATAAGGGGCCGATCAACCCCCCTTGCATCCACCAATAATATTTGGCCTACGCCCCTCTCAGGGCAAGACATACCACCTATGGGAGATCTTAGACTGGGAAGTAGCCAAACCCAGTCTCAGATTTATAAGCGCTTGCCCACCCACATCTGATCACAACACAACCCACAACCAATACCACCACACCTTAAACACGGCAACAAGTGTCTGGAAAGGGACCATGGCAGACCCATCGTGCAACCAGCCCAGGTAGGACTATCTTATGGGTCTATTTTAGCATTTAGGATTTTTAACAGTCGTTCTAGCATTGTACATGATAGTAGTTTTATTATCATGGTGCCCAGGTACCCCTATTAACCAATGGCGGTGTGAGCCTTAAGTGTGTGTAAAATGTGGAAGAACTTCTCCACTATCCTATAATTTTTAACATTGATAATCCAATTTACTAAACCTCTTCAGCCAAGCAAATTCCCCACCTTTACCTCTCCCCCATTCACAGCCCACTTAGACCCTTTTTCCTTTATGACTTACAGCCTGGACCCACCGGCAAATAAGCACGGCCCAAATGCTACATGGACCATACACAGCCTCCTTGGACCACATGGGATCAGGAGTGATCTCATGGATCCTTTTGAAATTAGGAGCATAATCATGGAACAGCAACACCTCATCACCTTCCTCGCCCAGGAAGATATTAAACATTACCTCAGCAGCCCTGTGCTAAGACAGGAGCTGGACATGAGCAATCACTCCATAGCAGCAACCATAAAAGCCTTCATGGTCGCTGTAGCTGGGGATAATCCCCGCCGGCCCCCATGGGGCAGGTTTAACCATAGATCTGCATCATACATAGCACTCTTATGTGCTCGCACGCTTCTAGCGTCAGAACAGCCCCTCAGGGACTTACCCCGCCAATACTCCAGAATTGGACGCGAATTGGCCATAAGGAATACAGCCAGCCTGGTATTCCAATTTGCTGTTTTTGAGATAAACAGATTCCATGCCCAAGCTCGGGTACCGCCCCTGACGGTGACAACAGGCACCAGTCCATCTGCATAAAACCATCCATGTAACAACAACCCCACCACCCACGGAATCCCCGACCTTTGTAAATACTTGACCATACTAACACCCCATTTTTGTGACTAAGCTAATGCTATTTTTAAGTGAACCCCACCATCAAAATTCCAAAAACCTCAAAATTTCTCAATTTTTCTCATTTTTCTAGAGCAGCAGCCATCCTAGCAGTCTGTATATTCTTACATCTGCTCCTCGGCTGCACCTCAACATCAGATAACAATCTGAACACCATCTTCAGACCCAACTATGGCGCACTGTTTACCAAGTTACCCCAAACATTACTAGCCAATTACATGGATTATCCCTTGACCTTCAGCCTGAACTTGACCTTTGACCAGAACCTAAGTCAGCCAGAACTACTCAGCCCACTCATCAGCACTGATGCACCCCAATATATTAAGCACACAGCCCATGCCCTAGATAACATGATACAGAGCCTATTCTCCAAGTCAAAAACAACACTAAAAACCTTGTCAAAATTGATTTCACCTCCAAACGTCAGAAAAGCCAGAAATGCCCCCGGCCAAGTCATTGGTGACATTTTAAGAGCTTCAATAGGCCTCGGGACTCAACCAGAAATTGATATTCTGAATTCTGAGATGTCTGACCTGGATAAAAAGTTGGCCACCAAAATGCACGTGGTAGAATTAGCCACCCATTTCTTGTTAAATATTTCGGAATTTAATTACAATTCTGTCAACATCTTCTCAAAATTCCAAAACGACACTGATGATGCTCTATCTTTTATTTCCGGAAAATTAGAGCATTTAAATTCAAACATCTCATCAATATTATTAAAATTAGAACTCCAATCCAGACAAGACACCTTCTATTCCATGTTATTCACAGCAGCAAATTCTCAAATAGAGTCTTTAATTGACCTCCAAAGCGACTTGGAAAATCTGCTCTTAACCATTAATAATCTACTTGAGGGCACCCTACCCCAATCCATCATCACACAAGACGACCTCAGTTTAGGTTTAAACAATTTATCCAGCCTCCTGCACGAGGCACACCACGGCATTATTTTAGAAGGCCTACCCATAAGTTATTATTATCAGCGCCGAGTACATGTGCACTGGAGCCATAACTCGAGCCTGTTAATAACCATACCAGTACCCATAACCAGAGGGGGAAGCACCTTTTCTATATTTAGAATAGAAACCTTCCCCGTACCTTTCGACACTAAGTCAGTAGGTCACACCCAGGTGGAGCCACTTCCCGGCTACTTGGCTATGTCCAGGACCCACTCACACTACATACAGTTTACACAAGCTGACCTGGATATGTGTGACCTCGGCCACCTTATCAGCTGTAACCTACCCCTACCTCTGTTGTTGGCCACACACCCCACATGCACTCTATCCCTATTTTTAGACCTACCGGAGGCGGTGCACCATGCTTGCAGTTTTAAAGCACACATGGCAGCACCCATACCAAATCTTATCCAACCCCTATCTCACAGCACTTTCCTATTAATAACCGACCACCCCACTTCCATGCTCCAATGCACAGATTCAGGCCAAGTCTAAATTAAAAATAGCGCATACTCAGTCATCTCAGTCCCATGCCTGTGCTCCATTAAAAATGCAGGCATGATTCTAACCAATTCTGATTTTTCTTGCACCCAAAATTTCACCCTAGAACCCATATCAAAGGCCTATTTCAATTTACCACTGTGGCGACATTTTGGTCAACCTCCAGCCAATGTTTCCGGCATCACCATGGCAACCACTACCCAGACCCTTCACCTGCCCAATTTTGAAAAATTAAAACACCTACACAATCAAAAAATAACACCCCTCTTTCAAGACACCCTAACCCTTAAAAGAGCCGCACAGGGACTTAAGGACCAATCAGCCCTCCTATCCACCAACTCCCTGATGCATCTGGGATATCACCTCCAGTTCTCACCCTGGATACACTTGGTATCACCCCTCCTGGCACTACTTTGCTGCGCATTAACCCTTAAAAACCATCTTCGTGTCAATCATTTGGCGCGCTTTATCACACTAGTCTCAGCAACCCGAACACCCAAGATGGCTAATGCGGAGAGTTGGGATCGTTTTAAAGATCTGATACGCCAAGCTAACAAAAACTGGCCAGCCCCACCAACGACCCCAGACACAGATCTAGAATATGTACAGTCGCCTGACCGCTACCAGAACATGTTCACCTGGATTTTAATGGCAACCCTCCTATACATCACATGGAGTACCGCCAAGAGGTGCCTGCGACACTGGCCCTACTGCAAACAGGACAGCCACAGGACACCTTCAATTGTGGCCAAGTTTCATGCTAACGGTCAAACCTTTGATTTCACCGTTGGCAAAATGATCTATGGACAAAATCTCTGGGCACCCACCATCACAGCCCCTAAGGTCTCCCCAGCCCGCCTTACGGCACCCCTAGGCAGACACTTGGATCTCCATTGGAAGTCCGACATCAGGACGATGATCGGGGGACAAGTCCGGCAGATCCCACTGCAGCGCTATCCTCCGGTACCACTTCTATGGAGAATACCACTGTACAGAATCTTGAAGGGAGCCCACCACATGACAGTGGTCATCTCTTCAGAAGGACAGCCCGATTTCCAACTTGCCTCTGGTGACACTGACCCCGCCATACAACTACCTTGTGAGTCCTGGCCAGCTGATCGCCATGACTCCCCGGCAGAGCTCACTAAGTACACCCCACTCCGGCATCAGCCAAAAACGGGCAAATACATGTACAAGCCACCGGAGATGATGCTCACACCACCCTCAACATCGACCCGCGGTAAGTTTTCATCAGAATCCTACTTTGATCCTCATGTGGGGATCAACTAACCGCCAGCCACCCCCCATATAACCTGGTAATGGACTCTCCCGGTCGCCCAATCCACCGGATAGCCCCATCTAACACCTTCATGTGGGGATCATCCCCATCCTCAATAGCTCTAAAACCCGACCCCACCCACAATTAAAACCTTTAACAACATCTCCAGTACCATAGCACATTTTCGACCCACAATAACACAGTTATTTCGACTCACTGTGAAGGCCCACTGCACGATGAGACGTCGCCATCTTGTTTCTGACGTCGCGTCTGGTTCCCCGCCAAACGCTGCGTCAGAACGCCGGCGCTGCGTCTCACCACTGCCGTCGGCCTCCCCAACGTCAGATCTCTTTCATTTTTCCCACGTTGGCATGACAACTTAACGTCAGTCAGGACACCCGCACTCAATATCTGCGTCAAAACAATAACATAAGCACGTGTTAGCAATATCACTAGACTTGTTTTCGACCCAAGTTAACAATAACAACCCGCATGAGAATTGAAAGCCCGCCCTTGCCAATTTAGAAGCCCAGAATAGACAACATAACTTCTAACTGGTGGTGGACTTCTTATATATTATTGGCAAATCACAGTAAATCAGGCTCATGGCACGTATGGTTATCACAGTTTTTTTTCATCATACAAATCACAGTTCAATCATATATCCGCATTTGGCAGTGCCACCTTCTGATTTTTCTTCTTCTTCTTCATCGTTCTCCATCAATCATCCTCCCATAGATCATCGCGACCTGATCCTTCAAGATCATACCCGTCGCCCGCCTACGACCGAATTTCTGAAATCAGAATCAATATCCCCACTTATAAAAAGCCACCACTCATGCCAAAATTCCAAATTCCAAAATTTTTCTTTTTTCTTTCCAGCCTAAGTTACCTAACCCGATTTCAATAAAACCCCAGCTACCGCAACCCAAAAATTCAGCAAATTAAGACTATACATACCGTCCACTCTAACCAAAAACGGTGCAGGGCCCGCTCGAGCCTCCCTCCGGGCCATCAAAAGGGCCAACGACCCGGTGGCAGTGGGGAGGAGACCACCCCACGATAACCCACAGAAGCACGACACTAAAAACATAAGAAACAGCACAGTGTCAGACCACCGGCGCACTAATGAGTTGCTCACCATCTCAAATTTCAAAATCAGCTCTCATGTCAGTACTCACCCGAAGTAGCCTACGGCCACTATGGCCAGGACAACCAATCCCGAAGGCATGGTGACAAGTCGGGCACGAACAATCATCCCGAATCAAAATGTCCTCCCTTTTTAGCCGTCAAAAGTTAAGGGTATCTCCCAATAAGATTTCGGTCGCCTCTCTGATCCCAAAATAGCCTCCGCTCCTTTTTATATCAGGATCCAAAACGGGAGCATATAGTTAATTTTGGACCTTATTTTTCGAAAAGCGCATTGCCAAAATTCAAAATTCCATCACACCTTACCCACCTTTAGGCCCCAAAACACCTAACCCAACATCGGTACAGACACTTACACATGACCCAACAAGGTCATGGCAAGTCTACACCATTCACCATACCATTTCCCCATACCATTTCACGAACGCCGAACAAACGCCAGCTCAGTGGCGCCAGCCAATGTTTGTCGCTTGAACTAAATAAGAACAGATCCCCATGCAGTGGCGCTACCCGTGCCACACAGCAGAACTAACCTGGACCCTGGATATTCCAGTTTCCCGCTCACCTTTTGCCATAAGTCTACACCGGCTCGGTGACACTGCACATCAGTATGCACTGCCTAATTCACTGCCTTACCTGTCAATTTGGTATTTTTGTTGGTCGCCTTGTGATCCATGCACTATGATCGACCCTAAAACTAAAAATCCCCCCTTCTCTTGTTCTGTTTTTCAATACAGAGGCCAACGACCTAATCGAGGAGGCGGAGACCGTATTGACGGGCCAGCAGGAGTTTCCAGCAGCAGGCCAGGCACGCCCATCCCAACCGGCCTGCCCCATTGGAGCACACGAGTCTGCTCTCCAATAGGGCCACCTACTAGATTCGCCACCCTGGGAACAAATTGTCCCCACCTAATGTACAGCTACAGCTGCCCATGCAGTATCAACAAAGACAATAGACCAGAAACTTTCAAAACAATTGGCTCGACCCAGGTCTGGAGACCCCTACCCAAAATTAACCAAGCTTCATCTGAGGAGGATAGTGACTCTAGCACCTCCCTCTCAGCAGAACCAATAAACATGGACCCTGCATACAGTTCCGATCTGAATTTGCAGCCTGACTCAGGCAAGCCTAGCAGAATGCATTTCAGCAAAATTGTAAACTTTGTCCCCAACACCAAAAAACCCAGATCCAGGAGAAGACCCTCACTAGGTCGCTCCCTCAACCCAAACGTCTTTAACCACCAAGACCCACCACCAAAGGGTCTTGTAAACCAAAGTCGCCATAGAAGGAGAAAATAATTTCAATAACCATCCTTTATTTATTTTATTTATTTTTGAGACTGTCTTTAAAATTATGGACTAAAAGTGTAGAGACACACTTCACTCACCGACCGCCCATGGACACTATGAACACTGACTCAGTCAGCCTAGTCAACTGATTTTTAAAGCCAGTTTTTCTTGTTTGTATAAGGCTATGATACATAACCATGAAAACACGCTGCATTTTTACATTTATTTTCCTTTATAAGAACATTATGAAGAACACAAGCCAGGCAGCAGGTTTTTGTGATCTTAAGATGCCATAAAGTTCTTTTTCTTTTTCACACTGTACCTTTTCAAACCCAACCATGTCAAATATTTATGGGTTTTAGCTAGTTTATATTTTTCTAAAAATTTTACAAGGAAGCCCTGGCAACCAGTATCTTTGCAGGATCAACTGAGATCCAAACTAAATATCAGCCAGAGCCTCCATTTACTTTTGTATTAACCTCGTCCTTTTTCAGCAAATGATAACCCCAGGTAGACTGAAGGCTAAACATGCTAAATTTTCCATTGACTAAGACAAACCTTCTACAAAATTAACAGAAACCTCTACAGATAAATAAAAGACCAAAAATCCAAAATTTTTTTTTAGAAAATTCCTTAAACATATCACCTAAAAGCCTTCAGACTCCCTAAGCCTTACCAGTATTATAAGGAATGATTGATCGACTTGCCAGTCATCAATTACCTTACCTCTGTTTTTATTTATTATATTGTATTGTATATTGGCTCAAGACCTAAATAATAAGTGCCTACCGGTACTGAAACAAACTTCAGTATTAACTTGTCTACCTCAAGGTCTGCCTTAAAGCCAATAACTGCATGTTTTAGGATAGTTTTTATTTACTTTATCTTTGTGTGAACTTTAGTGCTAGATAAATAATCCAGCCCTTGTATCCTACCACGACCTGAATTTTTCATATTCTTCTTGTCAAAATTACGAACAACACCTCTTTGGCACAGTTTCGTTTTGTACTGTTTATAAATTATTCATGTTCAATCAAAAACCAATATTAAATATCTCCTTAATACTGTAAACTTTCAACTTAAATGATAAGATGTAATACCTATTATTACACATCAAACATATTGTCAGTAGACCTTTTTCTCACGAACTTCCTCCTTAAAACCTCGCGTGGAATCGAGTAGGAATGTGGGGATTTGTCAGTAGACCGTTATAGGTATTGTACTTATCATATTTATTTTTCACCTTGACTCTACCATGTAACCCAGTGTCCGAGTCTACCCACAAGCCAAACCATACCAAAGACCAAAGGCTGGCGGCGTCAACTGCACTCAGTGACCCCGCCTCCTCCCACTGGAGGATACGCCGTCAATCACTAGCAGCTCGCTGCATGCTGGAAATTCCTAGCAGACAATGTTCAGAAACAACTCCTCCTGCTGGAGGACATGCCCATTGATCATGAGCAGCTCACAGCATACCGGGAGTTCCCAGCAGCTGTATTTAGAACCACACTGAACTCTGTGAACCCCAGTGCTATGTTTGGGATCCCCCCTACATACCTGCACTGGAGTTCCCCAGTTACTATATTTAGCTCACCTGATACTATTTTTAGGATGAGCTGGGTGAGCAGCTCCTACTACAAATACCTGTGGAGGGAGCAGCTCACTCATCTTTCCACCTCCATACTTCACACCTCACACACTCACGTGAGACCAAGGCCCTTGGCTCAAGGGCTAGGCTTGGACACTGTTGGGCACCTTTATACTGTATCACCAACTATACCTCGTGGACTTCTATGAATAAAGTGGATATCAAACTGGATTCCTGATTCGTCTGTATTCATCCTTATTCATCATTTACGGACTCGTTGACACTGGTATCAAAGGTTCAGTCTCCACTCACTCACTTAGGCATGGTGGTGCTACTATGTTAAAGGATGCGGGACTTAGTATAGATTCTATTAAAAAGAAGGTGAATTGGAAATCTAATTCTGTTTTCACGTATTTACATAACTATAAAAATGAACTTTTGGAATTAGATAGACTTTGCCAATCTCAATTGCATTGCTGATTGGTATGTGTGTGTTCACATGTGTTTGGCGTGTTTAGGTGTTTGGCATGTATGGTGCTGATAGCCCCAAGGTCAGCAACCCACCAAACTCATGTGTCTGTGATATGATCATTTATTATATTACTGTATCATATATTATTACTACCGTATATATCAACATTATTATTATCGTTATTACCGGTATTAATTATTCCCTGGTAGCGAGATAACTTATATATATATATATCTATATATATATATATATATACATAGACGGGTCTATATACATATATATATATACACACACACATATATATATACATATAGATATATATATATATGTATACCGTATCGTCGTGTTTGAGCGCCGGGATTTGAATAACTGCCTGTCTCAAATAAGCTCCGGGGGTACAGATGTCATGGAATAATTCTTAAGCACTAAAACTATATCTCAAATAAGCGCCTGTCCTGTATAAGGGCCGGGGGTAATGAGGCCTCCAAATCAATGAGCGCCGGGGCGCTTGAACACGACGGTACGGTATATATATATATATATATATATATATATATATATATATATATATATATATATATATATATATAACATTGTATTTATATATTATGTCAAATTTTCAATTTAGAAGAAGACTGAAAAGTCACACAAGCTGGACATACATGATAGAGAGATCATCTGGCCGGGTAACCAGACGAGTAAACCAAAGGGCATCAAGATATCTACACACCTGAGAGTGGTCACTGTGCAGGCCCTCCCCTTCATCTATGTGGACCCGTTACCCGCTAGCGGTGTCTGTGATACAGAACTGAACAGATTACCGTGCCCACTACCCAACTCCACCACAGGTACAGTCTCCTATTGCCATCTCAATTATGCACGTGCCACATGGTACACAGGTGCTTATCACCCGGCAGTAATGTAGTCATACAGAATTGATGGAGTACCACAGGGGACTGCTGTAGATGGACTGCTGCTGAAGCCCTCATTCTAGACAATATATAAAAGCTGTCACTTTAAAAGGATTTTAATAACTTCATGACTAATCATCTGCTAAGTATGAATGAGTAAGTCGGGAGGACGACTGTCAAGACCTCTCCCTGACACTACCTTGCATCTACTGGCATGTATAAGGCGCAGCTTCTATGCGAGGATAACCCCATACTACACCTTGTAGCATCAGCAAAAGTTGGCGGTGCACCTTATACATGAATATAAGAACATATAAGAAAGTACTAGAATGACCAAATTCTCACTCCAGGTATGCCTTATAGGATGAGCCTAAGTTATGTGTGCGCCTTATGCATGAGGTGCAACTTATGCCCTGGGTATTATGGTAATGCAATTTTACCCACGAATAAGGTGCACGCTGAATTCAGGGCCATTCTGTAAGGTGAATTTTGGTTTGATGTACAAGTCTTGCCTTTTATTTCATGTTAGAAACAGTGAAATAGGACCGCCATATTTCACACCCCCGTGAGATAACACTACCCTGTATCTCACGGCCAGTAAAACCGCCCCAAATAGCCATAAAACATATGAACACTCATCTTTTTATACGAGACGTTGTTATTAATACCGGTACCCTTCATTATTAACTGAATTACCTTTAATAGAAATAGCTTATGCCTCCCATACTTCTATACCCTTAAATTTAGCTCATTTGCATATGTTAATTTATTTCCGCACAGAATGCTGGCCAGGCTGTGATTGGTGAATAAAGAATTTCTCTGTCTGAAGCTATATGGTGAGGTTAGTTTACCGTTTTTGCAATAGGTAGCGCATCGGTATATCACCCCAAGTGCCATATTTAGTGATTACACGCAGAGGATTTTGGAGTTGCGCAGATTTGCGCGTAATCGTCTTATTGCACAGGTGCGCGTACACCTCTTCATCATTTCTCACGCCGCTCCGATACGATAGGTGGCAGCAGCGTCGGTATATCACCCCAAACACCATATTTGGTAATTATGCGCAGGGGATTCTGGAGTTGCGCAGATTTGCACGTAATCGTCTTATTGCGCAGGTGCACGTAGCAGTCAAAATTATCACTCCGTAACAGTACTAAGCCCTCAAAATTTGGCTCCCAGATGCACCTTAATATAGGGTTTACCTCAACTCTGGGTGAGTCTTATACGCGAGATGCGCCTTATATGTGGGATATTAACGTAGATTGAAATCCTACACAGTTCTTTTTACCTTATGACATTTTGAGTTAAGGATACCTTTCATTTTATCTGGGTATGGCAATAAATGCTTGTGTTTGGCTTCTTTTAGGTACAGAACAGAAGTTCTGTTGCTATGGCTATGCCATTGACTTATTACTGCGGTTGGCGCGTACAGTTAACTTCACATATGAAGTCCATCTGGCAGAAGACAACAAATATGGCTCCTATGAACGTGTTAGTATATCTACCTTTTACTCCCATAGACATTTCTGGTAGTGTGATCTATCCAGACTTGGTATGACCTTACCAGTTTAAAGTTGCTGTCACTTTGATCACTTGTTCATTTGGCCAGTTCACTCAGATAAAAGTTCAGTTCAAACGATACAAGTATATCCATTCGAAGATGAAACACAGGCCTGCATGTTGTCATAGTTGCACTTGCCTTCCTAACCAGTGAATAATTGATCAGGACATTGTGTAAGCATTCTATTGTGGTAATATGGAAATTGATGATAAGCAATTTGTGAAATTATAGTGTACCTTTTGTATTTAGGTTAATGGGTCCAAGAAGGAGTGGAATGGGATGATAGGCGAGCTGGTGAATGGCAAGGCTGACCTCATAGTTGCACCGCTCACCATGGACCCAGAGCGAGCTGAGCATATTGACTTCTCCAAACCTTTCAAGTACCAAGGACTTACCATACTGGTCAAAAAGGTATAGACATACAATTTGTCAACTTCCTGGCCCCTTTTGTCACTGACTCACAATATGAGACCTGGATTTCCACATTTACCCGGTACTATGTATGTTTGCTTAGATTTATGTCCGAGATCCGTGGAAATACATTGGAAACTGAATTGACATTTCCTGTGGCGGGCAGGGTTGGAGTAGCTCTGACCGAAAAATCTTCCCAATGTACATCATCCTCCCAAACTGATAAACGTTACTATCCTTGCGGTAATGTTAAGGCTCACCATACCTCAGAAAGTGATAAATTGATGTTGAATGTCGATTTTCTAACCTCATTAGGGTTCCCACTGGTCAGTAATAGATCGGCTTATGTTATTCTTCTTTGAATGTCAGTTAAGTGACTAAATCAGGGGCCATATTGTTAAAAACAGTGGATTGATATTTAGCATGGATTCACAGTTTGTTTGTTTGTTTTTTTCTCGAGAAATGAAGTAACGTTTATGCCCTCCACATATCTGATTATTGGTCAGCTAAAGGTCAGGTAAAAGTCTGTTTTAACTGGGACCGATAAATAGTGGGAACCCCGCTCATTCCTTTTCTTCACTAGAGAGTGAATACTCGCATTACTATCATAATCTTTTTAATCATGGCTCTTGATATGTCTGTTTCTTGTCTTTAATACCAGGCTGTAAGTGTCCACTCTTATCAGGAAATATACGATGAGTCTCCAAATATATATAAGTTTGAATGACCCGGTTTCCATTTTTTATACAGCTCCATGGTTAATGGGATTATTTATAATAGAAATATGTATGTCATGATTATGTTTTATGAGAAAATTCAAATATGTTGGTGTACTCTATATTGAACAAATAAGCCCCTTTTCACAGTTTCATCTTGTATGGGTACTACCGTAATCTCCCACGAAGAAGGCGCACCTACTGCCTCTGAATCGTTATTTTGCAAAACCTTTTGTATAAGGCACATCCCTTAACTTGCGTATAAGGCGCAGGGAGGGATGGGGTGATTCGTGCCAGCGGCATTTACTTTATTTGTCAGTGATAGTGATTTGAAGCTGTCATCGACGCTCGATGGCCCCACACCATGCCCAGTGCGTGCACACCTCCCAGTCGGCTATATCATTGACAATGGCGATTTAAAGCTGTCTTAAGTGGTGATTTAAAGCCGATTTTGGGATGTTTTGATAACCACCTTGAACAACTTCTGGATTGAAAATTGGACCTACGCTGTGTAAAGGGCGCACCCCAACTGGTAAATCGTGTAAGGCGCACCCACAATCTGATTCACATACAAGATGCACCTTGTGCGCGGTAGATATGCAGAGTAATCAGTGTTTAGGTTGTTTATTTCATACACAGGGTTCGTAATAAATTGCAAATGGTTAATTCCATTTTGGAAAGGTCAAACCTGGTTGTTGGGTCAACACTATAAATCCCTGCAGGCACATCTTATAAGGTAATCTGAATGTAGTGATCATGGTACATAACTGTTGCAGAGTACATCACAGTGATAGTCACTGTTTAGTACTGAAACTCCAATCCTGAGTTCGGACCCCAGTGACGAATAAGATGCCATATAGCCACTGCACTTTGAATATAAAGATCCAAGTTCTGCAGCTTATAGCATTTCCCTAAACTAATTATGTGGCATATTAGCGGGCCTTGACACTATAGGTGTGTACCAGCTGACAATTTTCAAGTCCTACCTAATCTCCCGCCTATAAGACGCAGCCCGCCTACAAGACGCACCCAGAGTTTTAGGATTTGCTAAGAAACATAAAAAAATCATAACTTTTGTTCTACTTAATGTATTTTCAAAATTCAAAAGCTACATGTAACTAGGCTCCCCTTGACCTCCCTACACCCCCATGGACTCTTTATGAATTAAGGTTGAGTGTCACATATCAAGAGAAAGATCTTGATGTCCCCCTTGTGGAACCAGAATGAAATAAAACTTTGCGTATAAAACGCGTCTTATACACGGGAGATTAGGGTTAGTGCTGCCTATAGCTTCTCCCTATCTTAGGTTATTCGCAAGGTTCTATATTGGTGGGGTTTTTTTTTGTTCTTGAAATGGTCCCATTTATAAGAAGATAATTTTTTTTGTTTACAAACAAAAGCAAGTAAGTTTGTTTTTTTAGTTTTTTTTTTTTTTTTCGAGAAAATAATTTAGGCTGTGTTCTGCATGCTTAAGACAAAGGCTGCATTGATAATGTGACACTGTCATTGAAATGTAACTGAACAAGAATCACCTAGAATGTAGAGAACGTCAACTTAGGAGAAAACCCCCAGGAGTGTAAAGTTTGTGCTTGTTCATTAGAGAAGTAAACGGAATTGCCTACTTTCAATTTTCGTTCTTCACAGACAACCAAAGACTCCAGTCTGGCGTCCTTCCTACAGCCTTTTCAAGACACACTGTGGATCCTAGTTGGACTGTCTGTCCATGTGGTGGCGCTAGTCTTGTACCTGCTGGACCGTTTCTCGCCCTTTGGGCGGTTCAAGCTCGCAAAAAGTGATGACACTGAGGAGGATGCCTTGAACCTATCATCAGCAATGTGGTTCGCCTGGGGAGTGCTGCTCAACTCTGGTATTGGAGAAGGTGAACCGTCCCATTACCTCTATGAATATCCTGTAGTTATAGTTTGTACGTGTATACTGGAATCCATATTATGGTTAACTTAAAGGGCAGCATTTAGATATTCTTGTTAGTACCAGTGGTGATTGATCAGATGGTCTTTTTTAAAACAGGCACCCCCCGAAGCTTCAGTGCGCGTGTGCTGGGTATGGTGTGGGCTGGCTTTGCCATGATCATCGTGGCCTCATACACTGCCAACTTGGCCGCCTTCCTTGTGCTCGATCGACCAGAGGCCTCCATCTCCGGTATTGATGATGCACGGGTAAGAATACTCTAAGGGAAAGATGCACATCTTTAGAAAGTATGGGTTAGTGCATGGATTCATTTACTGGTAGCTCTCAAATTTGGCTCCAGCCAGGACTGGTTACATTTATAAAAATGAGTTACTAGATCGCTGGTTACAGACTCCGAAATTTTTACTGCTTCAAGCTAGAGTACCCTTGGGGTCCCAGGTGAAGCGAAATTTTCAAGCTGTGAAGCAGTGAGGAAAGTGTCAACTAGCTCAACCTGGTATATAGCCCTCTACGTTTCAACCATCATTTTCAGTATTATAAAGTATCTTTAATAATTGACTGATTCCAATAATTATTTCATCCTGAAGAATTTCTTCAGTCATATACTTTGGTAAAATGTTTTATATCCTCAAAATCGTTAGGCAGGATTTAATTTCCGCCATTTTGGATCACAATCCAAAGAGAACGGCCCTCGTTGCAGCATCAATGATAGAAGAGCATTCCGAATCTGTGTTAGTCTGTACATATTATCGTATGCATCACAAGCTTCAATTTGAGGGGTCATACATCTAGATCTGATGTATAGTTCCAGTGATATTCTCTAAAACTCAAACCTCCGAGAGAATGTGCTGGGAGAGTAAAAGAAAATGTTTGACTTTGCTACATTAAGCACTTGCAACGTTATTCACCGCTAACTTACGCATGTCTTATGTAAGACATAAGGGGGCAGCAATCAAGTACCTTGGTATTGCTTTGGGCCGGGGGGGAGGGGAGCACATGGTGGAGGGTGGGAGGGTTGCGGCTGAAGAGTAAAACTTTAGGACCAAGTTGGTAAAACATAAAACATCATATCCCAATTATCAAAGCCTTTTCTAACACTATCTAGTGGCGAACACTAGTACTCACAAAAAAACTCCATACTTATAAAAGCGAGGTTCTTAGTTAGATATCAGCCAGGATTGTAGAAGCCATTGACAGGGTTCCCATTGGTCAGTTAAACCTATTTTTCTTTGAAGGTCAGTTAAAACAATATTTTTGGAAAAAGTCAGTTAAAAATGAAATTTTGACTAATTTAGGGAGTTAATTGTCAAATTCCACGCGAATTCACAAAATTTCTAAAACGCTTGTGCGCGAGAGTGGATAAAACTTTTTTGTGGACGCCGTAAATCATCTGCTATTTGGTCAGTTAAACATCAATAAATGTCAGGTAAAAGTCAATTAAAACCATGATACATAAATAGTGGGAACCCAGATTGACTGACTACCGGTAGCCTTTGTTGTCTTTACCCCTATCTCTTATTCATTATATCCCTAGATATCAGCTCTACCTTAACTGCCGAAAACCTAACGTAGAGAGCTTCAATAGGAATAACATGTTCTCAAGACGAGACCATTAGGTCATTCAATATTGATGTGTGATATCTTGTAAGGTATTTTTCTAAAATTGTATATAAAGTGTACATGCACAGTCTTATATTATGAGATATATGATACCTATGTGTTTTCCCTGTAGACTTGGGTAAAGGTAGGTGCTCATGGATGGGATGATAACCAGAGAGTGATTTCTATCTCTTTATATCATGTGTATATACATACATGTCTTTCTATTTACCTAGAAACAAACATAATAACCTGACCTTTGTGTGAGCTAGGGTTGACTTGAGGAAAAGATTATACCCATAAAATAAGGTTGGAATTTGTATAACACTCCCAGCACTTAACGGTTATTGTCACCTATGCTTTCAACCCAGTTTATATCTTTGCATTAGATTGACTCCACATTCTAAACATATTATATGACCTGCAAGTGATGATAGATGAAAAAAAACTTACTTCATGGTTGATACTGGCTTTCACCATTCCCGAAGGTACTAATCCTTTGCCGTTTATGCACTGCTGCGTATCATCTAATGAATAAGTTTTTTAGGTTAAAAAATACAAAAATAAAGGATATCGACATTTATGTGTTATTGATAGTGTAGTGAAAATATATTTCCAGATTGTCAGAATAGAAACTTTACTATAATAGTTTGTATATAAAAGTGTTCAGGAAAACCCTTCCTCCTGCTCCTGATATTTGCATATATACCTGAGTTACTCTTTGACATGTGATTGTTCGTATCCTACAGTCTACCATGCCCGCCAGTAGAATTTCCTAGGTTACAGAAGTAGGAAAAGCCGTTTTTCATTTTTTTTTAAATTGTCGGTGATATCCCATTAACAAATAAGTCAGTGAACGCTACTGAATACCTTTAACAACCCTTTCTTTACACATACATTTGCTGATAATGGCCTGTACCCTCTTGTGATATACACCAGGCACCATGCAGTTAAGTTAACGTGCTGTCTGTAGATTTGTGAGTAATTTGTACCACTTAAAACATTCACCAGTTTCTTTTTACTGAAACACATTTGTTAAATGGAGGTGAGCAGTAGATGTTAAGCAATCCTTAAGAAATAGAAGCAACTGGTAGTGATCTGTCCAGTTCTAGAAATATGGGATGGATGAATAAGGCACATTGGTAAAGTTATAGAAAGGCCGTGGGTAATTAAATGACAAGTTGCTTCTTCACTTGTCACGTTAAATGTCATTTGATTGAATGAAATGAGCATTAGATTTAGGGAGCCTGACATCGTTAAAGTGGCCATCGCCTCCCAATGTTCTTTTCCTCTGCAACTTTGACACGAATATCAGTTAGGAATTTTTAAACCATACACAAATAGCTTAATTTTTAAACCATACACAAACAGCTTTCTTGACTTGCGCAATCTTTTTTTCCAGCTGAGGAACCCACAGGAGAACTTCAAATATGCCACAGTGAAGAACAGCGCAGTGGCCATGTACTTCAAGAGGCAAGTGGAGCTATCCACAATGTACCGAACCATGGAGAGTCGCAACTATGACTCAGAAGAGCAGGCTATCTTGGATGTTAAGGAGGGGTGAGTTGCTCCATTATCTCATTCTATACTGGGATTCACAAGATTAGCCAGTCAATTAGCATTGAGTTAGAGGACGTAGTAAATAACGTTCTTATAAGAGCATAAGTACACAAATTCACGGTATGGCCAAAATGAACAGCCTAACGGATAAAAGGAAGAATTTTGTAGGACAAACTGGAACAAGCCATGTTTGGGCCTTACTTAAACCAAACATAACCTGGAAGGCTAGCCCTAGTTGGAAAGATCCTCCTTACAAGAGAGCATCCTGGAAGACACTCCACCTGGTCTCCTGTGTATCAAAGTAGGGAAATATAGATTCATGCCTTTTTGACTCAGGGGTTAGGCTTATAGGATCAGTCCAAAGAAGGGGTGTGGCTTATAGGAGGGTTTTTTACACCATAGAACGGTACTAAAATACTAATTTTCAAGCCCCAGATGAGCCTCATAGCCTTCTCTCAAACTCAGGGTGCAGCTTATACGTCAAGAAAAGGATGCTAATGACACATATTATTGGTGGCCGTGCCATGTTTTATGGATGTCTGGCTATACAGAACGACCGCCATTCTTTGCATCGGGGTTTGGCTAAAAAATTAAATGAAAGTTGATGGTCAATGATGAATGTAGGAAATCTGAAAATAGTGTGAGAAAGGTAAACATTTTTTGTACGTACAATATTGAGGGATTGTTGAAATTTGATGTGGAAGGTTTAAGAACAGAGAGGATTGTAAGAGCTGTCCATTATCCCTATACATTTCTATAGTAAATCGACTTTTGTTACTGTAATTTCAGATGTTTCTGATAGGCAATTTTTGAGAAATTTCCATTTTTGTATTTGAGGTTAAGGCCAAAGGAAATAAGGTGTTGTTTCAAGAACAGATACTACCGTAATCTCCCGCGTATAAGGCACGTCTTATACGCGAATCAGATCGTGACTGGGTCTTATACGCGGGAGGGTGATTGCCTTGAGTTTGGGGTGCGCCTTATAGGGGGGGTAATTTTACTATAGAACAGTACTAAATTAACAAAAATCTGCCCTTAGAGGTGCGCCTTATACATGGAATTGCATTCTCTTAGTTGGGGGTGCGCCTTATACGCGAGCTGCGCCTTATACGCGGGAGATTACGGTAGGTTGTGTAGGTAACTGTTGTAGAAAGACCAAAAGGTCTTCTTTCTTTTTTTTACTGTTTCTATGTCAAGTTAAGTCAGTATGAGTGTATTTATTAGTGATGTTGTAATGAGAAACAGGTAGCTGTTATTGCGAAATAATAGTGTGAGGTGAAACATGGTAGGTTTATGTGGCCTTGAAATCCTCTACAACAAAGGTTGATGCAAATGAGTTGTGTTGATGAACCAAATATGGTAGGGCTTCCCTAGCCTTAAAAGGGTCTATTTCTTCTCTTTCCTATCCTCTCAGGATGTGTGTGGTGCACATATGCGCGGGCACTGACACATTCCTCTGTGAAATTGTGTAATTGTCAACGAACCGTTACAAGTCGATGTTGTAATGAACACTGAATCCAGAGAAGTTCTTTGATCCTTGTTTATTGCATGATGACAGAGTGTACATATAGGTGGTAACAATGATACACTTGCCAGCGTGCAGGCTCTGCCCCTAAGCTCCTAGCTCAACCTGTCGTAGGTCCTAGATACTAGGGAGGTTGTACGTGGGATAATGTAAGTAGAAAAGATGATTGCTGGGGGCTGCTCACCGATCTTATATACCTACGTGAGCAGCTCACCTAGGTATAAGAATCACCTATAAGATCATAAGGGTTTGCCAATCTATTGCAGGCATAAGAAAAAGGTTGACCTAGTTTTGCAAGAATTAAAGAGTCAGTCTTTGTCCAAAAATAATTATCTTGGGTGGTTGTATGGGGGGTCGGGGAAAGTTTGTGTCTACGCAACATAATATATAGTCCAAAGTACATTATTGCTTATTGGAATATTGTCACTTGCTTTTCCTGAAGTGTTTTCCAGCATGGAAGCTGTTGGGTGGTAGGTTGCCATGCTGTTGGGCGTTTGAGTTCAAAAAACGGCCCTCAGCCCTCCTTGGCTGAGTCTCCACTGTCTGAGTCTGTAGGTGTAGGGGGCTCGACAGGAGAAGGTCTGCGAGCTGGCATGGGCCTCTATGCTGTCCTGGGTGGGGAATATGCTGCCCTGTTCCTCCAGTTAATGGGGACCATTTTGCTGTAGGAACAGGGGCAGGTGAAGCTATTGGGTTTGTGGTGGCACGGTGTGCAGAGGGCGGCAGATGATGTCTGCCCTATATGTGTGCAAAAATTATTGTTGTGCATCCTGTATGCTGGGGGCATCGGGGTCCCAGGCCTACAGGATGCAGAGATGACAGTGCCCGATAGTGGCAGCACGGCAAGGTGATTGGGTCATGCTGGTCTTATAGGGATTGGTTTGCTGGTCGTTGAGCCTCTGGATCCGGTGGTACTGGTCCCTCTGTCTTGGGCTCTGCTTGTGGTCCTGACGGGATTGTGGCTGTGTCCGGCTGTGGGCCTGCTGAGAGAACAACAGGAAGAGAGAACAATTCATCAACCACAGATTGTCTGTCATGGTTTGCAAACAGGCTATAGTCAACACAGAAAATGGACACGAGGTCATTATCATTTTGTCAACGTATAAAACATAAGTACAGAGCTCAATCGATTCATATGGCTTAGCGCGGGTCCTGTATCCAGGGACGCTATGGTTAGTTTATCTAAATTCCACCAGGTGGTAGTAGCGAGCTGGCGCTGTACCATAATGGCGAACAATCATGTAAGTTATGGGGATAAATACAGGTATGACCTGCTCAGGTCGCTCACCTATTTCATGTACCTTAAGAAAAAAAAAAATTATGTTGATGCTGATTGAAGGAAAATTTTATTTTTTGGGCCGAAATAGGGGCGGGGGAAAAAAAATTTTCTTTCCTGTGTCGCCAAAATTTTGATTCGGGCTGCTATAAAAGGGCACCTGTTCGTCTTGTGATGTCATAATGTTGCATAACCATGGAGGTATATGAGCTTGACTTTGTTTTGCCTAACGGCACGGTGCTCCATATCATCATCACTATGTCGGGCGGATTGTAAGTATATTTTGATTTTCAAAGGGCGACTCTTGAGTTTTTGACAATTTTGAGGATCAAGACGTGGGGCATTTGGTCTAATCTGCTTTTTTGAATTGTATTTCAGCATCACACAGATCCAGTGAGTAATCATCCCGCCCGGCGGGATGGCCAATGGGTACTAAGGTAAGTTCGGTTTGAGCAAGTCAAAGTGTGAACATGTGTTGATGTTGTCGTTGTGATAGAGACGCCACATGCGGGTGTCACATGACCGATGGTAGTCATGGTGACAGCCGTGTCGTCTGTCAATTTCGGTAATTGATGCGAAACCAAGATGGCGCCGGGCTGCCGCGTGTGGCGTGAAAAGTGTCGTGCCAGACACCGCAGTCGGTGTTGATGTAGATAAACATCAGTGTGAGCCGATCTGTTGTGTTAGTTAGGCCTATCTATTGTTATGATGTTGAGTGGCTTAGTGGGTTTGGTGGTAGTTGTGTGTGGGTGTGCTTTGGACGATATTATGAGGTGGGTTTTTGTGGAGGGGTCTGGTGGGGGTGGTGGAGTTGGGGGTAATCCCCACATCAGCGTCTTATGGCGTTATCCGCCATATTATCCGGCGTGTGAGGGGGTACCTGCCATCCCCACATAAGTGTGATGGTATCTTCCAAGCGCTACTGACATTTGGGTATAACCTTGGGGCGGTTCTAAGTTATGTGATGGTGGGGGTGGCCGCTAGTTGAAGAGGGTGAGGTCTAGGGCCCTGGATGATTTTGTCATCTATCGAACCGGCCATTTTGGAAGTGTGAGTCGAAATTTTACCTACCATTAACCATGTCCGTGGCCCTCTCAGCCAGGTTTGGATTGAACATAAACAGGTCCTTGGGAGGCTGGGCCTCCTTGGGATTCAACAGAGCCAGCTCGACTTGTTTGTCCTTGCTTGAAGACGGCCAGGGCTCGCGCTTTCTATTCTGATATGTCCTCCTGGGGCGAAACTCGCCGAGGACTCACCATCACAGGGTGTCAGCTGGTAGTCCGGCTGTCCTTTTTCTTCAATGACCAGTGCTAGAGTGTGTGGTTTGGAATTGAATATTAGCGCTAGAGGAATTCTCCAGAATAGAGGGCATCTAGGATACCGTTCTAAGCGGATGGTCCTCAGGCGGCCGGCAATGATCATGGTGACCTTGTTCCTCCATTCTGCATCCAGGTAGCGTCCCAGGGGTTTGCTTAGCCGGGGTGGGGTCAGTTTAGGTGCAATGATGGATGCAGGCCATAGATTTCTGCCGTAGACCATGTTTGCAAGGGGGAAACTGAAGGTTCTCCCCTCCGAGTGGATCCTGAGTACGAACTTAGCAGTGTTATCTGATGGCTCCTGTCTCCAGTATGGCCAGTGCCGTAGGCACCTCCTGCAGACAGCCCTGAGTACGAACAGTGCTATCACAAGGACTGCGACTGACACCATGGCGTCATATCTACCAGGTAGCTGGACCCATATGTTGGTATCTGTCTCCTCTGCAGGTGTGGTGGGCGATGGCCACTCCGAGTTGGACTTTTTGATCAATTCCTTGAGTTTGGTCCAAGAAGCGACGTCTGCCATTGCTGGGGTGCTGTGAATACTGATTAAGTGTGCTAGGTGTGTCACTCTCATGTGCACACAGCATGTAAGGATGAGGCAGAGCAGGGCTGTGATTGGTGATAACAGATGTAACCATGTCCGTGGCCCTCTCAGCCAGGTTTGGATTGAACATAAACAGGTCCTTGGGAGGCTGGGCCTCCTTGGGATTCAGCAGAGCCAGCTCGACTTGTTTGTCCTTGCTTGAAGACGGCCAGGGCTCGCGCTTTCTATTCTGATATGTCCCCCTGGGGCGAAACTCGCCGAGGACTCACCATCACAGGGTGTCAGCTGGTAGTCCGGCTGTCCTTTTTCTTCAATGACCAGTGCTAGAGTGTGTGGTTTGGAATTGAATATTAGCGCTAGAGGAATTCTCCAGAATAGAGGGCATCTAGGATACCGTTCTAAGCGGATGGTCCTCAGGCGGCCGGCAATGATCATGGTGACCTTGTTCCTCCATTCTGCATCCAGGTAGCGTCCCAGGGGTTTGCTTAGCCGGGGTGGGGTCAGTTTAGGTGCAATGATGGATGCAGGCCATAGATTTCTGCCGTAGACCATGTTTGCAAGGGGGAAACTGAAGGTTCTCCCCTCCGAGTGGATCCTGAGTACGAACTTAGCAGTGTTATCTGATGGCTCCTGTCTCCAGTATGGCCAGTGCCGTAGGCACCTCCTGCAGACAGCCCTGAGTACGAACAGTGCTATCACAAGGACTGCGACTGACACCATGGCGTCATATCTACCAGGTAGCTGGACCCATATGTTGGTATCTGTCTCCTCTGCAGGTGTGGTGGGCGATGGCCACTCCGAGTTGGACTTTTTGATCAATTCCTTGAGTTTGGTCCAAGAAGCGACGTCTGCCATTGCTGGGGTGCTGTGAATACTGATTAAGTGTGCTAGGTGTGTCACTCTCATGTGCACACGGCATGTAAGGATGAGGCAGAGCAGGGCTGTGATTGGTGATAACAGATGTAACCATGGTGAATACTCTAGATGATATCCAAGGTGTGTTATTTGGCTTATGGACAGTATTGAGGATTTATCATGGATTGATCCTGCAGCATCCTTTAAATTGATTATATTTTTGAATAGGGGAAACAATTTTTGATTGTGGAGCGATCCCAAGTCAGACATTTCAGAATCAAGAATGTCTATTTCTGGCTGGGTCCCGAGCCCTATTGAGGCTCGTAAAATATCGCCTATGATTTGTCCTGGGGCTCTCCTAGGTGTGCGGGGACTGGGTTTGGATAGCAGGTTAATTAATAGTTTTAGAGAGTTCTGCGATTTGGAGAATAAATTTTCTAAAATTAGGTCTAAAGACTGGGCTGTTTCTGTGACAAAACTCGGGGCGTTAGTTTTGATCAAGGGGGCTAATTTTTCAGGTTGCTGCAAAGTGTGATTAAACTCTAGGTGTAAGGTGAACACTAGGGGGTAGTCCATGTATCCTGACAATAGTGTTTGTGGTAGTTCTGTGAAAAGGACACCATAGTTGGGTCTAAAGATTTATACTGGTTTTCTCATGTATTCTTGTGCCCCTGAGGTCTGTACGTGTATCATCCAAAAGATGAGGAGCGCTGCCAAAGGGGCTTTAGGTCTATGGAAAAAAATAAAGTTTGAGAATTTTTTGGTCAGTTTGTTTATCAAGGTAACATGTCATGTGCTTTGGGGGGGATGGGGGTGGGGGTTTTTGCTTGACTTGATTGTGAGGTAAAGACGTGTGAGGCGCGGTTGTTAATGGGGCGAAAATCCATACAAATTGGTTTGGGGCGTTGCGCATGTCTTGGGGTGGTATGTTTGTCAGCGGGACACTTATAGGCATGATTTCTCAAACAGACTAGCTTGCTAGGCTAATCTATGACTAGTAATTGATGTGTCCTACCTTGACTTTTTAGTTTGAAGATTAGTCACTATTGAGGCGGTTCAATTCAGTGGTGGGGGCAACTGGACTGATATCTGGAGCAAATTTAAACACTTTAAAGATTGCTAGCTGTGCCTGATGGTTGACATTTGTCATCAAAATGTGGTGTCTTATTGACACATGAGTAGTGGCGTGGTAGCTCACATGAGGGCTGCTCTGAGGCAGTATGTGTGTGTGCACAAGGTAGTGCAGTGTGACTGCAAGTTATATGCTGAGTCTGTCCCACAAGGGGGGGGGTAGGGTAGTTACTACAAGGGGCTGAAGTAAGCCTTTGATAGCCGCGGACACTGAGGGTCCTGGAGTTTGTCGGTTGGAGTTGCGCTGTGCTAAACAGGTGAAAATTCAGGTCTTTGCAGCTTATGACAATAAATGAAGGTTAGTGCTCCATGTCAGTCAGTTTGGTCCCAAACAGATCCGTGGCCTTGCTTTTATTGCCATGTGGGCATGGAAGACCACGGATGGTTCACCCTGAGTTGAGTCCATGTTTAAACTCAGTTGCTCTAAGGCTTTTAAATGATACTAAGTAAAAGTTAGTCTAAGGTAGGATAGGTTGTGTGGGGTGGGTGGGGTGTTGCCAAAAGGTTAATAAGTAAGACTTAAAGTGGTCAGGCCGCCATAGAAGGGCATGAAGTGGACTGCAAATTCAACTATTGCATTTTACAAAGCACTCTGGGCGCACACTACCATTGGCATGTAATGGGTATCTGGGTAACATGATGGCATAATCCATCATTGTCATGCTAAAACGATTGATGACGCTACTAAATGGACACATAAGACAAGTCCTACCTGGGCTGGTTGCATGGCAGTCTCGGCATTTTGGCCCTGTGGTCTCCGGATACTTGCTCCATGTGGTGACTGGGTTTGGTAAGTTTGGTATATTGTTGTGAAGTGGATAAGATTGGGGTGGGAGGAGGCTTATATGCTGATCATGAGGTGGCTATTTCTCAATCACAGGCATCCCTTAAAGGTATGTCTCTCCCTAAAATGGCATGTAGCCTTTCTATTGGATGGATGCTAGTGGACTGGCCGGTCCTATGCAAATTATGATCCTGCAGCTGATAGGATGGAGTGGTCAGTTATGACACAATATTGTTGTGGTTATGGGTGGGTGATATGTGAAATATCCTGGCCACCTGTGGCGCGGGAATTAAGGATGTTAATGTAATTATGTGTCTCACCAAACATTCCAGTACCAATGGTAAACAAAGGTATAAACATGGATCAGGATGCAAGAGAGCTGCTCTCCTACAGTAGGCCGTAGGGTAATACCTTAGGGTATTGAGGAGCCCTGAGCTTGTATCAAACCAAAGGAATGGGATCACAAACCGAGAGTACGCTGTGACCGTGGGTAATTTATGTGGCGTGCCAACCAGTTTCATCCAGTTTATGGCTGCCTGAGCCTTCAAGAATTAAATAAAAAAATTTGGCAATGTCACTCACTAAAATGTGGTAGTAAGTTGTGATGTGTTGGTATAAATAATCGGAATTTATGAGGGAAGAAAAAGATGGAAAAAAAAATAAAAATTGAATTAGGGGGTTCTAAATGAGTGCTCTCTATTTCAATAATTCAAGAGAAATAGAGAGAGAACATCTTTCACATGAAGAAAACTATGCTTATAGTGTCTGGGCAGTTTTAGTTTGTCTGTTTTGAGGATGGTAAGAAGGAAAAGATATACACGTGGGGTTGGGGTGGGGTTCTCTACTCTGAATACAGATGTTGAAGATAATTTTGGAGAAAAAGGATCTTTTATTTTCTTTTGGAGGGATCTTTCTTTGCCTTTTTGGTTGGTGATGGGGCAAAGGTTATTGTTCCCTTCTTTGCTGGTCTTCCTCTTTTTCTTTTGGTGACCGGTGACTTTAGGTCTCCAGTGAGGGTGGTGTCTAGGTCTGGGTCATAGAGCGAGCTTATGGGGCCAGACTGCAGCCTTTTAATCACAGCCTTGGGGCTCGCTCTAGTGATTGGCTTTCTCAGCCTAGATACGTGTACTGACTTTTTCAGTACTTTACCATCCTGTAGCCTTTTTAATACTGCTGTGACCGGTGAGGTCATTTTCAAGATGATGTATGGTCCACTGAAGGTGGGTTGCAGCTTTTTGGTGGTTTTCTTTACAAGTAGGTTTGGTATGTGTAGGTACACAAGCTGACCGGTGTTGTAAGTGCTTTGAGAAGCTGTGGCGTCGTGTCTAGCTTTCATCTTTTTATGGTATTTAACCATACTTTCAGCAGCCTTTAACTGGATGTCATCCCTCAAACTGAGTAGGAAGGCTGTTAAACATTCTTTGTCTGTTAATTCATTGGTTGATGTTACCAAGGATAGGGCTGATTGTGTTGGAAGGTGTGTTTGCTTGCCAAATACCAAAAGGTTTGGTGAGTATCCTAGCACACTGCACACAGTGCTATTGATGCTGAATGCCACTGCTTGTAGGAAGGTTGACCAGTGTTTTTGTGATTTGGAGACGAAAGCTCGTAGAGAGGACTATTGTCTGATGTTGGCGCTCACAGAGGCCTTGAGATCTACTCCAGTGTGCCAATCCTGTAACGTGTTTTATGCCGAACCTTTCACAAAAGGCTGTGAAGTATTTGGAGACATACTGTTGGGCGTTGTCTGTGTTTAGGACTGAAGGGGTACCATGAATACAGATAACTCTTTGAAAAAATCCTAGCGCTACTTCAGCACTATTGTTTTC
Source organism: Acholoe squamosa (assembly GCA_949317995.1). NCBI lineage: Eukaryota > Metazoa > Annelida > Polychaeta > Phyllodocida > Polynoidae > Acholoe > Acholoe squamosa. The sequence continues at coordinate 48,588,388 of OX439037.1, forward strand.
TTTTGTTGACCACACAGTTATGTGTCTAGTGGCATGATCTGTGACCATGTGGATATATAGGGAACCATCTACAGCAGGTGTAAAAGGGCCTATTGTGTCCATGGTCAAGTGAGTGTATGCTGTTAATACAGGATCTCTCAATGTCATTGGTGTTTTCAGGTTTTTGGGTCTCTTTTTGGTCGTGAGACAGGTGTGTCATGTTCCACAATAGTCAAACACTTGCTTGAACATTGTGTTCCAGTAATACCTGGACCTGATGGCTGCATAGGTTTTTGTTGGACCGAGGTGTCCGCCTAGGGGTGAGCAGTGGGTGGCTTTGATTAACGAGTCAGCCCATTTTTCTGGTTTGATTTTTCCTTGGGTTCTAATAGGAATTGGGTCATCAGAGCTTGGGGGGTATTTCCTCCTGGAAAGGAAGTCTGCCACTATATTGGCTCTGCCCTGCAGGTACCTGACTTCAAAGTCATATGACATGACGGTATCAACCCACCTGGCCAGTCTCCCATTTGTGATGTTTTCCTTTTTGTTAAATGAGGAGACTAGGGCAGTGTGGTCTGAGTACACTTTGAAGTGCGTTCCATCCACATAATAGTGGAACTTTTTCACTGCAAAAACTATACCTAGTAGCTCTATGTCAGTTATCCCATATCTGGATTCTTGAGGCGTCAAACCTCTCCCTGCAAATTCTATAGGTCTATAGAAACCATAATCATCAACCTGTGTGATCACGGCTCCCAAGCTGTAGTTGCTCGAGTCTGTGAAGATGATGAAAGGTTTGGTATAGTCTGGGAATTTGAGCACAGCCTCGGTACAGATAGCAGATTTGATTTTTTCAAAAGCTCTCTGACATTCAGCGGTCCATTTGAAGGTGCCCTTGGTTGCCTCATAAAGTGGCTTCATGATGTGGGCAAAACTTCTAATAAACCTTTTGTAGAACTTTGCCATCCCATTGAAACATCTCAGGTCGTGGATGTTTTTGGGTGGGGGGAAGGTTTTGACTGGGCCGATCTTGTCTGGTGACGGTGATACGCCGTGTCGGTCTATGTTGAAACCTAGGAATTCCATTTTGGTAGTACCTACCAAATTCGCATTTTTCTGATTTCAGTTTTATGTTTCCCTTGATGAAAAGTTTCAAAACTTCATCTAGGTCTTGCAGGTGCCTTTCCCATGACGGGCTGCAAATGGCCACATCATCCACATATGCTACAGCGTTCCTGTATTTGCATTTCATGAGCAACTGTTCCATTACATTCATAAAGGATAGGCCAGAAGTTTTGAGTCCCATTGGAAGAACATGTATCTCGTGCCGTTGGCTGAGAAGGTTGTCATTGGCCTGGATTCTTCTGCCAGGGGAATCTGGTGATAGGCACTGTAGACGTCTAATTTTGAGAAATATTTTGCGCCTGTTCTGCCTATTTGCTGCATTAGGTCGTCTGCTCTGGGAAAAGAGTATGAGAAGGACTTTAGGTTTTCATTGACCCATCTATAGTCCACTACAATTCTCCACCCAGTTGCTACTGTTATGTCTCCTTATGGCTTAGGTACCAAAAGGGCTGGTGAGTTCCACTCACATGGCTTGGTGCATTCCTCAATGATGCCCTGTTCAAGGTGTTTCTTTAAGAGCTCCCTCTGAAAGATCTCTTTGTGTGGGGACATTCTATAGGATGGTCTGTTGCATGGTTTGAAGTCTGGGATCAATTCCAGTTTAACTTCATTTTCTACATTTAGACCTATAGCACTTTCATTCAGGACGAAGGCCTGCCTGTTTGGTTCAACAATGTTTTTTATTTGTTGTTTTTGATCGTGTATTTCAAAGGTTCATCACCTTTCGGGAGTTGGTCCATAGGATCCTCTCCACAATTTATTGGGAATAAATCTTTTTCTGAGGTGACGCTGTTGAGTGAGTGCTCGTTGTTGAGTGAACCAATGGGGACAGCATGTTTCATGTCAAACGGCCTAAAGATACTAAGATTCATGTGTCTCTTGACTTTGATTGGGAAATCATTTGGGTTTGCTACAGTTACTGGGATTATCCTAAGAGCTGACCTTGGTTTAACAATGGCGTGCTTTACTAATACCGGTAATGTAGTACCCGCGCTCTCAGTTATTCCAGTTTTTCCCACTAAGCTATCGCCTCCTGTTATGATGGCGTTGAAGGTGGCTTCAGTGTTCGAAGGTTTGGATATGTTTTTCACGGCCCTAATGTAGTTGGGTGTTTTTGGTTTAGGGCCAAAGGAGTTTTTTGCTGTGTACTTAGTCATGAAATTTACACCTAGAATGAGTGGGTGGTTTAGATCAGGAACTACGTGGAACCTGGTTCTAAATTCATGGCCGTCGATGAGGAGTGAGTGAGTGAGTAATAGATGTTTAACGCCATTTCGACAGCTGAGGTCATATTCATGGCGAGAACTACATTACACAATTTCACAGAGGAATGTGTCAGTGCCCGCGCATATGTGCACCACACACATCCTGAGGGGATAGGAAAGAGGAGAAATAGACCCTTTTAAGTGGGCTAGGGAGGCCCCCGTCGATGAGGAAGGCTATAGTCATGGAGTGATTTACCTGAACAGGGGTCTTATCAGCCAGAAAGACTGTAAGTCTAGAGTGTCTACCATGTCTGAAATTGGGTGTGTTTGATACTCTATCAGCCATCTTTTGGCTAATAAAAGATAGGGAGGCGCCAGAATCAATGAGAGCTTTATACAAATGGTTATCTATGTCAACAGATACTGCACCATTAGTCAATTCTGTGTTAACAAAAATGGCCTTACCTTGCTGCCCATATTTGACTTGATCTTCAGCTTCAGAATTGAAGTCCTCCGGCTCTGGTCCTCATATTCGTCCTCATCATCATCAGTGCAAGAGTCCTGGTCCTCCTTATATTCCATATGTTCTGTGTAATGGGTGCTGGAGGTGTGAGAGTCAACTGAATTTGCTTCTGCTTCAGCAATTGAATGAGAAGTGGTGGGGGGGCGGTTGTTTGGTCGGGTCCTTTATGGTGGGGGCGGGGACTGTAGGTGCTGTAGTTCCTTCCCCTGAATCCTAATCATCACGACTGTTCTTGGGGCTGTCACTTTCAGCATCAGACTGAGACCCTGTATAGCTTCTGCTATCCTTTCTGCCGGGGGTAGGGTCCCTTGATTTGTTTAGTGACTGCTGTACCCAGTTATCGGGGATTGTGAAATCTGCTGGTACCATAAAGGAAACATTGCGGGAATTATTTGCTTGTCCATTCACAGGTATGAAGACAAAGCTTTTGCTGCTTTCTGATGACCTGGACCTCTGGTTGGATCTATCCCTGGATTTGTTTCTTCCTGGTGAGTTGAAATCAGATCTGTTTCTTGAACTTGATCTGTTATCCCCGGAGGCTGGTCTGTTGGAAGGTTTAGAGTTTCCTTGGAAACCATTTTTGTACTTGTTCTCATACTGCTTGTTGTAATTTCCGCTGGGCAGCCTATCTTCCTTTTTGTGGTCGTTGTGGAATTTGTCCCTTCTGAATCTGTTGTCCCTGTGATTGTTGTTGTTGTTGTTGTTGTTGTTGTAGCCCACGGCACATAACTCGGCTGAGCTGTCATGGGCTTGGGCAAGTTTCACTGCTTGAATGCTCAGTTCTTGCTCAAGGGCAATTTCTTCAGCTTTCAGTAGTGTCTTTGGTGCTTTGGCAAGGACAACATTTTTCAGTTCAGGTCTGAGGCCATTGATTAGATAGTCAATTTGTGAAGCTTCATCTAAATTGCTGTTGGATAGTAGCAGGGTCATATCCGCCAGGTAGTCTTCTGTGGACTCGTTGGGTTGTTTTCTGCTTCTGTAACCTTTGAGGAGGGTAGTGGGGTCCGGGGTGCCGAATCTAGCCAGGAAAGCTTCATATACAGCATTTGTGTCCTGCATAATTGGCTTGTCCATTATGTTGGTGAAAAACCACTGAGCTGCTCTGCCTTTGAGGAAGGTGTACATACACGGGGCATGCAGGTCGGGCCTTTTGGGATGGACATTTCTGATGAAGAACTTGAATTCAGTCTGGAACTTCCCTGCAGATCTGTATGGGGAGGCCTTGTCGAAGGGGTTAGGCTTGTTAAATGAGCCCAACTGAGCAGATGTGAGTTTATTGGCCCAGCTCCTGCTGGGTCATTGGCGGCGCCTTGTCGGTCGTAAACTGATGGTCATGAATTTGAACTTTAGATGGGAATTGCTCATCGAAATTGGGGGATAATTAAACAAAAAATCATGGAAACATGTTCTTTAGGATCTAGTCTTTCATTGTACATGCACAATTCCTGGGGAAAAAATTTCTTTAGCTATGAAAATAGCTGAAGAAAAAAACTGACATATTTAACCTACTTTCTCAAGAAAACGAGGCTCCATAGGATAGCATTGTGCGATAGATTTTCGCGATAGACATAACACATGGGTTCCTATGGGAATTGTCCAATTAAGACGCTTTTTTTCAGCAGGTAAGGCTGGAAGACCGTCCATGTAACGCGATAGCTTGAGGAAAAGTTGGTATAAGACCGTTTATATACCGACCCTGTAAATCAGACCGCCATAAGTTTGTTATGTCTATCGCATTTCCGGCGGGGCGAGTGTGGCACTCTATGTACGTAATGATATAGTCAGAGGACACAGGCTGTTATGATTTCAATCTCTTACCTACTGCGCCCTCTGACATAATATATATGTACCATATGTACTAGTCTTTACACTCTCCCTCCAGCCAGGACATCCTCGTGCGAGTTAGCACATGCACGCAGAGTGACCGGTCGTCAGATTTTATTTTATAACAGTAAATTGAGGGGGTGTATTCGATTCAATTCGATTAATATTGCCAAACATGCATGGATCATATTCAAAAAGCCATTAATTTCAAGTTAAATAGATATTATCTATCATTTCTCTGTCAAAAATGCAACTTCCGGCAAGGAGGGGTCGCGCATGCGCACGGAACATTAAAATACAAAATGGCGGACAGCGAGACGATCGCCTTACGGTGCTATCGAAACTGCTGGATTTTAACAAAATGGAGGAGAATTACATTGTCTCATGCGTTTGTATGGTTAATATGTATCCTTATTCAAGACTTGCTGGTATTGTGCAATGCTTAACTCGCCAGGAGAGGAGTAATTCGCCAATGAAACATGCAAGCGATAATGGGTGCATCCTCCATAGCCTTAAGCATTGATGACTTCAACACACTGTCACTATAGTGCCAGTCACCTACGGTAGGTCATGGACACTCCAACTATAGACCCTGGGCCATATGTGATATATATCACACATTAAATTTTCGTTATTCATCATGCCTAAGGGCCTTGTGTGTTGGCTGAAGGCGGATTGTCCTAAGTCAGGCATCGCAGGTGTGGAGTGTGCTAACTGGGGATATCCTGGGGCATAAGGTGGCTGTGTCTGGCTCTGGTGACTTGACACCTGTGCTGGAGGTGTGTAAACACTGTTGAATATCTGACGTAAGGCGGTCCGGTTCGGGTTTAGCGACTGGGTGTTTACTCCTGCTGCCATCTGGTGTGAATTTACTGCACTAGCGCTCGGTGTTTGATACTGCGCGGCTTGTGAAGTGGGCGTGGCAGATACTCTGTTGCCGCTGGAGTTGTTCTGGAAGGCATTAGGTGGGCTATACCCTATTCCAGTCAATGTATTGGCTTGGATTGAGCTGTAACTTGGTGCTGTAGGGTATGGCGGCGTGTGGTGGAGGGGATTTGGGCGTTGTTCCGTGCTGGAGGCGGTCTGGTTGATTGCCGTGGTGTCAGTGGTGGTTGACTGGCTATGTATGGCTCTATAAATGTCTGTCTTCATAGCGTCCATATTTCTGCCGAGTTGCTCCGTCATTTGATACGTGAATTCTTCAGACCTCCTGAGGACGTCCATGTTGGCCTCTTCTGCCCTTCTAGAGCTGAGAGCACTCTCACTCTCCATTCGTTCCCTCCAGCAGTCCATGTCATCTAATCTCTGGTTTACTCTGGCAAGCAGGTTGTTTTGCTCCTGTCCACTGTTTTTAATTTCAGCAGATAGAACGCTGACCTGCTGGGCGAGTAACTCAGAAAAGGAGTCACTGACAGCTTGGGTGCATTCCCTGATTAAGCTCCTTCTCAGGTCGTCCTGATTATAGCGTGGTGGCTGGTCTGTGGACATTGTGATATTGACTCTGTGGGGGAAGGTTACTGCTGTGTCTTCTCCCGAGCTGATTAGATGGGGTGAGTTATAAGTGCTCTGCTTCCTCTATCCAAGAAAGGAGTTGTGGCTACTAGGTGTGATCTGCTGGTAGCACCGTCCACACTTCTTAGAAGTCTGTAGCCAGTGGGCGATCTCCTCCTGAGATGTGAGCTTGATTGTGTCCTCCTCCTGCATCTGGGCTGGGGTCTGACAGGTAAGTCTACAGACCTTGTCCGCTGTTGACTTCTAGGGGTGTACACAGGTGGGGGGAAAAACAGGTCTTCCTCCTCCTCCTCGGATGTGGATGGGTGGTGATAGGCTCTGGGGTGATTACTGTTAGCAGTAGGCCACTCGTGCTCTAAGAGTCTGTTGATGTGAGCCGAGAAGCTGGTGGTGCCTTCTTCCCTTTGGTGCCTAGGGGGAAAACTGGGGGTGGGATGATTTGTTCTTCCTACACCCTCCTCGCAACGGGGCTTTCCCAAGCTAAAGGTTGTTGGGTATTTCTTCTGGTACCGGTAGTGGCTGAGTTGGTACCTGCCTGTGTCAGAGTATTACCGGTAGGCGCTGTACTGGCTTCTACAGGTGATGGGGGTACATTGTCCTCAAGGGTGGCTTGGAGATCTGAGTCTCTCTCCTCCAGGTGTGGATCCAAATGTAGGTGATCCGGTGTACCCAGTTGTGATGTCTCAGATGTGGGGCTCGTTATACCAGATAGCCTTATTTGTGGTGAGGCAGCTTGTGAGTGTCCAGGTAAAGAAATGTCTAATCCTGGTGCAGACAGAGACACTGGTGTACTGGTTTGTGCTCCAGTATTGTTATCTACAATTGTGGATGAAAATTGTTCAATGCCAGTACTCACAGTCTGTTTTGTGCATGGTTGAAGGGCTCTAGGTATAACTGGATCAAGTTTGAGGGCGTCAGGTGACGAATTTTCTCTCTGGAAATGGTGTGCTGCGGCTGCAGGTGGGTTAGGCGCTTCTAGCCCAGGTGATGCAAAGGTACATTTAGAAACTGGCTCCTTGGGTGTGGTCTCACTATTACTCATGGCTATGAGAGGTTAGTAGTGGATATTCTGAGGAGTTCTCCACCATTGTCAACGAACCGTTACAAGTCGATGTTGTAATGAACACTGAATCCAGAGAAGTTCTTTGATCCTTGTTTATTGCATGATGACAGAGTGTACATATAGGTGGTAACAATGATACACTTGCCAGCGTGCAGGCTCTGCCCCTAAGCTCCTAGCTCAACCTGTCGTAGGTCCTAGATATTAGGGAGGTTGTACGTTGGATAATGTAAGTAGAAAAGATGATTGCTGGGGGCTGCTCACCGGTCTTATATACCTAGGTGAGCAGCTCACAGGGTGATGAAATGTACCGGTAGGAGCAGGTCAGATCTGGTTGGGTCTGGTCAGATCTGACGCGTCGCCATACCTGGTAATGATTCTATTTATAAGTGGACCAATCAGGATGGAGGGGGACTGTGGAATTTCCCTGCATCCTAGAAATGCGTCCACAGGTATGTCGGTATGTTGTGATACTCCCAGCGAGTCAGTGCCCAGAAATGGGATGGGTCCGGCTCTTACAACATCCTTGTATGGGTGATGTAAGAGCAGCTCACTGTACACACTGGGGGGGGAATGAGCTGTGAGCTTGTGAGCAGGTTCTGAGCGCGTGTGGCGAAGTATTTGATAAATGTGTAAAATAATGAATAATACCCAGAATGGTCCATTGACATAATGTAGTTCTCGCCATGAATATGACCTTAGCTGTCGAAATGGCGTTAAACATCTATTACTCACTCACTCACTCCAGATATGGTAAATAGAAGTGGGCGCTCACTCTCCCTACGTAGTACATAAGTGTAAACTCATTGACTTGTGTTAATATCCTGCAGCAAAACGTTCTAAGATTATGTTGGGAGAGCAGACAGGAATAGAGGCACTACCATATAAGGGCACACAAATGACTTTGTACAGTGGCGATCCAGGATTTTGAAAAGGAGGGGGCCCAGCCCACAAGGAGGGGGTGCATCCCCTGATTTTTAGCAAATCTTGGGTTGAAAATATGTAATTAAACCAGTCTCTTTAAGTACTGGCAAAAAGGGGGGTGCCTCCATCACTGTTGTACTTTGTAACCCATATATGGGCAGGGCTCAGTTTTCGGTAGATTACCAAGCTTGACTAGCATGACTGATGTTTGATTAGTCTAGACACAGCTATAATTAGCTACCCGTCACCACACAAATAAGGCCAGTTGGGTGTGAAGGCAGGGGGGAGGGTGGGTAGGTGGTGACACCATCAGACAATTACCAGTGGGTAGAGTAGGCAAGAGGAGGATGGGTGGGAGGGTGGTTGTAGGTAGGCAGGCAGGCACACCACAGGGTGTAGGAGGTGGGGGACTACTCAGTCATGCCTCAGTAATCCTGGTTGGGCAGGAGTAGGCTCAGTGACTTTGTAGATGACCTCAGGGGCTATCAGAGTAGGGTGGTGGGTGTGGGTGGGAGGGGGAAGGGTCTCATCCAGCACCAATCTCAGATCTCAGTAAGAGTGTATATATACCTGTATCATGCTACAGGTGTAGATTGATCTTAAGATATCAGTAAGGCTGTCTATAACTATAGGGTTGGACTGATGCAATCCTGTTTTTTTTTCCCACTTTCTCTTCTCTCTTGTGTTATTCTAGGAACCACTTAAGAACATACAGGACTTTACACCTGATGGCAACACAGACTCTGCCAGGAGTATTGTTTATAATATTGTATGGATTCTCTTGATTGAAAGGTCAATAGTATATCTAATAAAGCCCTCAGTCAGTGGGGTGTACATATATTTGCAAACACTTTTGTGATAAGCAGAATGGTTTGCTTCAGTCAGTAGTTTATGGGTATAGAGAGCACCATGGTATCAACTACACCTTTTCTTTGGTTAAAGGAGGATCATGAGTAGTTGGGTTGTTGAATATATTTAATACATTTGTATGAGGTTGGACCCTTCTGGTTGCGCCTTATATGCGGACAAGCCTCCCTGAGTTGGGGTGCGTCTTGTACGCGGGGTTTTCATAAAACCAACTCAGGAGCTGTCTTCTCTGAGTTCAGGGTTCACCTTCTACACTAGCTGCGCCTTCTATGCAGGAGATTACGGTATTAATGAATATATCGAGAGGGTAATTTTCATTTGTTTGTTCAAGCAAGCTTCAGTTTCTATCTTGCTCAAATGACCTTTTACTTTATATGGGACTGATTTATAAATCAAAATTGAGTGAGGGGTCTGCTATTTCTGTGTCTCTTCATCCCGCTCTTCATTCCATGTTTACCTCTATATGTATAGCCCCAAAAAAAGAGAAAATTCAAATCTTCATGAATGACGCTGGCACTATCCATAATTATGACACAGATTTTTTGTCAATATCCAGAGGAATGGCTTTGGCTTTTGATTTAGCCACAAGTGTTGGTCCTTACCACTGTTGCTACAATATTCTTGTCTATCATCTGGCAAAGCCATATTTACACCACCTGCACAGGTGAGGACTTTTAATATGACTTTCTAGGGCCACCAAAGAAATGCATGGTGGTAAAATTATTTGTATTGCAGGTAGTTTGTGGTAAAACCCTACATTGCCAGGACTATCGGTATGTATATGGCAGCACTTAGTCACTATTTGTGAGCTAATGCAAATGACTATGTGCTCTCCTCATGTGTATGCAAATGGTTATTACCGATTCTGGGCTGCCTGTTATATATTTGTACATAGTTAACATGATACCAGGTATATAATTTCCTTTGTCTTTGACAAAGGAAGTTAAATCTCAATGAGCGATAGAGAGTGAGGTTTAGCGGCTCTATCCCGGGCCGCAAAATGTTCCGTACCTTACATTGCACGTTTCAGCCACACAGTTTCGAATCCCGTTGTCAGCGGACGCGTTTTGCAATCGACAAGGTGGATGGACGATGTGGCCAATGGATGATGTGGACACTGGACCAAGTGGCCAAACCAAGGACTTTGTGGCCAAATTTCTGGACAATGTGGCCAAAAGTGGAAGATGTGGACAATCTGAGGAAATATCGTCTTTTGGCCACATGGTCCACAGAGATTAGTGCACAAATTCGGGTTAGAATTGGGTAGAATGTTGTAAAAATAAATACATGTATTATGTCCCGGGGTAAAATTATGTTAGGGTAGGTAAATGGGTTAGTTATAGAACCCTTGGGGGACCCATAGTCTTATAGCAGAGACAAAGGCTAGAGCTTGCTCTACATCCTTGCTCTACATCCTCGAACTCGTTTAACCCCTTATAGACATGAGACACTGTAAAAAGCGATGGTTAATAAGTTATAACCATAGTACATAGAAGTCAATCTTGGGCCTCTGGCCCAGACTTAAACTTCATGGTGGCCAGTGTTGAAAACCAGAGAAAACAACTGATTCCTCAGGGAAAAAACATATACCTGGTACTTTCAAATGTTTTGTTTATTCAGCCTGTTTACTTTGTTAGTTGGGAGCAAATATGCCTCAAGTTTGATAGTGTTCAAAGCTCATGTACACATTTTCTCCTGATAGTCGGAAACTTCAGGCCTTTATCTGGGACTCCTCACGCCTTGAGTATGAGGCTGCGAATGACTGTGACCTCGTCACTGCTGGCGAGCTCTTCGGACGGTCAGGATATGGCATCGGACTACCCAAGGGGAGTCCTTGGACGCAAGACATCTCACTTGCAGTCCTCAGCTTCCATGAAAGTAAGTACTGGTGCTCTTTCCTTCTTATTAGTGCGGCGAATCATAGGTCTACTAGAGAGATTTCTTAGACTACCAATAGTATGGTCGCCATAGTGTTTTCCGTCCCTGTGCACTATTTTTTCATTTAATTGTTGGTTTACTTAAAAACACGTACTGCACCTGCTGGCAATAAATCTAAATATGAGATTGCAGCCACGAAGCCTTCTCTAACAGGACTATCATCTATGATTAAAATCCACTCTATAACTTTACGTTTGTTTTGTTGTTATGGGGGGCCGTGCCTGCTATGTAGCTATGTCATCATAGAGGGCCGCCCCACATTCTTTACATTGGGGTTTTGGTGAAAAATTAAGAAAAGGTTTGAGCTGAATAGCGAAGGCAGTAATTGGAATGTGTACAATCTGAGAGTATTCTGAACATGGAATTTTCAGGAATTGTTAAAATTTGATGATTAAAATATAGAAAAGTAAAGGTTTGTAAAAAGGTGCCCAAATTTTTCGACTTTTTTGTTACTGTATGTAGGAATGTGATTTTCGAACAGATGTTAGGATAGGCTATCAGCAGTATGTCTGAGAAATTCCATGTTTTTTGTATGATTAGTTTGTGAGATATTCACATTTTTATATTTGAAATACGACCTCACCATAAAATTGTTTGTTGCAGGGAGAAACAAACCTATTTGCCTTGTAAGATGTAGTGGAGAAGGAAATTTTTGGGTGAACTTTTTTTTTTATTTCTCCACAATGTGTTTGTTAGATGTATATGTAGAAATGATAAGAAAAGGATAGGTTTTGAGGTTAGAAGTGGACTTGAATTGAAATGTGGTTGATAAAGATAGGCCTGGAGCTATGACGTCAGTGCAGTACAAGAGAGTTGCATTTCCTTATATGGTAAGGGAGGTTGGGAGGGGGAACAGGCTTCTGGTCATTAACATACATTATGGTTATTTACTTATGGGAATATCCATATATGGTCATAGATTAGGTTGGGGATAGATTCATATACCTAAATGGTGGTCTGAATGAATCTTTCATGTCTACTAATTGATACAGCAAAAAGTCATGTATATGATAGTGAATGTGATAGAATATTAGAAATATGTATGGTTCTGATAGAAATGAAGGAACTTACATTTAAAATGTTTGTGATCAAAGCAGAAGATAACAGTTGAGAGAACTATTTTCTGTGAAATAATACTGGTTGGTTTGGCCTTGACGACCAGGGAAAGCTATGACTGATGTTTGATTGGTCTAGACACAACTATAATTACCTATTTGTCACCACACAAATCAAAGCTGGCACAAGATGTGAAGTATATAGATTTTTTGTTTTGGGAATATCTACAATCAGCCCACATGCCCCTATGCACTGTTGACAGCTCAACCAATTCTGAGAGATTTAACCATGCTAATCTCAAAGAAATACATGTGTAGGGGCTCGTGGAGCGTTGTATATAGTGTTTGCTCCCTATTCGAGAGGCCAGGTCGATCAGTGCAGTTACCACCGGTAGGACCAGAGGTCACTTCGATCTCTGGCCACTATGGGGTGGTGGCAGCACTAGTCTTCGCTGCTCCATGTCTTGGGTTCAGAAGCTGCACACCAAGCTCATGTCAGCTTGGTACGACTTGAAGCAGAAAGAGCGCAATGAATTCCTCATGACCTCGGAGTATTTCTGCCATGTTACCGAAGGCAAACAGGATGCCTATTTTACGAGGAACGTGAAGTCCCATAGATTCGACATGACACCTGAAACCCACTGGGAAGTAAAGGTCATGAGGAAAGACTGGGATACCCTGGACAAGCATGGCAAGGTGAAGCCCCACCCTGGGGTCGACCCTTGCCATAAAGACAAGAAGAGATCGAGATCTGAATCGCAGTCACCTGCGCCACCAGAGGCATCAGAGACTCTGAGAGGAAACGTTCCCCCACCCTCGAAGAGATCATGTCCCAGACTGGTCCTCGAGGTATGGAACAAGTTTCCCCACTGATGCGGCAATCGAATGCTTGGGACTTCTTGACTTGGCTTCGATCAGGAACCGAATACAGCTACGATGATTGGATCCGAGGTAGGGTGGACCAACCCCAGATACCCCCGACACCAATCACCATAGGTTCGGATGTGCACACTATCGCACAAATAGTGAAAGGTGATAAGAAGAAAAACGACTTCCCTGCCCTGCAGACCGTCATGACCCCTGGTGTGGAGTCTCAAGTACTGACTGCAGGAGGGAAGGTTCGAGGATCGATGGGCCCACCTTCGAACCCAGCACCGAGCACTAAATCCAAGCATCCCGGTCCTGGAAGGGAGGTGGCAATGAAGGATCCGAACCAGCCACTGCCTGTCCCAGGTGTGGCTGGTACTGTGCCAGCTACCACAACGGCGAGCCCAGCTCCGAGTACTGCAGCCGGTAGCTCAGTGCAGTCCAGCAAGGCCAGTGGTGGAGAAGTTGCTCCTGGACCTCCACCACCTTCCAATGCTGGAATGTACTGGCACCCAATCCTGCACCGAGTACGAAGTTCTACTGACCTGGACATCAGGGATCCCGACGAGTACATAAAGGAGCGATGTACCCAGCTCATCGCAATACAGAAGTAGGTGTTCGAAGTCTGGCAAGAATGCCACCTTAACCAGAGCGTGACGTACCTCGGCAGCATGACTGAAGGTGTCTTCGAATGCCTTCATGAAATCCAGCAGAGAGAAACTGAACGGATCACAACTGCGGCTACTGCCAAAGTTGATGAGGACCGTAGAACTACAGAGAAAAATCTGAAAGACACTGCCAACACAAAAGGCATGTGCAACCTGAAGCTCCGAAAGCTGAGAGAGGAGATGGACTCCATGGACGCCAAGTTCATGGGGGCGTTCGGGTGCCTGTTCTCCGAGTGGGATGGTACCCCCAAGGCTGCCTTCAAATTACTAATGAAGCAGCAGTCGAGGAGCAGACCTTCTCCATCAAAGGGTCCGAGTGCAGCGGCCAGATCTGCCGCCTCTGCCACTCCTGATGTACCTGAGAGCTCGAAGTCCGACCAAGCCTGCGCTATGGAGACTTCAGAGAAATAAAACGATTTACTACTGACCCAACCTAGAGATCCGACTCTTTTCTCTATGTTGGAAGTTCTTCATACACCAAGCTGAGCAGCAATGGCCTTGATGACCGGACGGATGCAAACTCAAATCACCTTCGATGATCTACATCTTCCCATCTTCATCAGGGCACAACATAACAGCGACGCGACTTGCCACCGCCAAGTTTGACCTACCCGCCGAGTGGATCTGCAGACAAGCAGTGAAATGAAAACTAAGACACTCGAAGTCTAACTTTTATTGTACGGATAGACCCACTACACTGGCGGGCTATCTTTAATTGCAATATCGCTATATATATCTATTGTTTAATAAGTGTGTTCGTACTTCCCCACATCTTGTATCTATTTTTCTATGTTTAGTTAACTCATAAAAAGTGACTACTACTGTATGACTATGTGTATATGAGTTGATCTCATAATGTAAAATATATATATATATATCTTCAAACTACAGTATTATGTACCCTATGATCTGTAAAACCATCTCGAATAGCTGGTATCTAATAACGGTACTATTATATTATTTTTCTAAGTCACTAAAACTTACACCGTCCATGTTCAATAGCTAGACATAGTCATATCATAGTGTAAATAGATACTTATATCTTCATATAAAACTAAATCAGTTCGACGAACTGACCAAAAAAATTATAAAATGTTAACTCATACGTGAGTTCAAAATTTCTTTTTTTCGGGTAATTGTGCTTATATGTTCTTGTTTGTAACTCATACGTGAGTTCAAAATTTCTTTTTTTCGGGTAATTGTGCTTATATGTTCTTGTTTGAATACAAAAACTCATCATGTATAATCAGGTATTTGTAACATGTATATTATAACAAATGTTCTTCGAACTACTGTTGTATAATTTAACTTTACCTAACCTCGAAGATCGAAATTCTATTTCACTTCGAAGTAGTATGTCATATTTACTACCATAGGTTTGTTTATTTAATAATGTTACATAATTTGTATATACTTCGCTCCACACTACCATTGTATAAATACTCATTTCGAGCCCTACTATAGTTTTTTAGACTATTTCCTACGGGTTTTCTACCCTAGTCATATCCGATGGGGGTAGTGTAGGGGCTCGTGGAGCGTTGTATATAGTGTTTGCTCCCTATTCGAGAGGGCAGGTCGATCAGTGCGGTTACCACCGGTAGGACCAGAGGTCACTTCGATCTCTGGCCACTACGGGGTGGTGGCAGCACTAGTCTTCGCTGCTCCAGTCCATACCTGGGACCGCGTAGGAAGCTCAGTTGGTTTCTGGCTGCGGCCAGGACAACACCTGAATAGAACCAAGCTATACCCATAGCACCACTCCGAACATATGTAACTCCAAATAAACATGTGCCGGTTGCACTAACCCGAGCTAGCTTGTCTGGTTTTGCTTGATATTGACATCTCTCAAACTAGATCGAAGTTATATAAAATCTCGAACCATTACACATGTCTAGAAATAAAATGCTTCCAGCATTTTATCTCTGTTGACAAGCACTTAATTACATCAGTATAGTGGTGCCACCTGTAGTTAGGAAATCAGACTATGGTGTTCTATGTCAATGACACATTCCAAAGGGAAGCCTGCAGGGTTGCAGACTACACAGTGCTGCCATGTAGGGACCTTTATGAGAACTAATTAACCAAAGCAATTTACCATCCCACCAAAACAGCAAGCACAGTTGAACATTGAGTTTCCGACTGTATGTATTGGCACTCCTTACTAGATTAGATACCGTGAAATTAATTGGAAAGTAGTGTATAATCCTCTAAGATAGAAACCAGAATAACATAAATTATGTCTTGTACCAGCTTTAAGCCAGTTGGGTGTGAAGGCAGGGTGGGAGAGGGGAGTGAGTAGGTGGTAACACCATCTGACAATTACCAGTGGATGTGGTAGGCAGGGGGAGGGTGGGTAGGTGGTTGTAGGTAGGCAGGCACACCACTGGGTGGGGGACACTCGGCAGTCCTGGGTGGGTGTGAGGGGGGGGGGGCTACTCAGTCATGCCTCAGTCTGGAAACAGCTCAGTGCTGCCATCTGCAGACCTCAGTCAGTACTAATAAACCAAGACATTTCCATTCCACCAATATACACATACAGCCATTGATAGGACCATACGAAAATGGTATGGTTTTTCTCTTATTTTATGTTTACTGTATCATTTTATGTATTGAAATTGGCCTTGTTATATAAATCATCTCTCATTAACACACATATCTTTAATAATGTATGTGCCATACAATATCATTACATTCGTTGAAATCTCATCATCCTCACATCCAAACATCTTTTTAGAGCTGAAAGACTGCCAAGCTGAACTATGTTACTATGCCTTCATTATCATCTTAAGATATTCTGCAAGCTGATTTTTACAAAATGGTATCCCCAGTTAACCCCTTTTAAAGATATCAATGATAAGATATCAATGATAACAATAACATTATACAGCCCTAAAGATGTTTGGCTCAGGGTCAACTGAGCCTATAGAACCGGGTCCAAAGGTGAATGTAAGACAATTGGTTACCCAGCGTTCAATCCAGGATTCAAGGGGCAAAACAGTGTCAAAGGGTAAAACTGATCAGCCAAGGTCAAGGACCGATATATACAGAGTAAACAATGGTGAGACATAGAGTACCATATGTATTGTTTGTTTCGCTGTATATTGTTTTGTATACCAGGGGGTGTATGTTTCTATTGAAATCAGTGTTGCAATGTGTGTTTGTCCACTTCGGATCCCATTGAAGGCCATAGTAAAGAGGTTGGTGCCAGGTTGGTGAGACGCCTGTAGCGTCATGCTTCTGAGTATTGGGTCCCGTGTGGACGAAGGTAGAGTAGAAAGCCCAGTTTGTCGGACAATGGTTCACTGTAGCACCAGGTTAGGCCATTTATGTATAATATCAGTTGTATGAGTCTTTTTTTCTCTTGTGGTTTTACTCTTAGATGCAATATATTATATTTTCACTCATTATGTTATCATGTTATGAATTGTTGCTTTTCAAGTATATGGTCTTGTCCGAAGGCAGTGCCTTCTACTATGTGTGTGATGGCCAGCTACTTTGTGCCGTATGTGCAAGGGAAGAGGTGGGTTGTGCAATGACTTGCACCACAGTGTACAACAGTAAGTAGTGTCCATGGGCTGGATAGTGGAACCCTGCACCCCCCTGGGGATTTTGTGAGACACCTTTTCCCTGATAGACAAGTATATCAGCTCTACAAAATCACTTGTCTGCACTTGATTCATAGGTGGGTGTCACTGTGAGAATGTATTATGTGCGTAAACCTAACAGTTTTCTTATGATCACCCCGCAATCACTTGATTAGTCACTGCTCCCTTAATAATCAGGTGAGAAGGGTCAGACTAGAACCAAATCAAAGCTTATTGATTGCCTTTCAACCTCAATGTCTCATTTTTGGTTA
The DNA here is from genome assembly GCA_949317995.1 of Acholoe squamosa. Classification (NCBI taxonomy): domain Eukaryota; kingdom Metazoa; phylum Annelida; class Polychaeta; order Phyllodocida; family Polynoidae; genus Acholoe; species Acholoe squamosa. Next base: position 48,605,791 of record OX439037.1, read on the forward strand.
TCTAATTTGCATGTATTAAATATTCATGAATATTTTCAATTTTATTTGAAATATTCCATGATGTCTTTTTTACACAATTGATAAATTGACTTAACAACAGTCTAAAGTACTAATTTTTGGGCCTAGACTGACTCCTAGTGTATGTTGAAATAGGAAAAAAATGGGTTTTAGATTTTAAAGTTATTATGTGATTGACTAGACGTCAATCACATACTTATATATACATAGACTGCTGCACAAATTCACATTGAAACTAAGGGAGATTCTGACAGACATAGGAACAAAGAGGGAAATTTGGCCCATACTCTGTCTCTGTACACATTGGTATTGGTGTATATGTTTTTGATATATAATATAGTTGAAGGTAGCCCACAGGCCATGTATATGGTATAGCTAGCATTTACACCTTGGAGACAGAGAATAGCCTCCGTTCTGGGGTGGTCACAGGTCTGCAGCTAAGAACAATAGGGGATTAAGGTATTTCTTCAAGCCTGCATGCACCAGTGGTCATTAACCCCCTCAGTGCCACATAGCAGCAGTAAAATTATTAACCCTACAGGGGCATTGAACATAGAATATAGGACTCAATCACACATAGGCCTAAGGCCTGGACCACGGGCCAGTACCATTTTTTGCAATGTATGTCTTGAAGGTATAAGTACCATAGGTAGAAGGTTGCACCCCCCCCCCCGACCAACATACTGCAGTTAAGGCTCCAATCACCTATTTCAAGGGCCAGTAGTTAAAGGGCTAGGTGATATCATTGCTTGAATCATTCATCAATATCTCATAGACAGGTAGAGCATGTATACAGTAAAGGAGAGAGACTGTATATGGCCAACCTGCTTATTCAAGCCACACAGGCTGCTATAACAGGCTGGCCTGCTGGCTATCCAAGCTGCAGTTAGCCAATCAGAACAGGTAAACTGTTATTCCAGCCTGCCATGTTCCATATTCTACCAATTGTGCCTAGATTTAAACTGGAAACAGAAATGCAACATACCACATGTTTATTGCATCCATAATAGCATCGAATCAACTTTTTACTAGAATTCAGAAGGACAGTAAATGAGGCAGAGTATAGATAGAAACATGGAGGAGAAGCATGTCAATGACTTGCAGAAGCCTCACATCATTCCTGTATTGTTAATTTTACCATATCAATAGCTTTTATGCTCTTGAATTTAAATATAGATTAAATTTAAATATAGAACATGCAACATTTATCTATCCCATCATGGCCAACATATCCAAAGCTACAATTAGCCACATTTTTTGGTCTGTATCTTGATTATTAAGGAATTTGCATTTCCCCGAGATGCCAGAATTGTTTGATATCTTTTGAAGTCAACCTAAGACATACATTGCAAATAACTTTAAAATCTAAAACCCATTTTTTTCCTATTTAAATAATTAGTACTTTAGCCTGTTCTTAAGTCAATTTATCAATTGTGTAAAAATAATATCATGAAATTTTTCAAACAAAATTGAAAATATTCATGAATATTTAATATATGCAAATTAGACATTAAAAAATCAGACATTGAGGTTGAAAGGCAATCAATAAGCTTTGATTTGGTTCTAGTCTGACCCTTCTCACTTGATTATTAAGGGAGCAGTGACTAATCAAGTGATAGCGGGTGATCATAAGAAAATTGATAGGTTTATACACATAATACATCCTCACAGTGACGCCCACCTATGAATCAAGTGCAGACAAGTGATTTTGTATAGCTGATATTTCTCTATCAGGGAAAAGGTGTCTCACAAAATCCACAGGGGGGTGCAGGGTTCCACTATCCAGCCCATAGACTACATGTACCTCCCCTCTTCTGGTTTCCATAGCAACTCAGATAAGCCGCTGAGTGGTCCATCCCCTTCTTCATGCCCTTCCATGGGCTACCCTTTCTGCTTGCCTGCTCTCAGATTTACAAAATGTCTCATATAAAATAGAAAAAAAGTGATACATGTAAATTTTCAAAGCCACTCTCATGCTTTAGGCTCCAGGCATTAGTCAAATTTCCACACTAATTTTCATAGTGTAGGGGCACGGTTTCAGGATAGTGTCACATAGGTACGAGTTGGTCTGTTCCCGAGCGGGGCGGACACTCAGGTCTAGGGTCGGTCATGCCGGGCGAGTGGTGGCAGCACTGCTCTCTGGGCTTCTCGGCCTGGACTAGAGGGGTCGCCACCCAACCCCTGTGGCCCTATATAAGGCCGGGTCGGCGACTGACGGAGAGAACCTTCACGGGTTCTGTACGTATAAGGAGTGCCTTCTCTCCTCTGGCTCCAAGAACTTACATAGGTAGCTAATTGTCTGATTGTCTGAATACTCTGATACGGATACCCTTGAATGCGGAAACCTTTAGTCGATTTGTACGTAGGATACTGAATAAAACTTGTTGCCTCTTCTGTACCGGAGATTGTCATTTGGTAGTTCTTTCCAGATTAGACATACGAACATGAACTCGGAATAGTTGACCCTTACACTGGTGCCGTGACCAGGATTGGTTAAGTAATAGTCCGCAGCCGTGGCTGAACAAGTTGGTTTGGGTATTGAGAATGAGTCGGCTCCGTTAGCACCGTGCGTCGGGGGAGCTGCATATATGGACTATAGGGAACCGATTCAGATTCGAGAAGTACTGATTTGGAAGCCAGTGGGGATGCCTCTATGGTCCTTGAAGGGACTGTAGCGGTTAATCTGACGGTTCTGAATATTCGGAATTCTGAACTATTATGTAATGGGACCTTCGGTAGTCCTATTCTGTTAGTTCAGATTCCAGCAACTGAACCCCGGAGGAGACGGGAGTGTATCCAGATCCTGCCTTTATCCAATCAGGGAGTTATTCTGAATCAGTTAAGTACAGCTATGTTGTCCGAATCCATATTTAATCCTGGTGGGTCAAGCCAACCGGCTCCTATGAGTACGATAGGCTTGGACAGGTACTGTGAGGAGAGAAGTGGGTTTGAAGCTGAGAAGATGGCTCATCTGGAATGGAAGAAAAGATGTGATCAGGAGAAAATAAGAAATGAAAAATTGTTGGAATTTCAGAAAAAAGAATGTGAACGAAGGAAGAACCAATTGTTGGAATTAGAAACTTCTGTCGAGGATTTTACGTCTGAAAATGGGAGTTTACAGAGGGAGAAATTGAATTTGGAAAGGATCCTTGAGGACCTGGTCCATAGTAGGACAACCGAAACATTCTGTCTAAGGGAAATTGAGGATCAGATTAGGGGAAAGGAATCTGAATATGATTCGGTAGTGCAGCGTTTTGAACAAACTAATGAACAGTTAAATCACATCTGTGCTGCATTGGAAGATAAGACTGGCGAACATGACCGGACCACGGGCCAGTATCAGATGGGTTTGGAGGCTGCTAAAAGCCAACTTTCTGATTTGGAAGCTCAAATCCAAGTACAGAAAGAAGTTTATAAGAAGAATAAGGAAATCATTCAGACTCAAAATGCTGAATATGTGAAATTGAGAGATCATCATATTCAGGAAATTGATAGGTTGATTCAGGATATCAAAGCAAATAATCAGGTCCTGTATCAGGAACGTGAAGATTTGATCTATGAGATCACTCAGATTCAGTATCAATTGGAAAATACGGAGGGGAGTGAGAGCGAGGAAAGTGACGAAGTGGGGCGTCCGAATGTGTGTAGTATATTGGATAGGGATCAGAATCAGACTGATATCTGTACCTCTACCCCGAAACCCATTCTGAAGAACCGCTACAATCCCTTTGTGAATGACAACGCGGATAAGAATGTGGTCGGGGACAGGTATCAACCCAATAGGGAACGGAATGTACATCTGAGTGTAGGTCAGAAGAATGCCACTTTCACGACCGAAGGTGAGTATCAGTATATCGACACTAGGGGGCAGCCCATGTCCTCTACACATGTGGATGATCTGACACCAGGTGGTGTGGCGGCGGATATATATATGGATGGACAGGATGATGTCCAGGGGCATTCTGTCGTTGGGAACCAGACCTACCAGGTCTCTGATGACTTAGGAGAGACCCCAGTCAGAATTAGTGATCCGAACAATAACCCTATTCCGAAACCTAAGGCAACCACTGCAGGTTCCGATCAGAATAATCCTAATCCGGGAACTAACCCTGATCCGGGAACTCGTCCTAGTTCAGGAACTGGGTCAGATTCGGAATCAAGTAAGAATATGTATAGTGATGGGACTTGGAGTAATACAAATAATTCGAATTCGGGATGCTTTGGGACTACAGGATCTGGTGGGGGTGGTAGGAAGAGTAAGGAACAGCGAATGCTGGACTGGAGCTTGGAACAATGTACGAGGTTGAGAAGTAGAGAAATTTCTGCTAAGAAGAGTCAAATAGAGACCAAACCCTTTGATGGATCTGAACCTTGGAGGGATTGGTTTTCTGATTTTACAGATGATAGGGAGGTTGATGGGTATTCTGGAGAGGAATCTCTGCCTATCCTAATACCTTAAAAAAGGACCCGGAAGGATAGCAGTAGATCAATGGAGATCTCAGTTCCAGGGGAATGGAACTTTTGCTCAATTGGTAGAATTGGGTAGTTGGTATCTAGGAAGTATTGTCTCTGAGGATCCTATGACTCAGTATAAGAAAAGAATTCAGAAGCCAGGAGAATCGGTCAGAGTGTATGGATTGGAACTTCAGATATTGTTATAAAGGGCCAGACCTAACATTGTCCTGGATGATGACTACACGAGTAGTGAAATGATCTCTCACTTTATTAAAGGACTGAGAGAGAAAGATCATCAGGATTGTGCGTATAGAGCTTGGAAGCGTGGAGCCAATATGAATACTCTGTTTGATGCGATTGATGATTTGACTCTGAAGAAAACGTTCCTGATAGGACTCGTACCTCAGGAAAGCAGTAGCTCGGATATGCCTACTCTGAAACCAGTAGAGAAGGTTGTTGCAGCCCCAGTGGCCGAAGTTGAGTGCGAATTTGAAATTGTGAAGTTTGAGGAAGAAGATGGTAGTATTTCTGCTATCAGGTTCCCCAAGGGAAATGATAAGAAATTTATCCCTTGATGTAGTTTTACTACTCAGCCTAAGAAGGGGGATAATGAGAATACTGGGGAGAGACCTCCGGTGGTTAAGACTATGGTTCCGAAGAAAGAAACCCGGGACCCCCAATTAGATATGAAAAGTATGATGGAGAATATGATAAAGTCTTTTAGGGAAGAGATTGAGAGTCATCGGTGGAATAGGCCTCGGCTTGATAAGTCTAGAGTAAGATGCTATAGATGTCAGAAGATGGGGCATATTGCGTATGATTGTCGAGCTCCTGAACCGGTGGCTCGGAACGTATCTGGTGTTGAGGAGATAGATGAGAATTCGGAAAATTAGAGAGGGTTGGGATTATGGCAAAAGACTCAACCCATAGAATTAATGTAAGCCACAGTACTGTCCACAGTAAGTCATCTGAAGAATCCAGAATGAGTACGTCTGGCAGGGTAAGTAGGGAGGCTGATCACCTCTCCCTACCCGGGGCCAGGGAACCTAGTGAATCAGTTGATCAGGAGATTGAGAGTGTACCAGTTACCACTAGGGAAGAGGAAGGGCTGTGGGTTCGGGAACTCACTCGTGTATGTGTGGCACACCTTCCCCCAGATCATCCTTGTTTGAAGCATATACGACAACGAGGGTTAGATCTTGGCATTTTGGAAGATTTTGATCGGTTTACTGGGAACTCCTCCCCACAGGGAGGTCGGAGATGGTATGTACCTGTTACGATTCAGGGTAGGACTGGAGAATTCTTGACACGGGGCTAGCCACTCGTTAGTCTCCAAGCTGTTCCTCAGCCACTTGCCGAAGACTGAGGGTAAAGGCTTGTACGGCCGATGGATCAGATATGCAGGTGGTTGGTAAGGCATTTATGAAGGCGGAGATTGGGCAGAGGGAATTTGTCCTATGTCCGATAAAAGCTGAGGTGAAGGATGATGGTATACTGGGATTAGACTTTGTGAGCCTATTTGAGGCTGAGTTGAACCCGAGTCAAGGCATTTTGAGTATTAGGAAACCATACGATATTCAGGTTGTATGTTTGCTCCGACAGATCAGTTCGGTAGCTAGCGTAGTAGACACAGTTAAAATCCCTCCGGATGTTTCCTGTGATGTGCTATGTACTACTGATAGGTCCCTAAAAGGGCAGGAAAGTCTGTTTGAGCCGGATACTGTCCATTTGGCCAGTATTGGATTGGAATCGGTGGATACCCTGGTGGGAAATCCATTTTGGAATGTGCTCCCAGTTATGAATTGAGGGATGGATACTATCTATCTCAGGAAAGGTTCGGAAATTGTAGCAGTGACTCTGGTGAATATGGTAGTTCATTCGGCTAGCAAGCATGAGGAGGAAGTGGTTCCATCGGGAAAAGTGAAACTGGATGAACAACTAGATAAGATTATTGAGGAGTCTTCTTTAGAGAATAGTTACCAGAAAATGGAAGCTCGGAATCTGTTACAAACGTATGAAGATGCGTTCGGTTACTCGGGTGGACCCTTAGGTCGGAATGATAAGGTATTACACCATATCAATACTGGGGATGCCGAAGCTTTCAAGATTCCGTATAGACAGTTGCCTCTGAAGAAGAAAATTATTTGTGAGAATGAGATCTTTGACCAGTTGGAAAAGGGAGTAATAGTACCAAGTACTAGTCCCTGGTCCAGTCCTGCCGTCATGACTACCAAAAAGGATGGTAGTATCTGATTTTGTGTGGATTATAGGAAGTTGAATGGCATGACTAAGAAGAATTCGTACCCTCTTCCGAACAATTGGTTCTTTACCCTGGATTTACAATCCAGGTATTGGCAGATTGGGATGAACCCTGGTGACATGGAGAAAACAGCGTTCTCTAGTCACTTGGGATTGTTTGAATATAACATTATGCCATTTGGTCTGTGCAATGCGCCAGCCACATTTGAGGCCATGATTGAAGCTCTGTTGAGTGATCTGTTATGGAAGAAATGCTTGGTATATTTGGATAACGTGATTGTTTTTGGTAAAACATTCCGCCAGTGTCTGAATAATCTGAAGAGACTGATGTCCAATGGATTACGTCTGAAAGCTAAGAAATGTGAGTTATTTAAGAGTTCCATTACGTATTTGGGGAGGATAATATCTCTGGATCCTGAAAAGGTGGAAAGTGTGCAGAATTGGGAAAGACCTGTGATTGCTAAGCAGGTAAGGTCATTCTTAGGCTTCTGTAGCTACTATAGGGATTTTATTCCGGGTTACTCAAGAGTGAGTTTTCCCCATTCAAAGCATTGGACATTGGACACCCGGAAGGGCTAGGGAACCTTTCCCGTGGGGAAATGATCAGGAAAAGGCATTCGTTAAGTTGAAGGCTTTGTTTACGGATACGCCGGTGTTGAAGTACCCCACAGCAACGGGGCACTTTATTTTGGATACAGATGCTAGCAATGATAGCATTGCAGCCGCATTGTCTCAGGTCCAGGATGGTGTTGAGGTTCTGATTGCATTTGCCAGCAACACTCTGAATAAGGCTCAGAAGAACTATTGCACCACTAAGAGGGAACTCTTGGCTGTGGTGGTGTACACTAAGAAATTTAGACATTTCTTGTGGGGGTCGGATTTTACATTGCGGAGTGATCATTCATCACTCCGATGGCTGCTTAACTTTAAGGATGCTGAGGGGATGATGGGAAGATGGTTAGCCTGCCTTTCAGAATTTGGATTGGAGAACAGTCAGATTCAACATCGGTTGGGAGCTAAGCATACGAATGCTGATGCTTTGAGTAGAAGGCCAATTAGGAAGTGCAACTGGGAGGATTGTGATGACTGTGGAATGCACAATGCGGTCATTGCAGACGTAAGAACACCATATAGGGATCATCCGGAAACACTGGTTGAGTGGTCACCTGAGACTATTTGTCAGTTTCAGAATAAAGATCCCACTATTAAGAAGCTCCCGGAAACAGTTCCAGGTGGGATAAAACCTGTAATGCCTGCTATTAGTATGGAGAGTAGGGAGATGAGAAGATTTCTGGGATATTATGTATTATTGCCATGGCCACGTGACAAGTGGTCATTTTGGGAAGAATAGATCTCTGGAAAGACTTTCCCGGAGATACTATTGGCCAGGGATGAGTGGAGACTTACTTAGGTGGATTGCCACTTGTCCTGATTGCTGTAAGAATAAGCCTGGAGAGGGAGTAGGCAAAAATCCCTTGGTTCAGGAGCAATTTGGAGTACGTTTTGCCAGAATTGCAATTGATATCATTAGTGGGTTTACTACAACTCCTAGGAATAACACTTGTATGATGGTGGTGTGCGATTATTATACGAAGTATACGAAGGTGTTCCCTCTGAAGGATCATAAAGCTGTTACTTGTGCAGAAGCATTTGTAAGAGGCTGGGTGTTGCAGTTTGGGGTTCCCCTGATGCTTCACAGTGATCAGGGAAGGGAGTTTGGGTCGGAATTGTTTCAGGAAATGTGTAATTACCTGGCTATCTGTAAGACACGTACAAATCCGTATCGTCCTCAGTCAGATGGCCTGGTAGAAAGGTTCAATAGAACCTTATTGCAAGTCCTGAAACCATTGGTAAATAAGTATCAGGATGATTGGGATGTTCAATGTGATTTTGTAGTTCATGCATATAATAGTACGGTGCATGCTTCTACTAATTGCATTCCGAATATGTTGGTTTATGGTGAAGACATCATAATGCCAGCAGATCTGGTGTTCGGTGTGATCGGAATTAGTCCTGAAACCCCATGTAGCATAATGTTTGTGGAGTCTCCGAGGGACAATTTTAAGAAGGCTTATGAACTTGTTAGGAAAATCAGCGAATTGGCAGAAAGTGGGATATGATACTGGATTAAAACCGAGATTTTTCAGGGTGGGTGATAGAGTCCTTAGATTCTATAAACCTCTCGATAGATTGAAGGTGGTATCTAGTTGGGATGGTCCACATGTCATAACCCAGATTATTTCGGAAACTACATGTTTTATAAAAGATCTGAACGGTAATGTGAGAAGGTGTCATGTGGAAGTGTTACGGCCATATCGGGGTAGGAAATTGGCAGAAGAAATGTATGGAGTAGGTCCGAATGTTATGGAGTTACCTGAGATTGTGGATCTACCCGAATTGGAACACTGACCTGACATGAAGGATGAGGATGAAGGTAGGGGAACCGTCCCGATGAGATTGTGGATTCTGAAAAGAAGAAGAAGCCGAGGAAAATGCCTATGCTAGATACTCGGAAGAGGAGACATAGGAAGAAGAACGTGGTGGAGGTTAATAGAAAGAATGAGGAAAATGTTAAGGATAAGAAAGTCTCGGCAGGAGTTGGAAAGACCAAGCAACCTGGAACTTGAATGGCTAGGTCGGATTCCAGGAAGGAAGCTACATCACCTAATACTAAGAATAGACCTGAGAAGGAGGGCATACGCCGTAGTGCTAGGATCGCACAGAGAAGCGGTGTTACCTAATTAAGCCCTACCGTAATCTCCCGCGTATAAGGCGCGTCTTATACGGGGGGTTTTAGTTCTCACTGGATCCACAAGGGGGACACCAAGACCTTTCTTTTGATATCTCACATGCCCCCTTGGTCAAAATGGGACAAAATGGGACCCAGGAGGGCCCAAGGTGGCCCAAGCTACCCATAGGTTTTTGAATTTTGAAAATTCATTCAGTAGAACCAAAGTTATGAATTTTTCATTTTTTTGAGAATTTTCCAAAACTCTAGGTGCGCCTTATACGCGGGCTGCGCCTTATACGCGGGAGATTACGGTATCTGAAGTTCTAGAAAGTATTGAATCCTGAAACACAACGATGTATTGTCCTGTACGATGTCTATATATGTTTACGTGTATGTATTCTTATGTGTTATGACAGTAGCGGTGTCAACTCTGTTGACAGCGTGATGAGGAATGCGGTACCGAGTGAACAGAATCGCTCTAACCTGCTCTGTTGTCTGCAACTTGATGGTTCCCGTGGGTGATGGACGGATAAATCCGATGTGTCAGTATAATGCTACACGTACTGTCCATAGATACTCCTGAAAACATTAGGTTGAAAGTGTTGATACGACTTTGACAGATCGTTCTGTTTACGAGTGTGCTAGCACGTGCGGGGGCTGACCTAGATTCAGGAACGAGGTTAAGAAAGCGGGTATGACCTTTGACCCCGCAATTAGGGTTCTCGCGAGAGATCCCCCATCTTGTCAAATCAAGCATGGTGGCCGGCAGTGTCAGCACATTTGGGCGACTTGGGAAGTGTTTTTCCGCGGAATAAGGCAGTCAGGACGTAAGAATATCTCGCTAGGATAGACCGTTAAGAAGCAAACTGTCGTACCTGCGGTGCTCTGGTTTCTGTTGTGCGTCGTAATGGCGCAAAGTATGTTGTCCGAAGAAATTAAGATGGAAGTCGGAGAAGGCCGGGTCAGTCCGGTCAACTCGGAAGACGAGAGATTGTTGGAAGATCCGACAGCGGTTAAGACGATTGGTGGAGTCAGAAGTCAGAATACAAAATATGGACATAGAACCAACGTCAATAGTGGGAGTACAAATCCCACTATTCTTGAAGACAGCGCTGTTCGGAAGGAATCACTCGGAAAGGAAGAGGGTGCGGAGGCTAAGGAGATTTACGCCACCAACTTGGATCCTGAAAAAGAGCAGGGATGTCTGAACTATGAAACCGGAGTTATCCGGTGGCCAAATGGCAACACCATTTTATAATTCTGATGTTTCTTAAAGATACACCCAACCCTAAGTGATTAATTTTGAAGGTATTTGTCACTGATTAGGGTATAACCACCCTTTTGAAGTGCCCCAAAATAAGTTTGGCCAAAAATCGAACTGATATCTCTGACTATATATATGTAGTACACATTTCATCTCAGTGGGTTATGGTACAATTGGATCACTTTTTCTGTATTTGAACAAGGTATTCACTGTTAAAGACCTCTATGGAGAAATCAGTGCTAAAGTGTGTGTAGCATTATCTGCGTTTTTGCGGTCAAAGTGTAAGGACACTTTGTGGAACTGCTTCATTCTTTTCTGTGTTAACTTTTGTAGTTTACATTGAAATAATGCTCTCTCAGAATATGTATTTCCTATTGGTGATAAAACATTACTTTAATTACTCGTTTCATTATATTTCATTTTATAAACGATTTTGTGGAACACTATGAAAACACATATGTATGCAGATGTCCCTACACTGTGCTCCTCCTCTATAGAGAGGTGGGGTGATCTGGCCAGTCTTCTGACCACTGGACCATGATGTTAGTAATGCCTCCACCCCCTCCCAGCACTGTCCATACAGTGTGCAGTGATCCGGAACATCGCTGACTGTGTGTACATACAATACAACCCACAGTACTTCCTAACACCTCCAGTCCCACCTTGCACCAAGTACATAATTTGTATTGTTCTCACTACCCATAACATAGACCACCACTACTGGTTATTACCACCACACACAGCTCTGTTGGTGCTGGTCAGCAACACACCCCATAGTGTGGGTTTTTCACAGAAGTGACACGGTCTTATCAATTATAGTACAGTAAAAAGAATATTTAGGGCCTACATATTTTCTATCATTCTATCACCAACTAAAACTAGACACAAGATTACAAGTCGCCGCGCCATGTCTCACAGGACTATTCTCTACTAATTATCAAAATCTACAACACTACGGTTTTATTATTTCACAACTGATTACTATAGCCAATGGCCATGGGTAACAGATAACTTCGTGTTTTTCAAATGGCCTAACTATACATTGTTTTTATTGTTAAAAGACTTTTCATTCTTAACATGACCAGGTGGCTACATGGAGCAACTTGATGGCAAGTGGATTCTTGTTAAGGATACGAAATGTCCGGAGAAAGACACGTCGCCCGCGACACTCGGTCTCACCAACATGGCAGGTCAGTAGCCTTGAGAAGGCATCTTACTTAATGTAGTAACTTATGGTTTAATTCTTCTGCCGGTCGAAGCTACCAGTAAACCCAGAAACGAAATGTGAAGGTGGGAGTAAACTACCATAAATTCTCTCACATAAGCCGCTGCTTATACCAGAACTCAAATCAAAATTTGGCTTATAGAAACAGCCCAAATTCAAGGTGGGGCTTATATGATGGTTTTTTACACCATAAAACAGTACTAAACTGCCAATTTCCAAGCCCCAGATGAGGCTTCTTGAGGCTTGTAGCCTTCTCACAAACTCAGGGTGCGGCTTATACGAGGGTTCAGCTTATACAAGAGAATTTACGGTAGTTGTCATCAGAACACAGCTTTATTCATCAGGGTCCACAGGAATATCAATCATGGCCACAATATGGACAGCAAGTTGATAAAAGCTTTTCCACCAAGTGGTACTGGTTCCACAATACAATACTCCTGGAGTATGGGGCTACCATGATATAGGATACTTGGACTCAATAGAGAACTGTCTCCATGAGCATAGTTCACTGGTGGTTTTTCCAATATGTTCTACCAGGTAGAGGGGTGAGGCAGACAGTTATGGGCGTCTTGGCTTAATCACTCTAGGAGTGGCCATGAGACAGCAGTGGGCTGACTCTTCTGTCCTCAGCTCAGGGTGGACCCTTTTAACATGGTTCCATGCCGACCGTAGTGCCCCCTAGTTGCGCTAGGGTTTCGGGGTAAAAATGTGGGCCAAAAAATATTGCATAGTTAGGGTTCACCGCTCACCATGACTACCTTCCAAGCCAAAATGGAGGTTTCAGGCCGGAACAGTAGGCTTCCAGGCCAAAGTGGCTACTTGGTCTGAGACAGAGCTATATGAGAATGAGGCTCTATCATTCGAGCCAGAGTCACCTTCTCTAACCAGTGTTTACCTAGTACTTATATGTTGTATCAAAACATTAGTTTTTATGGGGAGACGGACCTACTTACCTACTTAAACCTACTTAAGTAAGTAGGTTTATGTCTCCCCATCCTTTTGTAGACTCAAAAATCGGGAGCTTTATTCTTTGACTGTCACATGTCCTTTAAGGACTGTTATTGGATGACGCCATACTGGTTCCGGGGTAGGTTTTTCACTCCCTCAGGTACCCATACTGCAGACTGCACAGAGCTACCAGCAGCAAAGTATGAAAGCAAAGATGGTAGACCTTGTACCACATACTGGCCTGGCCTCTGTACTATTGCCTGCCGATCTACCATTTTTGGGGAATTATAATTTGATTTTTTGAAATGTTGTAGACAAAGATGTTTTCTAATCACATGGCCTTTTACAAAGCTTATCTCTCTCTTTGAATATATCAGTTGAACACATGTAAACAAGGTGCTTCCCATTTCCGGTAGGGTTGACCCAGTTAGTAGTAGCAGTCCCAACAGGGGACGCCATGGAGTCAACTCTATTTTTATACCTTGGACTACAGACCTGCTTTGGACTGCTTTGCAGGTCAAGTGGGTGGAATGCAGCAGGAGAAAATGTCTGGTTTATTTATTTATGTCGAACATATAGTCTACACTTCAATCCATCTCAAAGTAGTAGTGTAGAATGACGTCAAAGCTATCGTCAATCGTCCCTAATACTTTGCAGCCATCGTCATTAGGTCGCAACGACATGCGCAACTAGCGCGGGAACATCTTGCCAACTCCAAACTCTCTTGTGTACTTTGGTGACAGCAAGTGGGCAACTAGACAAGTGGACATCAATGACAAGTGCAGCTAAGTGAAACTCAACTCAAACTGATGTTTTACTACTCTCACTGTCAGTCACTCAACTAGGTCAAGCTGTGAACTCATCAGTATTACCAGTGTCTGTGTGTTTAGTGACAACTACTCAGTATTGTTGACATATGAACTATGGTGTAGGACTCATTAAGTCTAGATATGCTTTACTCAAAAGTCCATAAGTGTAAAGTGTCACTCAGAATTTTGGCTCAAACTCAAACTAGTAGTTCAACATGGGTGATCAAAAGGCTTCTGGGGAAATTCCCTTTTACCCAATTTTTTATGAAAAATCAGCAGACCTGTCCCAGGAGTGGGAAGACTGGCTAGAAGGGTTGGAAGCTATGTTTGCACTACAATCTTTTACCAAAGAACATGAGGATGAAGAGAAATTTGACAAACTGTTTTCTCAGAACTACTAAGAAAATTCTCAAGAAATTGGACACTAATGGGGTTGCAACTAGAAGCTTTGAGTTAGCTAAGGAGGCACTAACTAGGTATTTTCCCTCATTTGCCCTACTGCATAAACTCTATCACACTAGACAGAAAAAGGGGGAGACTATGGAAGTTTCTACCATTGTGTGCGTAATGTCATGGACTCGCTAGACCTGACCAAGAAAAAAGCGGAAGAAATTGAGGAACTTCTTATTATTGTACAACACATCAACTGCACTCATAATGGTGGCATCCGGCATAAAACTGCACACTCTTGGGGCAATAAATCTGATGGAATTCCTCGATCGGGCTCGAAGTGACGAGTCCGCACTCAAAGAGTCGTCCGAAATTAGTGGTACAGCTAACGGCGCGGCGGCTGCTCTCGCGGTGAACAACCATCACCATAAGAAAAAATCAGGTGAAGAAACTCATCCCAGAAAAAGACGTCCACACCAGCACAGTCAGGCAAATGTCTGTTCTGCGGTGGTTGTCTGCATGACTGGTGTTGTCCTGCTAAAAACTCAGTCTGCCACAATTGTAAAATCAAAGGACACTTTGTGTAGGTTTGCAAGAAAGTCAGTAAACGAAGTTGTTGAGAATGATACATACTTGGTACTGCAGATGCAAGAGACCTTTCTCAGATCAGTCGACACTCCTAGGGGGCAGTGTCTAAGAAGGTCACTGAGGTCGTCATCAATGGTATCGCCACTCCTATGTGCATCGACACCGCAGCAGAGGCGACACTCATAGATAGTCAACTCTACGCCGAAAAGTTCAGCTTGGAAGAACTGCTAGCCCCTGATTGTGTGTTCTGTAACCATAAGCCCAGCTTATGGGCCGATAAATTGAAAACAGAGCTACAGCCTAGTGGACATTGGAGTAACTAATAGTCTATGCGCCTGCCACCTAGAGGGGACTTGGACAGTTGGCACTCAGGTGCAACCCCAGGCGTCATTGGATACATGACCACCAGCCATGAACAATAGAAAATTTTCTCTTTCATACTGTTGTTATTGTATTTATCGGGGTGCGAAACAAGGTCTATTCTCAGCTCTATGCTTCTTCAATGGAGTTATACAACATGGAAAGAACAAGGTCAAAGAGCAGATCTATGTCATAGAAAACGCATCTAATCTTCTCAGCAGCAGGTCATCAACAGCACTCGGACTGGTAGTGTTCACATGCTCTATTTCTCAATACAAGGAGCAGTACCCAACATTTCTCAATGGTCTGGGTAAACTCGACAAGATCTACAAGATTCAACTCAGGGATGATGCAGAGCCATATGAGTTAATGACTCCTCGACGCGTATCCATCTCAATGCATGACAAGGTAGGCAAGGAGCTTGAACGCCTACAGAATCTTGGGGACATCACTCCAGTCAACCAACCGACAGACTGGTGTGCGCCAGTCGTGGTAGTTCCAAAGTGGAACGGAGACGTTCGCTTGTGTGTGGACCTCACAAGACTCGATAAGGCTGTAAAGAGACCTAGGCATGTGTCGCCATCAGTTGACTATGTTCTTGGACAAATCTGTGAAGCCAAAGTATTCTCCAAACTTGATGCTAATAGTGGCTATCATCAGGTTGAATTGGATGAGGAGTCGCGTCTCCTCACTATATTCATCACTACCCATGGTAGGTTCACCTACAACCAACTGCCATTTGTTTTACCAACATCATCGCCGGTCACTCGGGAGTAGTATGTCTTATGGATGACATCATGATATCTGGTAAAGATGAAGCTGAGCATGATCAGCATCTACATGCAACACTCAGCAGACTCACAGCTGTAGGAATCACACTCAACAAAGACAAATGTCTCTTCAAACAGTCATCTATCAGCTTCCTGGGTAAGATCAAATCAGCTGAAGGCATTAAGGCCGACCCAGAGAAGTAGCGGCGATCAAGGAGATGAGTATTCCTTCAGACGTATCGGAACTCTGCAATGGTGATTCAGCCACTACATGAACTCAAAGTACCAAGAGTGAATGGTTCTGAGGACCATCTCAGCAGGAGGCCTTTGACAACATCAAGGGCCTACTCAGCGACACTCCTGTACTGGCACTGTACAAAGCCGACCATGAGACCAAGGTATCCGCCGACTCATCCTCATACAGGCTGGGGGGCATTGCTGATGCAGAAATCCAACTCCGTTTGGCATCCTGTTGCCTATGCTTCCAGATCTCTCTCCGAGACTGAATGTTGCTACGCTCAGATAGAAAAGGAAGCACCTTATCCAGAGCCCCAGGCACAGGGCTATCAAAGGCCGATATCAGGTTCCAGGAAGATACTACAGTATATGTGATCTCTTCCTGCCTCTGACCAACGTCTAGAGCAGATTCACCAGCACCAGTTGGAACTTCGAATACCACCATTGAGACTATGAAGTCCATCTTCGTGGATCAAGGCATCCCTCAAATTGTGTGTTCAGACAATGGCCCTCAATATTCAAGCCAGGACTTTAAGAAAATCGCCAGTGAATATGGATTCCTCCATATAACTAGCTCAACAGGTCATCCCTCCGGGAACGGTGAGGCCGAAAGGGCAGTCCGCATTGTAAAAGACTTGATCAAAGCACCAGATTCCTATATTGCACTCCTTAATCAGAGAAACTCACCAATCAGAAATGGGTTTAGTCCAGCGCAACAGCTGATGGGACGGCGTCTTAACACTAAAATCCCATACCTTCAATCTAAATTGGGAATAGACCCTCCAGATATGAACACCATTCGTGAGGAGGAATATAAGCGGAAGCTAAAGGAAAACTTTGATCACCATCACAGAGCACCTGATCTTGCACCACTCAGACCAGGTGACAAGGTGTGGTTGCCAGATAGGAAAGAGAAGGCAACGGTAAAGGAGTCTCATCATAAGAGGTCGTATGTAGTTCAAATGCCTAACAAGACTCTTGTGCATAACAGAGTATAGATGAAGTAACTGCCAGCTCCACAATCAGCTCCACAGCCAGTTCCACTGCAAGTTCAACAGACATCTCAACCAGTGGAATCTCCACCAGTACCACCAACACCTACTACTGCACCAAAGGCAGTACCTGTAAGTCCAGCCAGATCAGTGACTCCTAGCCAACCACAGTCACCTAAGATCACTGATACCAGGTTGCGTCAAGAGATCCATAAACCAGACAGGTTTAAAGACTAGATTAGGGGCATGAACACTGAAGGTTCATGAGTGGATGATGTGCTAGAAACCGCTCTCCACAAGTTTAGTTCTGTTTGTTATCATTGAAAATTATCTGTATTATCATAAAGTTCAAAGACTAAAGGTTCTAGTCTCTATATTTCATACTCAAGCATATTATCACACTATAGACTCTCATCATATCAAACTCAAAAGACTTACATGATATTATATCTAAGTCAAAAACTTATCATATCAAACTCAAAGACTCATAATATCAAATTTAAACACTCATATCATATATCAAGCTCAAAGAATTGCTTTATCAGACTAAGAGTATATACTACTTAAAAGACTTAGAAAGGGAGATGTAGAATGTCATAAAAGCTATTGTCAATCGTTCCTAATACTTTGCAGCTATCGTCATTAGGTCGCAATGATGTGCGCAACTAGCGCGGGATCCCCCTGTGGTGTGGGGACCTTCATGTGAGGGCATGGAGGAGCAGAATAACTTCATTGGGAGTCCACAAGGAGAAATCTCCTTCCATACTGACAGTGGGCATACCAGATTCGTAAAAAGCGACAAAGCTGGGGTTTCTTGTGGCTTGGGGTGAGCATGTGGGCAGCTGTTGTCCATATGCGCGGGCCCAGGTCCACATGCTTGTCTTTTGCCATGGGATTCCCCCTCAGTGAACCATGTCTGAGTGATCAAAGGCTGTGGTTTGTCTGGCCCTGCCTATGGGACCAGGCAAATAAAAGAACACTTGCTATCCTTCGAAAAGAGTATGGGAATGAAGCCCCGGTAGAGGTTTTCCCCCTCACCCCTCCTCATAGATTTGGTCATTCATCTCATAGATTCGGTCATTCATAGATTCGGTCACTGCTGTGTCGGGCAAGCAGCATATAAATACCTGTCCAAAAAGAAAAGAAAGGACTTAATATCCGAGAACCCTTGAATGTCTGAGTTCCTTGATGGCCCCTGGACGTAAAACTAAACAAACAAACTAGCGCAGGAACATCTTGCCAACTCCCAACTCTCTTGTGTACTTTCAAGCATATTATTCAGTAAATTTAAGTCTAAATACAACACTGGTAATCCATAATCCTTCAACCCGTACCAATGTCTTCGTTTCAATCAGACAATCATATGCTTTTTTGAAGCAAGTTCCCAGCCCTCTTGGTTCAAACTATGACCCAAAATATATACTAGATTCTGTCAAAATATGGGTTATTTGGTATCAATATTGACAGGAATATAATGACAGGAATTTTAAATGTGAACGATCTGTACATACAGGAAGTATGTTCCGGTTACGCCAGCACAGTCTCAGCGTTGGGCATACCATAGCACTCATCATTGAGGCTGTCAGTGACATTCGCTAGGTCGGCCTACAAAATTATCAAACAAGTTTTGAAAGGACCATCACTCAGGATTTACACGATGTGCACTTTCAGGCCTTGTGCTGTAATCCCAGCAAACAAGAAACGTTTTTTTAACGTTAACAAAACGTTTTTAAAAAGCTTTCCTGAATCTTTTTAATGTTAAAATAATGTTTATTTATATACCGGTACAGAGGAAAACGTTTTTTAAAGTTTTGCACCATTTCTGAAAGTTTTTGTGTGTTTTTTAACGTTAGAAAAACGTTGTTTTTTTTTGTTTCCATCCCTCTCTTCTTATAGGATTTGAAAAAAAAAATAATGATACTGTCCCTATGTCATAGAACAACTTTCACAGCAAAATAAATTCGAAAAATCAAGGGCAGTTGTTTATCTGAAGACAACATGTGAAAGCCATACAAACACAATATATTCAGCCTGAGATTGTACTGTACATTGTACCGTAAATTTTCTCTTATAAGCCACAGCTTATACCAGAATCCAAATCCAAATTAGGCTTATAGGATTGGCCCAATGTCTGGGTGCGGCTTATATGAGGGTTTTTTTACACTATGAAACAGTACTACCATAATCTCCCGCGGATAAGGCGCATCCTGAGATGTACACTCAATCTCAATCTTTTGTGATTTTTTTTTTCTATTAAGAGAATGCTAATTCTATCGATATAGCGAAGATCTATCAAGATTCAAGGTTCAAAAAGCCTTATTGGCTAATGTAAGGGAGTTGTAATTTTTTATCAACATGGGGGTACAAATTTCAGACCTGCTTGACGGGGGCGCATAAAAAGTTTACCCGTTTTTTTAGCCAAAAAAAGCCTGCGCAACTATTTTGAATGGTGTCGAGGGGCAGTGCCACCACCCCCATAACCAAAGTTCATAAATAAAGACCATTCTCTATGGATTAAACATTGAGTTTCCATGATACATGTATTATGCATCCCTAACGTCTCCCCACTATCGTATACGATAGTTAAGTCCCCTGACATCCTTCTTGGTAATTGACTATATAGTGCATCTTAAGTTCATGGCTCCTCAGGTAATGAGATAATTGTTAAAAAAAAAAAAAAAACACTATCACGGTAATATGTGTGTAGTTTGATATGGCCTGTGTGAAATAGAGATGTCGTGACTAAGGTCACATTCATCTGTATTCAAGGAAGTATTCAGCAACACACCTCAAAACCATTCACTCGCTATTTAGAAAGTTAATTAGAATTCACCTATTATTGATTTCAGGTGTGTTCATGATGGTGGCGGGTGGAATCGTGGCCGGGGTGTTTCTCATCTTTGTCGAGATCGCCTACAAACGTCATAGGGGCCTCAAGGAGAAAGAGTTGGAGTTGGCCAAGACGGCCGCTGACCGCTGGAGGGGCAATATTGAGGTAGGTTCAGGCTCTCAACATGGTAGTTAAATGAAAACAAAATAGATCGCACAGCACTCTGCCTCACTGATGTAATGGCAGTGAATCATCACTGGCATTCAGAACTTTGGGAAGGAAGTCGGAAATATCTCCAACAATGCCCAAACCAGTGTAAAATTACATGTGAATAGTTTGGATGGCTATGATGCCAGGATCTAAGATTGTCAGGAATAATTTGGTGGTAATCGATCAAAAGGATGTCAATTTGATCGCACATAGGTTTGGATTCAGAATAACGCACTGTATAGTTCTAGATTTCACTACAGGTCATGTATAGGCTCCGACACAGCGCGATCCTTGCTCACTTTTTATACATCTTTCTCGTCACTCTGTAGTTCACTATGCCCTGCACTGTAACAATTCTCTTCTGCCAACTAGCTTTTAAAAGAATTCATGTGTGATTCAAATTGCTGTCGAGTACTGTACAACTCAGTACCCCTCATTGTCAAATAATTCTCGTCTTTTGGTTAATGGTTTTATCATTTCTAGGAACATATTTAGTTCTTATGAGGCTCCAGTTGCGGAACCATGTGTTGTCAATCAGCGTACATTATCTAATACTTTCATTAGTAATAGAATGGCTTGCGTTGGTTTGGTTCAACCGTTTAAATGGGGCGTTGAATATGGTTGAAAGTAAACACTTGCATTTATGTATTATAAGTATATCATGGTTTTTGTCGAATCAGTTACAATATCCTACATTACATTCTCCTTTTTTTTCTTTTTTTTTTCTCTTTGATTTTAGACATTCAGAGAGAAGAGAATCTGGCTATTACTGTAGAACATGATAGCCTTTCTGTGCCTTATAGAATCTGACAAAAAAACGGGTGCGCCTTAGAGGGAGGGATGTTTTGTACATAATACTAGTAGATTGACAGGCTGTCAAGCGATTCCTATTTTTTTCCTATTTTTGGGCCAAAATTCCTATTTTTCCAATTTTTTTCTAATTTCTCCTATTTTTTACTAGGACTCCTCTTATGTTCCTATTTTTTTGGGTAAAACTGCTCTGAAACTCCTATTTTTTTAGATTAAAAATAAATAGACAGAAAAAAAAAACATGTGACTGCCTTGGTCAGATAAGCATGACAAATTCAGTGGTGGAGGGTATTTATCCCCAGAGAGCACCAGAATGCACCATTTGGCTTCTAGAATTTCAACATTTTTCTGGCGGATACCACCCAGACTCTCAGCCTACAACTTGGAACACTTCCCAACAAAGAATGGTTTACTTTTGCCTCAGGATGCAATCAAAATGCATTGTAACAAAAAATGAGTTTCACAATGTTCTTGGGGGAGGGGGGAGGGGGAGTACATGCAAATTGATATAGTGTGCCAGAATGCCTCAGAATGCACCATTTCGAGTCTTGGATTTCAAATTTTCTCAGGGGTCCAGCCCCCCAACCCCACAAACTTCGAAATGCTAGCACCTTAAGCTGAATGTTCAGTTTTATATTGTGTTCATAGATACACCAGTATAGAATATTTCTGGTAGAGCTCTTCAAGGGCTTTCTTGTTTGTGAAGGGATGACATATCCCCTATCCCTCAATAATCTTGAACATATGAACTGATTTCTTATCTTAAATTGTACATACTTTAGAATTGATATATAAGTTCAAATAGAATGCATTAGAATGCACCTTTTCAAGTCTACACCCTCAAAAATTTCTTGGGGGCATACTGTGCTGAAGCCACTTAGATATGAGACAGGAGATAGACTGTACTTAGGTATTAAACAAGGTATGGGGCACCTCAGGAACAGGGATCCTTGGCATTGGCATTGGCCTTGAAGGTCCTTGGCCTTGGCATTGAAGGGAAAGCACCTTGACCTGGGACTGGCATAACCAGGCCATCCCATTGGACGGGTGTGACTTCTGGCCACTGATGGCCTTGACCTTTGGGCTGAGCTGAGCTGGGTCATGCACTTGGACTGGAAGGGAAAACACCTTGACCTAGGGGTGGCACAACCAAGCCACCTGATTGGACAAGTGTGACCTCTAGCCACTGAGGACCTTGGCCTCTGGTCAACCCTCACCTTTAGTGACCTTCACCTTTGACGGGCCTTCCTTGACCTAGCTAGTAAGAAAACAAGGTCAGGGTCGGATCCTAGGATCATGGCTGTGAAATTAGTATAAAAGCTGGAGAGCTGGTCTGAGCCAGCAAGAGATACACGTGCTCTTCGCTGTGAGGACTACCTACTATACTTCTGGGAAGCACAGGATTGGACTGTGTAAGTGTATACTTTGGATTATTCTATCTGGCTGCAGCACACCTTGAGGGCTTAGCTCCAGCATCTTTCATGGAGTTTTCGTATTTTGTTAGTACTTCAAGGAGACCTTAACACTTTGTTGTAACCTTGGAGATCTTATATTCACATGTATATTGACAAATGGGATTGACACTTTATTATTGGACTTATAATCATTTGCTTCATCATTTGTAAAAGTGGACTTGGAGAATATCTACTGTAATAAAGCAATGAACTTTATGACGGCTTCGAGTGTTGTAAGGTCATTGGGAGATGAACTCCCCTCTGCCCTTCCTCTACCACTAGTTCTCTAGACAGACTCAAACACATCTCCCCAAGATTACATTGAGCTAGCTCCCTCAACCTACATTCGTTCAATACTTTGATCAGTGTGTTTTGCTTGCCATGCTTGAAGACATGTAGCACCTCAACACTTTCACAGGGTCTCTTCCTTCCCCCCCCCCCCCAAGAGAATCCTCAGGGAGCTGCCTCTTACCTTGCTGACCAAGAAGCACTTGCAACATAGTCGCACTTAGGTGATGGTATTAAGATAGAGAACAGGGCTGATTATTGGGGAGGTTAGAGGTCATGTTTTTGAGCCATACATATGTACATACATGTACATACATATTCCTATTTTTTCAGGTTTTCCCCTTATAAACTCCTATTTTTTTACTTTCAAAATTCCTATTTTCCTATTTTTTCATGACAAATCTTGCTTGACACCCTGGATTGACCAAAATATGATCTTAGGTGAGCCTTAATGGTCTGGCACGAACTCAGGGTACGCCTTATATGTGAGGCGGGCCTTATCTGCGAGTAGTACAGTAGTCTCTTTTTTTTTCACTTAATATGTTTCTTGCATTAATGACATGCCAATTTGGGCAACTTCTCAACCTCTGTTCTCAAAATGACAACGTTCTATTGTTGTGTTACTTTTTGGATCATATCCAGATACTTAACATAGAGGTATGTGTAAATGCACTCTGTGTATTCCAAGGTACCGCTGTAAAATGTAACTGTGTCTCCAACCACCTGCAAGTAACCTACAGTTGTCAACCTCCCCAACTGTTTCTAAATGGCAAGCCAAGCGTCTCTTTATAGAACATTCCCTCAGTCTTATACATGCAACAAATCGCGTCAAAGCAATTGAAAATATAAAACAATCACTTCGGCAGACCCACAGATGTATGAATGAAAATAAAGTTGTCCTTTCAAAAAGTCTAGTGTATTCCATTGAGAACATGCGTCTCTATAAATTTTGTTGATATTATTTTAGAGGGATTGAAATTATGCAATCAATAATAACCTTTGTAAATACAGTATTCGAATGGAGTGAACTGACATTTGGCTGTCGATGTATAAAACCTAAGCCTTTTATAGCTTCTAAGCTACCTGTGCCTGTATATGCATTCTTAAAACGCATGCACACCTTATCTTTATTTTTTTGCCAACCACTTCTAATAGTTTAGCGTCACTACCATATCCACTCCACTGCATGGCAACCCTACATCTCTGACCCGACCCTTAAATTAATGACAGAAAATAATATCCTTAAAAAAATATATATGGACTTGCTCTATCCTGCTCTTGTCTTTCATAAACAACTAGGACATTGGTTTGGAAGTTGTCCTGTGACAGAATCATAAATGCGAAGTGTTTTTTGTTTGTGTTAAGGTATTCACACACAGAAATTCCATCCAACATCCTATACTTCGGGATCGACTTACCATCCATTACTATTTTGGCTATCTTCATGTTCTTCTTTCCTATTGCTGGTGTTGGTGCAGTCAGTATTGTAAACAGCTACAATATATTCAATTTTAAGTCTACCTTTCTTAAATTTTGCGAAAGGAGTCCTTTTCATCCATACTGACATGACTCTTTAAAAGTTATTTCAAGTTACACCATTTCAATTTTTAAAATAAAGATCATTACAACTACCGGTATTTCTGTTTGGCAAATACTTAGAATAATCTACAACCTGTTTAACGCTTTACTCAATTTGACAGTGTGTGTTTGTCTTCATTGTCATTTTTTATATATGACGACGCAACATATGTAGCCAATCTGCAACTGCATCCAGATATACTTCTTGCTTTTGCAACACAAATATTTCCTCCTTGTAAGCGTACAATTCTCTTTATCGATACACTTGTCTTACCCATTTATGAAATATTGCTCTACATCATGATTTTACAAAACCTAGAGTCGAAGTTATCCAACAAAAGTATCCAGTGCTGCCCCCACCAAGACTCACACATCACGGTTTCTTTTCAGATGTCAGTGTCTTCGTTTTGTCACTCAAGATAAACTTATCATAATGTATATTTTCTTCTAGAGGGAATCAAGTAGCAGTGGGTGTCAGTGTGCGGCCTTAGGTAGTCGCCCTACGGCCGCGGTCGTGCTATAAAAAGCAAGATGACGTGAGTGCTAGTTTGAGCGCTCTGCTAGCTAATACCACGTCTTTATAATAGAAATATTCAATCCCACTGCTCATTGATCAATAACCTTGAATTGAATGCTGCACTGTGCGCCTATAGACCTTACCTTGACCTGTGCATGATAATTGCTGCCACCTAGCCCAAAGCCACAGGAATATTCCCAAACTACTCCAACTTCACCCCCTCAAAAAATGAAAAGCTATATGTAAACAGCTTTATTTTGTTCCCCAGGTGTATTCCACTTTAAATATGTTCTAATGTTTCATTCACCACTAGTTTCCAGCAGCTGTTAAATACAATGGATTGGATTCGGTATGTCGCCAGTAATGACACTGGAGTGCTTTTCATGAGTTTCATAATCAACACATGCATGGATGCATCCCAACAAATGCACAAATGTTTTGCCATGAAAGGATATGGCTATTAACAGCTATCAGTTTCTGCACTGCATAAATGGTGTAATATCTGTGGTTTTAAAACTTGGTAGAATCGGATACATCTGATATTTTTCTCAGAAGTTACCGTAATCTCCCGCGTATAAGGCGCAGCCCGCGTATAAGGCGCACCTAGAGTTTTGGAAAATTCTCAGAAAGATGAAAAATTCATAATTTTGGTTCTACTGAATGAATTTTCAAAATTCAACGACCTATGTGTAGCTTGGGCCACCCTGGACCCTCCTGATCCCCTTTATTTCCTATTATGACCAAGGGGGCATGTAAGTAAGATATCAAAAGAAAGGTCTTGGTGTCCCCCTTGTGGATCCAATGAAAACTAAAACCCCCGTATAAGACGCGCCTTATACGCGGGAGATTACGATAACATAGTATCTTCTGTGTTTGTTGTGACATTTTTTGTGAAATTTTTGTACATTGAGATAATTCATTATTTCTCTTGTAATTGAGTTGGCCTGTGTATGTTTTGTATTTTAAGGTACTAGTAGTTTAGTAACAGGGTAATTTTTATCTATTTACTTTTAAACAAGTTATTACCAAAGGATTAATAGGATTAGTGAGCTCAATCACCCATTTACTCCATATATTCATCTTTATGTTGTCAATTGTGGGGGCTGTTTTTCGCGTTGCAGAAACGGCGGATGCTGCGGGATAGTTGGCACTTCCTTCGGCGAGCACAGGGAGAGAGTATACCAGCAAGTAAGAGTGTCAACCAAAGACAGTGCAGTATTATAAGTAGCCGCGCTGCTTGGCATGGGCCATCACAGGCTTGGCGGATGTTGGTTTGCTTTGTGTTTGATAAGATCTGTTGATCAAGGCTCGACACTTCACTGCCAATTACTAGGAGATATTTCATGGCACAAACCTTTTTTTTTTCAATTCCCTTGTTGAACTTTTGAAAACATTTAGGAAATTTTCAAGTTTCATATCTAGCCTAAATCTGCTTTAAATGTCATCAAATCTTTTTTATAGCTAGTTTTTGTGATCACTTCCTTTCAAGTTACAGGCTTACTTTTTTGATAATTTGTGGAATATCTAGATATCCGAATGAGAAGTCATCTATCTCTTCCATATCAATCCGTTTTATCAAAGAATGCTTAACAGGACTGTAATATTTAAACAAAGTAATTGAATGGAGTGGCGAGCCCTGTGGCGTGTGCATCATTCAGGTCCCTCAGGATAATGGTCCCACCCAGGAGCAGTTTGGTATCTGTTTTCCAGTCAGCATAAATCATCTGAACCGCTTCTTAGTTTATCCTACTAATGTTTCCTACCACAGACCAAGGTTACGGGAAGACTAGAAAACTCACACTTGACCACTAGAAAACTCACATTTGACCCCTAGTTTAGTGCACTTTGACGAATGTGTTAACCTCAAACCTGTTTTACAGTTGGTTTTGTTGGGTTGTGCTGTGTACATCATAGTGTACATATTTTAGATTTACACATGGTACTTTAACACCACTTAAAATAGTCACCTGGTTTTCCTATGCATTACATTGGAGATTCATATCAACGATGGAGAATTTTCTACGCTGAATTTTGTGCCAATTTATAATACCATCCAGACCCATGGCTTCTACTGAGTATCCTTCTCTCGTCCGCAAAGCCATTTACCCCTTACAATTTAGTGTGTATATTTTAAACTTTCAGCCCAGCAACCTCAAGACACTTTAACCCAAACGTGTGTCTTCTCATCTACTTTGAATGCAGACATAATTAATTGAACGTTTTGTTTATGTTTATTTGGATTGAGATTTATGCAAATTTTTAATCGTCTTGAAAACACTCCTGCATTATGTAGTAGATCTCATAGTTTCTTTCAATAACTCCTGGGTTTGCTCTAAATAAATTTCTCTGGATGTGAACTAGTGATCCATTGAATCCAGAATATTTAGGGATATTTTCTGGGAGATGGGTTCAATGCATACCAAATGACGCCTGCAGGACAGACATGCCATTGCCATAGGAAACTTGTAGTGCACTAGTAAGCGAACACCCTCATTGCGCTGTTCTCCCTTGGCTAGTGTAACATGGCCCTACTCCCCTGCAGGATATAAACCCTTACCACCCTTACCTCAGTAGGTTTCTTTTTTTTCACCAACTGTAGTTCATGTACATGTAAACAGAGCATGGCCCTAGCTTATGTAATAGGCAACGCCTCCTCCAAACTACCTCTGTCAGGCGCTGACTGGCTACTAACCTACTAATGTGGTATTGCAAGTAACCATGTGGTACAATTATTTCCAGCGTGGTCATTTCCCCAGTTTCCTCATATCTCTACAGCAACTGTACCGGTTTTCCTTTTCCTGGTGTATAATATCAATCTGTGATTGATTGTTCCAATCCAAATGTATTATATTTTAAGAATTGACCGAGTCTGAAACGTTGTGTAGGGTGTTGAATATGGTGTGACCTTTATATAGTAGTATTGTGTGACGTTGACGTAGATAGCACACTGTCCTCCAGGTGCCCCCGACACTTTCTTGGCTCCTGTGTGCATCTACATACACGTATTGCCTGCTGTTGTATTTACATCTGTAGACACAGTTCAAATTAATTATTATGCTCTAAATATGATGTACACCTTGCAACATCACTAACACTTCTGTATGAAAAGTTGCATTATAAAAGATGCCGAATGAAGCATGTCCTCTAAAGTATGGCGTTAACGGTTTTAATCAAAGACTGCCTCTAGAATGGACTTGAACACAAACCCTCTAGAATGACCCCCTTCTAACATCTTTTGAAATTCTGCAATGTGTATACTCATCTAAATTATCTTTTATGATCTTGGTATATGCAAATTCACTTTGATAAATGATAGTACCTGGTGTAGGAGTCACGGCTTATGAGTGAGGTACGCCCTAGCTGAGGCTTAAAGGATCCGTCCCAAGATATAAGACACACCTTAACTTTGTGAATTTGCTAAAACAAAAATCGAAATTTCGAAGCCCCATGGTTATCTAGGAGCTCCCTGGACACTCCTATTCCACTGTAAGGGGAAGCCTTGAGAAAGGTGACCCCCCCGCCCTGCTGCATCTGGACTTGGTTTCACTTTTAAGCCATGCCTTATAAGTGGGGTAATTTCACATGAAAAAAGTATGGAGGTGCTTAAGATTACATTAAATAAGTATGAAGGTGCTTAAGATATGGTCCTATGTGTACATTGTTTGCGAGGTACTGCGGTAGAAAGAATAGTAGGAGAAAAGAAGCTTATCGTACTTAAGGCTCTAATTAGCTGCTAATATATTGGTTGCACAAGACCGTGTGTTGAACAAATTAATAAGGGTTTTAGGATGATTTTATAAATCTGCACGATTTATAAAACCACTACCTAGATGGAATATGAAATAAAAATCAATATGAAGAGGATTCATTGCATCCTAGCTGATATCAGTCAATTTACAACACCTGAAATAGTAAATACCTGTGATTAATAATGTGGCTTTCTCTTTAGATTATAATATTTCAGGGGTGTAAGTTTTCAGAATTTTGTCTGATTTCCGAATTTCTTATAGATTTACCCCAATTTCCTTTCTCAGATGAAAGTTTTGTAGCATTACACAATGAATTAACAATTTCTGTGTGTATCTTCACAATTTTTTGCATACGCCCTGACTTACTTTATAAAAGGTTGCGTTCTTAAAGTTAATTCTACCCATGCATTCGCTTGAAGAAATAATTGATTTCCAATAACCTAATAATTGTGGCCAAACAAGGTAAAAGGGACCTCCGTGTGGGATTTTTAGTACTATTTTTAGCCACCAGGGGGCTCCACAGGGCTAAACAGGTGGGAAATTGAAGAAAAATCATTCTAGGCCATTTCTTTATGCTGAATTAAATGAACCTGTTAAGAAAGTTCTATTTTCGTTGAAGACATTCCATTTTGGGAATGTAAAAAGAACGTTTTAGAGCCAAAATGGCTGCTTTTGTTTATTTGTGTTGCCATGGCAACATCAATTTCACTACAAATGGAAGAAATCAATAGTCCACTCTGAAGAACAGTCCACAGGGATGATTTTTGTCAAAACAGAAAATCCCATTTCTAGATGGAAGTTATGAGCAAAAGTGTAAAAAATAGATGGTTATCAGCTAATTAGCATAATTACGCTAATTATATGGAATATCTCCTTGATAACCAGGTATAGAGCTTATTGGCAACAGGGATAGAGTGATGGCTACCCAAATTAATGATGCCATTTCTCTACAACTCAAAGACGTATCGTCTAATGTGATACACCATTGGAAGCTTGTGATCTCATGTTTGAAATACATTTTCACTTTGAGGGACCCTTTTTCCTTGACTGTTCTCGCGAGCATGTACATTTATACAAAAATCATTTACACTTTTATGTGCCAAGTCTGTCTCTGTGTATCATACCTACCGATACAGAAAAGTGTGTTCGACATAACGTGATTTTTCACCTTCTCTGACATGGTGATAATGCTATGCTGCCAAGATTTTGATTTCAATGTGTTAAGTTTGCTTAGGTAGCAGGGGGATGGTACTCCAGGACATGTTCTGCCGTTTGTATAAAAGCTGAAGCAGTAACATGTTGTCAATACATAAACTGAATATAAGAAAAAACTTCCTGCTGCATATTTCAGAAGCGGCGCACGCTCCGGCGAACCCTCATGCAGCAGCAGCAGGAAAGACAGAAGACAAACGGCACCAGTAGCAGCCCAGCCCATCCGACACTTTCAGCCTTCAACAAGTCACCAGCAGGCGGCACCAGTGTCAGCGGAGGAAGTAGTGGGGGAGGCGCTAGTGGCTATCAGCGTGTCCCAGCATCTGCTCCCTTACATGAGGTAACCAGTGCAGGCCCTGTGTAGGACTTCCTATCGACAGACATATACAGGATTTATTACATTATTATACAGAGGTCTATTCTCTAAAATCAATGCACCTTTTTGTCTGTTGCTGTCTAGTTGTTGGCAATGGCGCATCAGAAGGGGATTTTACCCTGAGAAGCAACACCTATGAAGACTGATACTGAATATTAAAGAAATTATCTTAAATGTGAGACGTGGGATGGGTATATGTGGGCTAGACGTTATTCATAGTGATAGTGTGCATCATATATATAGGACTGATTATTGTCATTTAATTGCTTCCTGATCAGACCTTGCACTGTATTAAAACGTTTGAACCTGATATAAGGGGCTGTGTACAAATGACGTCATGCTTTTTGGACCACTTTTGACCCCCCCCCCCTCCCCCCTCGTCATGTTTTTTGCCAATTTTGCAATGCTGAAGGTATATGGAAAATTAATTCCGTCATGCCGGGCCTACCCCCCTCCTGCATGACGTCATGTGGACACAGCCCCCAAAGGAATGTTTGACCTGATAAAGGGACATTTGTCCGATGCTAGATTACAGAATGGGTAAAAGGGGTTTTGTATGAACTATTCCTGGGAAAGGATACATTGTATTTGTTTTCAAAGTTTCCTTCTAATACATAATAGATAACTGCTTAAAAGACTTACGACAATGTGTGTACAAATAATTGAAGATGTTAATCGATGTTTGTAGGCAGAATACTTACAGAGTCATGACAGATACAAAGTAATTCAAGCCACAGGTTGTGGTCATGGAACACATTTTAATAATGGTGTTGATCATAGTATAGACAAGCCATTCCCAACTATAATAGCCACTCCAACAAGGTTGCTGTGAAGAAGGTGCTGTGCGCTGTCCGCTCCTAGTTGTTAAGCAAAAGCTCTGCATTTGCTGTGAGTCCCAAACTTAAAGAGCTCATTTCTAGATGTATCTTAACACTTGCAAAAGACTGGGAGTAATGTTCACCGTTATGCTGGAAATAATGTTCCACTGTAATACCTAACACTCACCAAATAACACTCATCCAAAGTCAGAATCATCAGTACAGTAAGGATGTGTAGAGCATTGGCGTGTAATATCAGAAGGTGTTGTTTTTACAATTGATAGCATGTGTGAGTGTGGAAAGTTCCCAGTCACGTTATAAAGATCATGAGTCCCGTGTTGCAGACATCCATACTAAAGCTGACGATGAGTGTCCATCAGTGACAAAATATAGCCAGTATTATATTTTCATGTTCTATTTTGCCAGATCTTTTGTGCCTATGTGTATCTTGTACCTTGGTATTGTAATCTACTGAAAGGAAATAGAAGGTAAAAATACGCGGTGCGATGGAAGAGCCACCAAATACTTTGCATGCCCTCTGAGGAAAATGTATGATTACAAATGCAAAATGTTCACATATAGATTCGGAAGAGAAGAAAGAAAAAAATGAGAAAAGAGGATGTGGGGGAGGGGGACGGGCCCGTGCCATCTGGTCCCAAATAACCACATATTTCCTAAACGAAACAAGTAGGTTTTCTTGCTACACTGTGGGGGGCCATCTCCCAGGGGGAGGAGGCACTCCAGGTAGGAAAGCCTCAAAAACATAGTCCGGTCCCTGTCTGCAGCTCCAAAAGAGAGGACCGTTGTGCAGTTGTGCTGTATAGGTCTACTGAGAGTTCAAATATACCAGAGGCCAGGAGCAAAAGAGAAAACATGAAAAATGGCCTCTTTGGCCATAGAGTGTAAAAATGTCTAGACGTTCCCATGTCAAAAGTCATTTAAGAGGTTTTGATGTTCAAGTTAACCTCAAAAAGCACCAGAATGTAGCTCTTGTCTCACAATTTTCAAATTTTTATTCTAATCTAAAGTATACCCGAAAACCCCCACTCTTTTTTTTTTCCGTATACATGCACCTGAGATGTTCACTTTTTATTCCCTTTGTCCCACTGTTTTCCGTACAACTATATCAGTGTATAACTTTTGCAAGTTTCAGTCCTAGACACCCCCCCCACACACACACACACACACACACTTCTTGAATGTCTGAGTTCCTCGATGGCCCCCAGACGTAAAACTAAACAAACAAACGAAAAATTTCCGTACCCACCCTCCACAATGTGAAGGCCCAAATCTTAATCTTGCCCCACCCCCCACCTCAACACTCAAATGGTTCCGCCCGGGGTTCCGACGACCCTGTTCTGTGGCTGTGACGGGGGTTGTGTCAGGAATCTGGACCCATTCAAATGTGCAGATTGTGTGGGGGGGGGGGGGGGGGGGCTGTAAGATCACACATGGTAGGTAGCCACAAATAGTCACTACCCCGCCGCCCCTCCCTGGGGGGGAGGGGACAACTCATACCACAATTGTAAAATAAGCGCACACCGACAATGCCTAATCCTAAACCTAATTAGTGCAGTGTGTATGCTGGACGTATTTTTCGAACTGATCCTGAACTGCTGCATTATGGAAGGATGGGGGGGAATCTCAAAATATTGATAAATTAAAGGGGAACGAAGACTATAAGTAGGACGGAACATCCTGTGATCCCACAGGGGGTCTCATATAAGGTGGGGTAAAGAGCTCTGGTCAAATATGCCAAGTTCTCCTAAATATCTCTGTCTTTAGTGAATACTTTTTTCTGCAAAGTGCATACCATATGTGTGAGTACCTCAATGATAGGTATAGCTAAAATCTATACTGATGAATAAAACAATCAGAAATTGAATATTTTATTTTCTCCAACTGTCAGAATTTTGAAATCAGGCTGTTCCATCAATCGACACCCACCCACTTCTGTTGGGTTGTTGGTCAGTTTATGGAGCTGCTCCAGCCTCCACCCCCAAACCCTAATGACCCCACACAGACCAACGTTCAAACAGGACCACCTGTGGGGCAATAAAAATTAGCACCTCTGTGTGGAAGCGGTATACACATGCTGTAAGGGCACAGCAGGACTTCAGTTCATATGTGCACCAACGGAATCTATCCCTTTAAGGGCTCACATATGAGAGGGGCAAGGCTTTTCTAAACTTAGTATATAGAGATAAGGATCGGACATGATGACAAAGCTATGAATCAACTTTTTCTGAATAGCCATACAGCTGCTATATTGTTGTTCCCATATTCCTTGTACCTTAGTGTGTGTATGTGTGTATATATATATATATATATATATATATATATATATATATATATATATATACATATATATATTGTCCTGTATAGTATCATAGTGAGAGTTCCCACTGCGTTTTGAGGGATAGAGTTGTAGAGCCATTTGAAATTGCATCAGAGTAATTCATAGTAAAGCCCACTGTATTCTGAGAAATGCCTGCTCCAATACTATTGTCTTTCTGAAGATTGCGATTACATCATATTTGTTACAGTGTCATCCAAATGCCGCCATTTTTCTTTTCTGACATCCAGGTTATAGGGAGTGGTCATTATTTATCAACAGGGGGTGGTGGGTTTGAGGGGGGCGTAAATATTTCAGACCCCTCCTGAGGGGAGTGTAAAAATGTTTGACCCCTCTTGGGGGGGTAAACAAATTTACCCTTGTTTTAGCAAAAAATGTCACATGCTACTATAGATCAAAGAGAGGTGCAAAAATTCTCCGAAGGCGTTGGGGGCGTAAAAAATGTTGACTGCCATCAGAAATTTCCATGCGTGTGAGCGAAAAACCCACCACCCCCCACTTAATAGATAATGACCACTCACTTAGACCAATATATAACATGGTTATCACGTTTAGGCACTGATTCGAGTTCCTAAAATGGATAATATGAGTTCTGATATTTCGGGATAAGGAACCGAAAATTGACAGCGGACCGGACATACCTTGACAACAGTTGACACGAAAGTAAATCCTCCATTTTTGAAGCTTATGTACCAAATCTGACAAAATGCTTTGGACATAACATAGTTAAAACCATATTCTACCTTCCTGTCGACTAGATTCCTTGATATTATGGCTGTATTTGATATAAAAAAGATTAAACTTTCGAAGCAAGCGACTGGCCGTGCGTGTTCGCCATTGCGTTTGTCAACATGAGCTCTCGTGCCATCTGGTGTATAGCCTATCAACTAGCGACGGCCATTAATTTAATAGAAGAGGAACCATAGCGAACTCGTATAACGCAATGCTACTACTATCCCTTCTGTATGTTCCCACTGCGAGTAAGTTTAAGCCCGTGAAAGTGGCGCAGCCAGGTGTATAGTGATTGAACTCGTATCAACATGAAACCAACATGGTGGAGGACCGTCTTGTTGACTCGCAAAAGAAAACAATGGATTCTATCCATTTTAAGGGTAAATACTTAGAATTAATGGTGGAAACCATGTTATATATGCAATATGTAATGAATAGACTTGCACTCGTTGGCTTCAGGGGATGATAGAAGCATGAGCTGGAGGCAAGTCTATTCATTGTATATTACATTCATATAGGAAGCGGTAAACGATAAGTCTAACAGGCTACAGATAAGGCTCTATAGGTTATTTACTTTATATGACAATGTCTATGTGGCGAAAGTAAATTGTTGTGATAAATCAAACATACTACTAAACCTTTGTTAAGGGAGCAACGTTTGAGATCCTCATTGCTGCCATCTTGTAAATCTTGAAACGGGTATACTTTCTCTATTCCTATCAGCTTCAGTGTTGAAAGTCAAAGGGATTAAGATTTCAACAGTCAGATTAGAAAGGAAGTCATTCCAGGCATATTCTAGTCAACCTCATATTTTCTTACCAAACTTGCATAAGGCCACACCAAAGAATTTTTTGGCATCCAATGGATTCCTTGCTGGAAGAGTGAGGCATGCGAAAAAAAATTATGTAAAAAAAAAATTGCCAAACATCACAAAGAGAAAACTTGTAGAAAGTGAAGCGAGCGCAATCCGTAGACAAGATTTTTTTCAAAGAAAAAAAAATTGTATTTCCGAAAATATGGAGAGGGAAATCCGTAGACCAACTTATTTTTTTTTTGGTGTGGCCTAAGTATTGATATTAGAACAAGTAAGTCAAATAAGTATACACCTCTGATGTGTATGGCGATTTCGTGGAAATAGATTAAAGGTGTGCTATTGTTACTTTTTGGCTGCCCAGTGTTTTATTGTGTCCCTGTTTTTATACCTATGATATTATGAAAGGTCAATCTTAACCCTCATCATTATATTGGTTCTTCCACTCATGTAAAATAAATTTGTGAAAAATATGTAATTGATATTATTGTCTTCTTTTTTGCATGGCCTGTAGATCTACAAATATAAACTGTCTGACAAAAAAATATGGGGCCTCTAACCCAGACATGTCACGTTTCCAGGTTATCCAGTGTAGAGGCCATAGGCTAGACGATGACAGGCTCTTGCTACC
Organism: Acholoe squamosa; assembly: GCA_949317995.1. Classification (NCBI taxonomy): domain Eukaryota; kingdom Metazoa; phylum Annelida; class Polychaeta; order Phyllodocida; family Polynoidae; genus Acholoe; species Acholoe squamosa. Next base: position 48,641,209 of record OX439037.1, read on the forward strand.
GCTAACAGTTGACAGCAAAGTTGGTTAGCCTCATAGACAACAAATAACTCTTGCAAAAATACACTTTGCCTTCACCCTCCTTCTTTAAACTCCTCATATGCCCAATATAACACCTGATTTTTTTCTTACAGTACATAATCTTTACTTTTATGGTCTTGATTATACATATTTTAGTAAAATGTGGATATTTGGAGGCCATGATCTTAAACTTGGCACAGAGCCAGGCACAGGCTATTGCTGCAGCCAGCAGACATAAAAAGAGGATTGTAAGTCAATAAAAAGTTTACATCTTTCCATCCAAGCTCGGGCTTCCCTAGCCCACTTAAAAGGGTCTATATCTCATCTTTCCTATCCCCTCGGATGTGTGTGGTGCTCATATCCGTGGGCACTGATGCATTCCTATGTGAAATTGTGTAATGTAGTTCTTGCCCTGAATATGACCTTAGCTGTCGAAATGGCATTAAACATCTATTACTCACCATCCAAACTCATGTGGCAAGTAAAATGTACAGTGAATACAAGATAATATGTTGTGGTTCATGTTTAAACGTGGATACTCCTATAAATAGTAGTATGTGAATTCATGATGGAATAGTTTTGAGATATTAGACTTCGCCAAACAAGTGAGATAGATCTAGCACTGAGGAACAGTTTTGCACTTTCGGAGAACAGCTGGGAACCAACTGATCTGGTCAATTCAAGGGTGCCGAATTCAGAAATCATAAGGAAATTGTTGAGTTTCTTTGATGTCAAAGATACATTAAATGCAATAACACAACTGAAACGTGAAAAATTTGGCAGGAAGATTATTTTTTCCATTGTTAAATTCATGTATTCTGGATGATACGTGTCTTCAACATTAAGAAAATTTGGTATATAGTCACTATGAGCCTCTTCGTTGACTATAAAATAATGATTTTCAGCAGCTATGTAGTACCACTGAATTTTATACAGGGCAAAGGACTTTTTTTCTACATTATTGTTATGATGATTAGGGGAGATTCACCAGTTACGGACATTCGTTTCCAGTGCTTACTTGATTAATTTCCTTTTTGGGATAGATTTGGTTGTATTTCATTTGTTGCATATGTAATTATACATGTAGATAGGTGAATATCCATGTGTGATTAGGCCTTATCGTTTAAACATTTTGAATGCAGCATTAATATGAAATTTGTGATCGAAAGGAGGGGACTTAAAAGATGAAATTTCACCTGGAGTCGGACAGAACACTATTAAACAGTCTCTACCAGAGTCAGACACCTTCATGTTGGATGTATTTCTGATAAATTGTGACATTAATCTACAGTTGCTTGGAATATGAGCCTTCCTAATGACCTTATGGTTGATAATTAGCAAGCTGTGTAAGGCTTTTGCATGTATTATGTCTAGATAATCCCAGATTGGGTCATGTTGATTCCTATCGTGCAGTGGAAGGCTGAGAAGTAGTGTATCAAACAGCCTGGTACATTACACACAAAAGATTTACCAACATTATATGGGTAACCCGAGGGTTATATCTAAAACCTATCAATTCATAATGGTTATTGGTATATGATTTTTGATGACATGCCAATTGTGATGTACACATAGCAGGTATCAGCAATTTCCTTGTATTCTTTATGGTGACCTGCCAAACAGGCTAGACTTTGTCTATATAAACTTATTTCATACAATGATCCAACGGGGCCCTTTACCATATTTGATGTTGATAAATATCTAAATTCCATTAACCCACTTGGTAATCTACAGAGATGACTGTCCGAGTTGAGGTGAAATAAGTGTCCAACCCTGGGTGAAATTGCATGGTTACATTTGATAAGTCATAAAAAGTAATGGTTATAACTTATCTCTTTCTTTCCACAACATCTAACAATGTATAATTCTGAAGTAATCTCTGCCAATATTCAGTGTGTGGGAGAATACATCCACAGAGAAAGAAAAAAAGAAAACTATTTTTGTCTTTGCTCTCTTGATTCCTGTCCGAAAATATCAAGATATATACTACCTTAAGCACACATTTTAACATGGCTAGACCTATACTTCAAGCGCATCATTTTCATAAATATCAAGTAGAACACCTCTCCTTTTACATTCCCTTGATATTTCACCTTAATATCATACATTTTATGGTGAATTTCAAGGTCAAAGGTGGCTGAATCAAGGTATGTGTCCGTCTCAGGGTGACATCAAGATTGGCCATAATTCTCTCTGAGCTGAAGAATTCAGCTATACTGATGGACCTAATTCGAAATGGCGGACATAATAAAACTCATTTACTAATTTGTTACATGAAGTACCATAATACCAGTCTCTATTAAAACAAGCACCAAAACCTAACATTGAAGCATCCGCATACATCATAATACAATTCGCAAAATCCAGATTTATAATAGAAGCACTGCCATTAAACATGATTGCAAATGATTTCCACCACCATAGATCCTGTTTGAAAATCTCTGTCAAAACAATAATATCAGACTGTTTGTGATAGCTCTTCATGACAACGTTCAACCGCCTCTAATAATCATACTACAATGTGAGAGAACACCCACCAAACTTTGTAATTGCTTTTTTGTACATTTCTCTAAGTTCAGAAACATATTAACATTATCTAATAATTTTGCCATTTTATCATCTGGTAAAGAACACTTCATTGCTACCGAATTTAACTCAATTCCTAAATACCTTAATCTCATATGAGGAGTCACAAGTTTCTTATAATTGATATAGAATCAAAAACTTCTCACTAAAGTCATTAGAAAATTTAGGGCTAACCAACATTTCTCTTCTGTTTCCTCCATGATCAAAAAATCATCCAAACAGCTGAAACAGCAACTATAACCCATCATTATCATGCAGTGTACAATAAATTCAGTGTACTGTGTAAATGAATATGGCACCGACAACAGCCCAAAGGCTAAACTATTATTGACAAGAAATTCCATTCTTTCTCCAATTTGCCATCTAAAGCCTTGCAATTGTCTATGTTCACTACATACTGGGATCGAACTGTATGCACATTGTATGTCTAAAACCCACATATAATAATTAGGAGTCAAGAATTTGGCTATATTCTTTACAGCAACATAGTTGAATTTCTCCACTACTTCATTCATATAATTATTTATACACGTACCCTTAGGTCTACTCACATCCGTTATACAATGAACTGTTTTACCGTTATCTTTTGGCATGGCACCAAGTGAATGAATACATGCAGGTTTCGACTTAATGATGCTAACAATACCTTCATCTAAATCTGCTTTAACAGTATTATCTATACATCCTCTAGCTTTAATTTCATACACCGATTCATAATTCTTGCGGTCATGAGAGACATCGAGATCCGCATTTACAATATCACATCCAAAAAGACTACTACGAAATATAAATCCCATTTTTTTAATACCAATTGCCATACTCAACCACTTTATGCAACAAGGTTTCAGCAAAACTTTTACATTATTGATATAATGCTCGCACTTTCCGAAACACAAAACGAATTCTCCCCAAGTCGACAAAAAACATTCAACCTCCTTCATAATTGACAAACTGGTATTACTAATCAATAGACTGTCACTGGACTAATACTTCCACATGACGATTTACTCGATTGGCGTACATCGTGTGTTCTACAGGTCTATCTATGACATCCATTGTTTCTTCCTTATTACAGAATAAATCACTTTCTGGCTCATCCACCAAACAAAAACTCTTGTCATAATTCAGGTCCCAGTGAACATTACATTGAAATGCTGTAACATCCGTCAACAACCACTGGGACTCTGGTGATTGCTTGGATCTAATACAATACATTACATGTTCAAACAATTACATTTCATCCTTCCAATCATACTCATTTATCAACTCATTCATACAACACACAAATTGATTAGCCAAACCTCTGCTTGCAATCAAATGCAAACACAAGCTCAAGCTCACCAACCATAACACACACACATACATACAAATCATCATTAATCCACTAGAATGCACAGGTACCAGCACATCCCCTTATCTCCCTGATGTATTCACACTCCCCCCCCCCTTTTTCCTTCCTGTACAAAAAGTACAAAAGGTACACAAAGATATCGGGCATCAAGGAATGGAAAGGACCTTGTGCAGGTTACAGGAATCTTACAAGTTTGAAAAAATGAGGTTCACTGTATACTAACAAGTACGAGACTGAGGTGTGTGTGCTACATAGACATAAAAAGGTCTTTCCTTCTGCCACAGCAATGCCAGTGCCATCAGTACCTGGGGAACTTGTGGGTATAGAGCCTGACACTGTATGTTGTCTTTGGTTCCTTGTTACAGGACGATGGAGTGCTCATCATGGAACAGGGAGATACCAGGGTGGTCTCTGGTGTTTGGTACTATACTTATTTACGCATAACACCCATTTGGGAAACATCGGCTGGTCAGTTGACATTTAAGGTGATTATTCCAGCAGTTTCAAGGGAAAAGTATCTTTGCTACAGATTAGAATATGTTCCTATGTTGTATAACGAATTCTATATCAGGAAATTGAGTGGGAACAGTAGAGTTGCACTGTCTACAGAATCAGGCGTATCTCTCACTCCTGATGATGGGATCTGTGCTGGTAATTTGCTACCCAGCTGTTCAGTACACAATGAGAAAATGTGAGTCTAATCTAATATTGGGAAAGAAACCGGTAGGATGTAATGTAACCCTGGCCAAGAAAACAAGTGAAAAGTCACTGGTTTATAGATCGGCAGAGGACCTCACTAGAATTACTATTGTTGCCTACAAACCAACTAAAGTTGTACAAAGATGTCCTGGAAAGAACCCTAAAGTAATAACCATTTCAGGCTTAATGACACTACTTTTGGAAAATGAATGTAAATTAGATTCGGAAGACTGGAAAATTGGTGGAATTGATATGGGACATGAAGAATTAGTTATTTCTGCCTACACTCACATGCAGCTCTCAGGGCTAAATATAAGTTGGCCAGAACAAGTACATCCTGCCATGGTAAAAGAACTAGAGCCACACAATGAGCTCACAATATTGGTCCTCTGGTGAAGTAGAAAAAGGAAACCAAGGCATGGATGGGTGGAAAATATCTAACTCTTTCTTTGTTGTATTTGGGCTTATTCTGGTAGTAGTGGTCATAGTTTATGCTAAATGGTATGTACAGAAGTATTTGGTGAAGAAAGCAACCCCTAAGGTAACTGAGGACAAAGAAAGCACAGAAAGTAAGAGTTTGATGCTGGAAGGTACAAAGTATATTGTACCCACAACAGAAGTGCCTGAAAATAACGGTTCTTCAGCAGGGGCCACTAAGCTGAATGCGTTATATCCTAATGCTTATCAGGAGATGGCTGATTCAGTGAAACTAAGCATACATGAGTAAGGCCGATGGGTTAGATAAAGTTTCAAACGAGTTGAAAGCTTAGGGGAGGTATGTAATGAATATAAGAGCCAAGAAAAACGTCACAAAGGAGAGGAACGGCCGTCTGGGCAATTATAATGTCATTTGTGTGTACATACTGTTGTAATGAATATGAGAGCCAAGAAAAACGTCACAATGGAGAGGAACGGCCGTCTTGGCAATTATAATGTCTTTTGTGTATATATACTATGAACAATATTGTAGGAGGTTATTATGATATAAAGGAAAGGCTAAAACGACACAAAGGAGAGAAACGGCCGTCTAGGCAATTATAATGTCTTTTGTGTGTATATACTGTGAACAATAGGGATAGGGGTTGGTTATGATTGTCTTCTCTACTTCTGAATTCATTGTCCTGTCTGTATTCATTGTATTGTCTATTTTGTGGAGGTATTATAGTAAGGATTAGAGATGGACATCACAAAGGGCTTTGTTGTTATTGCATTCCGTTTTTGAGTGTGTATTTAGTTTTGCATTGTTCTGCCCACCTCCTTATTCTTATTTTGGAAATAAAGATGATTCAGTTTGTACCAGACAGTGTAGTGTGCACTTGGTTCTTCCCCCACTTACACCAGCACCCACCTTTTTCACACAGCAAGTGTCTCTCACTCCTCTCTCACTCCTAAACGCTTTGATTCACTCCAGAACGCCTCATAAAAAGATCTTACATTTCATCCAAGCTGGCCCTGTCATCGTCTCATATGAATATATGAATTTAACTATGGAAAAAATAAGCTTCCTGCCAAATTTTTTCACCCAAATTGGTTGGTTTCTCGCATTTTACTCATCTTCAATGTAAAAAAGAAGCAGAAATGAGAAGAAACCCAGCAATTCCACTATGATTTCAGGGTTTAGCACCTTGGAATTGACCATGATTAGTTGGTTTTATCCCAGCTGTGCTTTGCCCGTTCCTCAGTGTAGTTTTTCAGCAATGTCTTGTGACGGTTTGTTGGGTACATTCAGGCACATTTCAGAGGCCCATGTCCCATGTATGGCTATATGATCACGTGGGGCCCCAGCATGTGAGGCTGCTAGTAACCCCCCCCCCCAAAAAAAAAAAAAAAGCATGGATGGGTGGAGGGAGTGCATGGAGTGTTCCGAGTGGTAAGGGCGGCTAAGAAGTCTTGCCCCTGTTCTGAGGGCCTTCAATATGGGATAAGATGTGTATGGGGTGCCATCAGGGCACATGCATGCAGAGTCTGTGGGATAACCCGGATGGCGGATACATATGTCCCAGGCCTGCATTAGGTATGCAGGTGAGCCTTTTATGTACAGTAGTGCAAGCGGTAAAGTTGGGCCAACTCCTGTTCTAGTCTTCAATGTTCTGAGGACCATAGTGAGTCCTGCTGGGTGTCTTATTACATCTCCCCTCAGTGGAGTGTGAGGACCACCCCAGAGAGAGGAGGATGGGGGATATGATGTTGGATGCATGGAAGAAAATAATCAATTGTTAGTGCTGCTAAGATATGTGGACCAAGAGAATTGGACTATGCATGAGCATACCCCTACAAACTCCAGAGAGGTAGGTGGAGGTGCTGGTTTTGGTACGTGGGGATTGAGTCTGCTGTGACCTGGTTAGCCTTGGCTTCTGGTGAATAAAGGTTTGAAGAATCACCCCTCTAGGTGATGGCCCTGTGACCTCATGATGTAAGTGAGTACTATGCTAGTGCGCTGACATGCTGCTCAGTCTGGCACCAAAAGGGGGCACAAGTAAAGATAATACTGACCCTTAAAAGAGAAACCTAGTAATTGTATATCAGAGGGACATATCCTCAGTTGTCTATAGGCTCTCTGAAGGTCAGATTTCCAGAGCCAGCATCCTTGTCCCCATATACACACTTGCTTAATTAAGTCTGAGATTGAGAGTAGTGTGTATGATCTCTCAAAACTGTCCATGCAGTTTTTAATTATACGAAAGTTGACTCCAGCTGCCTCAGGGAAAGACAAGTCTAAGACCACCCAGTGGGCACTGGTGTCTTTCTTGGGAGTTGTGAGGAGAGGTGATGTCTGAGACCATGGGTGGAAGGGGGGCATCAAAAGGACCTTTTTTTTATTGTAAACATCATTATCGTTTCATAGGAAATGATTTTCCGCTGCAATATTTTCCGCTACGTACAGAGTGTTATAATGTAAAAGATTCAGTATAAACCAGTGTATTTTAAGTACAGAGAACTAATCTTCTTGTTTTTTTGTTTTAAAGGGGCCCTGGCATGCTAATGCATGCCAGCATTAAAAAGTCACGTGACCACCCCTTGACCAATCAGGGCACCATGATTTTTTCGCTGGTTCCCGCGATTTTATGATCACTCTTTGAATCGGTACCCATGTTGTTAGTTTGCGGTGCTAGCCCCCCTTTAACAGAATAATATAACGGCGGTCAATCTGTGAAGATACCAGTACTTTAGCATACATGCAAGTTGATACATGTACAAATTTTTATGTCAATTATTCTTGTCAATGAAATTGGTTTTATAGGATAATCACTATTCAAAAGATTTTTTCTCACATCTGCAGAGAGCCTTTTGCTGCTAACAAAATAATCGCAGTCTAGTAACAAGTGAATAAAAACTCAACTAAAGGGCGAACATGTACAGATGAGCCGAATAAAATTATAGTATAAACCTATCCCATCTTCAAAAATATAGCTATGTATCCATTAGGGTACAGTGTCATTATAACTCTAAAATCAGACCTCAGCGGAGTGTCAATGCCTTCTTCTCCTCTGCTCATTCTGTTCAAGTTTTCTTTTACCTCTCATGTCTGAGCCAAACCACTTTTTTGATTTCCGTTTGAAAGACTACTTATTTTCTGCCTCCTGATGGCTGAGATTTAACCTGTTCCACATAACCCTACCTCTATACAAAGTGTGGTGGTCCCGCGTCGTCTTCGAGGTACCTTCGTGGTCCTCGTGGGCGACGTCGAGAGCACCTCTATTACCCGACGCCTGGGGGCGCTGGAGTCCGGCGCCACGTCACCACTTGGTCACGTGGCCCTCGACTCCAGTGTATATAAGGCCGTTGTACGGCCTTCCTCGGGGTCAGTCCAGCCCCGACTGACCATCCTGAGCGATGGTTGGCGGCTGCCCAGCTACCATATTCTAGTACTCCTCTGTGCTGCTGCACAGAGGAGGTGTATGTGGAATATCAACTGTAGACACTAGAAGGCCTAGTGTCGAACCTGATTTAGAGTTCAAACTCTGCCACCTGTAACTGTGATCGAGAATGGCTGATGCCTATGTGTTATTAGACAATAAAGTTTTAACTGGAACCTGAATAGTTGTTCTTCGTTGTTTATCGAAAGATTCGATTGAACATCGAAGGGTAGAACACTACACTGGTGCCATGACCAGTTGTTAACTTTAGTCCGCATAGGTACTGTGAGCTTAAGTTCGACATGCAGGGTCACTTGGATGAAGGTGATGACCCCAATCACCAACATCAAGTGACTACAGGCCCGTTAGTGGATAGAAATGATCCACTAATCGGTGGTGGTTTGAACCACACTCTGATATTAGGTCCATCGTCTGACCCGTTGGGCCTGTATCAAAGGAGCCGACTACTCAATTGGCGAGTATCGACTCAACTCTCTCCGGCGGCTGAGAACTTCTTGAGGACACAGAGTTTGTCCTATGTAGAAAAATCAGCCTCGCCTGTGGGAACTCCAATGGGCCTTGGCAGTTGGTCCTTCGAGGGTCCCTCGCCCGTGTCGATACAAGGAAGTATTGACAGTGGCAGGGGACTCAACGAGGAGTTGCTGCAAGAGCAGCAACGCCAACTGCGCCAGGGTCGCCAGCAGTTGGATGCTCTCGCGAGTAACACCACGAAAGCTCAGGAGAAGAGTACAGAAATAGAGCTGAAATTGGAACAGCTTAGGCAGCAAGCGCTAGAGGCTTCGAACAAGACTCAGATCGCGAATAGAGAACTTACTGATCTTCAGGAGAAGGTCAAGCAGCTCTCTAGCGAAAAGGAGTCCTTGCTTGCAACGAAGTCGGAGATCGAGCGTAGTCGGTTGACAGCAATGGATTGTCAATCCCTAAAAGCGAAGATCGATTGCCTTGCTACTAGCCGCCGAGAATGTGTCGAGAGAGCTCGAAACGATTTTCGGGATGCCCAACACGAGCAGACATCCCTTAAACATAAGTTGAAACTAAAAGAAGTAGAAAAGACTATGTTGGAGGAGCAACTGCAAGAGTTGCGGCATGAGTTGAACCAACAATCAGCCGAGCATACTGAAGAAGTAGCTGAGCACCTAACGGCTTATGAAAAGCAGGTGAAACAGCTACGTCAGGAACGGGAGTCGTTACTCTGTCAGATGCAAGCTGACGAGGATGCTCGAGCCAGGGACGAGGCAGAAATGCGTCGTCGCTGTGAGGAACGAATCGAACACGCAAACAAAATGGCGGAATATCAGGTTCTAATGGAACAAAAAGCGAGGCACGAGGCCGAGCTTAATTCCTTGAAGTCTGAATCCCTAGTAGCCCAATCACTGAAAGATCAGAAGGATTCGGATACTCTGGGAGCCATGCGTGGAGAAATCGATGAGCTCCGACGAGAGATATTGTCTCGCAGGAAGGCTGATGAAGCCAGGGTGAATAAAGAAGTTCGTAATGAACTCGCACTCGAGGAACGTCTGAAGGAGCAGACGGAATCGAAATTGCGTACCGCTAGACTTCGAGATAAGCAACAAAGTAGTGAATGCAGCACTACTAGAGTTGCTACTCAAGAGGATCTAGTCGAAAACCCTGACTACAGAGAGTGGCTTGATCGTGCCATGAAGGAGGTCAAGCAGCTCTTTGCCATCAGCGAGCAACGAGATCTCTCGAAGCCCGAACATGCCCGCCTGGAATTCCTAGTGTCGGAATTAAGACAGGCGGAACGTTCAAAACAGCAGGCTGAGATAGATAGAATGGTGGGGGCAATCGACGACATCTCGAAAGTTGATTCGAGGTTACGTCGGGCCCAACCTATTCCTTCGATGCCAGGCACCGATGGTCTAAGTGGAGTGATTGGACAGTTCTCGACCCCTACCACGACCCAACAACATGTTGATCCACCCAAATATAGGGATATCAGATTCGAGGCTTCGCGCCTGAGTGACGCCGATTCTGGTAATCCCTGGGGGATGAATCATAGTCGTGCAGACACGACTATGAGAAACATGGGGATGGACCATCAAATACCTAGAAGAGGTACAACATTCGCTCTTGATCAGGTCAGGAGATCAAGCAGAATGTTTGAAAATACCTCTATCGGGCATGAACCAGCCCGAACTAGGTCAGTCGAGTGCCCTCCATTTACATGGAAGGACGATTGGCTCCGTTGGTACCACGGATTCAATCACGTCCGTCGAGTAAATGTATGGACCTCGAGTATGGCATTAGCTCAACTCCTCATGCTACTCCAGAATGGCCCTGCAGCTGATACTCTGTGGCTATGGGAGGAGCATGGAGATGGGACTTTGGATGGACTGGTCGACATGGTAACGGAAGCCATGACTTCTAGCCTTCAAGATCCTATTGTCACAATGGAGAAGAGACGCCAAGGCAAGAACGAAAGCATTAGAGCCTATGGCTTTGCTTTGAGACGTCTTGCCGGCGATGCCTATCCAGGTGTGGACTTCTCGGTTGAATGGCTCATAACCAAAGTCAACCAGTTGTTCATAGGAGGATTGTATGACGTTGATTTACAACAAGACGTTCTTCGGGAGTGGCGCACTTACATGTCCCTCAAGGATCTCATGGACTTGGCAGACGAGTTGTCGCGGAAACGACAGCTCCTGCCGAAGTTGGTGAATCCTACCTCGACAAATGCATTGTCGGCGTTGGCCGACGCCGCTTTGGTCGAGGAGGGACAGGGGGAAGTGTCCTCATACTCGAAGCCCAGAGCGGGGAGTAAGACTAAGAAAAGTCAGAAATCCGCTGGTAAATCGAAAACACCAAACAAGGCCTCCAAACCCAAGGTACAGGAACAGACCTTCTCGCTGAGTCAATTGAAGAATTTACTCAGGGTTATCGAGGGAGGGGATGTCCCTGGTACTAGCTCGGAGAAGCCGAGTACCCCTCCGTCCGACGCCAAGTGTTGGAACTGCAAGAAGCAGGGGCATTTCGCACGCACTTGCCCTGAGCCGATTAAAGGTCTACCACCTGACGCGACGGAAAACTGAGGCGGGCGGCTCGACGTGGCAATCGAGCTGCCCGACCATCGAAAAGCCAAGGTATCAGCACCTCTGGCACTCCTGATCAGACGACAGTAGATTCGAGGGAACTAGGTAAGGTCCCGGCAGGGCCGTCCCAGCCCTTTACCACAGCGGCACCGGTTGATCACCGGTCGGGTTCCGAAGATGTCGGTGTAGAAAAAGCATCATTGGCCAAGGAACAGGGCGCTGGCAGCCCGAACTCCGAGGTCGAGGGTTCGACTGGATCGAAAGTGAAAGTCAACGCCGGGAGAGAAGCCCTGATGCGGCAGCTGGCCAGAGTCTGCGCAACAGAGCTTCCCTCAAATGATCCCTGTCTCTCTTTTCTGAAGAAGAGAGGGATCGATCTGAGTACTGACGTAGGGTTGAGAATGCTAGCAGGAACCGCCCCCTTGTCGGGGAAACGATGGTACCTGTCTGCAGAGATTCGAGGGCGTTCTCTAGACTTCCTGATAGATACTGGTGCCAGCCACACCATTGTCTCTCGGGAACTCGCGAAAACGTTAGTAGTGCCGTCAGATAATCTCTACGAGGGAATAACGGCGTGCACTGCGTCTGGAGCGGACCTATGGTCGATTGGTTCTACCTCTTAAGGTCGCATCGACCCACTATGTGTTTAGCCCAATAGTGGCTGATGTGGCTGACGATGGCATTCTGGGGCTCGACTTCGCGGCATTATACGTTATGATCCTGAACCCAAGGACGGGTCAATTGGTCATGACCGAGCTGGTAGAAGAGCACCATCAGTGTAAACTGAAGAGAGTGTCATCGATAGCCTCAGTAGCACAGACCACTAGGATACCTGCCAGACATCGGTGCGATGTCTTGGTAAAATCCAACGGTCTGGAAAGAGACCGACAGGGCATAGTCGAACCCGACCTGAAAACTCTGAGAAGTTTTGGGTTGGTTGGTGAGGCTGCCCTTGTCAGCAATGTCCGTCGGACAGTGTTTCCCGTCTGTAATCCACTGAATCGAGACATTGTCCTGGAGAAAGGCCAGGTGGTCGGTACTGTACAGTACGCTGACAGAAACGGTGAACTCTCTTCACCGGAGGTAGGATCTGTGATCACGCGTCTCGAGCAAGAAGCTGCAGACATCGAGACGGCGGAAATCGCGAGCACCCGCACGGGGGAGCTCCCTACCTGGCTGTTAGACATGTATGGCGACACCCACCTGACCCAGCCAGAAGAAAGACTGAAACTGTCCGCCTTACTACGTAAGCATGTGGATGTCTTTAAATCCCCAGATGAACCGTTAGGGCGCACCGATCGATGTCTGCATAACATCGACACGGGTGACGCACAACCTATCCGAGTCCCTTATAGAAGGATTCCGCTCAGCAAGAAAGCTGTGGCGGATGAACAACTTAAGGAGATGTTGGATACGGGGGTGGTTAGGCCAAGTACTAGTCCCTGGTCCAGTCCCGTCCAGATGGTGACGAAGAAGGATGGGACCATGAGATTCTGCGTCGATTATCGATGTCTGAATGGGGTGACTAAGAAAAATGCTTACCCCCTCCCGCGCATCGACGAATCCTTGGATGCCCTAGGAGGAAACAAGTGGTTTAGTTGTCTCGATCTCCAATCTGGATATTGGCAGATCGGGATGAATCCCGACGACGTCGAGAAAACCGCTTTTTCCTTCCAGAGGGGGCTCTACGAGTTCGATCAAATGGCGTTTGGTTTGTGTAACGCCCCCGCCACATTCGAGCGAATGATGGAGGAGATGTTGAGAGGTTTGCTAGGTAAAAGTTGCCTGGTTTACCTCGATGATATCATCGTCTTCGGCAAAACGACGGATGAAGCAATGGCGAATCTGGCAGAAGTCTTCAACAGGATTCGGGCATGGGGACTGAAGTTGAAACCTAAAGAGTGTCAACTTTTTAGGACTTCAGTCGAGTACCTCGGCCGAATCGTGTCTGAACAGGGTATAGAAGCCAACCCGGGGAAAATTAGCGATGTAATGACTTGGGCTAGGCCCACTACAGTGAAGGAAATTCGATCCTTCATTGGTTTTTGTTCCTACTACCGAGAGTTCATCCCGGGGTTCGCGGAACTCGTAAGCCCTTTACAGGACTTAGTGATCCAAAAACCTAAAGGTAGTAGAGGTCGTTCGCGTGGACAGAAAGAGCCGAACATGCCTTTGTCGAGTTAAAACGAAGTTTCAGGGAGACACCTGTGCTTCGATTCCCCACACCCGACGGTCGTTTTATCTTGGACACGGACGCTAGTAATACCGCGATCGGGGCTGTTCTATCCCAAGTGCAGGATGGAGCAGAGGTCCCGATCTCGTTTGCTAGCAACACTCTAAGTAAAACACAACGAAACTACTGCACCACCAAAAGGGAACTGCTGGCGGTTGTCGTGTACACAAGGAAGTTTAGGCACTACCTCTATGGTGGTAACTTCACTATCCGCACCGATCATTCGTCTTTGAAATGGCTCCTGAATTTCAAAGAGGCTGAAGGAATGATGGGTAGGTGGCTGGCCCACCTTTCGGAGTTCGGTCTCGAAAACTCTAAGATTGAACATCGAAGTGGGGCCAAGCATCTAAACGCCGATGGTCTTAGTCGTATCCCTGTGCGGCTATGCCAGAGGTCGGATTGCACAGACTGTGGCAGTCATAATGCTGTTTTGGCAGCTGTAGGTGGTTTAGTAGACAGCCGGGTGGGTGTTGCATTTTGGTCTCTCGATGAACTCATTGATGCTCAGAAAGCGGACGCCGACATCAAACGAGTTGCTGAATGGCTAGTTAAGGGGGCTAAACCCACTAGGCCTGATGTATCAATCGAGAGCGCCGAGGTACGGAAATTAGTAGGGCAATGGCCTCTATTAATCCTCCGTGAAGGCTTGTTGTGTCGCTGGAAAGTCGAGGCGGGTCGAGCTAGACGCACGATTCAAGTAGTGGTACCACGCCAACTGAGGGGCGAGGTACTCTCCTTTTGCCATGGACACCAAACAGCGGCACATTTTGGTCGTAAACGAACGCTCGAAAAAGTGAAAAGGAGATATTACTGGCCCGGAATGGGAAAGGACATAGGTCGTTGGGTTCGGCATTGTCCTACCTGTTGCCTGGTAAAGCCCGGCGAGGGCATGGGTAAGTCTCCTCTGCACCAAGAGTTGTTCGGGGTGAGATTCGGGAGGATAGCTATGGATATCATCTCGGGATTTGCACCCACGCCAAACAAGAATACTTGCATGTTAGTAATCCAGGATTACTTCACCAAGTATGTACGCGCTATTCCCCTACCAAATCACACGGCAGAGACCTGTGCAGAGGCCTTCGTGGACAAATGGGTTTTGACCTTTGGAGTCCCGTTGCTTCTGCATTCCGACCAAGGTCGAGAATTTGAGTCTCGACTCTTCTCTGAGATGTGTGAATATTTGACAATTGTAAAACAGAGAACCAATCCATACAGACCACAGAGCGATGGTCAGGTGGAAAGGTTCAATAGAACATTGATTCAGAGTCTGACTATGTTGGTAGACAAACATATGGACGACTGGGATGAACAGGCTAAATATGTGGTGTCCGCATATAACAGCTCTGAACACAGTTCTACTGGATGCAGTCCAAATATGATGGTATTCGGGGAAGAAATTCTCATGCCAGCGGATGTGATTTTCGGCTCAATCGAGAACCCACTCGAAGTCCCTTGTTCCGTCACTTTCGTGGAACAACTTCGTGACCGATGGGAGAGAGTTACAGCATGGTAAGAGAAAACCTAGGTAAATCTGCGGAACGCCAGAAGGTCGGGTATGACTATGGGCTAAAGCAGAGAAGATACTCAGTTGGGGAACAGGTGGTGAGGTACCACACCCCCCAAGCAGCTATGAAGCTTGCCCCCAACTGGGATGGGCCGTTCGTAGTAGATTCTGTCCTCTCTGAGTCGACATTATTACTTCGATCATCCCGCGGACGGTTGCAAAAGAGCAATGTCGATAGAGTGTGCCGGTGGTTGGGCGTAGAGCTATCACAAACTGTCGAGTTGTTGCAACCACAGCTTGATGATGATTCACCTTCTCGTAAGGCTACGAAAAGGGCTAAGTCTGTTTCTGGACAGGTCGAAATAGAGATCGAAAGGTCGCGGCCGGAAGTTCAGTCTAAAAAACAAACTACGCAGGGTCATCGAAAACGACAGCAAAAGGCTCGAAAACTGAGCGAGATGGAGGTGTTGGATGCCAGTAAACCATCAAAGCGGCGCCGTGGTCGACCGGCCCGTCGAGATAAGTCGAAAGCATCTAAACAGCCTTTGAAGGGATGTCGGAAGCCCGACCCCCCTTCGAAGGTGCAAACGACTGAACAAACTTCACATCGAAACGTCTCGATTGAAGTCAAAGATCAGTCACTCCAGTCCGGACCTATGACTCGAGCGAGGCTTAAGCGCCAAGGCTCATCAAAGGAACGGTCAGCGAGTGTCGAGGATGAAAGGAAATCCAGAGCAAACACTCTGGCTCCTACATCCACACCGTCACAAGTGATGGGAGGCAGACGCCGACGGAAACGGGTTAATAGCCCGGTCGGCCCGGCCACATCAAAGGGCGGCGGGCTAGGAGGGGGTGATAGTAACCCGCCCCGAGGCTCAACACTCGTTCCTATAGTAAAGGTTAGAATAAGGAAAAGTCCTAGATTAAACCCTACTCAGTAATCGATGATTCGCACAATACTAAGCAGCAGCTTTACTAACCTGTGTTTTTAACGAGGCTTTAAAATAACAGGTGCCATTCTTGGGTAAATCTGTCTGTGGACGTGAAGCCGACGGTGAATAAAAAAATTACACAACGAGAAGTCATACGATTGCCTCTTAGTTTGAGACAACCTGATGCTAGAAGCATGGAAGTATGGGGCCTCCGACTTTTATTCTGACTGTGAGGATGGGTTCCCAGCATAGGCTGGTGGATTCTGCCCGAAGGGTAGATCCATATTGGAACCATTTTTTTTAATCCCGGTAGTCTGATGAAGGGGGGGGTGCCCAAATTATCCATGTTAATAGTGTTGGAACCCATAGACCGCATAGGAAATAACGGCATATGCAAACATTGCGACTGGAGAACCAGAGCGTGATGGTGAGGGGAGAGTGAGTCGTTCTATTTTTTGAGCATTACCTTATTTGGTCATGGCGTAATGCGCTGTGGACCAATAGGGTTCGCCCTCCTCGGTCACGTAGGCCCTTCCTCCAATCGGAGGCGTGCGCCACAGGGATAAAAGGCCGCGCCGCACACTTCGGAGGTCACATCTGCGGCCCTTCTCGTGAGAGTCGGACGCAGATTAGCTGGACTAAGCCTAGCTTATTCCAGCTGGTATACTCCGCCCCGGGGACTTCCTACCTGAGTGTAGGAGGTCTCCCCTGCCTAAGTGTCGAGGGACACGACCTGCGTGAGCGCAGGTTCGTGTTCTCTCGAGACTTCAGTCTTCGGTCCCTCGAGCCGCCTGAGTGCGGTTCGAGGTACATCGAAGGCACCTTCGAGGCTTCGACCCGCCAGAAGTGCGGATCGAAATACCTCGAAGATTCTCTTCAACGTCTCGTCCCGTCTGAGTACGGTTCGAGTCCCGGAGTCTTCTCTCTCTCTTGTGGAACCCAACAGTTCAGGAAGAACCATGGGGTCCTCGTCCGACGAGCAGTCAGGGTACAGCTCTTCGGCGAGCCACAAGTCGCAGAAAAAGAAGAAGAAGAAGAAGTCCAAGAGGACCAGACCCGAGCAAGAGCTCGAGTCTACCTCGGCTAAAAGTGCTGCCCTTCTGAAGCAGATCGAGGAAGCACAGAAAGCCTTGGCCGAGTCCCAGGAGCGGGAGAAGGAGCTCCGCCGGAAGGCGAAAGAGGCATCTAAGCAGCAGAAGCGCGACTTGAAAGTCGCAGCTGCTGCCGCCTCGAGGGACTCCTCCCCCGACGAGATGGAGGTCGACGAGCCGTCGACACCTGCTCCATCGAAAAGTGCTACCCCTTCAGGTTCTAAGGGCAAGAAGCCCACTGAATCGAAGGCATCTAAGGGTACCTTGAAAGACTTCAAGATCCCTAAGGTGCCCAAGAAGGAAGGTAGCAAGAAGGAATCCGCAGCCAAGAAGGCTCCAGCCCGGGAAAGGAGTAGCGAGTCTACTGCACCACCGGAACCTGGAACCGAGCCGTCGGAGGTCGATGCCGGTGCCGTGGAGAGCACCGTATCCTCACCCCCAGACACGGCCAAGGCTGTCGACGAGTGGAAGCGGCTGTCAGCGATCACTGCCAAACAACGTACTGAGTACGTCGATGACAGGCCACTGACCAAGCTTCAGGACTACCGCAAGAACGGTCAAGTGGTACTCCCTAGTCTCGTCGGGAAGGATGGTAGTGACGACGAGGAATGGTATTCGGACGATAGTCATGCCATTGACTGGTATGGCTCGATGATCGAGAATATCACGAATGCCTCAGACTCGTCGGGGGTGTCGCTGCCCGAGCGACAGCGGATTGGATTCGCATGGCGCATCTTCAATCCGGGGCAGCAGTGTGCTTTCGAGAACTGCACACGTAAGGGGTTCCCCCTCGCGTATATGCGACAGACGGCAGGTATGCTCAACACTTGGTTGAAGAGCATCGAGCCATCCGTCCGCAGTTCGGTTGTGTTAAGGTGGAAAAGACCATTCCATGTTATCAGGACCCTGATGACCCGACCTCTCCTCCTTTCGTGACTTCACGAAGGGGCTTGATGGCGCGTCATCTCAAGTCGTACAAGCAGCCCCATAAGTACAACGCCGAGGGCGCTATCCAAATAGTGCAGACACTGGTTGGAAAGTGTGAACGGAATGAAAAGACAGGCGCGCCGACTAGACACTGGATGCGGATGGCCCCCGCACCCCCGTCTACGAAGCGCCTGTATATCAGACCGGAACTGATGCCCGCTTTCTACGGTGCCTACCCCGAGTTCAGGGTAGAGCAACGGAAGAAGCGGGAGGCCAGTCGTCCTCGGGACCCAGGACCGACAGCTTCTACGAGTGGGAACAAGAGGCCCCACTCTACAGAAGCTGGGAAGTCTACCGGTTCGACTGAACCTAAGAAGCCTAAGCCGCAGGCTGCTCCCTCGAAGCCCGAAAAGGCATCGAAAGCCGCCCCGGCCCCGGCTCCTAAAAAGTCGAAGAATGCTTCGACCGGTTCAGCCAAACCAAGCACCAGTGGTGCTAAAACTGTAGGCAAGACGGTGGAATCCCGGAGTGGTCGTGATCGGCAACCCAAGGTGACCACCAACTCGTCTCCCCCTGTCAAACCCCCTGCGGCGGCGGAGGACAGCACCCCAGCTGCCACGCCGCGTGTTCACGTGGGAGGCGCGACACTGACCTCGGCAGCAGGAGCTAGCTTCTCCAACGTCGTGACAGGCGCCGACACCCCAACAGCAACTTTGCGTTGGGAGTTGGCACAGCCTGCCTACGGCGATGGCGTCGAACGCGGGGTCCCGAAGACGTTCGTGGAACGTTGTAAGGGACTTCTACAGATGACGGGCAGCCCTGCTATCGACAAATTCGGTGAGGCATTTCGTGAGGAAGCGAGTGCCTACTTGTTCGGCCTGTTTGATAGAACAAACATGGCCATCCGTAACGAGCTCCTTCCGTCTCTTAGGGATGAGGCGCGCCAGACTGTTCAGATGGAGATGGACTCTCGTCTGACCGATGTCCGAACGCGTCTCAATAACTTTGAGTCACAAGCCCAATATGATATTACCAAGAGGGATAGTATCATAGAAGGTTGGGAGGAAATCGACCGCGAATTCTTCAGAGTCTTCGGGGTCCAACTCTCGGAATGGATGAAGGACAAGCACCATGGCGTCCGAACCCTGAAGCCCGTTCGAACCGAGCCCTCTCGCGAAGCGCAGAGGTACCTCGTCGAGGGTGGAGTGGTCCCTGACGTCAGGACGCTGGCGGCTCAGACGAATCCGTTGAGAGAATTGTCTCCAAAGATGGACAGTCTGAGCTCGGCTATGACGATGTTGGGCCGAGAGCAGGTGGTGCAGGACAAGCCTGACACCCCGGGTAGGTCTCTCGGTGCCTCCGTCTACCCACCAGCAGCCCCGTCTTCCTCCTCGGTTCCCTTGATAACCCTCTCGGGAACCACCGAGCCTACACCGCCACCGGTCCAGAGAGTGGTGTCACCGGGGATCCATCCGGATCTTCATGGCATCACACCTCTGGCCCCTGCGAATGTAGCCGTCTGCCCGGACCCGTCGGCTTCCGCCCAAGCAGTAGAACCTGCCGAGGCGGAACAGTCGATGGATATAGACGGGGACGTCGATGTCGTCGATCAATCTCCAACGCCTCCCCCTGACCAGGGAGACAAGGATGACCATGAAGGTCAGGAGAGCGACGACGAAGACGGAAGCGACTCAGCAGACTCGGCCGTTCTCCACTTAGATGCTGAGGGGGACTCCCGGGATGCACCCGAGACCTTTAACGAGGCTTGGAGTATGACAATGGACCGTGATCCCCCATTGCCGGAGTCGCCGACGTTTTCGGGCCAGCTAGCCGCCAGCGCTTCACATGAGGAGGAGCGCACTGACGGAGAGCAGGCTGAAATCGACGCCGCTACAGGGTCCATCTCGGAGGATCAGTAGTATGATACTACTGCTCCTCCTCTTTAGCTTGGATCGCTGACATCGAACAGAGTCTCAATGTCAGCACGGAACCCCGGGGAACTCGTTCCCGGACGACGGTGTACCCTCCACGAGTGGGGGTACCTTTCCTGTCCCCGGACCTCCCTGCGAAGCTGTGTGGATCCGACGCCACCCTGGTCTTAGGGCCCGGTGGTGCCACACATCCTCGGCCTCACGGTCGAAGGACCATCATAGTAGTACTGTACACTATCGATGGGCTTCCTACGCTGGAAGGAGCTTCTCAACGAGACAGGGAGGAAACGACACGACCCCGGTTGCCATACCCGGTCGTGCCTCCCTCGGATCGACCAGGAGCAGGTCGTGAAGCAGTGTTTCGACACTGGTCTCCTACGTTGGATGGAGCAACGTCTTATAATTTAACTGTGATAATAATTTTTTTCTACAGTACAGTAGAAACTATATTTCTATATATTCCTCTACTGTTTCTGTCGACTATGTCGACAGATCCAGTAGTTCATATTATTATCTAATTGTTTAGACTGATCCGGGGTCTCTGAATTTTCAGAGACCTCGTTTCAGTCTAGTGGGGGGTGGTGTGGTAGTCCCGCGTCGTCTTCGAGGTACCTTCGTGGTCCTCGTGGGCGACGTCGAGAGCACCTCTATTACCCGACGCCTGGGGGCGCTGGAGTCCGGCGCCACGTCACCACTTGGTCACGTGGCCCTCGACTCCAGTGTATATCCGACTGACCATCGTGAGCGATGGTTGGCGGCTGCCCGGCTACCATATTCTAGTACTCCTCTGTGCTGCTGCACAGAGGAGGTGTATGTGGAATATCAACTGTAGACACTAGAAGGCCTAGTGTCGAACCTGATTTAGAGTTCAAACTCTGCCACCTGTAACTGTGATCGAGAACGGCTGATGCCTATGTGTTATTAGACAATAAAGTTTTAACTGGAACCTGAATAGTTGTTCTTCGTTGTTTATCGAAAGATTCGATTGAACATCGAGGGGTAGAACACTACAAAAGGACTGCGCTTAAACTTAGACGTACAGGGGAAAGGGATTTCATAATTTTTTTTGGTGTCTGCCCTTGTCCTATTTCTTTGTCTAACAGGTTTTTTTTTTCTTAAATTTGTTATAAAAGAGGGACATTAGTAACTCTTTTCTGCAAGGGGCTAGCATAGGGATTTCACACCAATTGTGAAGGCTGGCGATGGAGTTTTCCCAAGTCCTTCTACGTCTAATACATCGCAGCATCCTATTTTGCACATAATATTATTGTAATTGCTTAGTAAGATCATCTATACAACAGTCTGTCATAAAAGAACAATAATCAAAATGAGGCATGACGCCTGCTTAAATACAGTTATAGCAACATTATCTGACATAAGATATCGCAGTCTGGCAAACTTATAGGACAAGTGGTTGCAAGGAGCCCCTAAATAGGTAAAACATTCTACTTCTTGTATAACATGGTTGCCTACTACCAATCTCCTATTTCTACAATATACATAATTATGCTCAGCACAATGCCCATACTAGCTTGATTTTATCATGGTTTATGGTGAGACCAATATCATTACAGGCTTCATGAATTCTGGTCAGGTCCCTTTGGAGGTCCCTAAAAGTTACTGCCGGGTATCTTGAGGAAGTATATAAAACCACATCATCCGCATATAATTTAATATTAGCAGTCTCAGGAAGATTGAGAATACTATCAATGAAAAAGATAAATAAGGTAATCCCCAAAACAGACCCTTGCAGGACTCAAACACTAACAGGCAGGAAACTAGAACAGGCCCCATCCACTTTACTACATTGTTTTCTATTTTTAAAACCAGAGTAACATAGTTCTGTTGAGGCCCACATGATTTAACTTTTTTAGAAGGAGATCATGACTTATACAATCGAACGCTTTCCTCACATCGATATATACTGAAGCTATATATTTCCCTTCATTCCTTGCTGTTTAAAGGTCAGACATATAATCAAATACTGCTTCAGCTGTACTATAACATTTTCTGAAGCCGTATTGAGATTGGTGTACAGCTCATGAGTGTTAAGGAAATTAACAAAGTACTTTTGAACTAGCTTTTCTAAAATCTCACTGGAAATTGGTAAAATAGATATAGGGCGCCAGTTTGATACCTCATACAATTTACCAGATTTGGGAAGTGGTGTGATTGTGGCCGTTGTCCAAGGCTCTGGGAGATAGCTGGATAAAATGGAGAACCGGAGAACGTGTGTGAAGGGTCTAATACAGGTTAACAAAGCATCCTTGAGCACTGATGTTTTCAGGTGCTCAATTCCAGATGGTTTGCCTACCTTAATTTCTTTAACATATTCCATTACATCATCTTCATCAAACTCAAGATGATCATCATCTAATTGGTCGTTAAGATAGACCTGCACAGGCAGGCCCAGACAGTTCAGTTTAGTTCAGCTCTGTTTTCTTTCCTATTTTCACTATTTGCTGGGCCATAATAGCTGTAAAATGTGATGCGTGTGGGCAAGACTACCATGGGAACTCGAGGGCCTGTCCAAATTGTACGTGCCCGAACCCTAGATGGAAGTCGGGACATGATATGGTAAGTCATGACACACCAAAAGACACATCGTCATTCAACCATGACGAGGACGTGACAGGGGACAGGAGCGACGGAGTGACCGGTACAAACACCACCGATCCCCGACAACAAGGCACAGCGCCCGGGCAGCATAGCTCAGCCCCGGGAGATGACACAGCAGACCCAAATGAAGATTTATTAGCAGAAATCTGGGCAGAAGAATCATGCAGGGTGGAAATCAAAAAGCTGTCCAAAAGACAGGAGCTACAATTAGAATTGGCATCGATTCGGGCTGAAAATAAAAGGACGCTCAGGGATCTCAATGACGGCGTTCGGGCATGGCAAGGTGCTATGTCAATTTATGGCAATGGGGTGAAAGGTCTGCAAGGGACAGTTCGCCCCAATGCGACTCCTATGGATATGGCCACAAACCGTCCACCTGATGGTCTTAATGACAGAGACAACTCACCTCATGATGGCCAAACGGTCCAATTGGGCCCAAGCGTCTCCGGGACATTGCTGGTACCCGGCGATCAAGCTTCAGCAAGCCAGGCACAAGCGAAACTAAATATTTGCTGCGGAGGCCAAGATGGCGGACCGGGCCTTCCTGTTGACAGTTTTCAGGCATCTGGCACAGCTATTACAGGTCAAATAGGCCTGCCGCAGGCCCCAATTGTCGACAAATTGTACTACAAGGACTCAGTTGGTATGTTCCATGAAATTTCTAACCCAAACATGCCCAATAATGTGCAAAATAGCTCAGGAGATCCATCGCTCAGCGGAGGACTGGTTGTCAACAAAGCCTCCGGTGTTCGCAAGGGCCAGCCGGCGCACACAAACATGTTGGACACTTCTTACTCTGCTTACTTGAGGTGGGTTCAACAGCAACAACAGTCATACAGGGCCCAGGGTGGACTGTTACCTGACCTCCCCCCTGTAGAAACCCATTTACCATCCCAACAACAGCAGTCAGTCCAGCCCCCTGCAGGGGGGGCAGATCCCTTGCATCATGTTATCACAGCTCAGCAGCAGCAACTTCAGGCTATGCAGCAACAGCTGCAGCAACTACAGCTTCAGTATCAGACCCAACCCGCGGGCAATATAAGTGTCACCAATCAGCGCCCTTGGGGCAACCCGGCCCCTATGTTTTCTGCGGAAGTAAGATCTCCAAACCCTTCAATCAGGCTTATCATCAGCAGGCCTGACAGCGTCGTCACTAGGTCTTATCGACGGAAACCTGAACGGTTTATTCTCAAATCAGGGGGGTGTTTCAGGTATTGATGACCCATTTCTCAAAAATATGAATTTGTTTTCGGAGGCTAGTAAACATAACGCTCTACAAACTGGCTGCGTCCAGATTTTCATATTGAATCAGATAAGAAGTATGAAGAGATGTCTGTTACGGAATTATTGTACGGCATGCAGGGGGTCTACGAAGTCCTTATTCAAAAGAATTTGCCTGAACTTCCAGCATCAGCTTATCTCAAACACATGAGATTTGTGAAACTGAAGGCGCAGGGAGGCTCTTTCTCAGCCAAACAGTTGGCCAAATATGATTAAAAGGTAGTTACCAGGGTCCTTGAACAAAAAATCCCATTCTTCGTCGCAGGGGACGAAACATCCGTCCAAGCCTGTCTCAGTGCAGAACATATGTCCTGTGTTTATGACCCAAAACCATTTCCTACAGCAAATCAGGGTAGTCGTAGACGCAACCGTGGTAGGGGGGTCCGGTACGAAGATAAGAAATGGGAATATACGGATGTATGTATTAATTGGAATTTCACGGCTTGTTCTAATGACGAATGCTCCCGCAAACACATTTGCAAACACTGCAGAGGTTCCCACAAGGGAAAAAATTGTACTCTAGACCGCAACTATCAGTCAGCCAATCAGGGTGGTAACCAAAGTCAGGCATGACAAATTAAGACTGTCCCGGAGTACAGCTGTAATGGCACTTATGATATGAAACTTAGTGATCTTTTTCCGTTAACCTTTGATGACATTTGTTGTTGTGATGATTTAAATGAATTTCTTCATATGTACACAGACTATGCTCCTTTATGGGACATTAATTCACCTCATTTTCTATGTGGGGTCAGATCTCAAATGAACTTAGCAGGCTGGAGGAACATGCTTTCAGGGGGCCATAGTCAAGTATACGGCAAAGGCAATTGGGACCCTAACGCCCACTTCCTCCTAGATGGTATCTGCCACAGGTTTAAACTGATGGACCCAGCCATCCATATAGGAGGTTACTGGTGTAAAAACTACGACTCAGCCACGGTTACAGCCTACCAGGATATTAGTGAAATCATCTCTGAGGAGTTAGCCTCAGGTAAACTAACGGAAGTGAGTGTCCAGCCTCAGTGCATTCACGCTTTGGGCACAGTTAAAAAACCCTCAGGAGGCACCAGGACGCTAGCCGTCCCGACTCGTGCTCAATTAACTGCCACATGAGTCAAACCTTCAGGTCATTTAGTTACAAATCGGTAGATACTGTATTGGACCATCTAAAGCCCGGCTCGTATATGGCAGTGACTGACGTTACGGCAGCTTACCGCTCAATCATGGTCCGGGAGTGCGACAGAGCTAGGCAGGGCCTGTCTTGGGAGTCTATTTTTATTCAGGACAACTTCTTGTCTTTTGGTACCCGCGTTGCACCCTACATGTTCAACAGTATTACAGACTCGGTAGCGCGGTACCTTATGGCACACGGTATTTTCTGTGTCAACTACTTAGACGACATGTTGGTTATGACGGATAGCTTCGAAGCCTGTCGAGAAGCACAGCTCTTCCTCCACAAAACATTGCGCTCCTTAGGTTTCTACATTTCTTACAATAAAGTGCTGCGCTCCCCCAGTCGGATTCAGACTTATCTGGGAGTGGAAATTGATTCAGTAAATATGCAACTGAGACTACCCGCAGACAAATTGCGCAAACTTCAGATGGAGTTCAAAAATTGTGTGGAGTTCTGGCACATTGCGCAACTTTGGTTCGGGGTGGTCGCACTTTCTTCCATTGTGTTATCGCAATGTTAAGTTGTTTCGCCCCCAGGAAAAGGTACATCACATTGTCCAAGTCCTTTCACCTAGATCTAGCCTGGTGGCGGGACTTCGGTGCTTGGTTCAACGGCACAGTGAAAATAATCCAGCCTCCTGTTAATACTTCCATGGTGTGCACGGATGCATCTGGTACTGGATTCGGTGCTTACTCCGGCGTGGATTGGTTGTGCGGTAGGTGGCAGGAGGACTTCGAGATGAAGGGAGACCGCCACAACCACTGTGTCCCAAAACCGGTCCATAATGTACCCTGCAATATTAATGTTAGAAAACTATACCTGATTCTGGAGGCCCTCACTAGATGGGGCCACATGTGGGTGGACCACCGGGTAGAATGCGTCACGGACAATACGCAAGTGATGGCGGCTATAAACACTGGTAGGAGTGGAAATTCAGCTTCAATGCATCTCCTCCGCTCAATATTTTGGTTGACAGTGATGGTTCAACTGCCACCTGATGGGAGTGTATCTACTGGGCAAGGACAACCTGGTAGCAGATACTCTCTCCAGAGCCACCCTCATCAATGATTTACCGGTGTTTTTGTGTTGCAGAAGCCCGTCAGCGAATCTGGGAACTGGACTACTTCGCAGCGGAGCTTCGCAGTCAGGCATGGGCGCCGAGTACCTGGAAGACTAAAGCATCTCAGTGGCGCAAATATATCAAGTTCTGTGCTTCAATTCGATGCCCGGCAGTACCCAGAGACACAACCCTTATGTGTCCCTACGCAGTCAGTTTGGTTCCAGATCTGAAATATAGATCAATCCAGAACTATATCAGTGCAGTGATATCTCTGAACAATTATTCCGGTTACGACATTAAAAATGTTAGATCAGAGTTCGAGTTGATCTCCACCCTAGCAGGTATACGCCGTAGGCTTGGTGACCCAGAACCTACTTGTCCGTCTTTCACTCTTTGGGACTTATTATTGTTATCAGACTGTGTTAACTGGGATCGGGTGGAGGAGAGGGTCCTATGGACTTGTATAGCGGTCTCATTTCGGGCCCTGCTACGGAAATCCAACATCGTCCCTGATTCGGCATCAAACCCAGTGGGTCATTATCTTCGACGCGGAGCGATAGGTCTCACACAGTGGGGCATAGAACTGAGTATCTCCTCGTCTAAGACAGTGCAATATGGTCAGACAATTCACAAGATACCTATAACTTTTAGTCGGGGCTCGCCCCTTTGTGCAGCTTCCCTGGTACGGGATCACCTGGAGGAATTTCCATCCTCTGATACCATGTCCCCAGCTTTTGTAGTACCGAAGGGAAATCGCCTTGTCCCGGTGACCTACCCTATGCTGTTGGGGTATCTCAAAAAACTTATGATCTCGGTAGGCATGAACCCACAGAGGACGGGCATGCACTCTCTAAGACGGCCAGGGGCACTCTATATGTATAGCCTTGGTCTCACCCTGGAGGACATCCGCCAAGCAGGAAACTGGAACAGCATGGCTGCCCTAATTTATCTGACAAAATCTTATCACCTCCGCATGGACACAGACCTTATTGTGTCTAAGTCCCTAAGTACCAATCTACAATTATGAACAATTACTCCTATTTGGGAAGTGTGGCAAAAAAAACAGAACTGAACTGAACTGTCTGGGCCTGCCTGTGCAGGTGAGTGGAGTGCAGGTGAATGGGGAGTGACAGGTAGGGCACTGGGTCACACAGGTGAGAGGCCCCTAAGTACCAATACCCCGAACAGGGTATGACCGCTGTTCGATACCATTCCATTACATCATCTTCATCAAACTAGATGATCATCATCTAATTGGTCGTTAAGATAGCTCTCATCTGGGGAATGGAAATTCTCCACTCTTATGACCTTTTGGGCAAAAAGGGTTTCGCCAATAGTACTAAAAAAGGCATTTATATAACCAGCATTATCTTCCACACTCTCTCCCGAGTATTTGTCTATCAAAGCAGGTGGCGGATGTGTGTTTGGTAGCTTGAAAAATGAGTCTATACATTCCAGAACTTATGGGGTCTTTCTTATTGTAGGGGCACGGTTTAGTAGTAGTGTTTATGGCTTACGGGTTGCCTAGGTTCCGAGCGGAGCGGCCTTTCGGGTTGAGAACCTGGCACGCTTGACGGGTGGTGGCAGCACCACCCTCCGGGCTGCGGGGGTTAAACACGAGAGGTCGCCACCCAACCCCTGTGGCTATATAATAGTCGGGTCGGAACCTAGGACGGGGAGAATCCTACCGGATTCCTCAGGAATACAATCTGAACTTTACTGACTCCGAAGCCTTACCTGGTAGTCGTAGATCCGAGCTTTCCGAACCACCCCTTTACCATACGGAATCCATTTAGCTCCCTGTAACCTAGGATACTGAATAAAGACTTGTTGCCTTTTGAAACCAGATATCATTGTATTCGTGATCCTTTCCGAACCACCAACGGTCATACATTACACTGGTGCCGTGACCAGGATTCGGTTTTCGGAAGTGCGCAGCCCTGTCTGAACAAGACAAGACTCAGTGTCCGGAAGGTGGGTTCCCGGGAAGCTATGATGCCCCGGGCCTAGCCTATCAGGAATATAGTGATCCATCTCGGAATGAGGCCGAGACGTTGGATTCCGGGAGTGAAGTATCGACGGTAGGGTTGGACGCCACAACTGACGACCATCTGATCGCACCGGCTAACCAAACCGCGCCCAATATAAGATCATCGGATTTATTGAGAGATGGGGATTTTAGTAGTCCCATCACCGTGGCCCCAGTCCCTGGTACTGAGCCATGAGGACGGGGGAGGGATCCGATCCACCTTGTGCCCTTGGCAGGTCAAGGAGTTTTTTTGAACCACCTGAATTCGGCATCCCTTTCTGACTCTGTTTTCAATCCCGGGGGATCCAGTCAACCGGCCCCTGTGGGTGGGATACACGTGGATAGATACCGGGAGGAAAGGAATAAGTATGAATCAGAAAGGACAGCTCACGCGGAATGGAAGCGGATGAGCGATCAGGAAAAATCCAGGGGCGAAAAGCTGCTGGAATATCAGAAGAAGGAGACTGAACGGAAGCAGAATAAGGTAAAGGAATTGGAAAGAGAGGTCGATGACCTCTTGGATGAAATTGGGGACCTACGTAAGAGTAAGGGATTGTTAGAACGTACCACGGAAACCTTGGAACAAGAGGTGGATACCCACCGCACTCGACTCCGAGAGATCGAGGCCATGACCCAGGGTAAGAAAGCTGAATATGAAAGATACAGGAAGAAAGTTGAGGAAGTCGAACTGCAACTGAGTCTGGCGACCTCCACCCTGGAAGCCAAAACTTCAGAGCAGGATGAGACTATGGGACAATACCGAACCGGGCTGGATGTCGCTGGTAAGCGCCTTACCGATTTGAAAGGCCAAATCGAGGCCCAACATGAGATTTATGAAAGGAACCGGAAGGTCATCGAGAAGCAACAAAAGGAACATGTGGCCCTTCGGGAAAAACATATTCAGGAGAACGACCGATTGATCACTGACATTCAGGATAACAATCGAGAGTTGTATCAGGAGAGAGATGATCTCATATATGAAATTACTAAGCTGCGGATGATGCAGGAGGGGTCCGAGGATTCCGAGGAGGAGGAACCGGATCTCGAGGAATCAGATGAGAATGAGGGAGCCTTGGAGGATCCCAACATCAGTTGTATCCCAGGGGATGGCGGAGAGGAAGGTCCACCGATCACCTCTACCCCAAAGCCCATTCTGAAGAAGGGGTACGACCCTTTCGTGAATAATCAGGCTACCCGGAATGTCGTAGGGGACAAGTATGTTCCCGGCAACGATAAGAATGTTCGGCTAAGTGTGGGCCAAAAGGATGCCACCTTCACCACTGATGGTGAATACCAGTACATTGACACCAGGGGGCAAGCTCCGACCCCGAGTCACTTCGATCACGCTCCTCCAGGGGGCGCCGGGGGACTAGGCGATATACCTAGCCAACTGCAGGATAGCAGCCAGTCTATTCCGAACGATCAGACCTATAGGGTGCATAGTCAGGCGAGTAGTACAGATCAGAATAACAACGAAACCCCGTGTGATAGTGGGACTTACCACACCGGTGCTCGGGCTCCTGGGAGTACAGGACCCCAACCTGGTATGAATACAGGGTATGGGTTTACCTTCTGGAATAGTCCGAACAACAGCCATCCGGGATCCGGTGGTCCGGGATCTAATGGATCTGGTGGGGGTGGTAAGAAAACCAAGGATCAGAAAATGTTAGATTGGAGTCTGGAGCAATGCACTAGGTTGAAAAGTAGGGAGATCTCAGCTAAAAAGAATCAGATCGAAACTAAATCCTTCGATGGGTCAGAACCATGGAGAGATTGGTTTTCGGACTTCACGGACGACCGTGAGGTAGATGGATATGATGAAGACGAATCGTTACCTATACTGGTCAGATGCCTGAAAAAGGGACCGGGTAGGATTGCGGTCGACCACTGGAGAGAACAATATAAGAATAGGGGAACATACACTCAGTTAGTTGAGATTTGCAGTTCCTATCTCGGAAATATAGTGTCGGAGGACCCGATGACTCAATATAGGAAGAGAATTCAGAAGCCGGGAGAGTCGGTCCAGGTTTACTGATTGGAACTTCAGATATTACTACGGAAGGCCAGGCCTAACCTGGTGATGGATGATGATTATGTGAGTGATGAATTGATCTCACATTTTGTGCGAGGGCTACAGGAAAAAGACCACTAGGACTGTGCTTACCGAGCATGGGGTCCGGGTGCAACTATGAAAAAGCTTTGTGATGCCATAGCCAATTTGAATAAGAAGAAGACTTTTCTTTCCGGATTTGTCCCTCGGGAAACCGCCAGTATGGTACTCCCGGATCTGAAACCAGTAGTCCCTAACGCAGCAGCTGCTGTCTCGGAAACCGAAATAGAATATGAGACAGTAGAATATGAGGAAGAAGACGGAACAATCTCAGCATTGAGGTTCCCTAAGAATGCCAAGAAGTTCATTCCCAGAAGGACCTTGACTACTCACCCAAGGCGGGGAGTTCCCGAGAGTCGCGATAAGAATGTTTCCAAACCTAAGGAGACTACAGTTAGGAAGGATGAGAATAGGCCGTCTGGAAGCCTAGATATGAAGAGCATGATGGAGGGTATGCTGAAGTCTTTCCGGAAGGATCTTGAGAGTCACCGATATAGTAGGCCGAGGTATGATAAGTCTAGGATCAGGTGTTATCGCTGTCAGAAAATGGGCCATGTAGCCTATGAATGCCGGGCCGCTGAGCCAGTTCCCCGGAATATGTCGGCAGTTGAGGAGGTAGAACCTAATTCGGAAAATTAAGGAGGGTTGAGAATGTGGCAAGTTGCTCAACCCGGAAACTCGTTGTATGCCAGAGTGCTGTCCCTGGTAAGCCATCTGATGAATCCGAAATGATTACACCCGGGGAGGAGGGATCCGAGATTGATCTCCTCGCCCCTCCTATGGCCGGGGACTCCAACAGAAGTGAGGACACCGAATTAGTAGTAAAGGAAAGTACGCGCGTTGGAGAAGAGGAAGGGTGGATAGAGGTATTCACACGTGTATGTGCGGCACACCTTCCCCCGAACCATCCATGTCTGGAGCACCTGAAAGACCATGGATTGGATCTCGGCATTTCGGAAGATTTCGATAGGTTTACCGGAAACCCTTCCCCCCTGGGAGGTAGGAGATGGTATGTGTCTGTTACGACCCAGGGTAGGACTGGGGAATTTCTGGTCGATACGGGGGCTAGCCACTCGATGATCTCCAATAAATTCTACAGCCTGTTGCCAGACAAGAGTGAGAACCTCATAAAGGGGGTAAACGCTTGTACGGCCGATGGGACACGTATGCAGGTTCTTAGTAGAACATTTATGAAGGCATCGATTGGTGGGAAGGAGTTCGTCCTCTCCCCTACTATAGCCAATATGAATGATGATGGGATACTTGGATTGGACTTCGCGAGCCTATTCGAGGCAGAGTTGAACCCGTGTACAGGGAAGTTGAGGATTCAGAAGCCCTATGATATCCAAGTGAAGTGTGTATTAAGACAGATAAGTGCAGTAGCCAGTGTGGTGGATACAGTAAAGATACCTCCGGGTGTCTCCTGTGATGTTCTTTGCACTTCGGATAGGAGACTAAAAGATCAGGAAGGTGTATTTGAGCCGGACGTGGTTCATTTAGCCAGCATTGGACTCGAATCAGTAGATACCCTGGTGGGAAACCCGTTCTGGAGCGTACTACCGGTAATGAATCGAGGAGATAAGACCATTTACCTACAAAAGGGATCCAAACTTGGGTCCACAACGTTAGTAAATGAGATACGAGATGACATTCGGGAACCCGAACGTAAACTGGTAGGGAAAGAGAAAATGAATATGGAACTGGATAACCTAATAGAGGAATCCTCTCTGGAAAATAGCTATCAGAAGATGGAAGTTGGGAATCTGGTACGGAAATACGAGGATGCTTTTGGCTACGCCGGTGGCCCTTTGGGCCGAAATGATAAGGTATTGCACCATATCAATACTGGAGAGGCGGAGCCCTTCAAGATTCCATACCGCCGATTGCCACTTAAGAAGAAGATCATCTGCGAGAACGAGATAATAGACCAATTGGAAAAGGGGGTAATTGTGCCTAGCACTAGCCCCTGGTCTAGTCCAGTCATCATGACCACTAAGAAAGATGGGAGCATTCGCTTCTGTGTGGATTATAGGAAATTAAATGGACTGACTAAGAAAAATTCGTATCCTTTACCCAGGGTTGACGAAACTTTAGATGCTCTGGGAGGGAACAATTGGTTCTGCACCCTGGACCTCCAATCCGGGTATTGGCAGATCGGAATGGAGCCTAAAGATATGGAAAAGACTGCGTTTTCCAGTCACCTAGGCCTGTTCGAATATACGGTTATGCCCTTCGGGTTATGTAATGCACCTGCCACCTTCGAAGCCATGATGGAAACTCTTCTGAGTGATCTATTATGGAAGAAGTGTCTGGTGTATCTGGACGATGTAATTGTCTTTGGAAAGACATTCCGTGGGTGTTTGGATAATTTGGAAGAGGTGATCAAAAGGATAGTATCCAACGGATTGCGCCTAAAACCTAAGAAATGTAGATTATTTCAGAAATCAATCACTTACCTGGGTAGGATTATATCCACCGATGGGATTAAAGCTGATCCGGAAAAAATAGAGAGTGTCCAGGACTGGGAGAGACCATAAACTGCTAAGCAGGTACGATCTTTCCTGGGGTTCTGTAGCTACTACAGAGACTTCATCCCGGGATATTCCCGAGTAAGTTTTCCTATGCAGAGCATCGCTCATTGGACGCCAGGGGGAGTTCGGGAACCATTTCCATGGGGGAACGAACAAGAGGAGTCTTTTAGGAAACTAAAAGCCCTAATTAAGGATACACCGGTATTGAAATACCCAACCCCTTCAGATCACTTCATATTGGATACCGATGCTAGTAATGACAGCATTGGAGCCGCACTGTCCCAGCTCCAGGGCGGTGTGGAGGTACCGATCGCATTTGCTAGCAACACTCTGAATAAGGCCCAACGGAATTATTGCACCACTAAGAGGGAACTCCCGGCTGTGGTGGTGTATACTAAGAAATTTAAACATTTTTTATGGGGATCAGATTTTACACTAAGAACTGACCATTCATCTCTCCGATGGCTCCTTAACTTCAAGGATGCCGAGGGGATGATAGGTAGATGGTTGGCACACCTTTCGGAATTCGGGTTGGAGCACAGCCAGATCCAACATAGGTCGGGGAAGAAGCACACCAATGCGGACGCCCTATCTAGGAAACCAGTCCGGAAATGTGGTCAAGAGAGTTGTGGTGATTGCGGACAGCATAACGTAGTAATTGCCGCCGCGCATGTGCCACTCCGGGACTATCCGGGAACTCTAATCAAATGGTCACCCGAAACCATTCGCGAGTTCCAAGGTTAGGACCCCGTTACCAAGAAACTCCTGGAAAAAGTTCCGTTAGGAATCAAACCTGTCCGTCCTGCTATCAGTATGGAGAACAGGGAAATGAGAAGACTCCTAGCCCAATGGGCCGAGCTAGAGGTCAGAGACGGAATCTTATGTAGATGGAAGATTAGTCCAACTAAAAAGATTCTTCAGATTGTTATTCCGAGCGCTATGCGTCGGGATATTATGTATTATTGCCATGGCCACGTGACAAGTGGCCATTTCGGAAAGAGTAGATCTCTGGAAAGGCTTACCCGGAGATACTACTGGCCTGGAATGAGTGGAGATTTGCTAAGGTGGATCGCCACTTGTCCCGAATGTTGTAAGAATAAACCCAGGGAAGGGTTGGGAAAGAACCCATTAGTTCAGGAATTATTCGGGGTACGCTTCGCCAGGATTGCAATTGACATCATTAGTAGGTTTAATACAACCCCTAGGGATAACACTTGCATGATGGTTGTTTGCGATTACTATACGAAATATACGAAGGTATTCCCTCTAAAAGATCACAAAGCCATCACTTGTGCGGAAGCATTCGTGAGAAGTTGGGTGTTGCAATACGGGGTCCCCCTGATGCTCTAGAGTGATCAAGGAAGAGAATTTGAATCAGAATTGTTTCAGGAAATGTGCAAGTACTTGGCCATCTGCAAGATGCGCAGTCGGACGGCTTAGTAGAACGGTTCAACAGAACCCTACTACAAGTTCTGAAACCCCTAGTGAATAAATATCAGGATGATTGGGATATCCAATGTGATTTCGTGGTGCATGCATATAACAGCACAGTGCATGCCTCCACTAACTGTACTCCTAACATGTTGGTTTATGGTGAAGACATCATAATGCCAGCAGACTTAGTGTTTGGAGTAATCGGAATAAGTCCGGAAACCCCGTGTTCGATTATGTTTGTAGAATCCTTACGGGATCACTTTAAGAAAGCTTATGAACTATTTCTGGATCAACTAGAGAAATCAGCAAAATGGCAAAAAGTGGGCTATGACACTGGAATGAAACCTAGATTTTTCAGGGTGGGAGATAGGGTCCTTAGATTCTATAAACCCCTTGACAGATTGAAAGTAGTGTCTAACTCAGATAATTTCGGAAACCACCTGCTTTATAAGGGATCTGTACGGGAACGTATGCCGATGTCATGTCGAAGTATTAAGGCCGTACAGAGGCAGGGAGTTAGCTGAAGAAATGTACGGGATAGGCCCGAATGTTATGGAATTACCAGAGGTCATTGACTTACCTGAACTAAGCGAATCTCCTGGCGTAGAGGATCGGAATGAAGATACCGAAAAACCTGCAAAGGAAGTAAAGAGAAATAAGAAGAAACCAAAAAGGATGCCGATGCTCGGCACCCGGAAGCGAAGAAAGCGCAAGAAAAATGTAACTGAATCAAATGAGAATGATGCTAAGAATAAAAAAGTCTCAGCAGGAGTAGGGAA
Source organism: Acholoe squamosa (assembly GCA_949317995.1). Classification (NCBI taxonomy): domain Eukaryota; kingdom Metazoa; phylum Annelida; class Polychaeta; order Phyllodocida; family Polynoidae; genus Acholoe; species Acholoe squamosa. The sequence continues at coordinate 48,676,426 of OX439037.1, forward strand.
TGCAAAGCGGACCGGGAACCCAAAGGCTAGATTGGATCTCGGGAATGGAGCGGAGTCCCCCAATGCTAAAAATAGAACTGTTAAGGAGGGCGTTCGCCGTAGCGCTAGGATTGCTCAGAGAAGCGGTGTCACCTAAATAAGCCCAACAATAAGTTCTTATAAGTATTGAATCCTGAAACACAACGATGTATAGTCCTGTTTTTGTGTATGTCTACACACTTAAATGTTTGTCTTGTTACTTGTTATGACAGAGAGTGGTGTCAACTATGTTGGCAGCACCTTCGGGATGCTCGTCCGGTTGTGATGAAACCGCTCTAACCTGCTCTGTTGTCGGCCCCTCGAGGTTCCAGTGGGTAATGGATGGATTAATCCGACGTATCAGCATGATGCTATACGTATTCTCCATGTGTACTCCAGATGATATCGAGCCGGGAAGACAATACGAACTCTGACAGACCGTTTTGTTTACAGATGCGTGGAAAGCACGTGGCACCGCGTGACCTAATTACCCGGAACGAGGGTGTGACCCTTGACCCAGGGTTTGGGGTTTCTCGCGTGAGGTGACGCCATCTTGTTTAATCAAGCTTCTACGCCGGGGAAACTCGACGTGCTTGATTTTGCTCGGTAGCTTTTCCCTGCTGTAAGCGCTATATTCTGATAAATACGAACACTAACTAAGATTATAAGGTCGAGGAGTACGTTGAAGTACTACTGAGACCAGTCTACGAGTCCGAATTTCCGTCTAAATGGCGGAAAAGATGCTGTCCGAATCGAGTATGGAGGTGGATATGGAGGACCGTTCGGGAATGAGTCCGGTCCATCCCGAAGAGGAGGCGGCTCTGGAAGATAGGGAAGCAGCAAACACGCTGGTATGTCTGGATCTGAACACTAGTGGAGTGGGAACAGCGGAGATGCCTCCACCCCCCTCCCCAGCAAAATCTGTACATTCAGAACCAACTGAACCCATGATGGACCCCCCGGAAAGTCATGGTAAGATCGATTATTCGTTGGGAAGCATCGTTTGGCCGAATGGCCATACGATCTTCCTCGAGAAGGACTACATCTGGAATCCGAAAACATCCAAACCGGAAAAGATTCCTGAGATGTGGAGGAACTTGATTAAGAAAGCAATCCCTGAAGATCTATCGATTCCGGACATATGGTTATTAAACTATATGGATTTTGCTACCGTTATGAGTGTGAACCAAGAGTTCTACCATACGGTGGCATACGTTAAGGACAAGTGGAGCCGGGATCACCCGGAGGCCACTGTTGAGGAACATGCATCCCTGTTCTGGTACGGGATGCAGAGATCACGGAACCCACCGAGCCCTGTTAAGATTGATTCGGGATCGGACCATATGGATGTTGACGATGGAGGCGAAGCTGCGGGAGGGGCTACTGCTAAGCCTACCCGCAGGAAGTCCTCCGTCTCATCTGACACTCTTTCTTAAACCGAGCTGCAAGCTGAAGACAGCCGGATTGAAAAGGAAGTTGTAAGAATGCAGTCAGAAGCCGAGGAGAAGTTGGAACAACAGGAAGCAGTGTTAAGGAAACAGAAAGAACAATTAAGTGAAATAAGTACCGGGCTAAGTGCTTCCATAGAGGAGACCAAAGCCCGGATGCAGGCCTGCGTTTCTACTAAGGGCACTGTTAAGGAAAAGGAAGGCTGGAAACAGAGTTTGAGTAAAAAGGCGAAAGCCTTGATTAAGAGAAAGGAGAAAGAAGAGAGGGATAAACTTAAGAAGCAGGAAAAGATGGGTAAGAAGGCGGAGGAAGAGGAAGCCGGAAACGAGGTAACTCGGGTTACGGCAGCCACAAGTCCGAAGCCAACTGGCGCTATCCCGAAGACTACTGTCGTTCCGAAACCTGTGGCTTCCGTCCCGGGAGACACCACGGAGTCTGACACATGGGATTGGTCTACGGACATAGACCATCCCGAGCTATATGATGACGAGGGAGCACCCACCCTCGATGAGAAGAAAATCTGGAACAATGTCAGGAGTGGATTCATGCACATGATTCCCAAATCCCTGGAAGAGTGTAAGCGAAACACTCGATATTATAGCTGCCCTCCGTTCATTAACATGGATGGGGAGCAGGATGATGAAGAGTGGATGAGGTACACTCGTCAGGACCGGAATCCGAACTATTTTTATGTAAATTGGGTCGAGCAGACTATCGACAACCGGAATAAGGAGTATTATGATTTCGATGCCTAGTGTAAGATCAAGTGGGCCATTGATAGTTGGGATAAAGAAAGTAACACCACCTGTCCGTTCATTATCTGTGCTAGGGGAAGCGATGAACCCGAAAACTTCAGCTCCCATATGAGATTCATCCATCATATTGTTGAGGAACATATGCACCATCACCCGGTGTATATGTGTTATATGAATAAGGGGAGGAATAGTGCCATCTGCTCGGGATTAACCACATTCCGGAAGAGTGAGCTTGTCCGACATCTGAAGGATGAACACCAGGTCGGTGTGAAGTCAGGTCTGAAGGCAGCCTTAGATCTGCACAAACTTCTGATTGATAAGTGGGACTCCTGGAAGAAAACCAGCTTCCGGAGTCTGAATTCGAAAGTCAGAATATTGTGCGAAGTTGAAACGCACGTCAACTCCAAACTGGAGGCGGCGTTTCAGCTGAATTACACTCCAGGAAGGTTAAGGATTACCAATGAACAGTTCGGAGAGATGAGGGAGTACCGGGGCGACAACGCCTATCGGGACTCCAATAAGGCCACATCCGCAAAACGTATGAAGCCACAGCCGGGTAAGATCTCATTCCGTGGGATCCAACGCCCGGCACCTGATCGTAGAGATCGCAGTCTGGAAGCATCGTCTCCTCTGTCTTCATTGAGAGGCGCTGCCCCACCTGTGTTTGATGTGAATGAGGATAAAGATAAGGACTTTCCGGAGATGGGACCATCCGGACCTGAAAGCCAGACCCTTAACCAACGGGGTAGGGAACGGCCCACTGGTATCGGAAGGGGAACACCCAAGTCTGCATCGTCCGGAAACCGCGCCTTCGGAAACTGGGCTAAGCCCACCCCACCACCCGTCGGAAATGCAGGGGAGTCACGATCTCCACCCCCCAGGGAGATGTGGCAACCTCCTCTGTAGCATCCGGAAGCCTGTCTGAGAACCCCAGACGTCGGAAACATTCTGGATCCTCAGACTATTCCGAACGCGAGCCACTGCCTACACGGTGCTCGTATGTTCAGGACCCAGTCAACTATGACATTTCGAACATCAGTCCGGAAAGCTTCCAGATTCAGAAATACTCTATGATGGAATGGCAGAAACGCCACCATGCCATGTCCGTAGAATACCTGCAAAACATTGTGGGTTCTGTAATGCATCTGACTGAATCAGTCCAATCTCTGGAAATCAGTCGGATCGAATCAGAGCGAGATGCAGAACATAAGGAGAAAATGAAGGTATTAGAAGCCCAGGAGGCACGTCAGAAGAAAGCATCCGAATTCTGGACTGTTGAAGTAGCTAAGGCCAGGAGTGAGGTTGACTTCCTGAATCAGAAATTCTTTGAAGCCTTCGGAAAGAGACTGTTGGATTGGGATGGCACTCGCCGTGAGGCCAAAAATATGATCGATGAACAGATCGCTCTGTATGGGTTAGAACCTGAAAAACCCAAGGATTCCGGAAGCAAATAAGTATGATAGGATTAATCTGTGTATTTCTGATTTTTTTTTTAATATGTTCTAACATAAATCTGAATGGTATGATGAGTGCTGACACCTGGAATGGATACGATGGCTGGCAGCAGACGATTACAATACATAGGACTCACCTGTAAACATTTGAATACGACCGGAATGGACATTCCAGGATCTAGGAGACGGACGACCCTGTACTCAGACTCTGAAAGGTCCCGAGAGGCCCTGAGCTAGTACCGATACACAGCTATATTGAGATGATGGGACGGCCATACGCACGAAAAACTCCAAGGGTGATATAAAAATTATATTACTATTTTAATCCTATATGTTTGTACAGTTTCCTGCTACACTGGTAGGTTACTATCTAATTACACTACATATATCTGGCAATTGTTAAGACCAGATCGTTATCACCACTAAGTGTTCAAGGTCGTATATGTGTTTTTCCGGTGCTATAAAAGTATAAAACTATTTAAAACGTTATTAATATTATTTACATATCATACTTATCAAAGTATCCTATGTTATTCGTATAATACATGTATCCTAACTGGAATCGATATTATAAATATCAGGTTCATAGCTAAAAATTCCTTCAATTCCGAACCTAAGGGTTATATATGTTATTTATACCATCCCGTATGGGTTCGACACTAGAAATATGGTATCTATTTATTAACCTAGTTCGGATAGCCAAATAAATACTCCAGGTTAACATGGTATATATGGAAGCAGCTGTATTAAGTCTTCCATTTCTTACTGTATAAACTATGATGACTAACACCTTATGTACTGTGTACTACTATATGTACTGTGTAAATGACAACACTGAAACAAACATCTGATTAGATGTATTTATTACACTTATAACGTACATACATAACCATATCAATACTCATCGTATTTCCATGTTTATACTTTAATGTAGAGTCAGACAACCTGTAAGCCAACCGTGCGCCCTTTATAATATATTTTTGTTGTAAATACTATAACTTAGTTTCTACCCGTTGTGTAACACCTTGTTATAGTCTTGGTGGGGGTAGTGTAGGGGCACGGTTTAGTAGTAGTGTTTATGGCTTACGGGTTGCCTAGGTTCTGAGCGGAGCGGCCTTTCGGGTTGAGAACCTGGCACGCTTGACGGGTGGTGGCAGCACCACCCTCCGGGCTGCGGGGGTTAAACACAAGAGGTCGCCACCCAACCCCTGTGGCTATATAATAGTCGGGTCGGAACCTAGGACGGGGAGAATCCTACCGGATTCCTCAGGAATACAATCTGAACTTTACTGACTCCGAAGCCTTACCTGGTAGTCGTAGATCCGAGCTTTCCGAACCACCCCTTTACCATACGGAATCCATTTAGCTCCCTGTAACCTAGGATACTGAATAAAGACTTGTTGCCTTTTGAAACCGGATATCATTGTATTCGTGATCCTTTCCGAACCACCAACGGTCATACATTACATTATATTCATCTGTTTTTTTGTTGTATAAATTTACCTTTGGCTTTAAGAACCATGGGCGTAATTCTACACCTCAGATTTTTAGCCATGATGAGATCTTCAGCATCCTTATAATTTTCTAACATATGAATTTCTCTCTTTTATGACTCTGAGCGTATCTAGGTCCATCCACTGGTTCTTATAATCCCGATATTAAATGTTTCTTATAGGACAGTGAACATCAAGATATTCTTTGATATAACCTAACATAACAATCCATTTTTCTTTTATGTTATCAGCATGATACAAACTATCCCAATCTTTGCTTGGCAAAAATTGCGTAAACTCCTCTTTGTTATAATTCTGTAATGGTTCGTCTCGTTAAGTTAAGATTAAATCATAACGAAGAGAGAGAAAAGTTTCCGGGTAGGCAACCAAGCTTTTATTTCTTAGCTTGCGTTACATATGATCACAGCCTCAGAGGACTACATGCTACTAGGGCATTCGGTTACCCTTTCGGGTAACAACCTGGTTGAGCAGTGGGTAAACCACTACTGAGGAACCTAGGGCTAGGACCAGCCTTATATAGGGGAAAAGCCCGCGAAACTCAGACCGGCCACGTGACGTGTGGCGGACGAGTGGTAGGCCCCCTGGTGTAATGGATACGAACCCAGAGGCAGGTGCTGCCACCTGCCATCCGGATTCCCCCACCACACCCGAAGGACCTAGGTCTGAGTCTCACGGGTACATGAACGTTAAAGTGTAAAATACCATACCCCTACACTGCCCCCCTTAGACAATAACTTGGGGGTGATTAAACCGCAGTGTATTAATAACCTAGCAAGTAATTGTTTACAATACTAAAAAGGGGTATTAATTACACTTGCTCGATGTGAAATAGGCTATAGTATAAGACTATCCTATTTCTGAAAAATTATACAATAATAGCATCGAGTGTCGTTCATGTCACTTCCACTAGTAGCTTATAACAACCACAAATGATAAATATAAAATTATCACAGATTTATAGTAACATTTTGACAACAGTAGAGTCCTGAAAAGGACCGGTGGTTGTAAATAATGACCGTATTACAGTTATTGAACCCGGAAAAAAAAATTTCGACTTTTTAAATTAACAACTCTGTCCACTTTACAAAGTGAATTGAATATTAATGATCAGATATGAACAATTAATCTGATACTATATGAACACAATTAGGTATTAACCTGAGTAATACAGTACTAAGTTTAGAGAAATCCGTTGGACCTTCTCTTATTTTATGGAAAAATATTTATACTTTTTGAGACGCAGCTCAGTTTATACCTTAGTGTTTTATATTTACAGGTTACAGAAGAAATATAGTCTCTTTATATATTGAGACCAAGAATGACCTATCTAGACAGTTATAGGTCTAGGATTACCATAAACAAGTTTTAGGATTCGCAGATCCAGTATATTTATAGACACTCTATAATAATATATCTTTATAAAAGATATTATATAGATATAAATACAATTTTACACACATTATAATATTATCAACGAAGTTACTTGTGTTCATGATTGGAGGATGTAACAGGAGTCGGATGCTGCTGATGTCTTGGTATGGGCGAGCTGAACCCTGATGCCTGAAGTGCTAGCTAACTGGAGGTAATAGTAGATCTAGTTGTAGACTGTTGATGGACTTTATGGGCGTAGCTAAACCCTGATGCCTGTAGTGCTAGCTAACTGGAGGTAATAGTAGATCCAGTTGTAGACTGTTGATGGACTTTATGGGCGTAGCTAAACCCTGATGCTTGAAGTGCTAGCTCACGAGTAGTAGTGGTGTAGTAGTAAATCCGGTTTGTAGTTCAAAAGTCCATATTAGTGTAAATTGTCCATGATTTTATAATAGGCACAGTCATTATATTATGGCACAGTACAATTATGGTGTTTACAGCATTCATACTCCTCCTCCAGAGTGACTTGTTTGTTTCTCCTTCTGTTTCCAGTTTCCGGATTAGGGTACAGCTTGGTACCCGAATCAATACGGGTTGGATAAAAAAATTGTTTCTTATCCAACAATACATAGGAAATAGCCCCCCGGGGACACACAATTATGTCCGATCTTCATGCAACAGTTTTTTTGGTTTTTTTTACTGTTCCATGTTCTCCTTGGGTGGCTGGTTTGGACCCGGTTGTTAAGCCTGTGGCTGAACGGGGGGGTCCACATCGGTTCCATCCGTAGGTGCCAATGCGGGGACAGCAGGTGTTAGTTTCACCTTCTGGCGTGCCTCGAACAGGTTCAAAGCATGCTCAGGTGTGCCGTCCCAGTTATCCATGATAACTCCGAAAACCTTGAAGAACTTTTGCTGGTTCTTCATGTTCGTTGCTCGTTCTAGGTCGAGCATCTGAGAAGCTGTTTCCTTCTCGGATAGGGCCTCCTGCCGCAGATTAGCAGCTTCCTGCTTATCTTTGGCAACATCCGCCTTTATCTGAGTCGAGATCCGGTTGATCTCTGACTTCTGGATCGCGTCAATGCACTGGAGAGTGCTCGACACGGTCCGACGATACATATCCAGGTGGAGGTTTTCCAGATGGTGCTGTAACGTCTCAAACTGCTTGCTCTGAATATTGCAAGACAATTTGTCCTCCTTCTTGAAGAAGGTCTCCACGGTCTGGATCAGCTTAGGCCGATGAACCACAGCACCAGGTGGGGGTACCTGACCCTGAGGCTTCGGCTGTGCTCCAGACCCACTCGCAGTGACAGCTACCTGGGTGTGCGAAGAAGCAACCGCAGTAGTAGCCGCACTAGCAGTGGTCGAAGAAGGGCCTTGCTTTAGTGATCCCTGTGCCAGGGGCAACCGCGACAATTCCCTTCTAAGGTCTTTGGCCGTCAACAATGGCGCGGGTGGACGTTGTCTCACCACAGCACTCATTGTAGGTCGGGGAGCTTGACCTCCTACTGTCGGCAGTTCCTGCTTGACCCTCCCGTACTGATCAAAGATTTGCATCTCTGGTCCGGGTGGGCCCATAGCAGGGTACTGCTTCGGGTCTCTGACATTCAAAGGCGCGTGTTTCCGGGAGGACTGGCCACCCGGTCCACTGACACCAAAGAATGTCGGGTTCTGTGCACCTAGTGGAGTTGGTGCTCGTCCATAGTGGGAAGGAGTTCCAGTAGGAGATGGAAGATGTGGCTTCTTCCTTCCCCCATTCGTTTGTCTCTCCAACGCCTCCAGTGGTGACCTGGCTCGGCTTGGAGATTCAGACGCCTGTCTCTTCCTATCTGCCGCGGAGGGTCCCTGGCGGTAATCCCTGCAGCTTCGGACCTGTTCTCCGGATGGAGTTACATAAGCCCCACCACGGCGGCGGGCCTTGTTGCTCCTCCATTTGTTCAACAGATCGTACTCCTCCTGAGCGTACTCTAGTTTGCCGGACCCGGGAGTCTGGGCAAACCGAGCCTTTAGTTTCTGGTTAGTACCAGGAACCGTAGGCGCAAACTGCTTCGTACTCGGTGTGAGGGAAGCCAACTTCTCTGCATTGAGGCCCTTAAGGTTACCATAGAGTTCCGAGTGAATTTTCATCACCCGATCTATGGCTGCCTCCAGGCCCTCTCCATGCGAAGTCACATAGTGCCGGACCATGTCTCCGCGTCGGGGGGTGACACATCCTGTGCATTTAGCACATTTCTTGCCAACCTCTCGATCGCAGACATATTCCGGCCTCTGGTGCATATGAACCTCCACGAGATGACGAAGGAACTCGTCTTTCTCGATGAAGAATTCAACCTCACCCTCACTTTGAGTACAACGTTGGAAGGGACAATCCTTACGATCCTCCCCGTAGTACTCATCTAGAGCAAACTTGAGCTTGCCCTTCTGGTCATAATTGTACAGACCATTGGGTGAATTCTTAACGAATTCCCAATAGATCCAGTACATATTGGCCGGCTTTCTATCAGAGAGCTTCTTGCGAAGCCACTCCTCCATATCCTCACGCCTCTCACAGGTGATCCGAGGGGGCAGTCTCCATACGGATTTACTCCCCTTCAGGTGTCCCCTGTGTAGAGGAATGAAGTCAGCAAAGTTGCTATTGGCGTTAGCCCAGATAGCAGCCTCTTGCTCGTCAGTCAGAGTGGCATCCACAACTGGGTCAACCGGCTCCTCTCCCTCTGGGTCGGATGGTACATCCACAGGTTGCACAACGGGTTGTTGACCCGCGAGAACCTGGGCTGCAGCATCTTGAGCGTCTCCACTCAAATCGGCCATCACGTCGTGTAGCTTGACGATTGGCACACCGAGCTCAACTTTTACGGTTGGGACAGCCGGTTCAGCTTCTGTATTATCAGCTTGAACGTCTACCTCGATAGGTTCAGGTTTGCGTTGGTCAACCCTCTTCTTATTCCGCCTGCGGGATCTGCCGTTAGTAGAAGTGCCAGGCTCGGATGCATCCGTCTCATTGCCGGAGACATCCGAAGTCTTAGCGCCCTTCTTATTGGCCGAGCGTGGAGACACCCGACGGGTTCGGGTACTGTCGGCCACACTCGTGCTGGTAGAGGGTTCGGTTCCTGACCGCTTCCCTTTACCCTTACCTTTGGTGGGGGTTGCTTTACCCTTTCCACCAGCTGCTTTCACCTTTACTTGCTCAGTCTCCGTAGGGGTAGACTGAGCAGTTTTAAGGGAAACATCTGCATCAGGTAGGGCCTTCTCAGGTACTACTGCTGCGCCCCCCAAGGTAGGAGCTTCAGCAGGAGACATGAGACGGTCCATCCGATCGGCCATCTTGGCTGTTATTTGCACGGGTGCGGGTCCGGGTACTAACTCCGGATGCGCCAGTGCATACTGCCTCTCCAATAGACGTACTACGAGGTCCTGTATTACCCCGAGTCTGTCTAGTGGAGACACACCAATACGGGCCTCTTCTGCCTCAATGGTTTGAGACGTAATGGGGACCCCTGGACAGTAATCCACAACAGCGTTACCTGCTGCTTCATACTCATCCGCTGTGCCTAACAGTAGATGAGTAATAGACGTACTACGAGGTCCTGTATTACCCCGAGTCTGTCTAGTGGAGACACACCAATACGGGCCTCTTCTGCCTCAATGGTTTGAGACGTAATGGGGACCCCTGGACAGTAATCCACAACAGCGTTACCTGCTGCTTCATACTCATCCGCTGTGCCTAACAGTAGATGAGTAATAGACGTACTACGAGGTCCTGTATTACCCCGAGTCTGTCTAGTGGAGACACACCAATACGGGCCTCTTCTGCCTCAATGGTTTGAGACGTAATGGGGACCCCTGGACAGTAATCCACAACAGCGTTACCTGCTGCTTCATACTCATCCGCTGTGCCTAACAGTAGGATCTGGTCTCTATCTATGTATCTAGAGACCTCATCTGCCTTGACACCGGTATAACCCGTTTTGTCAGACACGTAGGAAGGCCTATAAGAGGGATTCCTTCGGAAAGCCATTTCTGCGTCCCAGACGGCTTTACGAAACCATAAGTGGACTACCAATCCTTTGGCCATCTGATGGTAATCCATCAACCAGGACTCCGGAAAGGTATTAGCCCATTGCGGATGAGCACATTCCCAGATTGCGTTGACAACACGTTCGTCAACTTGTCTGGATGTCCCATTACAGGTAGGTATCAGCATTTCCGCAGAAATTGCTAACATCCGTCCGTCATAGGGACCGGCTACATCGTGCCATTCTGGACTGTCTGGGTGGGGCAGCTCTAGGTACATTGGCCTGTCAATCGGAGAAGCAGGTCCCAAAGTACCGAGTGAGGCACTCCCACCAAGACGGGGCTGCAGTTGAGGGGGAGGTGGCATCAGAGCCCTGTCATGAGACTGGGCTCCTGTCGGCTCTCCACTCAAACCTTCGGATGGAGGGGCTACGTAAGGCTCACCTACATCAGTTTGTTGTTGAACACCTCGGCGTTCAGGACTAACTTGTCTGGAGTTGTCGGATGCGTCATAGAACGATTCTATGTCACTATCGTCTACTCCAGAGAAGTACTGATCAACATTCATTTGTCGATCCATCTGATCACAATCAGCATCGTACTGCTGATCGTCGTATGTATAAGTGGGGCTCTGGGGAGAACCACTTCCATACTCCGGCGGGGTGCTAGCACAGGCACCACTGCCAAGGCGGACGGCCTCTTCTGCCATCGACAGAAGTGGCTGTTCGGGGATAAAATATCCCAATCCACCGGATAAGCAGTAAGTACTGCTTACCCAGTGAAAGGCGGGTGCCTTTTAACGAGGGCACACCTCGGAATATGGCTGTCACAGGCTATCAGACTCCAAAAAGAGTAAGACCACCCTCGGCCACGTCTTCTTCCTTCGCAGGAATAAGACAATATGGCGGGATACTCAAACTTGAATCGCTGCGCATGATCAAACCGGCGCCTCACGTGACCATTCGAAAATGGGTCAACAACTTTCCCGCGTGCCCTTAATTAGGTCACGCGTCCTTACATAAAAACAATACAATACCCGATCGGTTGTCCGTCCGTACTCAGGGTTCAGCTATGACAATTCGCTAGGTATTCTGGAGTTTATGGATAGCATAAGCATATCCACCGGATTATCCGTCCAAAACCATGGGTACATTGTCATAGGGCCTTTTCCAGAAACTCATGACCGGCTCAAATATACATTGAACTAGGTTACAACATATAACAGTACACAGTACAGGACAACACACTCGTTGTGTTAACAGGCTAGGTTACGGCAGTTTTTAGCAACCTTGGACTGCGTCTAAGAGGTTTTGAGGCCTCTTTTATTGACCTGGTATCCATAAGAGCCTTTTCCCAGGTCTTCTTAGCCTTAGAAGGACCTTTCCTCTTATTTTTACCTGCGCCTGCCGAGACTTTTTGTATCTTCCCCTGCTTTCCGGATGTTACGACAGGGGGCACCACCCTCTTCGGGTCTGCAACCTTCCGTGGCCGCCCGGGTCCTCGATTTCGGGTCGGTACCACTTCGAGTTGCTTAACACGACTCTGTTCCATTACTTCCAATAGACCATCGCCATACATTTCGGTGGAGGTATCCCTCCCTCTCCATGGGCGTAGTCTCGCTAAATTTGACTTGTAACATTTACCAAGCTGTGATTTAATAATCACTGTGCAGTCACTAATAACCTGAGTTATAGTGAAAGGTCCATCCCAATTGCTGGCTAATTTCAGGTTGGCTAGAGGTTGGTGTAGACGCAGTACTCTATCTCCTAGATTAAAAAATCTAGCTTTTAGACCTGTGTCATAGCCAACTTTCTGCCAACGCGCAGTTTTCTGCAACTCATCTCTAACCCTCTCATAGGCTTGTTTGAAATTATCCCGTAGGGATTCTACAAACATCACCTGACAAGGGGTTTCCGGATTCATTCTTATTACGCCAAACACCAAATCGGCTGGCATAATCAAATCCTCTCCAAAAACGAGGAGATTAGGAGAACAGTTTGTGCTCGAATGTACAGTGCCATTGTAGGCATGTACCATGAATTCACATTGTTCATCCCAATCATCCATCTGCTCATTAACCAGAGACTTCAATACTTGGATCAAAGTCCTATTGAATCTCTCTACTTGTCCATCGCTCTGTGGCCTATAGGGATTAGTTCTTGTCTTGCAGATCGCCAGACAATTACACATCTCTTGCCACAGACTAGACTCAAATTCTCTGCCTTGGTCACTATGTAACATGAGTTGGACACCTAAGTGCAGCACCCACCCTTTTACAAAGGCCATAGCACAAGTAACAGCCTTATGATCCGGTAAAGGAAACACTCGGGTGTACTTGGTATAATAATCAGACACGACCATCATACACGTGTTGCCACTAGGAGTGGGGGGAATCCCACTAATAATGTCAACAGCTATTCTAGCAAACCTTACACCAAACAGTTCCTGGGATAATGGCAGTTTGCCTAACCCGGGTCCTGGTTTGTTCTTACAGCACTCGGGACAGGTCTCCACCCACCGGGTGAGATCTGTACTCATGCCGGGCCAATAGTATCGTCTGGTCAGACGTTCTAGAGACCGTTTCTTTCCAAAGTGTCCACTAGTTCTATGACCATGACAGAAATACATAATATCTCGTCGCATAGCACTAGGTATGACAACTTGCAAGGTTTTCTTCCTATTAGAATGGTTCTTCCATCGGAACAGAATACCATCCCGGACTTCTAGCTCGGCCCATTGAGCTAGGAATCGTCTCATCTCTCTGTTTTCCAATGACACTTCGGGTCTTGGAGGACAGATACCCTGATTAAGGAACTTAATCAAACGTGATGTGACTGCATCAGACTCCTGGAACTGCTGGATGGTGTGTGTGTCTCCAAGGACCAATTCAAGACATGTTCCGGGTGGGTTTCGAATGGAACTCGAACCCCTGCCAACACAGCATTGTGGGCTCCACAATCAGTGCACTCAGCATTTGCACATTTCCTCACTGGGATTCTAGACAAAGCATCTGCATTCAAATGCTTTGCCCCGGCTCGGTGTTCAATCTGGCTGTGATTTAGACCGAATTCGGATAGGTGCGCTAACCAGCGACCTATCATCCCCTCTGCATCTTTGAAGTTCAATAACCATCTGAGGGAAGAGTGGTCAGTCCATAGAGTGAAATCACTCCCCCACAAAAAGTGCTTGAACTTCTTCGTATAGACCACCACAGCCAACAACTCACGTTTAGTGGTACAATAATTTCTTTGAGTTTTACTCAACGTGTTACTAGCGAAGGCTATAGGAACTTCAACCCCATCCTGGACCTGAGAAAGGGCGGCTCCTATGCTTTCATTACTAGCATCAGTATCTAGAATGAAGTGATCATTCTCCGTAGGGTACTTCAACACAGGTGTACTTGCAAACAAATCCTTTATTTTCCTAAAGGACTCGTCTTGCTCGGATCCCCAAGGGAATCGTTCCTTTCTTATCCCGGATGTCCAGTGGGACAAACTCTGGATAGGAAAGGCAACCCTTGAATATCCTGGGATAAAGTCCCGGTAGTAGGAACAGAATCCGAGGAAGGATCTGACTTCTTTCGCATTCGTGGGTGCCTGCCAATTTGACACGGCATCCAGTTTCTCCGGATCGGCTTTAATCCCTTCATTCGAGATTATTCGCCCCAAGTAATTGATAGATCTTTTGAAAAGATCGCACTTCTTGGGCTTCAGCTTCAAACCATTAGTTATGATCCTTTCCAGGACCATACCTAAATTTTCCAAGCATTCTTCATATGTCTTCCCAAAGACAATCACATCATCTAGATAGACGAGACATTTCTTCCATAAGAGGTCACTTAATAAAGTTTCCATCATGGCTTCAAATGTCGCCGGTGCATTGCACAATCCGAACGGCATCACATTATATTGGAATAATCCAATATGACTGGAAAAGGCCGTCTTCTCCATATCTTTCGGATGCATACCCACTTGCCAGTACCCGGATTGTAAGTCTAGAGAGCAATACCATTGCTTACCTCCAAGGGAGTCTATAGTCTCATCAATCCGTGGTAAGGGATATGAATTCTTCTTGGTCATACCATTCAATTTCCGGTAATCTATGCAGAAACGGATGGTACCATCTTTCTTAGTCACCATGCACACAGGGCTAGACCAAGGACTGGTTGATGGAATTATTACATCCTGTTCAAGCATTTTAGCTATCTCCTCCTCAGCTACCTTTTTCTTGGCTAGTGGGAGTCTTCTATAAGGAATCTTAAAAGGTTCGTTCTCACCAGTGTCAATCGTATGCAGTACCTTATCGGTACGCCCCAATTTTTCACTTGGTGCTGCAAAAGCTTTACGGTACTTGTATAACAAGTCAGTTAGAGCTTCACGTTGTTCATCACTTTCTACATGGCTTTCGGATACTAGAATGTCTAGTTCCGGGCTCCTTTCGGGTGAGGAAGGGGCTCCGGGTGCCGAAACATGTTTACAGCCTTCTACCAATTCAGACAGGACAACCGACCCGAGGATCGTATCCTTCTGTACGTAGACAGTCTTATTACCGGTATTGGATATAGGAACCACCGTCCAAGCAGCGTTAGCTACTAGAACATCGGCGGATTCCAATCCGATACTTGATAACATGGCCATGTCTGGCTCTACAACTCCAGTTTTTCCGGAAAACTGTCTGTCCGCTCGACATAAGACATCACAGGCTGTGCCCGGTGGTATCTTAACAGTCTAGGCTACACTGGCTACACTGCTTACTTGCCTAAGCACACATTGTACTTCGAGATGATACGGGTCTCTCACTTCCAATATTCCCCTCTGGGAATCTAACCTTGCTCCATATAATGCAGCAAAATCCAGACCAAGTATACCATCATCCGCGATGTTCGCCACAGTAGGAGTAAGGAGGTAGTCCTTATCTTCCTGTAGACTGAACCTCATACATGTTCTACCGAACGTTTGTATCATGCTACCGTCGGCCGTACGAGCATTTCCTTCCGTTGTGAAAGTTTCATGATTCGTAGGCAAAAGATCGTAGAATCTCTTAGCAATGCAGGAGTGGCTAGCACCCGTATCGACAAGAAACTCAGCGGATCTACCACTCACAGATACAACTGCGTACCACCTCCTACCTTTCAAGTAGGTAGGACTACTTGCGTACTTAGCAAGTTCCGTCTTAGCGCCGAGGTCAAATCCACATCCCTTCAAGAATTCGAGACAAGGATGACCCGGGGGGAACTGGGCACACCCCACCCTGGCCAACTCATTGGCCGCTCCCTCTGGACTGATATCAGGTTTCCCCTCTGTGTTCTTCTGCCGGTTCTTGACACCTGGTGTACTATCAGTCTCCCCAGCCTTATGAGTAAGGAACTGATCAGGCTCCTTAGCTTCACTGCTGGGCGAAATCGCTAGAGGATTCTCACCAGTACCCCAAGCGGCGATAGGCTGGCAGTCATGGCAATCACTCATTCGGGGGGTAATCCGGTTGCCTTCATGGACACCCCCTCTCAGTTTTCCTTCTTCACTGAGTCCTCCTTACCCGGATTGTTCCGGTAACGAGTGTTTCTATAAACTGGCTTATCTGCCTCACACTCGGCAGCATAATGCCCAGTTTCCTGACATCGAAAGCATGTCACAACGCTCCTATCAGGCTTAGGCCTCCTAAGATTTTCAGTAATCTTCTTTACCAAATTGTTAACCAGGTCCTCTGATAAAGACGGACCGGTAGTAGGTTTGGTATCGGGTTGAGTCACAGGAGGTTTAGAAGTAATTACTTTCTCCTTGACGTAACCCGGCTTCTTTCCCCAGTTCCGGTTATACCGGGGGTTCCCTTGGCCAATGGCCCCAACGTTTTCATCTTCGTCAGGTTCCCCTGATTTGGATGAATCGGTTTCGGGTATTCCTTCCGGGATTATCATTGCTGACATCCGTTGGGGTACCTTCCCGGCAAAGATACGGGCCTTTCGATCATAATGATCTAAGGACTGGAACAAATCTGTCAGAGAGGCATCATTCTTCCAAGCTTCACAGGCTACTGTCCTGTGTTCTTGATTCCGTAATCCTTCAATGAATTGTTTAAACATTTCATCTAGGAAGCATTCATCATCTAGTCTCCATTGAGGTCTGGCTTTATGTAACAGTCGTTGACATTCCAAGCCGAACACTTTGGCAGATTCCTTAGGCTTCTGTGTTTTTTTAGTGAACGTCAGCCAAGGATCTTCTCCAACTATATTCCCATATAGATATGAAGCAATCTCTATGAGTTCATCATATTTCATATGGGCTGAGAGTCCTACTATTTGAGAATCTCTCCATTGTTCCACGGCTCCTTTTCCGTCGCCTTCCTTTAACCAGCATACTAGATAGGGGAGAGCTTCCGCTTTACCCCATCCATTGCAGTTAAAGACATCCGCGCAGCCTTGATACTCCTCCTTCCAAGGGTTCTTGGCGTTAAAGGGGGTAGGTATCTTAGCTACTCTACGAGCCGGATTCGTGGATCCAGTAAGGGATAAACCCTTACTCCATTCCATGATCTCCGTATCGTCCAGACCTTGATTGTAGCAATCAACACCTAAGTTAGCAATCGCTGCATTAGAGTCATGCAGCGCTTGTAACCCTGGAGAAAGAGATACTCGGCGACTGAGTCTCTTTTTCCTTGGAGGATTCGTACCATAAGTACTTCCAGGGCCTCCAGGCGGTGGTCCTCCTCCGCCCCCTGGTCCTCCTGCTCCATATGGAGGCACCTGTAAAAAGGTGTATCCGCTGGTTTGAGGAGTTGGCCCAGGATTTTTGATGGATTGTGTATTTCCACCAAAGCTAAAGAAACCACTATTGAGATTAGTGTTTCCTCCTGTTCCATCTGACTGATTTCCATTATTGGAACCAGTCCCACCAGCATAGGATCTGCTTCTGGAACGATCTCCTGGAGGTCAAGATCCTTGGTCACATCCGGATAGCCCTCCAGCTGGACTGGAATTCCCGGATGGTTGTCCGGTTGTTCCTCCGGACATGTTCCGGGTGCTACCTTTGGACGGATTCGCTCCTGTTCGGGATTGACTCCATCCATACTGGGCATACGGGCCATTTGGTCCCCCTAGAGGTGACTGTTGTGGCCATCCGCCGTCAAAGGTGGAGGTGTTTGCCGAGTGGCTTTGTTTAGTTCCACTCGCAGAGCCAGCCCCACCATTTCTCGTACCTAAACCAAGAGGCTTGAAGGTATTGTCCGTAAATCTAACCTGATGACTCTTTATTCCTTCATAACGAGGTACAGTTGTCTCTGTTACCCCGTCATCGCCCCTCAAAGAGTTCATCCGGTTACTCGTTGTGTTTAGGGCAATTCCTGAAACAGTGAAGTCTGATTCAAGAGTGCCTACTGCATGACCAGTATCTTCTAGATACTTTGACATCTGGATAGCTTTAGCTTCCAGTTCGGAATAATCATCCATCATCTTTGTCTGTTTGGCAGCCAAATCTGTGGATTCAAGTATCCATTGACCTTTGAGTTTTTCATGTTCATCGGTTTGTTTTTGATACATTTTCCGAGCATCCTTGAAGGCTGATTCAATTTTCATCAGCTCTTCTTGGTACTTGCCATAGGCCGTTTGAGTTGAATTTAACTCTTGTTTAGTTCTATTCAACTCATCACACGAGGCTCTGTATTCCAGATCCGCCATGTATAGTGCATCACGATACTGTTCGTGTTGGAGTTGAAAATCTTGTTTTTCTTTCTCCATCTGATCCAATAACAATTGTTGTTGGCGTCTACAACTTTGATCGTAATCAAGACGTTCTGATATCAACTGTTTGTTTTCAGTCAGAATCTTGTCTCGGGTTCCGGTCAGTGTAATAAGATCCTTCTGGATCTTCTCGTATTCAGCTCTCATGTCTTTAAGCTCGTCCATTTTGTTCCTTTCGAATCCACATTTCTGGTGTTTAATTCGAGAACTATATGGAGTTTCAAACATACCTGCACTAGGCTTTGGTACCTCAAATGGTAGTTTACCAAATTGAGCAGTACTTTTATGCATTGGTGCAGGTTTCGATGTACCTCCTGGCATGAATAAGGAGTCTCCAAATTCATCCAGTTCATCATGTAAGTTCTTTCTTACATCCTCTAACCCATCAGGGTAGTGTTCCAGTGGATTTCTCCACTCTGTACCTTGGGGTGGTGATTTGATTTCACCATCCTCCATCGGGGAGTTTAGCTCATTATTTGGGCCATTTCCCCTGACTGGGCTCAGCTCAGTCATTTCTGACTGCGCTTACCCGAAGACCAACTGGTCACGGCACCAGTGTAATGGTTCGTCTCGTTAAGTTAAGATTAAATCATAACGAAGAGAGAGAAAAGTTTCCGGGTAGGCAACCGAGCTTTTATTTCTTAGCTTGCGTTACATACGATCACAGCCTCAGAGGACTACATGCTACTAGGGCATTCGGTTACCCTTTCGGGTAACAACCTGGTTGAGCAGTGGGTAAACCACTACTGAGGAACCTAGGGCTAGGACCAGCCTTATATAGGGGAAAAGCCCGCGAAACTCAGACCGGCCACGTGACGTGTGGCGGACGAGTGGTAGGCCCCCTGGTGTAATGGATACGAACCCAGAGGCAGGTGCTGCCACCTGCCATCCGGATTCCCCCACCACACCCGAAGGACCTAGGTCTGAGTCTCACGGGTACATGAACGTTAAAGTGTAAAATACCATACCCCTACACTTCCTATACGATCTCCCTTGATATGATGCATTGTCTTTAGGGTTCCTAACCTAGTATTGCTCAGTTCAGCTCCTTTTGGATAAATGTTTCAATAGACCCGGGATGCCTGTTCACTGTAGCATGGTTAAAGATTACTGGTGTGGGTGGGGTAGGGGAGACATACCCTACAGGCCACCCGTATGTGAGATAATTCAAGGATTCCTTGTCATTGCAAGAGTGAAGGGAAGTTAAAACCAGATGGAAACTTAAGCCTAGCCGGGTTGGCATCATGCCTTTTCTTTATGTTGCACTCCCAGGCTGGGTGGAAGTACAGCAAGCTTAATTTCTGCCTGCGGAATTGGCAACGTGGTCATATGTAACCCCGGCATCTGTATGTTGGTGTTGCTTGGTGCATCCTTTATTGGAGTTGTCGGTGGCACAAGTAGTATAGTATGTATCGGAACGGGACTATAGCTAATCTAAGGATATTACTCACTGGGCATGCAGCCAATCAGAGGCCTCCCTTTTGGTGGGAAATTCAAATGTGGGGTCACGTGACCTAGACCCCCCATGGTGTGGTGCCAAAATGGACCAATCAGAGCCCTCCCTTTTGGCGGGAAATTCAAAAATGGTCACGTGACCCAAACCTGTGGTGTGCCACCAAAATGGTGCCCTCTGATTGGCTGGCTGTTTACGTCACGTGACCTCTATTATGCAAATAAGGTCACATGACCCTAATTTGAATGGACCAATCAGAGGTCGTCATTTTTTTGGGAAATTTTAAAAATTTGGTGACGTCACTCTATTTTTGCAAAAAAAAAAAAAAAATGGAGACCTCTGATTGGTTGGCTGTCCAGCTGGCTGTCCACACGTCATACCGTCAGTTAGCTGTATACAGCAAGCAAGCAAGTAGTTACATGACCTTATTATCATAAAGAGGTGTGGTTTATCATGTAGTGAGGGTGCGACTATAGTGAGATATTTTTTATATAAATAAAAAGAGGCATGCTGAAAGCTTCCCAAAAAAAAAAAAAAAAGGGAAATATTTGGGGAGGGGAGCCCTTGGGGTGGGGGGGGCCTTTGGGGGAACCATTGGGTTTGGGGGGCCTTTTTTTTTAGTAAACCCGCCCCTTGCTTAGGGGCGGGTAAAATTTACATAAGGTAGTTAAATATTAAATAAAAATACAATAAAACCCACATATGGAGTAGTACACATTTCACTTTTTATTTGTCGTAATCTCATTTTCATTTTTTTTACATACAAACTATCTCAGTGTCTTATCTATACATGAATCGTGATTCATTGTGGACAGTCTTTGGTCGGTTCATATATGTTGTCCGTGGTGTCTGCTGTATATATGTTGTTTATCATTCATCTACTGTGTCCTCCGACGTTACAGCATTAGAAAACATAGCAGTTGCTTGTTCAAAAGTAAAAACTCCTCCACGCTTATTTCTGAAAAGCTGCAACTCATAGTCCAGAAAGTTCAATTTCTTCAACCTTGCCGTCAGCGAGATTTTGCTCTGTGGACTTAGATTCATACCTTCCGAGGCCAACGGACAGGTAGGAGAATATCTGAAATGCTCCACGGTGATGTCGTCACTTTCTAACCATGTGTGTATAGCGACTCCACATTGGTAGGATTGAACACCCACCACTTGGTAGAAACAGAGGAAGAGGAGGAGCAGGAAGAGTTCACTTCTACAGTGTTTGCTCAAAAATCACATGATCTACTCACCTCCGCTATCGTGAACTCTTTAAGAACCACCGGCTTCTGCTATCCCCCAGGGGACACAGACATCGAGCAGAGTCGGAGCGAGTTTTTTCTTACCTCTCCGACTTACTCACCATCCACAAACATGAACAACGGGTGTGGCTATCATCCTGAGATACCGAAATGAGCATTGCTCCTGTTGCTGGTTCTGCTGTTGAATCAGCTCACACTGATGATACTTCTCTTCTTACTTTGAAACCCTCTATGGGTATCAAGAGGCGTTTTACCAAGAGTGGTGACCAGGCGTCCAAGAAGAGAAAAGCGGTAGTGAAATATGAACCACCTACACCTTCCACAGTCCCCAGATTGGAGTTCTTCATCGACAGTTTAAAGCTGGAGATCTGGCTCGACGGGGTTAGGATCTCCAAGGAATGCTACAGTGCCGTAAAGTGCACCTCGACACCCACCAGAAAAATAAACTTCACCACTGACGCACTCCTCAAGCTAATAGCGACCGTCACTGACATCCAAGAGGAGGTACGGATATGCGACAGAGCAGTTTCCCAAGGACTACCCAATTATAACACATGGTCCGTCGTTCTGGATCCAGAAAGCTTGCTGTATGTTGCTGTCAGCTATTACAAGGGTAAGAACGTCATGCACGTGTGCAGGTACGAAGGACCCCAGAAAACTCGGACACAGGATGGTGTGACGCTTTCGACCAAGGGACTGAAAAAACTTGGTGACAAAAAAGAGATTATTCTTGAATTTCTTGATAAAATCTGATTGAAACGTGTGTTAGCTAGTGCTGACATATGCTTTATATGACGTGAATGTAGATGTATAAACTTTGTGTAGGTATGTTGCGTATATAGGTGTACAGGTAAATAGATGGATAGATAGATAGAAAGAAAGAAAAATAGCTAGTTAGATAGATAGATAGATAGATAGATAGATAGATAGATAGATAGATAGATAGATAGATAGATAGATAGAGGAAAAATACCTAAATTTTGTCCTCTATGCGGTGAAGGAAATTGCAAAAAAATCACCTGTCGACGCGAATCTCTCGACGGAGTGATTATTCCTCCGATAATACGCACTATACCGGAGGGTGAGGAAATGTTCACCATGAATTGGCCTGCAATAAAAACAGGAGTCAGGAAGTCGCGTGAGTGTAACAAACTTAAGACTACCAACCGGTGAGTTGAGTGACGCTGTAGATACCCTGCGTCAGATTCACATCACGCAAAGATTCAGATACAAAGAGGGTTTGTCAGTAGGCTTAATTTTACAACACAGAGAAAACAGAAACAAGCTACGCTACTTTCACACCTCCCAAAACAATGCGTCTCTTTTACAACCCCTCCCCACCATAACTAATTCAGAAACTTTGGAAAAGCTTCTCTCCCTCAGGTTGTCCAAAAATTCGCGTAGACGGTTTTCACCCGTCCTCTAACACCGTTTTCCATTTCACGGGTGTTGGTTCCACGCTCACGAGTGTATACCGCTGCGCAGATATCTGTGTGCTTCAGACAGGGACGAGAAACATGACAGAACAGCTAGAGTAAGCGCTTACTTAAAAGCTCTAGGTCACAAGTTGATCCTTGTATGGGAGAGTGAATGGAGAAAGATGAAACACTAGGATCCGCAGGTTATGGCATCTGAACAACACTGGAAGGTCGACTACTTGAAAGCGGCTCGAAATCCAATGACAGAGAGCGATATCATATCCTCTGTGAAAGATGGGAAAATGTTCTGTTTGATTCAGGTGGACTACTCCTCCTCACCTACGTGAATACTTCGAAGAAATGACTCCTGTTTTCAAGAACGTGACCATTTCGAAATCCGACATAGGACCTCACATGACAGACTTTGCGAACAACGAAAACCTGATGAATGCCCCTCAAAGATCCTTGATAGGTAGTTACCACGGAAAAAAGATTCTCTTGGGAACACCTCTTCTTAAGTGGTATTTGGATCATGGTTTAACAGTCACCGAAGTGCACCTGTTCATAGAATACTTTCCTAGAAGTCCCTTCGCCGGTTTCGCAGACGAAGTAACCGCGGCGCGAAGACGCGGTGACGTAAACGCGAAAATTCTGTCAGACTGTTACAAGTTGATGGGAAACACCACATACAGTAAAACAATTTGCAACAATGAAAAACACACCACTGTGAAATACACTAGAGGTCGAACCTTCGAATTATTGACCAATTCGTGGCGGTTCAAAAAGGGTACAGAGTTGAGCACAGATCTCTTTGAAGTCGAACTGCAACTGAAAACAGTCAGGAACAATCTTCCTATTCAAATAGGATTCATGGTGTACCAGTACACCAAGTTGAAAATGTTAGAATTCACGTTCGACTTTTTGGATAAATATATCGATCGGCGCGATTACGCTCTTTGTCAAATGGACACTGACAGTCTTTACATGGCTCTCAGGGGCGAATCGTTGGACTTGTTAAACTCATGAAACCCGACCTGAGAGAATTGTACTTCAGAGAGAAATGAAACTGGATTCCAACAGTGGTGTCCGATGACCACTTAGAGCTTTTCGTAAAGATAAAAACCCAAGGCGTCAAAGAATGGATCCCCCTCGCTTGTTGTCAGAAACGCTACGTTCACGATCAGAGAACTCCGTGTCTTTTCAAATCCAAGTGGGAGGGCGATGGAATTCTAAGTCTCAACTCCAAGACTTACATTTGCTACGATAAAGAAAATCAAAGAAATGGGGTGCGAAGGGTGTCATAAAAAAACAAAACGCTCAAGAACCCAAAGACTTCTTGGATGTTCTTTTGAAACGAAAAACTATCCGCGCTGTTAATACAAATTTTAAAGTAATAGAAAACAAAATGCACACTTACACGATAGAGAAAAAGGGACTGAGTTACTTATATGTGAAGCGTCGCGTACATTCTGATGGAGTGACGACGAGTGCTTAGAGTTATGAAAATAATTTTAAAAAATATAATAAAAAAAAAACTGGGGCACTCTATATGTATAGCCTTGGTCTCACCCTGGAGGACATCCGCCAAGCAGGAAACTGGAACAGCATGGCTGCCCTAATTTATCTGACAAAACCTTATCACCTCCGCGTGGACACAGACCTTATTGTGTCTAAGTCCCTAAGTACCAATCTACAATTATGAACAATTACTCCTATTTGGGAGTTGTGGCAAAAAAAACAGAACTGAACTGAACTGTCTGGGCCTGCCTGTGCAGGTGAGTGGAGTGCAGGTGAATGGGGAGTGACAGGTAGGGCACTGGGTCACACAGGTGAGAGGCCCCTAAGTACCAATACCCCGAACAGGGTATGACCGCTGTTCGATACCATTCCATTACATCATCTTCATCAAACTAGATGATCATCATCTAATTGGTC
Organism: Acholoe squamosa; assembly: GCA_949317995.1. NCBI lineage: Eukaryota > Metazoa > Annelida > Polychaeta > Phyllodocida > Polynoidae > Acholoe > Acholoe squamosa. The sequence goes on from OX439037.1 coordinate 48,700,786, forward strand.
GTTAAGATAGCTCTCATCTGGGGAATGGAAATTCTCCACTCTTATGACCTTTTGGGCAAAAAGGGTTTCGCCAATAGTACTAAAAAAGGCATTTATATAACCAGCATTATCTTCCACACTCTCTCCCGAGTATTTGTCTATCAAAGCAGGTGGCGGATGTGTGTTTGGTAGCTTGAAAAATGAGTCTATACATTCCAGAACTTATGGGGTCTTTCTTATATTCATCTGTTTTTTTGTTGTATAAATTTACCTTTGGCTTTAAGAACCATGGGCGTAATTCTACACCTCAGATTTTTAGCCATGATGAGATCTTCAGCATCCTTATAATTTTCTAACATATGAATTTCTCTCTTTTATGACTCTGAGCATATCTAGGTCCATCCACTGGTTCTTATAATCCCGATATTAAATGTTTCTTATAGGACAGTGAACATCAAGATATTCTTTGATATAACCTAACATAACAATCCATTTTTCTTTTATGTTATCAGCATGATACAAACTATCCCAATCTTTGCTTGGCAAAAATTGCGTAAACTCCTCTTTGTTATAATTCCTATACGATCTCCCTTGATATGATGCATTGTCTTTAGGGTTCCTAACCTAGTATTGCTCAGTTCAGCTCCTTTTGGATAAATGTTTCCATAGACCCGGGATGCCTGTTCACTGTAGCATGGTTAAAGATTACTGGTGTGGGTGGGGTAGGGGAGACATACCCTACAGGCCACCCGTATGTGAGATAATTCAAGGATTCCTTGTCATTGCAAGAGTGAAGGGAAGTTAAAACCAGATGGAAACTTAAGCCTAGCCGGGTTGGCATCATGCCTTTTCTTTATGTTGCACTCCCAGGCTGGGTGGAAGTACAGCAAGCTTAATTTCTGCCTGCGGAATTGGCAACGTGGTCATATGTAACCCCGGCATCTGTATGTTGGTGTTGCTTGGTGCATCCTTTATTGGAGTTGTCGGTGGCACAAGTAGTATAGTATGTATCGGAACGGGACTATAGCTAATCTAAGGATATTACTCACTGGGCATGCAGCCAATCAGAGGCCTCCCTTTTGGTGGGAAATTCAAATGTGGGGTCCCGTGACCTAGACCCCCCATGGTGTGGTGCCAAAATGGACCAATCAGAGCCCTCCCTTTTGGCGGGAAATTCAAAAATGGTCACGTGACCAAAATGGTGCCCTCTGATTGGCTGGCTGTTTACGTCACGTGACCTCTATTATGCAAATAAGGTCACATGACCCTAATTTGAATGGACCAATCAGAGGTCGTCATTTTGTTGGGAAATTTTAAAAATTTGGTGACGTCACTCTATTTTTGCAAAAAAAAAAAAAAAAATGGAGACCTCTGATTGGTTGGCTGTCCAGCTGGCTGTCCACACGTCATACCGTCAGTTAGCTGTATACAGCAAGCAAGCAAGTAGTTACGTGACCTTATTATCATAAAGAGGTGTGGTTTATCATGTAGTGAGGGTGCGACTATAGTGAGATATTTTTTATATAAATAAAAAGAGGCATGCTGAAAGCTTCCCATAAAAAAAAAAAGGGAAATATTTGGGGAGGGGAGCCCTTGGGGTGGGGGGGCCTTTGGGGGAACCATTGGGTTCGGGGGGCCTTTTTTTTTAGTAAACCCGCCCCTTGCTTAGGGGCGGGTAAAATTTACATAAGGTAGTTAAATATTAAATAAAAATACAATAGAACCCACATATGGAGTAGTACACATTTCACTTTTTATTTGTCGTAATCTCATTTTCATTTTTTTTACATACAAACTATCTCAGTGTCTTAACTATACATGAATCGTGATTCATTGTGGACAGTCTTTGGTCGGTTCATATATGTTGTCCGTGGTGTCTGGTGTATATATGTTGTTTCTCATTCATCTACTGTGTCCTCCGACGTTACAGCATTAGAAAACATAGCAGTTGCTTGTTCAAAAGTAAAAACTCCTCCACGCTTATTTCTGCAAAGCTGCAACTCATAGTCCAGAAAGTTCAATTTCTTCAACCTTGCCATCAGCAAAATTTTGCTCTGTGGACTTAGATTCATACTGTAAGGGGTTGTGGCCTTACCGACCTGGGGGCTCGGGTCTTACGATTCGGAAAGAAATAGTAAGACAGTGTTTCAAGTGTATGCCAACGGTTAGATTTATTACTTAATGCACACTCACGGCTGCCGGATAGTATAGAAGGGGCAGCTAATAATGATTAATGGTGATCTACATTCTGCGGAGGCCAGAAGGGCATCTGACGTAGCGGCTGAGCCCTTGGCTTTATATAAGGACCCAGGTGTTCGTCGTCAGATGTCCCCACAGACCCGGATCGGTGCTGCCACCTATCCGGAACCTGAGGAACGTCCGACGACTCGACTCACCCGCCACGCCAGACGGTACCCAACTCTATGGTTAAACAATACGTACCTCTACACCACTCCCCCAGACATTTAGGAGGGTGTTATAGTTATAGTAATATTACTAGGATAACATTTCTATATGTCTAAACCATTAGTAATAGAGGTACAACCATAGATATAACATTAACACCAAGTTAAATATGATTCGAATGTCATATACATATTCTGATAGTGTATATAGTTACATAATAATAAATTGGATGTTGTAATATGATACGAATTACTTGAATGAATAACAGTTGTATGTATCGAAACTGTTAATTAGCTTATTATACCTTTAGGATAACATATCATGTTTACGGTATAAGAAATAGGACAAGTATCATCATTCGTATACATGTGATAGTAACAGTTATGTGTAACGGAACTGTTAATATTAAATAAATCACATAATAACATCCGTATGTGTTTGTAGTTATTAATAACACATTTGATTATATAGTCTTGAAAAAGACTTTAAAAGTAACTACACTATCTAATGACATATAATCATATGAATCCGTTAAGGATTCCGTGAGTAGTACGAGTAGAACCATTTGTATTATACACTTGAAAAGAAAAAAATCACGGTGTAGTAATGAATATAATAATATATATGATATCACCGTGTACCAAATAACCTCTATAACACCAGATTAATATATTTATGATACAATATGTCTCGCAGGACAATAATATTTACGTTCTGGTGTAGTTTACCGGATCTTATATTATTAATATGAACAGCAATTTGAGATCCGTACTAATAGATATGTATATACCCGTATCACAATATATAGTAAGTTATGACCATAGTGTGGATATGCACATACAAATAACATTATAGAAAAATAGACATATGACATTATGTACAATATAAAAAAATGGTAGATGCTGCTGGAGTCTTCTGCTGTAGTTTTCCAGATACTAGAAGGTAAGTGTGGTCAGCTAACCATGGGATGGACATGCTAAAGTCTATGATTCCTGGTTATTAGAGTGAACACGGTAGATGAATTTGGGGCAGCTACCCACAATCCTCTGGAAGTGCTATAGTTCATAAGTATATCCGAATGGTGTAGAGTAGAAGTAAAGTGCAGATCCGGTTTTGTCAACAGTGTAGAATCGTAATCCATTTAAGTATTGTTGACATAAGTAAAAAGTCCAATATAGGCTGGTCCGGAAGTAGTAGTAACATGTAGTATAAGTCCATTCGGGAGTATAGGTGAAATGTAGAGGTAAATCGTAAAGTCCATCCTAGTAAGTGGTTAGCACAGATAGCAGCAGAAGTCTGGAACCGGCATCCGGATACGTCTGACAGCAGCAAGTCTACTATCGGATTGTTTGTAAGTGAAGTTCTGAATCCAAATAGACTATTCAGGGTACAATAAGAATTATACGGCCTGAATTATACAATAAGCTGGTCATAAAAGGAACCCGGAACACAAAGAACAGGTGTTCATATACTAATGAAAGACATTCGCAGACCTGTAGGGTTCCGCAAAGACTATATCTGGTTATTTAGTGGAGAGAAAAAAAATTTTTTAGAAAATAACCCGTAGCATGTTTAGGCGGATTTCTTCGCATGCTTCTTCTTAAGAAGAGCTAGAGCCGACTCGGGAGTGCCGTCCCACTCGTCGAGATCGACTCCGAATACCCTCATGAACTTGGTGTTCAAGTTGGTATTCCGGGTAATTTCCTCTTTGACACGTTTCTCCAAGACGTGTACGTCCATAGCTGCCTTTTCTTGGGCAGCTGCGGCAGCCTCCTCCTGGGACTTTACATCGTCCCGAATGAGGGTCTCGAGGCGCTGCTTTTCAGCATCCGCAACCTCCTTCATGCACAACAGGGTATCATTAAGAAGACCCTGATGGAATTCTGTTGCCTTCTCACGGACACATTTCTCCCAGTGGGTGTAGATGGCCTTCTGGACATCTGCTTCCTCCTGGCGAGACTTCTCGAACCAAACTTCCGCATTACCGGTTTTAATGGTAATGGCGTCTTTTGGTTTCACTGGTGCAGCGACAGCCTTGGGGGGAGTCGATGCGGCCTGAGGACCACTTCCGGGTGTTGGACTTCGGGACACGCCTGCTGTTGGCATACAGTAGGTTGGAGGCTGGTTCTGCTTTAGCCCCATCTGCAGATAAAGATTTAACTGCTCCGGGGTGAAGTTAACTGGAACGGCGGCTGGAGCGGATGCGGATCTGGCGGCAGCAGGTGCTGAGGTCTTCTTGGGAACAAGTCGACCACCCTTTCCAACGACCAAGGTCTGGCTCTCAGGTCCAGGTCCCTGGGTCAAGGACGGAAAGTTGCGGGGGTTAACTTTCCCAGGCTTTGATACTGCGCCAGCGTATCCGGCAGGTTCGGGTTTCTTGAACACAGGAGTGCCCTGAACCTGCTCATGGGGGTGCCGAGCCAGAGGAGACCTGGAGCGGTCATCTGCTCTGACTTTGGCAGTGGTGGTCTGACCATTACCGTTACCACCACGGTTCTGATCCCTTCTGCTCCTTTTATGAGCTCTCTTTCCTTCCTTGCCGGATTCCTCGCATTTCTGCCAGAGAGACTCGTGCATGTCCAGCTTACCCTTTCCAGGAGTCAGGACTATCTTTGCGCGGAGTTTCGAATCCTTGGTCTTTGGAACCTCGCAGAGGACTTGGTCCCCTGGTCGGATCTTAGACCAAGCATCCTCGCTCAGACTGTCGAACTCCTTCATGAGTTCCTGATGAAGCTCCATGATACGCTTTCGGGCCCCATCCAAACTTTCTGCGTGGCATTTCTTCTGGTGCCTCGCCAGATCGCTACGTCGGCTATATTGAACCTTCGTAGTGCACTTCTTGCCCTTCTTACCATAACTCGGATCACAAATGTAAACCGGGTGATGGTGGAAGTGGGCCTCTACCAGATGCCTTTGGAACCGGGCTGGAGTACTCCAGGTCCGGACCGAGACATCACTCGCATCCTGGCAGATAGAGAAGGGACAGGACTTCTGGTCGTCACCGTACCACTTCTCAAGAGCCCAACGCAGCTTTCTCCTCTGGGTATAAGTGTAATACCCTTCAGTGTGGTTTAGCATAAGCCACATCTTTCGATAGGCTTTGCTCGGATTGGGGTCCTCGTCCGAAAGACGCATCCAATCTTCATCATCTGACTCATTATTTTTATTAACTGAGTCCGGGCAGGCATATAGGGTAGAGCCGTCCTTTTTTACTCCGTAGGCACAGTTGGAGAAACACGTCGGAATCCGGGTTTTGAATCCGGATTTGGCGTTAGCCCATCGCTCAGCCTCGGTTTGAGTTGATGGAGTGGCCTTCTCATCATACTCAACCGAGGATTCGTGCACCGACTCCTCGTCTGACGACTCAACCTCCATGGCAGTACTACCAGTGGCTGAGGTGCTGGCTTTCGGCTCGGCTCTAGCAGAATCCGGTAGATTCTTGAGCTTCCGAGCAGCGGACCTCCTGTTCTTACTGACCTTCCAGTCTTCCTCCGGTTCCTGGGTTCCGGATGCGCTGGAGGTCGAGGCTTCTACCGGGGTGGTAGTACTGCCGGTGGCTGATGCAGAACCGGCTGTGCTTCGGGTGGCAAGCTTCAGGTCGGGGATAGGAGGTGCGGGTACTTCCGCTGCCCTCTTAGCCTCTTCCCGGGCCTCCTGTTCTGCAGTCATTCGGCGAACGAGAACCGTCCGAAGGGCTGCACTTCAGTTCATACCTGTTAGTGAATTGTTTTGGACATCCACTAACTCCTGCTCAGTTATGTAATAACCGTCGTCCCACTGTTCAAAGTTGGCAGCGGTTTCCCGAAACTCCTTTGTGGTCCGGTACTGGGGCCGGGTGGCACAAGGACGTGGGTAAGTCTGCCCCTCGGGTTCCGAGACGCAGCCTACCCAATCAATGTTCGTCGCCTTGACGTTCCACAGAGTCTTATCTGGCTTCGGATATCCTCCGAGCAGGAAAGCTCTGTTGGCTTCGTACACTACTTCGCGGAAAGCAGCGTCCACCATGAGTCCCTGTTGGAACCACGGCCAGTCTCAGAGCCATTCGGGAGGCGTCCTATCCAGCTGTGCGGGGACCATGACGCCCTCGATAGCTATCCTCACCTTCGGGTCCAACCTAACTGGTGTACCGTCAGCATAGGTCACTTGTGCCTGTAGTTCCGTGTGGACGTAGAGGTAGCGACCATCATACTCTGCAGGGAACGGGTCAGCCACTGCTGGCCTCCACTGGTCCTTCGGTCCGTCGACCTGTGCGGTCTCGGACCCAGTTGCTGCGGGTTCAACACTCGTAGCCCCTCCGGATCCCTCGGGTGGGAGTGGAGACAACAGTTTCTCTGGCTCATTCAGTGAGAATGAGGCCAGCTTCTCCTCGAACGAGCGATCCGTGGGTTCCTCCACGTCCATCATCTCGCTCTCTTCCTGTGTAACAGGTGACAAAGCTTCCGAAAAAGCTTCTGCGGACGGATTCAGCTTATCCGGGTCACCGGATAGCTTGGCTGCAGCTACGGATTCCTCAGCCATGACTGGGGAATCACTCACGGGAGTAAACTACTCCTTTTTCCGGCTTTTACGGCGCCGGGGCCGACACAGACGGAGTCTGGCTACCAGGAGACAGACTCTGGAGGAGCAGCGAGGAGTTTGCTAGCCGGTAAAATCCAAGAAGGGAGCGAGCTCGACCGTCTTGGACGTTACCGAAAAACAATATGGCGACAGGCCAGCTTTTGTGACATCATTTCCCCGCAGCTCGCGAGGTCACGAGAGGTCAGTTGAGACTGGACACGGTGACGTCATGCGGAAACGCACGTGCTACAAGCGGAACATCAACAAACTGATTGTTTTTAGGTAATTATCGCTCACGCCGATGACTCGTCTGGGGATTTAAGTGGAGATTATGGAAAGCTTAAGCAAATCCACCGGATTATCTGTCCACTACCCATTGGTACATCATGCGGCGGTGACAAATAAGCCTTTCGGGTCAGTTGTCATCCGTTCCTCTAAATGTAAACATTACACCCGTTGTGTATACAGGTTAGGTCACTGCAGTCCTCTGGGCAATTCGAGGGCTGCGACGAACATATCTCCCCTTCTCGGATAGTTCTTTATCGGACCTGACAGTCTGAAGAGCCTTTTCTAGGTGTTTCTTAGCCTTCGAGACACCTTTCCTCTTCTTTTTGTCTTCACCTGCCGAGACTTTTTTAACTCCCCCACGCTTAATCGGTGTTGGCGTGGGTGCCACTGATTCGGAACACTTCTTAGGCCTACCACGGCCTCGCTTCACTGTAGTGTTCTTTACCTGGTCTATTATACGATTCTGGTTCAGGATCTTTCCGGAACCTTCACCATACATTTCTGTGGAGGTCTCCCTCCCAGACCATTTCCTTAATCTAGCCACATTTGACTTATAAAGTCGACCAAGGTCAGATTTAATAATGACGGTACAATCACTGATAACTTGTGTTACCGTGAAGGGACCATCCCAATTAGACGCTAATTTTATGTGTCTAAGTGGTTCATGTAATCTGAGAACTCTGTCTCCGGATTGGAATTTCCGATGCTTTAGATCGGTATCATATCCAGCTTTCTGCCATTTGGCACTTTTCTCCAAATCAATTCGGACAGACTCATATGCTTTTTTAAATCTGTCTCTTAAACATTCCACAAAAACTACATGGCAAGGTAGTTCCGGGTCCATCCCTACGACTCCAAATACTAAGTCGGCAGGCATTATCAGATCCTCTCCGAATACTAAAAGGTTCGGAGTACAATTTGTACTTGAATGTACCGTACTGTTATAAGCATGTGTCACAAAATGACATTGCTCATCCCAGTCGTCCATATGTTCATTGACGATTGACTTGGATAAGGGTTCTATTGAACCTTTCTACCAATCCGTCGCTTTGTGGCCTATACGGGTTGGTTCTAGTCTTACAAATAGCTAAGTATTCGCACATACCCTGCCAGAGATTTGATTCGAATTCTCTGCCTTGGTCACTGTGTAGCATTAATGGTACACCGAAACTTAGTACCCAACCTTTTATAAAGGCTTCGGCACAAGTAACTGCTTTGTGGTCCGGTAGTGGAAATACTTTAGTGTATTTTGTGTAATAATCACACACTACCATCATACAGGTATTATCATTAGCGGTTGTATTCAATCCACTAATGATATCTACCCTGATTCTTGCGAATCTAACTCCGAAAAGTTCTTGGGATAGGGGAAGTTTGCCCATCCCGGGTCCGGATTTGTTTTTACAACAATCCAGACAGGTGATTACCCATCTTTGCAAGTCTCTTGTCATGCCAGGCCAGTAGTATTTTTTGGAAAGTCATGCCAACGAGCGTTTCCTTCCGAAATGACCACTGGTCCGATGTCCATGACAGAAGTACATAATGTCATGTCTCATGGCATGTGGTATCACCACTTGCATGATTTTCTCACCATTATTACATGGCTTCCAACGGTATAACACGCCTTTCCGGACTTCAAGCTCAGTCCATTGAGCAAGAAACCTTCTCATTTCTCGATTTTCCAGAGAGACCTCAGGTCTAACTGGACGTATACCCTTTGGTACTAATTGCAGTAGCTGCGCAGTTATTGAGTCAGCTTCCTGGAAACGTCGTATGTGATCCACAGACCAATCCAGTATACTGGCAACTAGGGGTTCGAATGGTCTTCGAATCCCTGCTAACACTGCCCTATGAGCTCCACAATCAGTACAATCCGGATTATCACATTTCCAGATTGGTATTCGAGACAAAGCATCAGCATTTAAATGCTTCACTCCAGGTCTATGCTGAATCTGGTGATGTTCAAGCCCATATTCTGATAGATGGGCTAACCATCGGCCTAACATTCCTTCAGCATCTCAGAAGTTCAGTAGCCATCTTAAAGAGGAGTGATCCGTATGTAATGTAAAGTTCGTTCCCCATAGAAAATGTTTGAACTTCTTGGTATATACGACTACTGCTAACAACTCTCTTTTGGTTGTGCAGTAATTGCGCTGAGTTTTGCTCAGTGTATTGCTGGCAAAGGCAATAGGTACCTCTCTCCCATTTTGGACTTGCGAGAGAGCTGCACCAATGCTATCATTACTAGCATCAGTATCCAGTATGAAATGATCCGTTTCATTCAGATATTGTAATACCGGAGTACTCTTGAACAGGTCTTTTAGCTTTTGAAAAGCAGATTCCTGTTCATGCGTCCAAGGAAATTTTTCCTTGGTACTTCCTGGAGTCCAGTTAGCTATTGCTTGTAATGGATAACTGACTCTAGAATAATTCGGAATAAATTCCCTATAATAGGAACAGAATCCTAAAAAGGACCTCACTTCTTTGGGTGTTTTAGGTCTATTCCAATTTGTAACTGATTCGATTTTCTCCGGATCAGCTTTTATTGCTTCATCACTAATGATGCGGCCCAAATAATTTATGGACTTTCTAAACATGTGGCATTTCTTAGGTTTCAATTTGAGACCATTAGAGATAATACGTTCTAGTACCATTTTTAGGTTATTAGAACACTCTTCGAAATGTTTTTTCCGAAGACTATGACATCGTCAAGGTATACAAGACATCTTTTCCACAATAAATCACTTAGGATTGTTTCCATCATTGCTTCAAATGTTGCTGGTGCATTGCACAAACCAAACGGCATTACGTTATATTGGAATAGCCCAATATGACTCGAAAATGCAGTTTTCTCCATATCTGAAGGATTCATCCCCACTTGCCAGTAACCTGATTGCAAGTCTAGGGTACAAAACCAACTGTTTCCTCCTAAGGAGTCAATGGTTTCGTCTATTCTCAGTAATGGATACGAATTCTTTTTCGTTACTCCATTCAACTTCCTGTAGTCTATGCAAAAGCGGATAGTACCGTCTTTCTTTGTTACCATACACACAGGACTACTCCATGGACTATTGGAAGGGACTATTACATCCTGTTCCAACATCTTGTTTATTTCCTCTTCAGCTACTCTCTTTTTCGCTAAAGGTAACCGTCTATACGGTATTTTAAAGGGTTCCGCATCTCCAGTATCTATTTTATGTACTACCTTATTTGTCGTACCTAGTTTCTCACCAGGTTTGGCAAAGGCAGTCCTATACTGACAGAGCAAATCATAGAACTCTTTCCGGTGTTCCGGATCTTCTAATGAAGTTTCTTCATACAACTTGAGTAAGTCTTCCGAAATTTCATCATTTCCTGTTACCTTTTGTAAGTTTAACTTACTATCCGTTACAGTTTCCGAAAGGGTCACGTTTCCAAAAACTTGTCCCTTTTTCAAGTAGATAGTACTGTTTCCAGTATTGGAGACAGGTACTACCGACCAGGACGCATTTGCTACAATAGTGTCTGCAGATATTAATCCGATACTTGACAGAGTAGCTACATCCGGTTCTATCACTGCAGGCTTATTGCGCATTGCAGGATCACTTCTTACTAGCACATCACAGGCTACTCCCGGAGGGATTCACACAGTGTGTGCCACACTAGCCATACTGCTCACTTGTCTCAGTACAGGATACGGGTATTTCACACTCAACACTCCTGATTGGGGTTCCAACACAACTCCATACAGGGATGCGAAATCCAACCCGAGTATCCCCTCATCTGCTATATCCGCAACGGTGGCGCTCATAACATAGTCATGTACTCCATCCAATTGTAGCTTCACACAAGTTCTACCATACGTCTGCAAGGTACTGCCATCGGCCGTCTGAGCACTTCCTCCCGATTTGAGAGTATCATGTTCATCCGGTATAAGATCATAGAACCTCTTGGAGATACAGGAGTGGCTAGCTCCCGTATCCATGAGAAATTCGGCAGATCTTCCGTTAACAGTAAGGCAAACATACCACCGCCTTCCGTTTACAACAGAGGGCATATCCGTGATGATCGGAACGTCATTGTTCACACCAGGAGTCGATCCACATCCTTTCAGGTATTCCAGACAAGGATGACCCGGGGGCAGGTGGGCACTACCAACCCTGGCTAGCTCATAGCCGCCTGCTTCGTTACTGATATTGGGTTTCCCCTGTGCTCCCGTGGCACCTGTTATATCAGCTTCCCTAACCTTCCGGGTGTCTACAACCACCTCGGTGCTAGGCGAGTTTGCTACTAAATGCGAACTATCATCACGGATGGTGATATCATGGCAAGATTTGTCACTGGGATCCCCTTCTTTGCCCATCGGGAGACCCCTCCTTAGTTTTACTCTGTACTTATTCCAGAGACACCCTCCTGTCTACGAGGGACAGGTTTCTCAGCCATACATTCGGGAGCGTAATGCCCCAGTTTCTGGCATCTGAAACATCTCCTTTGAGATTTATCAACTCTCGGTCTCTTTAGAGCTTCTGTTAATCCGGCTATTAATGTTTCCATCATATTAGTCGGAGCAACAGTGGCTGCCACAGTTGGCTTCGCCGTAGAGGTTACATTGCCAGATTGAGTCGGTCCGGAAGCTGTTTTACCAGCAACGGATCCTCCCCTCCCTCTCGAATGTACCTTCCTATACCGCTTCTGTCGGTAATACTTTCCAGCTACCTGGACTGATCCAATATATTCTCCGTTTTCATCGGAGACATATTCATCCTCCTCATCAGCCTCATGTGAATCGACCGGGGCTAACTGGGAAGTTTCATATATCGGAGCAGGTGTACCTCCGTATTGAAACGGAGCTGCTCTTACCGGGTTAGGTCCTAGACCTACCAATCGTTTCTTCATGTCATGTCCATCAATTGATATGAACAGGTCACTGAAGGAAGTGTCATCCTTCCAAGAATCCCAAACTACTTGTTTGTGATCTGGATCCCGCAATCCATTGTAGAATTGTATAAACAACTCCTGTAGATAGCAGTCATCGTCATGAGCCCAATTCGGACGCGCTTTTGATAGCAAGTCCTGTAGCTCCAAACCAAAGACCTTGTGAGATTTTTTAGGTTTCTGTGTCCTTTTCTTGAAGCTTACCCACAGATCTTCTCTAACGATTGATCCGAATAGGTATGCGGCACATTCGACCAATTGATCATAGGTGCCGTATATTCCGTATGCTGCTCTCCATTGGTTGAGGGCTACTTTTCCACCTTTATTCAACCAACAGATCAAATACGGCAGAGCTTCTTCTTTTGTCCAGCCACTACAATTGACTTCGTCCACAAAAGCTTGATACCTATCCTTCCATGGATCATTGGAATCATATGGAGGGGGTATCCGTGCCTGTCTACGTGCCGGATTATTACATCCGCGTAGTCTGTCTGCTTCTCGCATGCTCCAGTTCATGACTTCCATGCCATTTGCTCCCTTTCGGTAGCAGTCAATGCCAAGGTTTTGAATACATTGGCTTCTATCAAAGATGGTTTGCATCCCTGCAGGCATAGAAGTTCTTCTGTTTGGCTTCCTGCCATCTCCTCCCGATCCTGATCCTCCGGATCCGGATCCTCCTGGGCCGCCTGGAGGGTTCCCTCCTGGTGGACCGTTGTTAGGATAGTGTCCGGATGAACCGCTGGGGCATCCACCACTGTAACCGGCATTTGCATACCTAGGGTAAGAATTATTTTGATTCCATCCCTGATTATAGTTATTACCAATTTGGTAATTACTACTTCCTGCCGGATTATAATTCTATCTATATCCATAGGAAGTTGTTCTTGGTTGGTACGTACCGCCGTTAACATTGTTTTGTGGCGGGTTTGGTCTTGGAAAACGTCCATCATTAGGACCATTACCTTGACCCGGAGGTGGGTTCGGTAATCTTGGACCTGCTGGTGTACTGTGGCCGGGTTGGGAGAAATATGAAGGTGGTGTTAACATATGTCTCGGTGGTCCCGGTACTCTCGGTTGTGCTACGGGTGTATTATTGTTAGCTCCAGTAGCACTATCGTGAGTCGCTTTAATTTTATGACTCAAATCTGGTATTGGTGGTGCCGGACCTATTGTATCCAGCACAGGAGTTGCTGGTGTAGGTGCGTTTCCATTACCTGCGATATAATCCGGTTTCTTATAGATTCCGGATACTACATTCTTATCAGCCCCGTCATCAATGAATGGGTTGTATCTAATTTGAGTTGCATCCTTGGATGTTTTTCCCAACATTGTAGACACCACAGCTGGATCTATAGTACCTATAGTCAGCTGGGCAGCTTCTACGTATTTGTCTAAGGTTATTGCAGTAGTCTGCAATTCCTGAAGCTCGTTCGTGAGTTTCTGTCTATCTTCCTCCAGTTGTTTATTGTAAGCTATAATGCCTACCCGGATGGTTTCATTGTCTTCAGCTTGTTTACTACACTGAACTTTCAATTTCTCTAACTCGCTCTGATAATGGCATATTTCGGATTCAAATTTTGCCTTATCAAGACTTAGTTGATCGTTCGTATCTATGTATGTTTGGATACGAATGTGTCTATTGTCATATTCTTTATTGAATGACTTTCTCATTTCCTGAAGTTTTAGTTCTTCATTTTCGAGTTCCTTCATGTACTCACTCCTTCTGGCTTCAAATTCACTTCGCATGCCAGTCAGGTCCTCTTCCAGCTGAAGTTTTTCATGGAATACTTCGTCTTTAGCTTTGACCAAGGTATTTAGGTTCTCGTTCAAAGTTACATATGTTTCATTTAACAACAGGACATCCGGTCGTTTAAATTCCTCACCTTCCGGTACCGCATAGGTTAAGTCGCCATCTATAGCGCTATAATCTAATATTGGTAGTCCGGGTCTGGGTAATCTATAAGGTTGTTCTCCGAATGTTACCCTTTTTGGCATTGGTGCCGGATGTTCTGGATTAGTACTACCACCAACTTCGAACATCGAATTAGTTAACTCGTCAACAAGTGATTGTTGGCCTATTAAGTTACTCTGTCTCTGTATGGACTGTTCACGTCGTACAGAGTCTGGTAGATTTTCCTCACTATCATTATAGTGGGGTTCGGGATCTCTCCAAGATGCAGATTCCGCATCTTGGGAGTTCGAATGGGTTTGGAGCACTAATGATCCATTGCCATTCTCCTGGGCAACTAATTGCCCTGCTGGGTTAGCTTCCGCGAGGCTATCTAACCCATGTACTAGCCGTTCGGACGTTATAACGTCCGGGCTATACACCAGAATTAACTGGTCACGGCACCAGTGTAAGGGGTTGTGGCCTTACGGACCTGGGGGTTCGGGTCTTACGATTCGGAAAGAAAGAGTAAGACAGTGTTTCAAGTGTATGCCAACGGTTAGATTTATTACTTAATGCACACTCACGGCTGCCGGATAAGTATAGAAGGGGCAGCTAATAATGATTAATGGTGATCTACATTGTGCGGAGGCCAGAAGGGCCTCTGACGTAGCGGCTGAGCCCTGGGCTTTATAAAAGGACCCAGGTGTTCATCGTCAGATGTCCCCACAGACCCGGATCGGTGCTGCCACCTATCCGGAACCTGAGGAACGTCCGACGACTCGACTCACCCGCCACGCCAGACGGTACCCAACTCTATGGTTAAACAATACGTACCTCTACAATACCTTCCGAGGCCAACGGACAGGTAGGAGAATATCTGAAATGCTCCACGGTGATGTCGTCACTTTCTAACCATGTGTGTATAGCGACTCCACATTGGTAGGATTGAACACCCACCACTTGGTAGAAACAGAGGAAGAGGAGGAGCAGGAAGAGTTCACTTCTACAGTGTTTGCTCAAAAATCACCTGATCTACTCACCTCCGCTATCGTGAACTCTTTAAGAACCACCAGCTTCTGCTATCCCCCAGGGGACACAGACATCGAGCAGAGTCGGAGCGAGTTTTTTCTTACCTCTCCGACTTACTCACCATCCACAAACATGAACAACAGGGTGTGGCTATCATCCCGAGATACTGAAACGAGCATTGCTCCTGTTGCTGGTTCTGCTGTTGAATCAGCTCACACTGATGGTACTTCTCTTCTTACTTTGAAACCCTCTATGGGTATCAAGAGGCGTTTTACCAAGAGTGGTGACCAGGCGTCCAAGAAGAGAAAAGCGGTAGTGAAATATGAACCACCTACACCTTCCACAGTCCCCAGATTGGAGTTCTTCATCGACAGTTTAAAGCTGGAGATCTGGCTCGACGGGGTTAGGATCTCCAAGGAACGCTACAGTGCCGTAAAGTGCACCTCGACACCCACCAGAAAAATAAACTTCACCACTGACGCACTCCTCAAGCTAATAGCGACCGTCACTGACATCCAAGAGGAGGTACGGATATGCGACAGAGCAGTTTCCCAAGGACTACCCAATTACAACACATGGTCCGTCGTTCTGGATCCGGAAAGCTCGCTGTATGTTGCTGTCAGCTATTACAAGGGTAAGAACGTCATCCACGTGTGCAGGTACGAAGGACCCCAGAAAACTCAGACACAGGATGGTGTGACGCTTTCGACCAAGGGACTGAAAGAACTTGGTGACAAAAAAGACATTATTCTTGAATTTCTTGATAAAATTTGATTGAAACGTGTGTTAGCTAGTGCTGACATATGCTTTATATGACGTGAATGTAGATGTATAAACTTTGTGTAGGTATGTTGCGTATATAGGTGTACAGGTAAATAGATGGATAGATAGATAGAAAGAAAGAAAAATAGCTAGTTAGATAGATAGATAGATAGATAGATAGATAGATAGATAGATAGATAGATAGATAGATAGATAGATAGATAGATAGATAGATAGAGGAAAAATACCTAAATTTTGTCCTCTATGCCGCGAAGGAAATTGCAAAAAAATCACCTGTCAACGCGAATCTCTCAACCGAGTGATTATTCCTCCAATAATACGCACTATACCGGAGGGTGAGGAAATGTTCACCATGAATTGGCCCGCAATAAAAACAGGAGTCAGGAAGTTGCGTGAGTGTAACAAACTTAAGACTACCAACCGGTGAGTTGAGTGACGCTGTAGATACCCTGCGTCAGATTCACATCACGCAAAGATTCAGATGCAAAGAGGGTTTGTCAGTAGGCTTAATTTTACAACACAGAGAAAACAGAAACAAGCTACGCTACTTTCACACCTCCCAAAACAACGCGTCTCTTTTACAACCCCTCCCCACCATAACTAATTCAGAAACTTTGGAAGAGCTTCTCTCCCTCAGGTTGTCCAAAAATTCGCGTAGACGGTTTTCACCCGTCCTCTAACACCGTTTTCCATTTCACGGGTGTTGGTTCCACGCTCACGAGTGTATACCGCTGCGCAGATATCTGTGTGCTTCAGACAGGGACGAGAAACATGACAGAACAGCTAGAGTAAGCGCTTACTTAAAAGCTCTAGGTCACAAGTTGATCCTCGTATGGGAGAGTGAATGGAGAAAGATGAAACACTAGGATCCGCAGGTTATGGCATCTGAACAACACTGGAAGGTCGACTACTTGAAAGCGGCTCGAAATCCCATGACAGAGAGCATTATCATATCCTCTGTGAAAGATGGGAAAATGTTCTGTTTGATTCAGGTGGACTACTCCTCCTCACCTATGTGAATACTTCGAAGAAATGACTCCTGTTTTCAAGAACGTGACCATTTCGAAATCCGACATAGGACCTCACATGACAGACTTTGCGAACAACGAAAACCTGATGAATGCCCCTCAAAGATCCTTGATAGGTAGTTACCACGGAAAAAAGATTCTCTTGGGAACACCTCTTCTTAAGTGGTATTTGGATCATGGTTTAACAGTCACTGAAGTGCACCTGTTCATAGAATACTTTCCTACAAGTCCCTTCGCCGGTTTCGCAGACGAAGTAACCGCGGCGTGAAGACACGGTGACGTAAACGCGAAAATTCTGTCAGACTGTTACATTTGATGGGAAACACCACGTACAGTAAAACAATTTGCAACAATGAAAAACACACCACTGTGAAATACACTAGAGGTCGAACCTTCGAATTATTGACCAATTCGTGGCGGTTCAAAAAGGGTACAGAGTTGAGCACAGATATCTTTGAAGTCGAACTGCAACTGAAAACAGTCAGGAACAATCTTCCTATTCAAATAGGATTCATGGTGTACCAGTACACCAAGTTGAAAATGTTAGAATTCACGTTCGACTTTTTGGATAGATATATCGATCGGCGCGATTACGCTCTTTGTCAAATGGACACTGACAGTCTTTACATGGCTCTCAGGGGCAAATCGTTGGACTCGTTGAACTCATGAAACCCGACCTGAGAGAATTGTACTTCAGAGAGAAACGAAACTGGATTCCAACAGTGGTGTCCGATGACCACTTAGAGCTTTTCGTAAAGATAAAAACCCAAGGCGTCAAAGAATGGATCCCCCTCGCTTGTTGTCAGAAACGCTACATTCACGATCAGAGAACTCCGTGTCTTTTCAAATCCAAGTGGGAGGGCGATGGAATTCTAAGTCTCAACTCCAAGACTTACATTTGCTACGATAAAGAAAATCAAAGAAATGGAGTGCGAAGGGTGTCATAAAAAAACAAAACGCTCAAGAACCCAAAGACTTCTTGGATGTTCTTTTGAAACGAAAAACTATCCGCGCTGTTAATACAAATTTTAAAGTAATAGAAAACAAAATGCACACTTACACGATAGAGAAAAAGGGACTGAGTTACTTATATGTGAAGCGTCGCGTACATTCTGATGGAGTGACGACGAGTGCTTAGAGTTATGAAAATAATTTAAAAAAATATAATAAAAAAAAAACTGTAAAGAAAAAAAATGTAGCTGACTGTAAGACTGTGAGATAATACCCTTTGTTGTTGTATTAACTTCATCTACTTCTCCACCGACTTACCTCGTGTATCAGTGTTGAAAAAAAAAAAGACAATGTGTACCCTTTTCACTGCGGAAATAATAGATGCATCAGATATTTTGTTCTTTAAGGCTCCGTTGTTTAACCAAGGTGTTCATAAAGTGTTCGATTCTAATGATGTATTTGATTCTTTGAGTGTGTGTTTCAAAGATGCATTTCAAAGAGTGGTTGGTAGCATCACAGATAGAGTTATAGGAGTATATCAATTCCATAACGAGAACACATGTGCTTTGGTCGAAAGGCGATATACGATAGAATTGATCAACACGTTGCTTTCTCTTTTGCAAGAGAGCTCAAACTTCTGGAGAAAAATGTGTCACTGTTAAAAGGGAACATTCGACTCTTTTTGTCAAAAGTGTGTCGACCGAATGTTGTGTAGCAAAGTTCCTTACCCTGGTGTACCAGCTGCTCAACTGAGAAGTATCATGTCCAGACAAACTGAATGGAGTACTTGGTATAGCGCTTCAGTGGATTTCACTTGTAATATCGATGAGATGTGGATGGGAAATATAGCTTACACCTATCCTTCATTTCAAGAGGGTACTTGCTCCAAAGTTGTACACCAAGATTACACCATATACAGTCTGAATTATGACAAACAAAAGTTGAATGTGTAAATCTCAATATTGAGTTCTGTCATGTTCCTCTATGATATTCGTCTATATTATGTAGAGAGTGTGAATTTGTATTTAGCAACTTGGAAACAATAAAGTGTACATATTATTTATTAAAATAAAAAAATGAAATAAATTTGTTTATTAAGTTTTTATTTTTACTAAACCTGCCCCTAACCAAGGGGCGGGTTTAAAAAAAAAGGGGCCCCACCCACCCCAAAGGCCCCCCAACCCAATGGTTTCCCCCAAAGGCCCCCAACCCAAGGGCCCCCCTCCCCTCCCCAAATATTTCCCCTTTATTTTTCTTTTTTTTCTTGGCAAGCTTTCAGCTTGCCTTTTTTTATTTATTTAAAAAATATCTCACTATAGTCGCACCATCATCTACATGATAAACCACACCTCTTTATGCTAATAAGGTCATGTATCTACTTGCTTGCTTGCTGTATACAGCTAACTGATGGTATGATGTGTGGACAACCAGCCGGCATGCCAACCAATCAGAGGTCTCCATTTTTTTTTTTTTGGCAACAAATTTTAAAAAATAGAGTGACCTAACCAAATTTTTTCAAATTTCCCACCAAAATGACGACCTCTGATTGGTCCATTCCAATTAGGGTCATGTGACCTAATTTGCATAATAGAGGTCACGTGACCTAAACAGCACACCACAGGGGGGTTTGGGTCTCGTGACCATTTTTGAATTTCCCGCAAAAAGGGAGGGCTCTGATTGGTCTATTTTGGTGCCACACAACCGGGGGTCTAGGTCACGTGACCCCACATTTGAATTTCCCGCCAAAAGGGAGGCCTCTGATTGGCTGCATGCCCAGTGAGTAATATCATTAGATTAGCTATAGTTCTGTTCCGATACATAGTATACTACTGGCACAAGGAGTGTCTGTTCTGTTTTCCACTGCTCTGGATGTGGCGCCGTATGACTTTGAACGGATGTGGTAAACGGATGTTGAAGGAAGATGTGGGTTAGCTAGCTCAAATGGTTCGATTGTTGTGATGCTTGTTGGTTACGATGGTATTAATTCGGGGGTTTAATTCATTGTTCTAAAAGAAGTGGTAGAGGAAGGGCAAGAAGGCGTTCATCTCTCCATGACCTTACAACACTCGAAATCCGCCGGTTAAAGTTCCAATATTTATTGTAATGTAAGGGTTTGTGGCCTTACGGACCTGGGGGGTTCGGGTCTTACGGTTCGAAAAGAAAGAGTAAGACAGTATTCCAAGTGTATGCCAACGGTTAGTTTTATTTCTTATTGTACACTCACGGCTGCCGGATGATGTCAGAGAGGCAGCTAATATCAATGAATAATGGTTTACATGGTGTGGAGGCCAGAAGGGCCTCTGACGTAGCGGCTGAGCCCTGGGCTTTATATACGGACCCAGGTGTTTGTTGTCAGATGTCCCCACAGACCCGGATCAGTGCTGCCACCTATCCGGAACCTGAGGAACGTCCGACGACTCGACTCACCCGCCACGTCAGACGGTACCCAACTCCTATGGTTTAATAATGTGTACCTCTACACCACTCCCCCAGACATTTAGGAGGGTGTTATAGTTATAATAATATTACTAGGATAACATTTCTATATGTCTAAACCTTTAGTAATAGAGGTACAACCATAGGTATAACTTTAACACCAAATTGAGTATGAAACGAATGTCAAATATATATATCCGATAGTGAATGTAGTTACAAATAACAATTAGGATGTCAAAGTGTTATACGAATTACTTGAATAAGGGACAGTTATGTGAAACGGAACTGTCAGTTAAATTACAATACCATATAATATCATATTATATCTACGGTATAATCAATAAGACAAGTAATATGAATCGTATACATGTGATAATGACGGTTATATGTAACGGAACCGCCGATAACAAATAAATCACATAATAACATCTGTATGTGGGTTTGTAGTTATTAATACCACATTTAAATACATATAGTCTTGAAGAAGACTGTTATAGTAACTTCACTATATAATGACATGTCGTATATTATTAACATACGAATCCGTTAAGGATTACGTGAGTAGTACGAATAGGACCATTTATACCATACACTTGAAAAGAAAAGAAAAAAAATCACGGTGTAGTAATGAATATAATAATAATATATTATCACCGTGTACCTAATAACTTTTATAGCACCAGATCAATATACTTATTATACAGTTTGCCTCGCAGGACAATAATGTGTGTATTCTGGTGAACTTTAACGGATTCTTATAATATGAATATTAATAATAATCAGAGATCCGTATCAAGAAATATCTATGTACCCGTATCATAATATGTATCTAGTGGATATGCACATACATATATTTATTATAGAAAAATAGAAATATGACATTATATACAATATACAGAAATTATAGGTGCTGCTGGAGTCTTCTGCTGTATCCTCCGGGTACTAGTAGGTAGGTGTGGTCAGCTAACCACGGGATGGACGTGCTAAAGTTTATGGTTTCCATATATAGAGTGAACACGGTAGATGAATTTGGGGCAGCTACCCACAATCCTCTAGTAGTGCTAAAGTTTATAAGTAAATCCGAATGGCGTAGAATGTAGAATAATAGTCCGGATGTGTCAACTATGTAGAAAACGTAATCCTTATTTAAGTTTAGATGCGGTGGTCTTCTTTGGCATAAGGCGACCATCCTTTCCTACCACCAAGGTCTGGCTCTCAGGTCCAGGTCCCTGGTTTAAGGACGGAAAGTTTCGAGAACTAACTTTCCCAGGCTTAGATACGGCTCCAGCGTATCCGGCAGGTTCGGGCTTCTTGAACACCGGAGTGCCCTGAGCCTGCTCTGTGGGGTGCCTAGCCAGAGGGGACCTGGAACAGTCCTCTGCTCTGACTTTCGATTTGGTGGTGCCCTGACCATTACCGTTGCCACCACGGTTCTGATCTCTCCTGCTCCTTTCACGAGCTCTCTTTGCATCCTTTCCGGATTCCTCGCATTTCTGCCAGAGAGACTCGTGCATGTCCAGTTTACCCTTTCCAGGAGTCAGGACTATCTTTGCTCGGAGTTTCGAATCCTTGGTCTTCGGAACTTCGCAGAGGACTTGGTCCCCCGGTCGGATCTTAGACCAAGCATCCTCGCTCAGACTGTCGAACTCTTTCATGAGTTCCTGATGAAGCTCCATGATGCGCTTCCGTGCCCCGTCCAAACCTTCTGCGTGGCATTTCTTCTGGTGTCTAGCCAGATCACTACATCGGTTGTATTGCACCTTTGTAGTACACTTCTTGCCCTTCTTACCATAACTCGGATCACAAATGTAAACCGGGTGATGGTGGAAGTGGGCCTCTACCAGATGCCGTTGAAACCGGGCTGGAGTACTCCAGGTCCGGATCGTGACATCACTCGCATCCTGGCAGATAGAGAAGGGACAGGACTTTTGGTCGTCACCGTACCACTTCTCTAAAGCCCAACGCAGCTTCCTCCTCTGGGTATAAGTGTAATACCCTTCGGTGTGGTTTAGCATAAGCAACATCTTTCGATAGGCTTTGCTCGGATTGGGATCCTCGTCCGAAAGACGCATCCAATCTTCATCGTCTGACTCATCATTTTTATTGACTGAGTCCGGGCAGGCATAGAGGGTAGAGCCGTCCTTCTTTACTCCATACGCACAGTCGGAGAAGCACGTCGGAATCCGGGATTTGAATCCGGACTTGGCGTTAGCCCAGCGTTCGGCCTCGGTTTGAGTTGATGGAGTGGCCTTCTCATCATACTCAACCGAGGACTCGTGCACAGACTCCTCGTCAGACGATTCAACCTCCATGGCAGAACTACCAGTGGCTGAAGTGCTGGGTTTCGGCTCGGCTCTAGCAGAATCCGGGAGATTCTTAAGCTTCCGAGCAGCGGACCTTCGGTTCTTGCTGACCTTCCAGTCTTCCTCCGGTTCCTGGGTTCCGGATGCGCTGGAGGTCGAGGCTTCTACCTGTGTGGTAGTACTGCCGGTGGCTGGTGTAGCACTGGCTGAACTCCTAGCGGCAAGTTTCAGGTCGGGGATAGGAGGTGCGGGTACTTCCGCGGCCCTCTTAGCCTCTTCCTGAGCCTCCCGTTCGGCAGTCATTCGACGGACGATAACCGTCCGAAGGGCTGCGCCTCGGTCCAAACCGATTAGTGACGTGTTCTGGACGTCCACTAATTCCTGCTCGGTAATATAAATACCTTCATCCCACTGCTCGAAGTTAGCAGCGGCCTCCCGATACTCCTTAGTGGTCCGGTACTGGGGCCGGTTAGCACAAGTGCGTGGGTAAGTTTGCCCCTCGGAATCCGAGACGCAGCCTACCCAGTTGATGTTCGTAGCCTTGACGTTCCACAGGGACTTGTCAGGCTTAGGGTACGTTCCGAGCTCGAAGGCTCGGTTGGCTTCATACACTGTCTCGCGGAAGGCAGCGTCTACCATGAGTCCCCGTTGGAACCACGGCCAGTCTCGAAGCCACTCGGGAGGCGTTCTGGTCAGCTGGTCGGGAACCATAACGCCCTCAACAGCTATCCTAACCTTCGGGTCCAACCTGACCGGTGTCCCGTCCGCGTAGGTCACTTGTGCCTGCAGTTCCGGGTGGACATACAGGTAGCGACCATCGTACTCTACTGGGAACGGGTCAGCCACTGCTGGCTTCCACTGGTCCTCCGCGCCGTCGACTTGTGTGGTCTCGGACTCTGTCGCTGCGGGTTCGGCACTCGCAGTTGCTCAGGATCCCTCTGGTGGGAGTGGAGATAACATCTTCTCTGGCTCATTTAGTGCAAAATGAAGCCAGTTTCTCCTCGAACGAGCGATCCGTGGATTCCTCCACGTCCATCATCTCGCTCTCTTCCTGTGTAACAGGAGACAAAGCTTCCGGAAAAGCTTCTGCGGACGGAGTCAGCTTATCCGGGTCACCGGATAGCTTGGCTGCAGCTACGGATTCCTCAGCCATGACTGGGGAATCGCCCACGGGAGTAAACTACTCCTTTTTCCGGCTTTTACGGCGCCGGGGCCGACACAAACGGAGTCTGTCTACCAGGAGACAGACTCTGGAGGAGCAGCGAGGGGTTTTGCTAACCGGTAAAATCCAAGAAGGGAGCGAGCTCGACCGTCTTGGACGTTACCGAAGAACAATATGGTGACGGGCCAGCATTCGTGATGTCATTTCCCCGTTGCACGCGGGGTCACGAGAGGTCAGCCGAGACTGGACGCGGTGACGTCATGCGGAAACGCACGTGCTACAGACTGTACATCAACAAACTGATTGTTTTTAGGTAATTATCGCTCACACCGATGACTCGTCCGGGGATTTAAGTGGAGATTATGGAAAGCTTAAGCCAATCCACCGGATAATCCGTCCACTACCCATTGGTACATCATGCGGCGGCGACAAATAAGCCTTTCGGGTCAGTTGTCATCCGTTCATCTAAATGTAAACATTACACTCGTTGTGTATACAGGTTAGGTCACTGCAGTCCTCTGGGCAATTCGGGGGCTGCGGCGAACGTATCTTCCCTTCTCGGATAGTTCTTTATCGGACCTGACAGTCTGAAGAGCTTTCTCTAGGTGCTTCTTAGCCTTAGAAACACCTTTCCTCTTCTTTTTGTCTTCACCTGCCGAGACTTTTTTAACTCCCCCACGCTTAATCGGTGTTGGCGTGGGTGTCACTGATTCGGAACACTTTTTAGGTCTACCACGACCACGCTTCACTATAGTGTTCTTTACCTGGTCTATTATGCGATTCTGGTTCAGGATCTTTCCGGAACCTTCACCATACATTTCTGTGGAGGTCTCCCTCCCAGACCATTTCCTTAATCTAGCCACATTAGACTTATAAAGTCGACCTAGGTCAGATTTGATGATTACGGTACAGTCACTGATAACTTGCGTTATAGTAAATGGACCATCCCAATTAGACGCTAATTTTATGTGTCTAAGTGGTTCATGTAATCTGAGAACTCTGTCTCCGGATTGGAATTTCCGATACTTTAGATCGGTGTCGTATCCTACTTTCTGCCATTTGGCACTTTTCTCCAAATCAATTCGGACAGACTCATATGCCTTTTTAAATCTGTCTCTTAAGCATTCCACAAAAACTACATGGCAAGGTAATTCCGGGTCCATCCCTACAACTCCAAATACTAAGTCAGCAGGCATTATCAGATCCTCTCCGAATACTAAAAGGTTCGGAGTACAATTTGTACTTGAATGTAGCGTACTGTTATAAGCATGTGTCACAAAGTGGCATTGCTCATCCCAGTCGTCCATGTGTTCATTGACGAGTGACTTTAGGACTTGGATAAGGGTTCTATTTAAACCTTTCTACCAATCCGTCGCTTTGTGGCCTATACGGGTTGGTTCTAGTCTTGCAAATAGCTAAGTATTCGCACATACCCTGCCAGAGATTTGATTCGAATTCTCTGCCTTGGTCACTGTGTAACATCAATGGTACACCGAAACTTAGTACCCAACCTTTTACAAAGGCTTCGGCACAAGTAATTGCTTTGTGGTCCGGTAGTGGAAATACTTTAGTATATTTCGTATAATAATCACAAACTACCATCATACAGGTATTATCATTAGCGGTTGTATTAAATCCACTAATAATATCTACCCCGATTCTTGCGAATCTAACTCCGAAAAGTTCTTGGGATAGGGGAAGTTTGCCCATCCCGGGTCCGGGTTTGTTTTTACAACAATCCGGACATGTGGTTACCCATCTTTGCAAGTCCTGTGTCATGCCAGGCCAATAGTATTTCTTGGAAAGTCGTGCTAACGATCGTTTCCTTCCGAAATGACCACTGGTCCGATGTCCATGACAGAAATACATAATGTCATGCCTCATAGCATGTGGTATCACCACTTGCATGATTCTCTCACCATTATTGCATGGCTTCCAACGGTATAACACGCCTTTCCGGACTTCAAGCTCGGTCCATTGAGCAAGAAACCTTCTCATTTCTCGATTTTCCAGGGAGACCTCTGGTCTAACTGGACGTATACCCTTTGGTACCAATTGCAGTAGCTGCGCAGTTATCGAGTCAGCTTCCTGGAAATGTCGTATGTGATCCATAGACCAATCCAGTATACTGGCAACTAGGGGTACGAATGGTCTTCGAATCCCTGCTAATACTGCCCTATGAGCTCCACAATCAGTGCAATCCGGATTATCACATTTCCGAATTGGTATTCGAGACAAAGCATCAGCATTTAAATGCTTAACTCCGGGTCTATGCTGAATCTGTTGATGTTCAAGCCCATACTCGGATAAATGGGCTAGCCATCGGCCTAACATTCCTTCAGCATCTCGGAAGTTCAGTAGCCACCTTAAAGAGGAATGATCCGTACGTAAAGTAAAGTTTGTTCCCTATAGAAAATGTTTGAACTTCTTGGTATATACGACTACTGCTAACAACTCTCTTTTGGTTGTGCAGTAATTGCGCTGAGTCTTGCTCAGTGTGTTGCTGGCAAAGGCAATCGGTACTTCTCTCCCATTTTGGACTTGCGAGAGAGCTGCACCAATGCTATCATTACTAGCATCAGTATCCAGTATGAAATGATCCGTTTCATTCGGATATTGCAATACAGGAGTACTCGTGAACAGGTCTTTTAGCTTTTGAAAAGCGGTTTCCTGTTCATGCGTCCAAGGAAATTTTTCCTTGGTACTTCCTGGAGTCCAGTTAGCTATTGCTTGTAATGGATAACTGACTCTAGAATAATTCGGAATAAATTCCCTATAATAGGAACAGAATCCTAAAAAGGACCTCACTTCTTTGGGTGTTTTAGGTCTATTCCAATTCGTAACTGATTCGATTTTTTCAGGATCAGCCTTTATCCCTTCATCACTAATGATGCGGCCCAAATAATTTATGGACTTTCTAAACATGTGGCATTTCTTAGGTTTCAATTTGAGACCATTAGAAATAATACGTTCTAGTACCATTTTTAGGTTATTAGAACAATCTTCGAATGTTTTTTCCGAAAACTATGACATCGTCAAGATATACAAGACATCTTTTCCACAATAAATCACTTAGAATTGTTTCCATCATTGCTTCAAATGTTGCCGGTGCATTGCACAATCCAAACGGCATTACGTTATATTGGAATAGTCCAATATGACTCGAAAATGCAGTTTTCTCCATATCTGAAGGGTTCATTCCCACTTGCCAGTAACCTGATTGCAAGTCTAGGGTACAAAACCAACTGTTCCCTCCTAAGGAGTCAATGGTTTCGTCTATTCTCGGTAATGGATACGAATTCTTTTTCGTTATTCCATTCAACTTCCTGTAGTCTATGCAGAAGCGGATAGTACCGTCTTTCTTTGTTACCATACACACAGGACTACTCCATGGACTATTGGAAGGGACTATTACATCCTGTTCCAACATCTTGTTTATCTCATCTTCAGCTACTCTCTTTTTCGCTAAAGGTAACCGTCTATACGGTATCTTAAAGGGTGCAGCATCCCCAGTATCTATTTTATGTAATACCTTATTTGTCGTACCTAGTTTTTCACCAGGTTTGGCAAAGGCATTATTATACTGACAGAGCATCTCATAGAACTCTTTCCGGTGTTCCGGATCTTCTAATGAAGTTTCTTCATACAACTTAAGTAAGTCTTCCGAAATTTCACCATCCCCTGTTACCTTTTGTAAGCTTAGCTTACTATCCGTTACAGTTTCCGAAAGGGTCACGTTTCCAAAAACTTGTCCCTTTTTCAAGTAGATAGTACTGTTTCCAGTATTGGAGACAGGTACTACCGACCAGGATGCATTCGCTACTATCGTGTCCACAGAATTTAATCCGATACTTGACAAAGTAACTACATCCGGTTCTATCACTGCAGGTTTATTACGCATTGCAGGATCACTTCTTACAAGCACATCACAGGCTACTCCCGGGGGGATTCGCACAGTGTGTGCCACACTAGCCATACTGCTCACTTGTCTCAGTACACATCTAACCTTTACGGGATACGGGTATCTCACACTCAACACTCCTGTTTGAGGTTCCAACACAGCACCATACAGGGATGCGAAATCCAACCCGAGTATCCCCTCATCTGCTATATCCGCAACGGTGGCGCTCATGACATAGTCATGTATACCATCCAACTGTAGTTTCACACAAGTTCTACCATACGTTTGCAAGGTACTGCCGTCGGCTGTCTGAGCACTTCCTCCCGATTTGAGAGTATCATGTTCATCCGGTATAAGATCGTAGAACCCCCTGGAGATACAAGAGTGGCTAGCTCCCGTATCCACAAGGAATTCGGCAGATCTTCCGTTAACAGTGAGGCAAACATACCACCGCCTTCCGTTTAGAACAGAGGGCATGTCCGTGACGATCGGAACGTCATTTTTCACACCAGGAGTCGATCCACATCCTTTCAGGAATTCCAGACAAGGATGACCCGGGGGCAGGTGGGCACCACAGACCTTGGCTAATTCATAGCTGCCTGCCTCGTTACTGATATTGAGTTTCCCCTGTGCTCCCTTGGCACCTGTTATGTCAGCTTCCCTAACCTTCCGGGTGTCTACAACCACCTCGGTGTTAGGCGATCTTGTTACTACATGCGAACTATCATCACGGATGGTGATATCATGGCAAGATTTGTCACTGGGATCCCCTTCTTTGCCCCTCAGGAGATCCCTTTCTAGTTTTCCTCTGTATTTATCCCAGAGACACCCTCCTGTTTACGCGGGACAGGCTTCTCAGCCATACATTCTGGAGCAAAATGCCCTAGTTTCTGGCATCTGAAACATCTCCTTTGAGATTTGTCAACTCTTGGTCTCTTCAGAGCTTCTGTTAATCCGGCTATTAACGTTTCCATCATATTAGTCGGAGCAACCGTGGCTGCTACGGTTGGTTTCGCCGTAGGGGCTACACTGCCCGGTTGAGTTGATCCGGAAGCTGTTTTACCAGCGACAGATCCTCCTCTCCCTCTCGAATGAACCTTCCTATACCGCTTCTGTCGGTAATACTTTCCAGCTATCTGGACTGAACCAATATATTCTCCGTTTTCATCGGAGATATAGTCATACTCCTCATCAGCTTCATTCGATTCAACTGGAGCTAATTGGGAAGTATCATATACCGGAGTAGGTGTACCTCCATATTGGAATGGAGCTGCTGTTACTGGATTAGGTCCAAGACCTACCAATCGTTTCTTCATGTCATGTCCATCAATTGCTATGAACAGGTCACTGAAGGAAGTGTCATCTTTCCAAGAATCCCAGACCACTTGCTTGTGATCCGGATCCCGCAATCCACTGTAGAATTGTATGAACAATTCTTGTAGATAGCAATCATCGTCATGAGCCCAATTCGGACGCGCTTTTGATAGCAAGTCCTGTAGCTCCAAACCAAAGACTTTGTGTGATTCCTTAGGTTTTTGTGTTCTCTTCTTGAAACTTACCCACGGATCTTCTCTAACGATCGATCCAAATAGGTATGCGGCACATTCTACCAATTGGTCATAGGTACTGTATAATCCGTAAGCTGCTCTCCATTGGTTGAGAGCTACTTTTCCGCCTTTATTTAACCAACAGATCAAATATGGCAAAGCTTCCTCTTTTGTCCAGCCACTACAATTGACTTCGTCGACAAAAGCTTGATACCTGTCCTTCCATGGATCATTAGAATCATATGGAGGGGGTATCCGTGCCTGCCTACGTGCCGGATTATTACATCCGCGTAGTCTATCCGCTTCTCGGATGCTCCAGTTCATGACCTCCATGCCGTCTGCTCCCTTCCGGTAGCAGTCAATGCCAAGGTTTTGGATACATTGGCTCCTATCAAAGATGGTTTGCATCCCTGCAGGCATAGAAGTTCTCCTATTTGGCTTCCTGCCATCTCCTCCTGGTCCTGATCCTCCGGATCCGGATCCTCCTGGGCCGCCTGGAGGATTTCCTCCTGGTGGACCATTATTATTATAGGTTCCAGACGAACCGCCTGAGCATCCAACATTGTAACCGGCGTTTCCAGAAGACGCATATCTAGGGTAAGAATTATTTTGATTCCATCCCTGGTTATAGCTATTGCCATTTTGGTAATTACCGTTTCCTGATGGATTATAATTATTTCTATATCCATAGGAAGATGTTCTCGGTTGATACGTACCGCCATTAGCATTGTTTTGTGGCAGGTTTGGTCTTGGAAAACGTCCATCAGTAGGACCATTACCAGAACCCGGAGGTGGATTCGGTAATCTTGGCTCTGCTGGTGTACTGTGGGCGGGTTGGGGGAAATGTGAAGGTGGTGTCAACATATGCCTCATTGGTCCGGGTGCTCTTGGTTGTGCCACGGGTGTATTATTATTAGTCCCAGTAGCACCATCGTGAGTCGCTTTAATTTTGTGACTCAAATCTGGTATGGGTGGTGCCGGACCTATCGTATCCAGCATCGGGGTTGCTGGTTTAGGTGCGGTTCCATTTACTGTGGTACTGTCCGGTTTCTTGTAGATTCCGGATACTACATTCTTGTCAGCCCCATCATCAACGAATGGGCTGTATCTAATTGGGGTTGCATCTTTGGATGTCTTTCCCAACATTGTAGATACCACAGCTGGATCAATATTGCCTATAGTTAACTGGGCAGCTTCTACATATTTATCTAGAGTTATTGCAGTATTCTGCAATTCCTGAAGCTCATTTGTGAGTTTCTGTCTATCCTCCTCCAGTTGTTTGTTGTAAGCTATAATACCTACCCGGATGGTTTCATTGTCTTCAGCTTGTTTACTACACTGAAGTTTCAATTTAGCCAACGTCCTGATAATGGCAAATTTCGGATTCGAATTTTGCCTTATCAAGGTTTAATTGGTCGTTCGTATCTATGTATGTTTGGATACGAATGTGCCTATTATCATATTCCTTGTTGAATGATTCTCTCATGGAATGAAGTTTTAATTCTTCATTCTCGAGTTCTTTCATGTACTCACTCCTTCTGGCTTCGAATTCTTTTTGCATGCCAGTTAGGTCTTCTTCCAACTGAAGTTTTTCATGGAATACCTTGTCTTTAGCTTTGACCAAGGTATTTAGGTTCTCGTTCAAAGTTACATAGGTTTCATTCAACAACATGACATCTGGTCGTTTGAATTCCTCACCTTCCGGTACCACATAGGTTAAGTCGCCATCTATAGCGCTGTAATCTAATATCGGTAATTCGGGCCTGGGTAATCTATAAGGTAGTTCTCCGAATGTTACCCTTTTTGGCATTGGTGCCGGATGTTCTGGGTTAGTACTACCACCAACTTCGAACATCGAATTACTTAATTCGTCAACAAGTGATTGTTGGCCTATTAAGTTACTCTGTCTCTGTAAAGACTGTTCACATCGTACAGAGTCTGGCAGATTCTCCTCACTATCATTATAGTGGGGTCCGGGATCTCTCCAAGATGCAGACTCCGCATCTTGTGAGTTCGAATGGGTTTGGAGCATTAATGATCCATTTCCATTCTCTTGGGCAACCGATTGCCCTGCTGGGTTAGCTTCCCTGAGGGTGTCTAACCCATGTACTAGCCGTTCGGACGTTATAACGTCCGGGCTATACACCAGAATTAACTGGTCACGGCACCAGTGTAAGGGTTTGTGGCCTTACGGACCTGGGGGGTTCGGGTCTTACGGTTCGAAAAGAAAGAGTAAGACAGTATTCCAAGTGTATGCCAACGGTTAGTTTTATTTCTTATTGTACACTCACGGCTGCCGGATGATGTCAGAGAGGCAGCTAATATCAATGAATAATGGTTTACATGGTGTGGAGGCCAGAAGGGCCTCTGACGTAGCGGCTGAGCCCTGGGCTTTATATACGGACCCAGGTGTTTGTCGTCAGATGTCCCCACAGACCCGGATCAGTGCTGCCACCTATCCGGAACCTGAGGAACGTCCGACGACTCGACTCACCCGCTACGTCAGACGGTACCCAACTCCTATGGTTTAATAATGTGTACCTCTACAGTAATATCCACTTCAAATCACAGAAGTCTTGTTCACAGGTAGTTGGTTCAGTGAGTGAGTGAGTAATAGATGTTTAACGCCATTTCAACAACTAAGGTCATATTCATGGCGAGAAGGTAGTTGGTTCAATTGAGCAAGGATGGTAATAGTCACAAGTACAAAGTAGAGTTCCAATCTAACTGGTTACAAGTACAACTCCAATATGATGAGTATGAACCAACCCTAGGTGTGTGCTGCAGCAAGATGACTAAGTCCAAAGGTTAATACTTACACAGTCCAACCCTGTGTATCCCAGCAGTAAGTATGGTCAGTCCTCACAGGAAGAGTATTACATTCTGCTTGGTCAGCTCATCTGCTTATATACAACTCAGATGCCTCCAACCACCAGTCCCGTGGCCTTAAAAGGCCACTTCCTGTGGAGCCTTCCCACAGTTCTTTGCACCCTTCCCACAAAGTATTGCAACAGGAACTGCAGCAATTCTAGACCAATCAGAAGGCAGCTTTTCAGCTGCATTATGGGAATGTTTACAATCAGGGTGCACTGTGGGAAGGTTTACTCGCAGAGGCTGCTGGGAAGGGGATCCCTATGCCTTGTCTGGAGTATAGGTGGCTGGAGTAACTATGTTTCATGCAGAGACTAGGCGTCTGCTGCAGAGTTGGAATAAACGTGTTTTGACTCGATGTTTTGACTTGATTTAAAGTGGCTACAGCACACCCGCGGGCGGTTATTTAAAGAAATTGAGAAGCAATTTCTTTACTTCGAAAATTATGAATACTTATATTTTGTTTCTAACACAAACATGCTGTTTTTGGTTACATTTGATTATATCTGCAGTATTTTCATCTTAAACCTGAGGTATTTTCATCATAAACTGGTTATGTCAGGTTTCTACATAAAATAGTGTGAATTGTTACCCGGGTTCGACAACTACCCCTTGTTTAATTATGAGGACGTAGAGTCGTACATGCTCATTTTATTATGGTAACTCATCAAATCACGACTTAGTGTGTGACAATTGGAGAGAGAGAGAGAGATCACGTTATTCCATAACTGGACATGGAAGACGCCTACAAAGATTTCATAATCGACTTATAACTGTAAGCAAGTTCAAGTCTGAGGTAAGTAGTATGCATATTCCATGAGATGATGATGTGATGGTCGCTAATGCGGAGTCATGAGGATTGTCCGTCTGAGGACAGGAGCATAGATGTGCAAAATGTCCAAATGCTCCACACAGCAGGTAAGTAAAAAAAGAATTGGAATTGGAATTTGAAGGATTTGCCCGTGCGTCATTGATGGAGCGCAGAATGGGCTGGGGATCAGCCAGAAAAGGCCAAATGATCATGAATGGAAAAAGAACACAAGAAAAGAAGATTGGCACGTCGGCCTTAGTGGTAGTATATGGACGGTAGTGAATAATCACGAATGAGACAGACGTCCCAGAGATCAGGCTTACCGGAAGCCGTCAGAGCGTCAATGTCAGTGAATTAGAATAAGAGTCTTCGAGTGCCAACTCATGGCTCGTTGTCCACATCTGGATGTGGTGGAGTGGATAGTTCAGCGGAGAAATAGACCCTTTGAAGACGGCTAGGGAAGCCAATTTTGAATTTGAATATTGAATTTTCATTAAAGTGGGGGGGACAATTTTGAATATCTCTCTTCTCTTTGGTATCGAAGAAACAGTAGTTTGTCACACTTTTTCTAAGTATTATGTTGTCAAACCCTATTCTTACAAAACACCGCACATAGTTATCTATACTTCGATAAGATAGTACAACATTCTTGCCATTGTTTAAAATACATGTGATTTTGGGCAAGTTTCTATCGACGTCTTTTCCCGAAAACAATTTAGAAGTTACTTTCGTCGTGGTTAGTTCCTATAAGTGTTATTTTTTCTCTTATATTCTCATAATCAATGTCCATTGATTAATGTCTATCATTTTATACCAGTTCATTAATACTTTTGCTTTGAGCGCCCTTGGGCGTCAACGAGCTTTTCATATCAATCAGTGCAGGTATACTGCTATATATCACACGTCAGTCCTACATATGTTATGTATATTTCTTTTTGTTTTTGTCTCTTTTTCCACGAGAATAAAGAGTTAGGCAGCTGGTGCCAACGAAAGTTTTCTGGTAAAGTTTTTACCAACTTCTGTCTGTGATGCGGCTGTGCGCCACAGAACTTTACGAGGTGCAAGCAATCAGAACACTTCATCCTTCCGTAATGTCATTGTAGATGTTTTCGTTCATCCGACCTGTCCCTACTTCAACTGGGACAGCGGCCGGAGGGGCGCTGGCGTCGGTTGTCCGTCTGTGCATGCGTAGTGCCTGTCTGCCGAGGTCATCAAGCAATCATTCGTCGGCTAGATCTCCCCCGATGCGGGTCCACCCAGCCTCAGCCAGTCTAGGCATGGAGAATGGAACAGGTGTGGCTAATCCGCCAGTGAAGCGGAGGAGCCGAGTCATTTTCGATAACTTCCCTTCTCCTACGAGGGTGGCCGCCAGTCTTTTCGACACTTTCAGTGAGTTCGGGAGGGGGATAATCTTAGGCACTCGACCAGGGCGGGTTGCGGCTGCATAGACGCTCATGCCCCAGGTGATGCGGGCTCGTGCACTCAGGAACAGGTGATCGATTGATAGGTCTCTTATCAGTGCCTCTCCCTGGGTGTACAGATGGTCGAATGGCATAGTCAGTTCACCCAGGAAGATGGTTTCCAGGACCAACGGTGCCGAGAACTGTAGGTAAATCCCGTCCGGTGTAGACCTTCGAGCGGCCTGTCGTAGTCTCAACACTAAGTAGAGCGCGAACAGTATCACAATCGTTAGCAGCAGGGCAAGGACGGCGGTAGGTGTCGAGCAAGCCAGCCGTTCAGTCGGGCACTCTGGTGGGGGGCCGTAGCACCTGATGGTTTGTGCTGTAGCGGCCGACGTCTGAGACGCCAGGGCTGATGTAGCTAGAGCATGTCTGTGTCTCCAACAGAGAACAATCAGTGCAATAATGAGTACCACCGAGAGAGCCGACAAACCCCACGCTTCATACTGTCCATAGAGTTCATTTTTGTAGGCCACCGGTCTCAAAATGAGCTTCTTCTTGTTAATCCTGTCAACCAAGTCGTTTAATGGCATGTTTAACGGCTTCCCGTCCGCTTCCTGTTCCATGGATAGCCGTAGTTCTTGTGGGATAGGGTCGTATACAACGTCCAATTTAGTATCACGGACCTCCGTGGTGACCCAATGAGCCATTTGCATTCCCCTTACGATTAGGTCATTGGTAGGATATGTGATGGGCTCTCGGTCCCTGTGCTTTGCGCATCCTTGAAGACTGTATGGTATCCATGACTTTTCCGTCATGAAGGCACAGTCGCATCCCAGACTTATCACAGCATAGTTACTTATGGTTTTAATTTCAGGTGGTCGATTTCCGCAAATCAGCTGTCCCTCAGTTTCAGATGTTACAATAAGGACGGTTTCAGAGTCCAGTTGCACTGCCATTTCTTCAAAGTGTGGCTTTATGATATAGTCGATGATACACAGTTCATCAATGGCAGATTTGTCATCTCTGATTAGGGCTGCCACGCACTCGTCATCGGTGATTTTCTTCATGTGAGGTACGTCCGAACATAAAGTCACTGTGCTCCCATAGCAACTAGCCCAGTCGATATTTGGGTTTGTGTGTAGTACCTTTGGCTTATAGACAACGCGTTGCTGACCATCGTGCCATCTGCCTTCTGTCCTGCGACTCTGACTGGTACAGGGAATTTCAGGACCTGGTACATCCTGAACAGGTGTTCTTCTGAGACGACTGGAATGCGTAGGGTCACAACTATTGATGAGCCGTCGCGTGTGCACTGAGGGCGAGCATTCTCATAGTAAAATGCTGGTGATTTAAAGGCAGAGCTGAACCTTGAGTATTTCTGCCTCAGGTATACGTCCGTCCGTCTCACAGCCTTTATTATGGCTTGAGGTGGAATAATCTTAGGTGGTAGTCTATGACGTGTCAGCTGGTGTATTTCAGATGTAAAAGTCTCAAGGTGTCTTAAATTGTTCATGTAGTGTAATATCAGGCCTAATTTTACCCTATTCAGGTATCCAAGGTATGTAAGATAGGCCCTGTTTGCTTCTATCTTTAGACGATTTCTGACAGAGCGTTTGCTAAGGTTCAACATTTTGAAGTTGGTAGAGTCAGCTACAGCTTTAAGATCTGATAATTTGAGTTCTATACTTGTCAACATGACGTTTGTTTTCAGCACTAGGTCCTTTGTAATGTCAGTAAGTTCATTATGTGCTTCCGTCAGGACTTCTATATTTTTTGCATTGTATTCAATGTCCGAAGCACGGCCGGTTCTGAACACATGGTATCCAAATTCAGATATTAGACTTAGCACAGGTATTCCTGCACGTATGGTGCGATTAAGTCCGTTATCTTGAGGTACACTTTCCAATAGCTTAGCTCTCATCTGATGACGTTCAATACGGAGCTTGGCAATAAGCTCGTCCACCCATTGTTCAAACACATAAATCTGATTGCACACTGCTTCATACTCTTCTGTTCCATTGCCTATTCTTACTTTTTCACGGTTGAGTCGACTTATGCACATCTTGGTTTAATCCAACATCAGGGGGGATGGTGACAGTCAGCTGTTGCACCACATGGCTGCAACTTGTGCAACAGATATCCCGACAATCATTTTGGTGTAGTGAATCGGGCGACGTTGCCCGTTTTAAAGTTTCGTAGATGTTGGCAGGGTCACTAGTATTCCTTTATAGTTCGTATATAGTTATCCAGGTGGCTTCTGGGTGACTGCCAGATTATAGCTCCCAGAATGCGCTGTAGGGGGCCCTGCTGGAGCAGTGGACATCTAGTTCACCCGCTTACTGCAGGGGCGCTAGGGTAGGCGCTGGGATGTTGGTTTCACCACTACTGTGTAGATGGCGCCACCCGCTGGAGTAAGGTGATCAGCTCACTGGTAGCCTCACTGTAGCGTCTGGTCAGCATCTGGTCACCGTGTTTTATTTAAATTCG
Source organism: Acholoe squamosa (assembly GCA_949317995.1). Classification (NCBI taxonomy): domain Eukaryota; kingdom Metazoa; phylum Annelida; class Polychaeta; order Phyllodocida; family Polynoidae; genus Acholoe; species Acholoe squamosa. The sequence goes on from OX439037.1 coordinate 48,737,533, forward strand.
AGTCACTCAGGCCTACAAGAGATGAGAACATAGGTCCCTGTAGTATATACAATTGTAGCCAATTCCATGTGTTAGGGGAGGGGAAGGCCTCTAATTTAGCTCAGTTTTAGATTTGCTATCAGGGTAATCAGTCACTAGAGTACATCACACCAGTTCAGACACATAACCCTGTTTAGAGTTTTTAAGAGTATTTGATTGCTCGATCATGGAATATATTCCTTGCTCCATCAGCCAATCAGTCGTCCTAGTCAGACGAAAGTATTTTAAGCCAGGCATGGTGTATGTATTGGTTGGAGGGGAGGAGTTAGATGACCCGTCACAGGGTCAACCGTGTATGTTGGTGCAGGCTGGGCCGTATATGCCCCAGGAGCAATACCTGCGGAATCTGCTGAGCGGATCATTATTGAGGGCGGGCGCGACACCCAGTCATCGGCAGAATGCTGTATTGACTCTACAAGCTAGCGCCATTTCACAAAGTCATCGTCCTGTTCATGCGGTACCGACCGCTCCTCCGATGATGTCGCCCGTTGCGATGAAGCGGTCCATGGGAGAAGGCGGGTTGGGCTGGCGGCAAGGTGGGCCGTACAACAGATTCGCGGCCGCGACTTCGCCGTCTCGATCCTCTACGACGGTTGTCAATCCCAAATGCGCGAACCATTCTTCGAGACAACGTTGCAGCCGGAGCGGGACGCACTAGGTTACATAGTCCACGTTGGGAGTCGCCGTCCCCTGCTCCGCGGGTTGTCGCAGTGAGTAAGGTGGTTCGGACTCTTCCGGCGCGCCAGCCGTCGCCGTCGTCAGTTAAGACGTCCACCCCGGGTCTGACGATTCTTCAGTCCATCAGTACCGAGTTGGACAGTATGCTGCGGTCGTCGTCCGCCTCTCCGTCAAGGAGCTCGTCTCCTGTGCGGAGTTCTGATGGCAGGGGGATGGTCAAGACATCCGGTCCCAGCGACTGCACGTCATCAGCCGCCGCCGGAACATCAGCTGCCGTAGGTTCGTTGTCAGACAGCGGTGGACAGGCTCTAGGTCCAAACCCTTCGACCACCCCTGTCGGTAGTTCCACTGTAGGCCGCCAGGACAGCGGCAACTCTCCTCGTTCTGCTGCCTGTCCATCCGACTTAGCGTCGACGGGCATCAGGGACAGCATAGCCTTCAGCCGACCGCGTAGGGATAGCGCGACTTCTAGTCGGTCAGGAGGCGCCGAAAGTCCCGCAGCAATGTCGTCCATGTCGGCCACTGGAGCCTCCCATATATTCCCACCAGGCAAGATATTAGACTGTGCCCCGTCCACGTCCACAGGGATCAGGTCTGGCAAGGCTTCGCATCGGCCGGACATACCTAAACCATCCGCTGATCCATCGTTGTCAGACGATGAGTAATGCCATGAGGCAGTGGATGTCGTTTTGCAGCAGACGTTGCCCATTTCCACAGTTAGGGCTGGACACAGTATACCTCTCTATCAGTGCCTCCATCTGCCGGGTGCTGGCGGGGTTATTCAGGTCTATTGGGCTCAGTGAAGGTGTATAGTGAGTAGATCCTGATGAACTACGCAATGAGTAATATATTTCCTATTTATACATATTAGAGTCTGACAGTTTCCTCAAAATATTGCATAATTTTGATACTAGTAGTTATCCTGTGTAAAGTCGTTCTTTTTTTGTGAGGTAGATGCACCTAATTCACATGTGTCCCAATAGGGCATGGCAGGGGGATTGGTGGCACCGGCAGAGGCCTATTATCATGCACATACTGCGGTCCCAGGTATACTTTGCGTAGGGGTCTCCTGGTAGTGGAGTACCTGGCGGACCGAGGGCTTAGTTCCATCTTGTGCATCTGTACGGCCGGGGGCGGGCGCGCCCTAGCTCCAAGACAGGCACCCATTGTATTTCCCATGTTTAATGTGTGTCTTATTAGAGTGCGCTACTTGCTCCTACTTCCGATGAACTGAAGGGGGAGGGAAGGACGAGGGCGTTGGTGACATATTTATCCTTTATTGCAGCTACTCTGTCCCAGCCTTTATGACTTGCCTCAGATGCTGTCTCAATTACGCAGGTAGGGCAGCAGCACAAATTGGTTAATGAATACATCCTTGTTACGTTGTCCAGTCTTCCGAAGTAGAATGGGATGGTGATGATGGTGCAATCTACAGAGTCAAGGGGAAACACATTGAAATAAATACCAGCTGTTTTACATTGTCCTTTTCGTACAGTGAAGAAGTATTTCCTTGTTATCACAGGTATATAGCAAATACTCAAACAACTGTTGATATCATAAATGTGAATCCCTGATGCATGTGCACATGGTTCAGCAGTGCCCAATGTAGCAGCCATGTTGGTCGTATTGTATATCCGACACAGAACTAACTCAACAGTCTATTGTCTATAATAACATGTGCAAATGATATATGAGCTGTGGCAATATAGCAATTTTATATGAGTCATTCCTCATCGTCGCACTCAATTACTATGACGATTATGGGCATAACAGGTCCCTCAGCCATATTTACTATCAAAATGGCAAAATGACTAGGCACGTGCATTTCTCCTAGATGTGCGCTGGGCCTGGATGAATCTTGCTAGGAGTTCCTGTATTTCCTCAGGGTTGGGGTAATCCTCGTCCCTGATATCGTCATATTCTTCATCAGATAAGTCTTCCATTATCTCAGCGGTAATTGGATCATTTTCGTAAGTGTAATCAAATGTGTCCAATGGCTCGCGTATTGGCCGGCTGTCCTCATTGATCATGACAGTTTCATTACTCATGATTGTATTTCTTCCAATTAGAATATTATTCTGTGACTAGATCAGCGTATCTGCTGCGCATCAAGGCAACGCGGTGTGCGGCGGTGCCGTAGTGAATTTTTAATTTAATGGTAGAAGAATATGTTACATTGCATGCGTCACAGTGTTTTTTTTATATACCCGGATGTTAAAATTATTTAAATTGTTGAAATCATATTCACACGCCCATGTACAAATTTATTATGTAAGAATTTATTATGTAAGAATTATCAGTATTCAGTTACCACTTCAAACCCCAATGTATAAAATTAATGCACCTTTTAAACACCACCAGGGGGACCCACTGTACAAAGCAGTACAAACTCCAGTGTTCATGTTGCCATAACAACCATGTATGATGTCATAGCTCCATTGTAACCATAGCAACCACTTGCACCAAAATGGATCATTTAGCCCACTTCAGAAGGGTACATACTAATAGCATACATCTTGATAAAGAATAGTAAATCTATTCGAAACGTCGATCATCAACCATCAAAATCCACATAAATTTTACATTGAAGCTGATTGTAACTGTGATATGAATTTGTCTGAATATTTAATAAAATATTGAACTTTATTTGACCGCGTCTGGTTTTGCTTGTATTAATTCTACTTAGTATTTCTACTTGCACAAGCTAGCATCCTACCCTGGGATCACCACCGGTCAACAAAACCCAAAGGGTAAGTTACGGGGTCCACACACCATACCCTAGTCCACACAAGACTCAACCCCCTCGCATCCTCAAATGGGATCCTTCCCAAAAGCTCTTTAATAGAACACCCCCGGGTATACTACCAACCACCAATGACTACCCCACAGACAACACAATCTACATCAGCCTCCAACAATACTCCAGCACAAGGAACAACTAGCACCCCCCCCAGTCAGAATACCTGCTGACGCCCTACCTTTCTATGAACTAGCAAGGAAACTAGCACTCAACATAAAAAAAGCTGAACATCACGAAAAATATCTCAAAGATTGCCAAACCAACGACATAGTACCTAGAGGACTACAAAGCAAAGTCACAGCACAAACCCCCGACATAGATTGGATTTTCCAACTCAAGTGGGAACAAATACAGCTAAACTGCAGCAAACAACTAAGAGACCTACTCACAGACTATTACACAAACAGAGTCACTGACCTGCAACAACATTACAACACCACCATCACTGAAATTCAGAGAAAATGCGACCCAAACATACACCAAGAAATCCTGAAATTAATCAACAACATCGAAACAGAGGTAGAAAACAACCTACTAGAGAAAAGACAAAAGAAAATCGCCGAATCAAGAAATACTCGCAGGAGGCAGCAGCAGAACGCTCCATCTGCAACCTCAGCTCCAAACAACTAACTCCACATCAACTAATACTACTCAACAAAGGACTTTCATTTGTACCCACACCAACCAAACCCTACCATGTTCATACTATCAGAGACACCCTCTTATTTAACAGACATATAGACTTAGCATTTCACTACAAAGACCACCCTCCCTACAAACCCAATCCAGACATCTTCAGAAAACCAGGCCAAGGTTGGACCCCAGCCATCACACACAAGGAAATCAATTCCCTCAACGACCACATCAGAAAACACATGATCAAGGAAACCAACAAAGTCAACAGACATGACAACCTCTCTATAGAGGAAAGACAGGCACTCTCAGAATTAATGACGGATCAATCCATCATCATAAAATCAGCTGACAAAGGTGGAGCTATAGTCATACAAGACACAGACTCATACATCCAGGAATGCAACCGCCAACTTTCAGACACAAAATTCTACAGACAAAACTTCAATGACAGAACCTATGCTATCACGGCAAGAATCTGCAAAGAAATCAAGAAATTGGAACGTCAAAACCTACTACCATACAGATCTGACAAAATCCTCCTGGTGTGCTGTAGCCACTTTAAATCAAGTCAAAACATCAAGTCAAAACACGTCTACTCCAACTCTGCAGCAGACACCTAGTCTCTGCATGAAACATAGTTACTCCAGCCACCTATACTCCAGACAAGGCATAGGGATCCCCTTCCCAGCAGCCTCTGCGAGTAAACCTTCCCACAGTGCACCCTGATTGTAAACATTCCCATCATGCAGCTGAAAAGCTGCGTTCTGATTGGTCTAGAAGTGCTGCAGTTCCTGTTGCAATACTTTGTGGGAAGGGTGCAAAGAACTGTGGGAAGGCTCCACAGGAAGTGGCCTTTTAAGGCCACGGGACTGGTGGTTGGAGGCGTCTGAGTTGTATATAAGCAGATGAGCTGACCAAGCAGGCAGGAGATAGAATGTAATGCTCTTCCTGTGAGGACTGACCATACTTACTGCTGGGATACACAGGGTTGGACTGTGTAAGTATTAACCTTTGGACTTAGTCATCTTGCTGCAGCACACACCTAGGGTTGGTTCATACTCATCATATTGGAGTTGTACTTGTGACCAGTTACATTGGAACTCTACTTTGTACTTGTGACTATTACCATCCTTGCTCAATTGAACCAACTACCTGTGAACAAGACTTCTGTGATTTGAAGTGGATATTACAATAAATATTGGAACTTTAATCGGCGGATTGCGAGTGTTGTAAGGTCATGGAGAGATGAACGCCTTCTTGCCCTTCCTCTACCACTTTCTTTAGAACAACGAATTAAACCCCTGAATTAATACCATAGTAACCAGCAAACAAGCATCACAACCATCAAATCATTTGAGCTAGCTAACCCACAACAACCTACACAAACCTTCATCCACAACCATTCACCTACTAGCGTTCACCACCACTTCACATCAAAACACCATGCTTCTACACACTACCAAAAATACACAAACCAGGAAATCCTGGTAGACCCATAGTCTCAGGCATCAACTCACCAACTGACAAAATCTCATCAATTCTGGACAAGGTGTTACAGCCTATTCTGCCAAAAATCCCATGTCTCATAAAAGACACCAAACACTTCTTGAACATCATTGAAGAAATAGACCACATCCAAGACGGTGAACGTCTAGTGACCATAGATGTAAGTGCCTTGTACACTTCCATCCCACATGAGGAAGGCATAGAGGCTGTTAAAACAGCACTAAATACCTTCCCTCACCCACAAATGTCACCTCAGGCTGCCATCCCATTACTCAAACTGGTTCTACAAAACAATGTATTCATGTTCAATGAAAAATTCTACCACCAGATAAATGGCACAGCCATGGGAACCAAAGTAGCTCCAGCCTACGCTAACATCTTCATGCACGTACTAGAAAACAAAATGATATATGAGAGCCCACTCAAGCCCAGACTATGGAGAAGATACATAGATGATGTATTTGCCATATACAACTGCACAGAAGAGGAACTGGAAGAGGAAATCAAAAGGATGAACCAATTCCATAGATCCATCAAGTTCACATATGAAACCAGCCAAAGTTCTATCAACTACTTAGACACAACAGTCTATGTCAAACCTGTTGGGAAGCTACACACCAAGGTTTATAAAAAACCTACAGACTCAGGACTGTACCTCCACCACTCATCCTACCATCCACCACATCAGAAAAACTCCATTGCCTACAGCCAAGCACTGAGATATCGCATGATCTGCAGTGAAGAAGAAAACCTAGACAAAATATGTAAAGATCTCCTACGCCTACTCACACTCAGAGGGCACCCCCATCAAAAAACCAAAGAACTCATAGAGAAGGCCAAATCTCTACCTAGGAAGGAACTGCTGGAAACAAAACCCAAGGAAACCAAACAGGTGATCCCCTTCATCTTGCAATACAACCCCTGGAATGTCAGAGGTAACAACATTCTCAAAACTGCCAAATCAATGCTACCTGACACTGATGACCTACTTAAATTCAAGCAAAAGAAACTACTCATATCATACAGTAGATCTGCCAACCTACGAGACTTATTGTGTCACTCTGCCTACCCGCGCCAAACTCCAAAGAACAGAAGCCGACCTTGCAACATATTGAGCTGTAAATATTGCAACACAATCCAAACAACCACTACCCTCACCTCTTCATCCAACAAACGCACTATCAAAATTCATGGAGACAACAACTGCCAAACCAGAAGCTGCATATATGTTATTACATGCCCGGCATGTAAAAAACAGTATGTAGGAGAGACAGGACGACGCCTGTGCAAACGCCTATACCAACACTGGCGAGCCATTTCTGGGGAAGACGCGCATAGTAGAGACACTCCAGTTGCCAAAGACTTCCGTGACCATGATGTACAAAACTTCCAAATGAGAGTAACAATAATAGACAACTCACCTGAGTCCAACAACACCAGAAAACGTCTTGAAGAAGCATATATCCGCTGGTTGAACACAATCCAGCCTGCAGGAATCAACGCCAACTTGTAAACACCGGTCATGGGGAATCCCTCACGCGTCACTTCCGGGTCAACCGGAATGACGTCATGAGTGGAGTCCCAGTGCTACACAACGTCAACAATAAACTACTATAAAAGGAAACCCGATCATAACGGTTACATAATTCATATTCTAAACATCAACAACCACATGTGCTCAACCACCACCACCATGGACCGCTTCAGACAATGTGACTACTGCGATGAATTCATCAGAAATACCGACCAAAGCATGTTAAAACATCTAAACAGCGCACACAAAGGGCAAAAGCTACAGGGAAAAACCAAAGTTGAATCTACCGGTAAGTTTGCCTGCCAAACCCCAAACTGTAAATCCACCTTCACCATTAAAAGTAATCTAAGGCGACACTACAGGCTCACTCACAAAACTGATCAGTACATAATACAGCCCCCCATCCTCCATAATAAAACTACAACCCTAAGAACTTGGTACAACAAAAATATTACGCCTGAAAATGTAAAATTCAGAATTGTTCACCGTGGCACTCCCTTTTGCAGCTCCAAAAAGCAAGGCAGTGACCAACGAACCCCAAACTCCAAACCCAGCACCCAGCAAGTGTAGTTCTACCAGTTCCATGATCAGTTCAGAGGATGGGGATTCTGACAGTTCAATCAGTTCAAGTAACACCAACAAATCCGCCAAACAACAGCCAGCACACAGGGTGAGATCAATGCCAAAAATTGTACTACTAGAGCCCACCAAGCCCACCGATCCTACAGCCCGTAAGCGCACACTCCCAGAACCACCCAAAGCAACAATAAAGAGAGTAAAGAAAATAATGAACGCCACCTACCGCCCAGTTAAGTCACGAGAATTTTTAAGTACTGATGAGTCAAGTGATGACGATGAACCCCCTAAGAAAATACCCTCAGTTGTGACAGTTCCATCAGCTACAACAACCCCCACAGTGTCAACCTTGAGTAAACAAGCTAGCAGCATTACTACCGGTACCACCAGTACCCCTGCACCCCCAACTACTAACCTTAAAGACATTGAACTTGATTTAAAACTCAGTGACGATGAAGATATATTTGACAATGAAATGAAGTTACACCCCATCAGAAAAGACACTCCAAAGGTAACACAACTAAAACCTTCAACCCAAGCACTAAGTGACCCTAGGACACCTAGGTCCCCACCCAAATCTAAGCCTGCCAACACCCCAACACCAAAGGCCTACAACCCAGCACACACCAACCAAATCACTCCATACATACCACCATCATCCCGACCGAGCACTACTAACTACACACCAACTGCAATCCGTCCAGAAAGGCACATCCCTATCCATGATGTACTATTTGGGTTATACCAACTTATATGGAACATGCATGAAGATCTGGGAAAAGAATTCTACGAAATGCTACGCTGTAGAAACATGCTGAGACCACGACGCCAACCTGAGACCATTAGGGACCCTCACCATCGCCGTTAAACTATAGAATTCATGCTTGCATGTAAATTTTTATATACCCGGATATTAAAATTATTTAAATTGTTGAAATCATATTCACACGCCCATGTACAAATTTATTATGTAAGAATTTATTATGTAAGAATTATCAGTATTCAGTTACCACTTCAAACCCCAATGTATAAAATTAATGCACCTTTTAAACACCACCAGGGGGACCCACTGTACAAAGCAGTACAAACTCCAGTGTTCATGTTGCCATAACAACCATGTATGATGTCATAGCTCCATTGTAACCATAGCAACCACTTGCACCAAAATGGATCATTTAGCCCACTTCAGAAGGGTACATACTAATAGCATACATCTTGATAAAGAATAGTAAATCTATTCGAAACGTCGATCATCAACCATCAAAATCCACATAAATTTTACATTGAAGCTGATTGTAACTGTGATATAAATTTGTCTGAATATTTAATAAAAAATTGAACTTTATTTGACCGCGTCTGGTTTTGCTTGTATTAATTCTACTAAGGTAGGGATGGCATAACTGAAGATGCCACACGACTTCCTGTCTAATATTAAATATGTCTCCACATACACTGCATATGTGTGAATGTCTCGTTGTGTTAACCGGCGGTGTGATTGTAAGTCATTGAGCGCGCCAGTTTATTGCATTAAGATTTTAGTGAGTGTTAGATGCTCTCTGTAGCGGTATTATTTCCTCACGAGCGGCTTGTAACTGTTCAAAAGTGTGTCTGCAGCAGGCAAGCAGACATCCTAGAGTGAGACCTCCAAAAATTGCAAATAAAATACAATATTCCAGGTATGCAGAGCGTTCTGTCTGCATATTAGCAGAAACTAGACAGAGACAGCAAACTCACAGGTAGGTGCAATATTCCAATGATGGCATGACTCCTGTGTAGAGTAGAGTTATAGTATGGTGCAGAGCAGCTCACTGAGTAGTGATCTGGCGCAGGGTATGGTACTGCAGTGGTGTCTCCATCAACACTGCAGGGGGAGGAGCGCCATTGCTGCTATATATACAGGTGGCGGGCGGAAGTTACTCACAGAACAGCCGTCCCACAGTGCATTGCGCGCCTTCCCACAGTTCTCTCTGGCATAAACAGAGTGCTGCTGGTTTCCTGTGCAGCCAGGAAGTCGGCTCCTAGCCCAGCAGGCTCCTTACTCAGCCAATCCTGATCAAGCGGCTCCTATATAAGTAGCGTCCCTAGCAACGATCCCTGCTCACTGTAATACAATCATTGGATCTGTTACCATTGAGGCGCCGTCCTTATGCACCAAATTGCACTCAGTGTAAGTACTGTCTTCTGTTCCAGGTTATTATGAGCTTACAGAGTTTCACAGATAGCTATTTTCTTGGAAATTTTAGTATGATACTGTCAGTTTAAACTGTGCTTTTCGTAGCTATAGTCATATCCATACAATGCGTACTTTTCTGCTAAAAAAAATGTTATCTGGGTATCTGTAGTTTGCCCAGCAATATTTTCGTTTTCCTTATGGCATATACATTCCAAAATCGTGTTTCTAGGTCTTTTCCTCAGTATTGTACCTGCTCATATATATATAGATAGATTTCGCCGTGCATTTTGGCATTATAAGTCAGTTCATATCATTCCATTTCTAATGTGCAGTGCATACTCCAGATTGCACACCTATAACCATATTCTTGGGGTTGAAGATATCATAGTCACAGCTGTTCATTGGTAAGTACGTCGTACTAGATAGCGCGTATGCAGTGCAGTAAGGCTCAGTAGGAGTGGGAGGGCGTTCTCCCTTCTCTATGCAGAGCTGCAGGCTCTAGTCATAATGTTTCACACCAGATGACGTTGCTGTGCCGTGTATCAGTCTTTTAGTTCCTTTGTTTGCCGTCAGGCGGCGCCACTACGCCTGTGTCACGTATAGTACCCAATACGCACGTCAGGCGGCGCCACTGCGCCATCCTGCTGCGTGGTTCCTAATTCGCACACTAGGTGTCAGCCTTGTTTTACTGTCAGTATAGAGTGGAGTGGTCCACGTTTTAGTCCTGCCTTCTGCTTCCTATATTTCTTATAGAGTATGCTAGATCCGCTGAGGATAATTATTCATTGCTCTCCTTCAAAAATAGCTTGTGTAGTGTCTTAGTGGTGACGTACTATGATAACTGTAGCGCGTTGCTTTCATGTTTAATGTGTAACTAGCTGTAGCACGTATTGTGCGAGGCACGTATTTTCCATTGTAGTATTTTATAAGTATCCTCTTCATTCTTTGTTAATAGTACATATTATCCTTGCTACTTTTCATTGCATTTTCATTATAGTTTCCATTTATCATTCATATAGTCATGTGATAAGCCAGGGGTTTCATATACATTTTTCATAACCTCGGAGGTTTTAAATAGTAATAAGTCCTAATAGTTGAAACCTGTGGAACCCGGGACACGGTGTTCCCATACCCGCTGGCCTCTGTACCAACTCCCAGCCGTTGGGATTACCAGGTCAATTCAATATTTATATCACAATAAAATCACATTTATCGTCCTCCCCGTCTGTATCGGTCCAGTGCGTAGGGGGGGGACGGGCTGCGGCCCTGGGGCGACTACTCCTCAGAGAAGGTTTCTTGCAGCTTTCCTGAGCCGGGGGCGTCGAGGAAGGGGTGCGGGCGTACGCCGCTGATTGCTTCTTTTTAGTGGCGTCGTCACTGGCAGACCGTCTGTCCAGGCTAGCCCTTTCTTTATTTTTCTTGTTCTTTCCCACCAAGCCTAGCGCCCGAAGCGCGTCAGCGTTTTCTTTGTCATTTTTGCCCACCTTGCCTAGTGCCCGAAGCACGTCAGCATCCTGATTCTTTGTCCCAGGAGGGCCCTTTTGTGTCAGGACCTTATTTTCTTCTATAGTTTCTTCATGTATTTCATTTCCTTCTTCCATTTCTTCAGGAATTTCTTCATTTCTTTCTTCTTCTTCATATTTTTCGTTTTCTTCATTTACTTCTTCATCAGGATTTTCATTTTCTTCTTCTTCTACATCGTCTTCCTCTGCTATCGCTGGTGCCAAAGTTGTGTAACACCTTTTGAGTTTCTGTATGTTCACGAAGTGTGGTATTTTAACACCAGTTGCTACAGATGCCACACGCACTAGGTGGTCATCCTTCACCTCTTCTATGCGGTAGGGCCCTTTGTAGCGGTCCGAGAATTTCGAGACTCGGTTTGCAGAACACGTAGGGTCATACACGTACACGAGATCTCCTTCATTGAAGTCTACAGGTCGTTTTCCTGCATCCAATCTTCTCCTTAGATTTTCCTCATATTCGTCTGTGTATGTATTAGCCAGTTTCTTAAAATGTTCTATGTTGTCCTTTGTTCTTAGGAACCATTCTGATTCTGAGAGAGTTGTAGGCGTTGGTCGGTTGTCAGGTAGGCCCATGGCTTTTGTGTCACGTCCAAACAACAGGGTGTAGGGGGAAAATCCTGTCCTACCACTGATAGTGGATCGGATCGTCCATAGGGCTATTGGGACCAAATCTGGCCACATGTCATGTCCATCATCGATGTAGCATGCAATAATGTTTTCGAGGCTTTTGTGCATCCTCTCAACTCTCGCATTCCCGGTAGGCATCCTTGCACTTGTCATGCTGTGGCGACAATTAAGTCTAGTTGTTATTTCATGGAAGATTTTTGATATGAAAGTCGGGCCTCTGTCCGAGTGTATGCGTTCCACTTTTCCATATCTGCATAAGATGTTTTTCAGAAACAGGTCTGCTCCTGTTGCTGCTGTGGAATCTTCTGTGCAGAATGCTTCTGGGTATCCTGTCAGCAAATCCACAAATGTCATTATATATTTTGACTTGTCTGCTGCTGGTTTTAATGGTCCTATGAAGTCCACTTGTACTTGCTGCCACGGGTAATCCGGTGTCTCCCAGCTTTTGGCAGCTGCTTTGAAGTGAGGAGCTCTTTTTCTCAGAGCACAGGTTTCACATTTCCTGACATATTCTGCAATGTCCTCGTGTAGGTTCTTCCAGTAGTATTTGGATGTCACTTTGCTGCATAGTGCAGCTGTGCCTACATGTCCGCCAGTTATTATATCATCATGTAAAATCTTCAGTACCCTTTGCTGTAATTCCTTTGGCACGACGATTTTGCCACTCACCTCAGTGAATTTTCCTCTTTTCTTTCTACATGGAGCTGAGAATTTTACCAAGAGTCCTGGTTCTATCATTCCTATGTATTCTGATTTAATCATGACAGCTTTGGCTTCTTCCCAATCATCTGGGAATACTTCGTCTTCCAGGTATTCAATCATCTGATTGCAGTTTGGATCATCGCGCTGAGCTCTCATCATTCTCTCAGTGCTTATCTCCTGGTTGGGTTCAATGTTGAATACTTCACATCCCACGTCTGGTTCGAATTCTTCCTCGTCACAGTTTTCCTCGTCTTCTTGTACACGAGACAGGTAGTCTGGTAGGTAATGAGTAGCTCCTGGCTCATATGTTACTTCTAGATCAAAGTCAGATAGTGATAACGCCCATCTTTTCAGACGTTTCGAGGGCGCCTTGTGAGCTTGCATCAGTAATGATACTAATGGCTTGTGATCTGTTACCACAGTCACTTTTCCTCCTTGCAACATGTCTTCATATGTTTTCAGTGCTTTTACTACGGCCAGGGCTTCCTTTTCAGTCACAGTGTAGTTGAGTTCTGCTCCATTCATTGTGTACCCAAAGTACAGGATAGGTCTGTATAGATCGTCGATTTTGTGGCAGATTGCAGCGCCACAAGCACGATCTGATGCATCTGTCAGCACTATGAGATGTCCACCTTTCTCTGGGTGTATCAGCAATGGTGGTGAAGTCAGTTTTGTCTGGATCTCCTGGAATGATGCTTCACACTTGTCAGTCCATTCAAACGTTGCATATTTTTGTAGCAACTTGTTCAGAGGAACAGCTGCCTTGGCGAATCCCGGGATGAAAGAACGGTAGTAATTGCACAGTCCCAGGAACGATTTGACAGCTTTCACGTTCTTTGGTCTTTTCACTGCCTTGACCTTTTTAATAATCCTAGGTTGGGTTTCAAGACCTTCCTTGCTGATAATATGTCCCAAGTAGTTGATTCTGTCCTTGCACCAATCACATTTTTCGGGCTTGATTTTTAAGTCCGCTTTGGCTAGTGCTTTCAGAACAAGTTGAACGTTTTTCAGGTGATCCTCAAATGTCTGGTCATGGATTATCACATCATCTAGGTATGCCAGACATGTCCTTGGTATGAGGCCATTTAAAGCAGTAGACATTACCTTGGTAAACTGCCATGGCGCTCCACAAAGGCCAAATGCTACACGTCGATATTGGTAGACCCCTGTAGGTGTTTCAAATGCTGTGTACTGTCTTGAATCCTTGTCTATCTCAACTTGATGGTATCCACTGAGAAGATCGAGTGCTGTGAACATAGTGGGTTTCTTGTATGCCATGAAGAGGAATAGAGATCTTGCTGTAGGCATGGGGAACTTGTCCTTGTACGTGATGGAATTAAGCCATCTGTAGTCTGTGCAGAGCCTGGGTTTTCCATTCTTTTTATAAGCCACTATAAGAGGGCTTCGCCATGCTGATTCACTTGGTTCTATCACTCCTATGTCTAGAAGCTGTTTCACTTGCTCATCTATTACTTCCATTTTCTGTGGTGAGTATCTGTAGGGTCTTGTGCAGGCTATTCCTTTAGATTCATCCACTCTAATTTTCATTGGTGAAATTTTGCAATGACCGAGCTCAGACATGTCAAAAGCAAGACTGTCTTGATTGTCCAATAGCATCTTTACGAATTCTTCCTTTTGTGTTTCATCCAGACAAGGTTCACTTAGGTCGATCTGTTTTATCTGTTCTTCCTTTGGTGTTGTTTTCCTTCGTTCTTCAAACTGGTCAGCTGTCAATGATTTTACAAAATCTATTGCCATTTGACACACTTCGGCTGGTATTCCCATTTTCTGTTGATGGTCTACTCTTAGGAAGTCTTTTAGATCTTCAGGGTCCAGTCCAGGTGCTTCACCTTTACTGGCATATGCTAGAACATCATTCTTTCCCAGAATGATAGGTTTGTCTGAGCAATTCATGATTTTCATCCACCATGTTTTTCCTAGTTGGTTGACACTGCTTTCTACACATAGTGGTGCAAGTCCTGATGGTTCACAGAGTACTGTATCTCCTTGTTCTCCTTGTACCTGTCTCCATGGTGAGACTGATATAATTTTCTCCTGCATAGGGAGCAATTTCTCGTTTTCTGTGCTTGATATTGGATTTCCTTTGAAGATTTCCACTTTTCTGTCTCCCATTTTCATATCTGCTTGAAGTGCTTCTGGTAGATTCCTACCAATCATGACATCGTGGCAGAGATTTTCCATGACATGGAAGTTGAAATATAGTCATGCTCCTTCCACCATGAATTTTAATCTTGCAGTTTCTGAAATAATTTTGCTGTTACCATCTGCCATATTTACCTTCAGATTTGCATCAAAAGTTTCTACTATGCATTCTTCTGGTAGTGATTGTTTATACCTTTTTGAGATGAAGCAGTCGCTGGCTCCTGTGTCGAGAAATACTGATTTCTCTCTTCCACATAAGTTGATGGTCAGAAATAATGGTTCACTGCTAAGTTTGTCATTAGCTGGTCCGCCCATAGAATGCAGTGTTGTTGTAATAGGCGGCACGGACCAGCCTTTTAGTTTCCCTGCTGATTGTTTCCTGATGGGCCGCCTCGTGCTCCAGGTGCTTGTCCTGTCGCTCTCATTTCACCCATCTTATTTTGAAGCCAGCTACAGGCATCAGTACTGTGTCCATACATTTCATGCACTGAGCAATATTTGCGATTATCTTCTCCCATCTCTGCTCTATTACCTGGGCGATATTGATTTCCCTGTCCTGTTTTTCCTACATTCCTTTGTTGATTTGGCTGTTGTGTGGCAGGCTGTTGCATGTAGGGTCTCCCAGATTGAGGGTAAAAACGTGGGCGTTGGAAAGGCTGGTTTCTTGGAGCGTTCTGCCATTGTCCTTTATTGGCCCATCCTTGGTACCCGAAGGACGGTTTATTTGGATAAAATGGTCGTGGTCCTTGGTTTCTTGGATTTCTATCTGCATTGTAGTTTCTGTTAGGCTGGTTGTAGTTCTGGCAGTTCTGGCGCATGGGTGCATTTTGCTGTTGCTTGTCACCAGCAGCCTCCACGGCGGCTAACAGTTGATCGAGACGATCATCTGGTTGTGCCGGTGGAGATGCTTCTATAACAGCAGCTGAGGCTTTTGGTGTTTTCTTATCCAGAGATTCAAGCCGTGATGCTACTTTAATTGCATCCTCGATGGTTTTCACGTCTGTTCTGGCCAGTTCTCTTGATATTGCTGGAGAGGTTCCACCAATAAAAACTGCTAACACTAGTTCTGGTGCCACGTCGCCGGCTACTAGATGTTTTCTCAATATTCCAGCAAAATCCAATACAGATTGGTCCTTTTCTTGTTTGAGTGAGAAGAAATCCCTATGTTTCTGCCAAGATGTCCGTTTGTCTTCAAAGATGTCTACAACGGCAGCCTTCAAATGTGCATAAGTGTCTTTCTTGTCGTTTGCTAGAGTTTTCACCCAATCAGCAGCTATGCCTTTTAATCCATGCTTTGCCATCAACAACTTTTTATCATCGTTCCATTCATACAGTGTGGCAACTGCATCTAGTTCGTCGAAATAGGTTTCAGGATTTTCTCCATTTGAACCATTTACAACAGGGGGTTTTATAGGTGGTACGGCCGCCATATTGATTGGTGGGTTGATTGGTTGAGCAGGAGCTTGTGGGTTGATTGGTTGAGCAGGAGCTGGTGGAAGTTGATTCTGAATTTTCAACTGACCTTGATTTTGTAGATTTCGTTGATCCTGACTATGATCTTCTGGCTCTTTTTGTTCCTCTATATCTGATAAATCCTGTAGATATCTGTCCAAATCCTGAGGGACAGATTTATTATATTCCAATTTTCTCCTGGTATTGTGTAAATCCTGAGAGTTTATAGAGTGATCCAATGGTGTTTCATCAAAATCAATAGCAGACCGATCTGCAACCGCGGTTAAACTGGTATTTTCAGGGAGAAGGTTTACTTCATCCTGACTGCAATCTTCTTCATTGGTATCACTAGCTACATCGCTACGCCAGGCTGGTCAGACATCTCTGTCAAGGCCGCTGGATAGATTGATTCCTTGCCTGACCTGGCCGAGCTTAGAATTCCCGAATTGAGCGCTCGTGGGTCCTCTAAGTCGGTTTCACCTGTGCTTGACTCCTCAAACTGACTAGGTAATATGGAGTCAATGTCACTGTGGGGTGGTAAAATTCCACCTGTATGTACCATGTATCCTTTCGTTAATTATAGGTCTGTTACGATTGTCCAATGCTATAGTGTCAGCTTGCCCACGGGAGCGACTTGATCTGCCAGACTGGCCAAATCTAGTGAGCAAATCGTAGTCCCCTGCGTTTTCTAGTGATCCTTCTACAGCTTGTTGACTCGATGTATCAGTCCTACCTTGCAGCACACGATGGGAGGTATCATCCGGATTTTCAGATGTGGGCGGTGCCGGAGGAATGGGAAAAGGTACACCACTCATGAACTAAGCAGCATACACCACTGATATTCTCCACCAGGTGAACGGATGTGGTAAACAGATGTTGAAGGAAGATGTGGGTTAGCTAGCTCAAATGGTTTGATTGTTGTGATGCTTGTTGGTTACGATGGTATTAATTCGGGGGTTTAATTCATTGTTCTAAAAGAAGTGGTAGAGGAAGGGCAAGAAGGCGTTCATCTCTCCATGACCTTACAACACTCGAAATCCGCCGGTTAAAGTTCCAATATTTATTGTAATATCCACTTCAAATCACAGAAGTCTTGTTGACAGGTAGTTGGTTCAATTGAGCAAGGATGGTAATAGTCACAAGTACAAAGTAGAGTTCCAATCTAACTGGTTACAAGTACAACTCCAATATGATGAGTATGAACCAACCCTAGGTGTGTGCTGCAGCAAGATGACTAAGTCCAAAGGTTAATACTTACACAGTCCAACCCTGTGTATCCCAGCAGTAAGTATGGTCAGTCCTCACAGGAAGAGCATTACATTCTATCTCCTGCCTGCTTGGTCAGCTCATCTGCTTATATACAACTCAGACGCCTCCAACCACCAGTTCTGTGCCTAATAAGGCCATGAAGGTCTGTTGTACCTTCCCAGAGATCCCTGCACCCTTCCCACAGTTCATTGCAACAGGAACTGCAGCCAAGCAGGCAAGAGACCATTATGCTCTTCCTGTGAGGACTGACCATTACTTACTGCTGGGATACACAGGCTTGGACTGTGTAAGTATTAACCTTTGGACTTAGTCATCTTGCTGCAGCACACCAGGGATGTTCATACCTATCACATTGGAGTTGTATTTGTAACCAGTTAAATTGGAGTTCTACTTTGTGTCTGTGGACATTACAATCATTTGCTCACTTGAACCATTTACCTGTGAACTGGACTTCTGTGATTGGAAATGGATATTGCAATAAATATTGGAACTTTAATCTGCTGATTTCGAGTGTTGTAAGGTCATGAACGCCTTCTTTCCCTTCCTCTACCACTACATTTAGAACAACGAATTAATCCACAAATTAATCAACCACAACTCATCATCATCATTCTAAAACCATTTGAGCTAGCTGCCCAAACCTTTATACCGTTCACAGGGATTTAATGAAAAAGAGTAAAACTGTTAGTGCAGAAGTCTTGAAACTTTATCAGAAGGAAGTTTCTGACGTAAATCTTTATATTTTCATGAACTTTAGGGAAAAAACTATCAGGAACAGGATTGAAATAGAAAAGGGTAAAACCACTCATGGTACAGCCTTAAAATTTGTCAGATTGCGGTCTTAAATGACTCAACACAACTAAATTTAGTTTTAGGACTGAAGGGAACAGGGTTTGAAATAAAAGTGTCTAAAACCGTGGAGTCACCGTCTTGAAACTTTGTCTGACGGTAGTTTCTGACCTAAATTTTTATATTTTAATGAATTCTACGCAAGAAAAACAGTTGGAGTCACAGTCTTGAAACTTTGTCAGATGGGAAGTTTGGGCCTAAAATCATATTTTTTCATGAATTTTCTGGCCTAAAGCAAACAGGAACAGGGTTGAAATGAAAAAAAGTAAAACCATAGGTGCCACAGTGTTGAAACTTTCTCAGATGGTAGATTGCTGTCTGAAACGACTCAACACAACTAAATTTAGCTTTAGGACTAAAGGGAACAGAGTTTGAAATAAAAGTGTCTAAAACCGTTAGAAACTTTGCCAGATGGTATTTCATGCCTTGAAATTTGTCAGATTGCGGTCTTAAACGACTCAACACAACTAAATTTAGTTTTAGGACTAAAGGGAACAGAGTTTGAAATAAAAATGTCTAAAACCGTGGAGTCACCGTCTTGGAACTTTGTCAGACGGTATTTTCTGACCTAAATTTTCATATTTTAATGAATTCTATGCAAAAAAAAAAACAGTTTGTCAGATGGGAAGTTTGGGCCTAAAATCATATTTTTTCATGAATTTTCTGGCCTAAAGCAAACAGGAACAGGTTTGAAATGAAAAAAAGTAAAACCATAGGTGCCACAGTGTTGAAACTTTCTCAGATGGTAGATTGCAGTCTTAAACGACTCAACACAACTAAATTTAGTTTTAGGACTAAAGAGAACAGAGTTTGAAATAAAAATGTCTAAAACTGTGGAGTCACCATCTTGAAACTTTGTCAGACGGTAGTTTCTGACCTAAATTTTTATATCTCAATGAATTCTAGGCAAAAAACTATCAGGAACAGAATTGAAATAGAAAAGGGTAAAACCACTCATGGTACAGCCTTGAAATTTGTCAGATTGCGGTCTTAAACGACTCAACACAACTAAATTTAGTTTTAGGACTGAAGGGAACAGGGTTTGAAATAAAAGTGTCTAAAACCGTGGAGTCACCGTCTTGAAACTTTGTCTGACGGTAGTTTCTGACCTAAATTTTTATATTTTAATGAATTCTACGCAAGAAAAACAGTTGGAGTCACAGTCTTGAAACTTTGTCAGATGGGAAGTTTGGGCCTAAAATCATATTTTTTCATGAATTTTCTGGCCTAAAGCAAACAGGAACAGGGTTGAAATGAAAAAAAGTAAAACCATAGGTGCCACAGTGTTGAAACTTTCTCAGATGGTAGATTGCTGTCTGAAACGACTCAACACAACTAAATTTAGTTTTAGGACTGAAGGGAACAGGGTTTGAAATAAAAGTGTCTAAAACCGTGGAGTCACCGTCTTGAAACTTTGTCTGACGGTAGTTTCTGACCTAAATTTTTATATTTTAATGAATTCTACGCAAGAAAAACAGTTGGAGTCACAGTCTTGAAACTTTGTCAGATGGGAAGTTTGGGCCTAAAATCATATTTTTTCATGAATTTTCTGGCCTAAAGCAAACAGGAACAGGGTTGAAATGAAAAAAAGTAAAACCATAGGTGCCACAGTGTTGAAACTTTCTCAGATGGTAGATTGCTGTCTGAAACGACTCAACACAACTAAATTTAGCTTTAGGACTAAAGGGAACAGAGTTTGAAATAAAAGTGTCTAAAACCGTTAGACACTTTGCCAGATGGTATTTCTCACCTAAGTTTTCATGTTTTCGTGAATTTTAGGCAAAAAGATAACAGGAACAGGGAAGAAATGAAAAAGAGTAAAACTCTGAGTGCAGAAGTCTTGAAACTTTATCAGAAGGAAGTTTCTGACCTAAATCTTTATATTTTCATTACCTTTCGGGAAAAAACTATCAGGAACAGGATTGAAAAAGAAAAGGGTAAAACCACTCATGGTACAGCCTTGAAATTTGTCAGATTGCGGTCTTAAATGACTCAACACAACTAAATTTAGTTTTAGGACTGAAGGGAACAGGGTTTGAAATAAAAGTGTCTAAAACCGTGGAGTCACCGTCTTGAAACTTTGTCTGACGGTAGTTTCTGACCTAAATTTTTATATTTTAATGAATTCTACGCAAGAAAAACAGTTGGAGTCACAGTCTTGAAACTTTGTCAGATGGGAAGTTTGGGCCTAAAATCATATTTTTTCATGAATTTTCTGGCCTAAAGCAAACAGGAACAGGGTTGAAATGAAAAAAAGTAAAACCATAGGTGCCACAGTGTTGAAACTTTCTCAGATGGTAGATTGCTGTCTGAAACGACTCAACACAACTAAATTTAGCTTTAGGACTAAAGGGAACAGAGTTTGAAATAAAAGTGTCTAAAACCGTTAGACACTTTGCCAGATGGTATTTCATGCCTTGAAATTTGTCAGATTGCGGTCTTAAACGACTCAACACAACTAAATTTAGTTTTAGGACTGAAGGGAACAGGGTTTGAAATAAAAGTGTCTAAAACCGTGGAGTCACCGTCTTGAAACTTTGTCTGACGGTAGTTTCTGACCTAAATTTTTATATTTTAATGAATTCTACGCAAGAAAAACAGTTGGAGTCACAGTCTTGAAACTTTGTCAGATGGGAAGTTTGGGCCTAAAATCATATTTTTTCATGAATTTTCTGGCCTAAAGCAAACAGGAACAGGGTTGAAATGAAAAAAAGTAAAACCATAGGTGCCACAGTGTTGAAACTTTCTCAGATGGTAGATTGCTGTCTGAAACGACTCAACACAACTAAATTTAGCTTTAGGACTAAAGGGAACAGAGTTTGAAATAAAAGTGTCTAAAACCGTTAGACACTTTGCCAGATGGTATTTCATGCCTTGAAATTTGTCAGATTGCGGTCTTAAACGACTCAACACAACTAAATTTAGTTTTAGGACTAAAGGGAACAGAGTTTGAAATAAAAATGTCTAAAACCGTGGAGTCACCGTCTTGGAACTTTGTCAGACGGTATTTTCTGACCTAAATTTTCATATTTTAATGAATTCTATGCAAAAAAAAAACAGTTTGTCAGATGGGAAGTTTGGGCCTAAAATCATATTTTTTCATGAATTTTCTGGCCTAAAGCAAACAGGAACAGGTTTGAAATGAAAAAAAGTAAAACCATAGGTGCCACAGTGTTGAAACTTTCTCAGATGGTAGATTGCAGTCTTAAACGACTCAACACAACTAAATTTAGTTTTAGGACTAAAGAGAACAGAGTTTGAAATAAAAATGTCTAAAACTGTGGAGTCACCATCTTGAAACTTTGTCAGACGGTAGTTTCTGACCTAAATTTTTATATCTCAATGAATTCTAGGCAAAAAACTATCAGGAACAGAATTGAAATAGAAAAGGGTAAAACCACTCATGGTACAGCCTTGAAATTTGTCAGATTGCGGTCTTAAACGACTCAACACAACTAAATTTAGTTTTAGGACTGAAGGGAACAGGGTTTGAAATAAAAGTGTCTAAAACCGTGGAGTCACCGTCTTGAAACTTTGTCTGACGGTAGTTTCTGACCTAAATTTTTATATTTTAATGAATTCTACGCAAGAAAAACAGTTGGAGTCACAGTCTTGAAACTTTGTCAGATGGGAAGTTTGGGCCTAAAATCATATTTTTTCATGAATTTTCTGGCCTAAAGCAAACAGGAACAGGGTTGAAATGAAAAAAAGTAAAACCATAGGTGCCACAGTGTTGAAACTTTCTCAGATGGTAGATTGCTGTCTGAAACGACTCAACACAACTAAATTTAGCTTTAGGACTAAAGGGAACAGAGTTTGAAATAAAAGTGTCTAAAACCGTTAGACACTTTGCCAGATGGTATTTCATGCCTTGAAATTTGTCAGATTGCGGTCTTAAACGACTCAACACAACTAAATTTAGTTTTAGGACTAAAGGGAACAGAGTTTGAAATAAAAATGTCTAAAACCGTGGAGTCACCGTCTTGGAACTTTGTCAGACGGTATTTTCTGACCTAAATTTTTATATTTTAATGAATTCTATGCAAAAAAAAAACAGTTTGTCAGATGGGAAGTTTGGGCCTAAAATCATATTTTTTCATGAATTTTCTGGCCTAAAGCAAACAGGAACAGGTTTGAAATGAAAAAAAGTAAAACCATAGGTGCCACAGTGTTGAAACTTTCTCAGATGGTAGATTGCAGTCTTAAACGACTCAACACAACTAAATTTAGTTTTAGGACTAAAGAGAACAGAGTTTGAAATAAAAATGTCTAAAACTGTGGAGTCACCATCTTGAAACTTTGTCAGACGGTAGTTTCTGACCTAAATTTTTATATCTCAATGAATTCTAGGCAAAAAACTATCAGGAACAGAATTGAAATAGAAAAGGGTAAAACCACTCATGGTACAGCCTTGAAATTTGTCAGATTGCGGTCTTAAACGACTCAACACAACTAAATTTAGTTTTAGGACTGAAGGGAACAGGGTTTGAAATAAAAGTGTCTAAAACCGTGGAGTCACCGTCTTGAAACTTTGTCTGACGGTAGTTTCTGACCTAAATTTTTATATTTTAATGAATTCTACGCAAGAAAAACAGTTGGAGTCACAGTCTTGAAACTTTGTCAGATGGGAAGTTTGGGCCTAAAATCATATTTTTTCATGAATTTTCTGGCCTAAAGCAAACAGGAACAGGGTTGAAATGAAAAAAAGTAAAACCATAGGTGCCACAGTGTTGAAACTTTCTCAGATGGTAGATTGCTGTCTGAAACGACTCAACACAACTAAATTTAGCTTTAGGACTAAAGGGAACAGAGTTTGAAATAAAAGTGTCTAAAACCGTTAGACACTTTGCCAGATGGTATTTCATGCCTTGAAATTTGTCAGATTGCGGTCTTAAAAGACTCAACACAACTAAATTTAGTTTTAGGACTAAAGGGAACAGAGTTTGAAATAAAAATGTCTAAAACCGTGGAGTCACCGTCTTGGAACTTTGTCAGACGGTATTTTCTGACCTAAATTTTCATATTTTAATGAATTCTATGCAAAAAAAAAACAGTTTGTCAGATGGGAAGTTTGGGCCTAAAATCATATTTTTTCATGAATTTTCTGGCCTAAAGCAAACAGGAACAGGTTTGAAATGAAAAAAAGTAAAACCATAGGTGCCACAGTGTTGAAACTTTCTCAGATGGTAGATTGCAGTCTTAAACGACTCAACACAACTAAATTTAGTTTTAGGACTAAAGAGAACAGAGTTTGAAATAAAAATGTCTAAAACTGTGGAGTCACCATCTTGAAACTTTGTCAGACGGTAGTTTCTGACCTAAATTTTTATATCTCAATGAATTCTAGGCAAAAAACTATCAGGAACAGAATTGAAATAGAAAAGGGTAAAACCACTCATGGTACAGCCTTGAAATTTGTCAGATTGCGGTCTTAAACGACTCAACACAACTAAATTTAGTTTTAGGACTGAAGGGAACAGGGTTTGAAATAAAAGTGTCTAAAACCGTGGAGTCACCGTCTTGAAACTTTGTCTGACGGTAGTTTCTGACCTAAATTTTTATATTTTAATGAATTCTACGCAAGAAAAACAGTTGGAGTCACAGTCTTGAAACTTTGTCAGATGGGAAGTTTGGGCCTAAAATCATATTTTTTCATGAATTTTCTGGCCTAAAGCAAACAGGAACAGGGTTGAAATGAAAAAAAGTAAAACCATAGGTGCCACAGTGTTGAAACTTTCTCAGATGGTAGATTGCTGTCTGAAACGACTCAACACAACTAAATTTAGCTTTAGGACTAAAGGGAACAGAGTTTGAAATAAAAGTGTCTAAAACCGTTAGACACTTTGCCAGATGGTATTTCATGCCTTGAAATTTGTCAGATTGCGGTCTTAAAAGACTCAACACAACTAAATTTAGTTTTAGGACTAAAGGGAACAGAGTTTGAAATAAAAATGTCTAAAACCGTGGAGTCACCGTCTTGGAACTTTGTCAGACGGTATTTTCTGACCTAAATTTTCATATTTTAATGAATTCTATGCAAAAAAAAAACAGTTTGTCAGATGGGAAGTTTGGGCCTAAAATCATATTTTTTCATGAATTTTCTGGCCTAAAGCAAACAGGAACAGGTTTGAAATGAAAAAAAGTAAAACCATAGGTGCCACAGTGTTGAAACTTTCTCAGATGGTAGATTGCAGTCTTAAACGACTCAACACAACTAAATTTAGTTTTAGGACTAAAGAGAACAGAGTTTGAAATAAAAATGTCTAAAACTGTGGAGTCACCATCTTGAAACTTTGTCAGACGGTAGTTTCTGACCTAAATTTTTATATCTCAATGAATTCTAGGCAAAAAACTATCAGGAACAGAATTGAAATAGAAAAGGGTAAAACCACTCATGGTACAGCCTTGAAATTTGTCAGATTGCGGTCTTAAACGACTCAACACAACTAAATTTAGTTTTAGGACTGAAGGGAACAGGGTTTGAAATAAAAGTGTCTAAAACCGTGGAGTCACCGTCTTGAAACTTTGTCTGACGGTAGTTTCTGACCTAAATTTTTATATTTTAATGAATTCTACGCAAGAAAAACAGTTGGAGTCACAGTCTTGAAACTTTGTCAGATGGGAAGTTTGGGCCTAAAATCATATTTTTTCATGAATTTTCTGGCCTAAAGCAAACAGGAACAGGGTTGAAATGAAAAAAAGTAAAACCATAGGTGCCACAGTGTTGAAACTTTCTCAGATGGTAGATTGCTGTCTGAAACGACTCAACACAACTAAATTTAGCTTTAGGACTAAAGGGAACAGAGTTTGAAATAAAAGTGTCTAAAACCGTTAGACACTTTGCCAGATGGTATTTCATGCCTTGAAATTTGTCAGATTGCGGTCTTAAACGACTCAACACAACTAAATTTAGTTTTAGGACTAAAGGGAACAGAGTTTGAAATAAAAATGTCTAAAACCGTGGAGTCACCGTCTTGGAACTTTGTCAGGCGGTATTTTCTGACCTAAATTTTCATATTTTAATGAATTCTATGCAAAAAAAAAACAGTTTGTCAGATGGGAAGTTTGGGCCTAAAATCATATTTTTTCATGAATTTTCTGGCCTAAAGCAAACAGGAACAGGTTTGAAATGAAAAAAAGTAAAACCATAGGTGCCACAGTGTTGAAACTTTCTCAGATGGTAGATTGCAGTCTTAAACGACTCAACACAACTAAATTTAGTTTTAGGACTAAAGAGAACAGAGTTTGAAATAAAAATGTCTAAAACTGTGGAGTCACCGTCTTGAAACTTTGTCAGACGGTAGTTTCTGACCTAAATTTTTATATCTCAATGAATTCTAGGCAAAAAACTATCAGGAACAGAATTGAAATAGAAAAGGGTAAAACCACTCATGGTACAGCCTTGAAATTTGTCAGATTGCGGTCTTAAACGACTCAACACAACTAAATTTAGTTTTAGGACTGAAGGGAACAGGGTTTGAAATAAAAGTGTCTAAAACCGTGGAGTCACCGTCTTGAAACTTTGTCTGACGGTAGTTTCTGACCTAAATTTTTATATTTTAATGAATTCTACGCAAGAAAAACAGTTGGAGTCACAGTCTTGAAACTTTGTCAGATGGGAAGTTTGGGCCTAAAATCATATTTTTTCATGAATTTTCTGGCCTAAAGCAAACAGGAACAGGGTTGAAATGAAAAAAAGTAAAACCATAGGTGCCACAGTGTTGAAACTTTCTCAGATGGTAGATTGCTGTCTGAAACGACTCAACACAACTAAATTTAGCTTTAGGACTAAAGGGAACAGAGTTTGAAATAAAAGTGTCTAAAACCGTTAGACACTTTGCCAGATGGTATTTCATGCCTTGAAATTTGTCAGATTGCGGTCTTAAACGACTCAACACAACTAAATTTAGTTTTAGGACTAAAGGGAACAGAGTTTGAAATAAAAATGTCTAAAACCGTGGAGTCACCGTCTTGGAACTTTGTCAGGCGGTATTTTCTGACCTAAATTTTCATATTTTAATGAATTCTATGCAAAAAAAAAACAGTTTGTCAGATGGGAAGTTTGGGCCTAAAATCATATTTTTTCATGAATTTTCTGGCCTAAAGCAAACAGGAACAGGTTTGAAATGAAAAAAAGTAAAACCATAGGTGCCACAGTGTTGAAACTTTCTCAGATGGTAGATTGCAGTCTTAAACGACTCAACACAACTAAATTTAGTTTTAGGACTAAAGAGAACAGAGTTTGAAATAAAAATGTCTAAAACTGTGGAGTCACCGTCTTGAAACTTTGTCAGACGGTAGTTTCTGACCTAAATTTTTATATCTCAATGAATTCTAGGCAAAAAACTATCAGGAACAGAATTGAAATAGAAAAGGGTAAAACCACTCATGGTACAGCCTTGAAATTTGTCAGATTGCGGTCTTAAACGACTCAACACAACTAAATTTAGTTTTAGGACTAAAGGGAACAGAGTTTGAAATAAAAATGTCTAAAACCGTGGAGTCACCGTCTTGGAACTTTGTCAGACGGTATTTTCTGACCTAAATTTTCATATTTTAATGAATTCTATGCAAAAAAAAAACAGTTTGTCAGATGGGAAGTTTGGGCCTAAAATCATATTTTTTCATGAATTTTCTGGCCTAAAGCAAACAGGAACAGGTTTGAAATGAAAAAAGTAAAACCATAGGTGCCACAGTGTTGAAACTTTCTCAGATGGTAGATTGCAGTCTTAAACGACTCAACACAACTAAATTTAGTTTTAGGACTAAAGAGAACAGAGTTTGAAATAAAAATGTCTAAAACTGTGGAGTCACCGTCTTGAAACTTTGTCAGACGGTAGTTTCTGACCTAAATTTTTATATCTCAATGAATTCTAGGCAAAAAACTATCAGGAACAGAATTGAAATAGAAAAGGGTAAAACCACTCATGGTACAGCCTTGAAATTTGTCAGATTGCGGTCTTAAACGACTCAACACAACTAAATTTAGTTTTAGGACTGAAGGGAACAGGGTTTGAAATAAAAGTGTCTAAAACCGTGGAGTCACCGTCTTGAAACTTTGTCTGACGGTAGTTTCTGACCTAAATTTTTATATTTTAATGAATTCTACGCAAGAAAAACAGTTGGAGTCACAGTCTTGAAACTTTGTCAGATGGGAAGTTTGGGCCTAAAATCATATTTTTTCATGAATTTTCTGGCCTAAAGCAAACAGGAACAGGGTTGAAATGAAAAAAAGTAAAACCATAGGTGCCACAGTGTTGAAACTTTCTCAGATGGTAGATTGCTGTCTGAAACGACTCAACACAACTAAATTTAGCTTTAGGACTAAAGGGAACAGAGTTTGAAATAAAAGTGTCTAAAACCGTTAGACACTTTGCCAGATGGTATTTCATGCCTTGAAATTTGTCAGATTGCGGTCTTAAACGACTCAACACAACTAAATTTAGTTTTAGGACTAAAGGGAACAGAGTTTGAAATAAAAATGTCTAAAACCGTGGAGTCACCGTCTTGGAACTTTGTCAGACGGTATTTTCTGACCTAAATTTTCATATTTTAATGAATTCTATGCAAAAAAAAAACAGTTTGTCAGATGGGAAGTTTGGGCCTAAAATCATATTTTTTCATGAATTTTCTGGCCTAAAGCAAACAGGAACAGGTTTGAAATGAAAAAAAGTAAAACCATAGGTGCCACAGTGTTGAAACTTTCTCAGATGGTAGATTGCAGTCTTAAACGACTCAACACAACTAAATTTAGTTTTAGGACTAAAGAGAACAGAGTTTGAAATAAAAATGTCTAAAACTGTGGAGTCACCATCTTGAAACTTTGTCAGACGGTAGTTTCTGACCTAAATTTTTATATCTCAATGAATTCTAGGCAAAAAACTATCAGGAACAGAATTGAAATAGAAAAGGGTAAAACCACTCATGGTACAGCCTTGAAATTTGTCAGATTGCGGTCTTAAACGACTCAACACAACTAAATTTAGTTTTAGGACTGAAGGGAACAGGGTTTGAAATAAAAGTGTCTAAAACCGTGGAGTCACCGTCTTGAAACTTTGTCTGATGGTAGTTTCTGACCTAAATTTTTATATTTTAATGAATTCTACGCAAGAAAAACAGTTGGAGTCACAGTCTTGAAACTTTGTCAGATGGGAAGTTTGGGCCTAAAATCATATTTTTTCATGAATTTTCTGGCCTAAAGCAAACAGGAACAGGGTTGAAATGAAAAAAAGTAAAACCATAGGTGCCACAGTGTTGAAACTTTCTCAGATGGTAGATTGCTGTCTGAAACGACTCAACACAACTAAATTTAGCTTTAGGACTAAAGGGAACAGAGTTTGAAATAAAAGTGTCTAAAACCGTTAGACACTTTGCCAGATGGTATTTCTCACCTAAGTTTTCATGTTTTCGTGAATTTTAGGCAAAAAGATAACAGGAACAGGGAAGAAATGAAAAAGAGTAAAACTCTGAGTGCAGAAGTCTTGAAACTTTATCAGAAGGAAGTTTCTGACCTAAATCTTTATATTTTCATTACCTTTCGGGAAAAAACTATCAGGAACAGGATTGAAAAAGAAAAGGGTAAAACCACTCATGGTACAGCCTTGAAATTTGTCAGATTGCGGTCTTAAATGACTCAACACAACTAAATTTAGTTTTAGGACTAAAGAGAACAGAGTTTGAAATAAAAATGTCTAAAACTGTGGAGTCACCGTCTTGAAACTTTGTCAGACGGTAGTTTCTGACCTAAATTTTTATATCTCAATGAATTCAAGGCAAAAAACTATCAGGAACAAAATTGAAATAGAAAAGGGTAAAACCACTCATGGTACAGCCTTGAAATTTGTCAGATTGCGGTCTTGAAATGACTCAACACAACTAAATTTAGTTTTAGGAATAAAGGGAACAGAGTTTGAAATAAAAATGTCTAAAACCGTGGAGTCACCGTCTTCGAACTTTGTCAGAAGGTATTTTCTGACCTAAATTTTCACATTTTAATGAATTCTATGCAAAAAAAAAAGTTTGTCAGATGGGAAGTTTGGGCCTAAAATCATATGTTTTCATGAATTTTCTGGCCTAAAGCAAACAGGAACAGGGTTGAAATGAAAAAAAGTAAAACCATAGGTGCCACAGTTTTGAAACTTTCTCAGATGGTAGATTGCTGTCTGAAACGACTCAACACAACTAAATTTAGCTTTAGGACTAAAGGGAACAGAGTTTGAAATAAAAATGTCTAAAACTGTGGAGTCACCGTCTTGAAACTTTGTCAGACGGTAGTTTCTGACCTAAATTTTTATATCTCAATGAATTCTAGGCAAAAAACTATCAGGAACAGAATTGAAATAGAAAAGGGTAAAACCACTCATGGTACAGCCTTGAAATTTGTCAGATTGCGGTCTTAAACGACTCAACACAACTAAATTTAGTTTTAGGACTGAAGGGAACAGGGTTTGAAATAAAGGTGTCTAAAACCGTGGAGTCACCGTCTTGAAACTTTGTCTGACGGTAGTTTCTGACCTAAATTTTTATATTTTAATGAATTCTACGCAAGAAAAACAGTTGGAGTCACAGTCTTGAAACTTTGTCAGATGGGAAGTTTGGGCCTAAAATCATATTTTTTCATGAATTTTCTGGCCTAAAGCAAACAGGAACAGGGTTGAAATGAAAAAAAGTAAAACCATAGGTGCCACAGTGTTGAAACTTTCTCAGATGGTAGATTGCTGTCTGAAACGACTCAACACAACTAAATTTAGCTTTAGGACTAAAGGGAACAGAGTTTGAAATAAAAGTGTCTAAAACCGTTAGACACTTTGCCAGATGGTATTTCATGCCTTGAAATTTGTCAGATTGCGGTCTTAAACGACTCAACACAACTAAATTTAGTTTTAGGACTAAAGGGAACAGAGTTTGAAATAAAAATGTCTAAAACCGTGGAGTCACCGTCTTGGAACTTTGTCAGACGGTATTTTCTGACCTAAATTTTCATATTTTAATGAATTCTATGCAAAAAAAAAACAGTTTGTCAGATGGGAAGTTTGGGCCTAAAATCATATTTTTTCATGAATTTTCTGGCCTAAAGCAAACAGGAACAGGTTTGAAATGAAAAAAAGTAAAACCATAGGTGCCACAGTGTTGAAACTTTCTCAGATGGTAGATTGCAGTCTTAAACGACTCAACACAACTAAATTTAGTTTTAGGACTAAAGAGAACAGAGTTTGAAATAAAAATGTCTAAAACTGTGGAGTCACCGTCTTGAAACTTTGTCAGACGGTAGTTTCTGACCTAAATTTTTATATCTCAATGAATTCTAGGCAAAAAACTATCAGGAACAGAATTGAAATAGAAAAGGGTAAAACCACTCATGGTACAGCCTTGAAATTTGTCAGATTGCGGTCTTAAACGACTCAACACAACTAAATTTAGTTTTAGGACTGAAGGGAACAGGGTTTGAAATAAAAGTGTCTAAAACCGTGGAGTCACCGTCTTGAAACTTTGTCTGACGGTAGTTTCTGACCTAAATTTTTATATTTTAATGAATTCTACGCAAGAAAAACAGTTGGAGTCACAGTCTTGAAACTTTGTCAGATGGGAAGTTTGGGCCTAAAATCATATTTTTTCATGAATTTTCTGGCCTAAAGCAAACAGGAACAGGGTTGAAATGAAAAAAAGTAAAACCATAGGTGCCACAGTGTTGAAACTTTCTCAGATGGTAGATTGCTGTCTGAAACGACTCAACACAACTAAATTTAGCTTTAGGACTAAAGGGAACAGAGTTTGAAATAAAAGTGTCTAAAACCGTTAGACACTTTGCCAGATGGTATTTCATGCCTTGAAATTTGTCAGATTGCGGTCTTAAACGACTCAACACAACTAAATTTAGTTTTAGGACTAAAGGGAACAGAGTTTGAAATAAAAATGTCTAAAACCGTGGAGTCACCGTCTTGGAACTTTGTCAGACGGTATTTTCTGACCTAAATTTTCATATTTTAATGAATTCTATGCAAAAAAAAAACAGTTTGTCAGATGGGAAGTTTGGGCCTAAAATCATATTTTTTCATGAATTTTCTGGCCTAAAGCAAACAGGAACAGGTTTGAAATGAAAAAAAGTAAAACCATAGGTGCCACAGTGTTGAAACTTTCTCAGATGGTAGATTGCAGTCTTAAACGACTCAACACAACTAAATTTAGTTTTAGGACTAAAGAGAACAGAGTTTGAAATAAAAATGTCTAAAACTGTGGAGTCACCGTCTTGAAACTTTGTCAGACGGTAGTTTCTGACCTAAATTTTTATATCTCAATGAATTCTAGGCAAAAAACTATCAGGAACAGAATTGAAATAGAAAAGGGTAAAACCACTCATGGTACAGCCTTGAAATTTGTCAGATTGCGGTCTTAAACGACTCAACACAACTAAATTTAGTTTTAGGACTGAAGGGAACAGGGTTTGAAATAAAAGTGTCTAAAACCGTGGAGTCACCGTCTTGAAACTTTGTCTGACGGTAGTTTCTGACCTAAATTTTTATATTTTAATGAATTCTACGCAAGAAAAACAGTTGGAGTCACAGTCTTGAAACTTTGTCAGATGGGAAGTTTGGGCCTAAAATCATATTTTTTCATGAATTTTCTGGCCTAAAGCAAACAGGAACAGGGTTGAAATGAAAAAAAGTAAAACCATAGGTGCCACAGTGTTGAAACTTTCTCAGATGGTAGATTGCTGTCTGAAACGACTCAACACAACTAAATTTAGCTTTAGGACTAAAGGGAACAGAGTTTGAAATAAAAGTGTCTAAAACCGTTAGACACTTTGCCAGATGGTATTTCATGCCTTGAAATTTGTCAGATTGCGGTCTTAAACGACTCAACACAACTAAATTTAGTTTTAGGACTAAAGGGAACAGAGTTTGAAATAAAAATGTCTAAAACCGTGGAGTCACCGTCTTGGAACTTTGTCAGACGGTATTTTCTGACCTAAATTTTCATATTTTAATGAATTCTATGCAAAAAAAAAACAGTTTGTCAGATGGGAAGTTTGGGCCTAAAATCATATTTTTTCATGAATTTTCTGGCCTAAAGCAAACAGGAACAGGTTTGAAATGAAAAAAAGTAAAACCATAGGTGCCACAGTGTTGAAACTTTCTCAGATGGTAGATTGCTGTCTGAAACGACTCAACACAACTAAATTTAGCTTTAGGACTAAAGGGAACAGAGTTTGAAATAAAAGTGTCTAAAACCGTTAGACACTTTGCCAGATGGTATTTCATGCCTTGAAATTTGTCAGATTGCGGTCTTAAACGACTCAACACAACTAAATTTAGTTTTAGGACTAAAGGGAACAGAGTTTGAAATAAAAATGTCTAAAACCGTGGAGTCACCGTCTTGGAACTTTGTCAGACGGTATTTTCTGACCTAAATTTTCATATTTTAATGAATTCTATGCAAAAAAAAAACAGTTTGTCAGATGGGAAGTTTGGGCCTAAAATCATATTTTTTCATGAATTTTCTGGCCTAAAGCAAACAGGAACAGGTTTGAAATGAAAAAAAGTAAAACCATAGGTGCCACAGTGTTGAAACTTTCTCAGATGGTAGATTGCAGTCATAAACGACTCAACACAACTAAATTTAGTTTTAGGACTAAAGAGAACAGAGTTTGAAATAAAAATGTCTAAAACTGTGGAGTCACCATCTTGAAACTTTGTCAGACGGTAGTTTCTGACCTAAATTTTTATATCTCAATGAATTCTAGGCAAAAAACTATCAGGAACAGAATTGAAATAGAAAAGGGTAAAACCACTCATGGTACAGCCTTGAAATTTGTCAGATTGCGGTCTTAAACGACTCAACACAACTAAATTTAGTTTTAGGACTGAAGGGAACAGGGTTTGAAATAAAAGTGTCTAAAACCGTGGAGTCACCGTCTTGAAACTTTGTCTGACGGTAGTTTCTGACCTAAATTTTTATATTTTAATGAATTCTACGCAAGAAAAACAGTTGGAGTCACAGTCTTGAAACTTTGTCAGATGGGAAGTTTGGGCCTAAAATCATATTTTTTCATGAATTTTCTGGCCTAAAGCAAACAGGAACAGGGTTGAAATGAAAAAAAGTAAAACCATAGGTGCCACAGTGTTGAAACTTTCTCAGATGGTAGATTGCTGTCTGAAACGACTCAACACAACTAAATTTAGCTTTAGGACTAAAGGGAACAGAGTTTGAAATAAAAGTGTCTAAAACCGTTAGACACTTTGCCAGATGGTATTTCATGCCTTGAAATTTGTCAGATTGCGGTCTTAAACGACTCAACACAACTAAATTTAGTTTTAGGACTAAAGGGAACAGAGTTTGAAATAAAAATGTCTAAAACCGTGGAGTCACCGTCTTGGAACTTTGTCAGGCGGTATTTTCTGACCTAAATTTTCATATTTTAATGAATTCTATGCAAAAAAAAAAACAGTTTGTCAGATGGGAAGTTTGGGCCTAAAATCATATTTTTTCATGAATTTTCTGGCCTAAAGCAAACAGGAACAGGTTTGAAATGAAAAAAAGTAAAACCATAGGTGCCACAGTGTTGAAACTTTCTCAGATGGTAGATTGCAGTCTTAAACGACTCAACACAACTAAATTTAGTTTTAGGACTAAAGAGAACAGAGTTTGAAATAAAAATGTCTAAAACTGTGGAGTCACCGTCTTGAAACTTTGTCAGACGGTAGTTTCTGACCTAAATTTTTATATCTCAATGAATTCTAGGCAAAAAACTATCAGGAACAGAATTGAAATAGAAAAGGGTAAAACCACTCATGGTACAGCCTTGAAATTTGTCAGATTGCGGTCTTAAACGACTCAACACAACTAAATTTAGTTTTAGGACTGAAGGGAACAGGGTTTGAAATAAAAGTGTCTAAAACCGTGGAGTCACCGTCTTGAAACTTTGTCTGACGGTAGTTTCTGACCTAAATTTTTATATTTTAATGAATTCTACGCAAGAAAAACAGTTGGAGTCACAGTCTTGAAACTTTGTCAGATGGGAAGTTTGGGCCTAAAATCATATTTTTTCATGAATTTTCTGGCCTAAAGCAAACAGGAACAGGGTTGAAATGAAAAAAAGTAAAACCATAGGTGCCACAGTGTTGAAACTTTCTCAGATGGTAGATTGCTGTCTGAAACGACTCAACACAACTAAATTTAGCTTTAGGACTAAAGGGAACAGAGTTTGAAATAAAAGTGTCTAAAACCGTTAGACACTTTGCCAGATGGTATTTCATGCCTTGAAATTTGTCAGATTGCGGTCTTAAACGACTCAACACAACTAAATTTAGTTTTAGGACTAAAGGGAACAGAGTTTGAAATAAAAATGTCTAAAACCGTGGAGTCACCGTCTTGGAACTTTGTCAGACGGTATTTTCTGACCTAAATTTTCATATTTTAATGAATTCTATGCAAAAAAAAAACAGTTTGTCAGATGGGAAGTTTGGGCCTAAAATCATATTTTTTCATGAATTTTCTGGCCTAAAGCAAACAGGAACAGGTTTGAAATGAAAAAAAGTAAAACCATAGGTGCCACAGTGTTGAAACTTTCTCAGATGGTAGATTGCTGTCTGAAACGACTCAACACAACTAAATTTAGCTTTAGGACTAAAGGGAACAGAGTTTGAAATAAAAGTGTCTAAAACCGTTAGACACTTTGCCAGATGGTATTTCATGCCTTGAAATTTGTCAGATTGCGGTCTTAAACGACTCAACACAACTAAATTTAGTTTTAGGACTAAAGGGAACAGAGTTTGAAATAAAAATGTCTAAAACCGTGGAGTCACCGTCTTGGAACTTTGTCAGACGGTATTTTCTGACCTAAATTTTCATATTTTAATGAATTCTATGCAAAAAAAAAACAGTTTGTCAGATGGGAAGTTTGGGCCTAAAATCATATTTTTTCATGAATTTTCTGGCCTAAAGCAAACAGGAACAGGTTTGAAATGAAAAAAAGTAAAACCATAGGTGCCACAGTGTTGAAACTTTCTCAGATGGTAGATTGCAGTCTTAAACGACTCAACACAACTAAATTTAGTTTTAGGACTAAAGAGAACAGAGTTTGAAATAAAAATGTCTAAAACTGTGGAGTCACCATCTTGAAACTTTGTCAGACGGTAGTTTCTGACCTAAATTTTTATATCTCAATGAATTCTAGGCAAAAAACTATCAGGAACAGAATTGAAATAGAAAAGGGTAAAACCACTCATGGTACAGCCTTGAAATTTGTCAGATTGCGGTCTTAAACGACTCAACACAACTAAATTTAGTTTTAGGACTGAAGGGAACAGGGTTTGAAATAAAAGTGTCTAAAACCGTGGAGTCACCGTCTTGAAACTTTGTCTGACGGTAGTTTCTGACCTAAATTTTTATATTTTAATGAATTCTACGCAAGAAAAACAGTTGGAGTCACAGTCTTGAAACTTTGTCAGATGGGAAGTTTGGGCCTAAAATCATATTTTTTCATGAATTTTCTGGCCTAAAGCAAACAGGAGCAGGGTTGAAATGAAAAAAAGTAAAACCATAGGTGCCACAGTGTTGAAACTTTCTCAGATGGTAGATTGCTGTCTGAAACGACTCAACACAACTAAATTTAGCTTTAGGACTAAAGGGAACAGAGTTTGAAATAAAAGTGTCTAAAACCGTTAGACACTTTGCCAGATGGTATTTCATGCCTTGAAATTTGTCAGATTGCGGTCTTAAACGACTCAACACAACTAAATTTAGTTTTAGGACTAAAGGGAACAGAGTTTGAAATAAAAATGTCTAAAACCGTGGAGTCACCGTCTTGGAACTTTGTCAGGCGGTATTTTCTGACCTAAATTTTCATATTTTAATGAATTCTATGCAAAAAAAAAACAGTTTGTCAGATGGGAAGTTTGGGCCTAAAATCATATTTTTTCATGAATTTTCTGGCCTAAAGCAAACAGGAACAGGTTTGAAATGAAAAAAAGTAAAACCATAGGTGCCACAGTGTTGAAACTTTCTCAGATGGTAGATTGCAGTCTTAAACGACTCAACACAACTAAATTTAGTTTTAGGACTAAAGAGAACAGAGTTTGAAATAAAAATGTCTAAAACTGTGGAGTCACCGTCTTGAAACTTTGTCAGACGGTAGTTTCTGACCTAAATTTTTATATCTCAATGAATTCTAGGCAAAAAACTATCAGGAACAGAATTGAAATAGAAAAGGGTAAAACCACTCATGGTACAGCCTTGAAATTTGTCAGATTGCGGTCCTAAACGACTCAACACAACTAAATTTAGTTTTAGGACTGAAGGGAACAGGGTTTGAAATAAAAGTGTCTAAAACCGTGGAGTCACCGTCTTGAAACTTTGTCTGACGGTAGTTTCTGACCTAAATTTTTATATTTTAATGAATTCTACGCAAGAAAAACAGTTGGAGTCACAGTCTTGAAACTTTGTCAGATGGGAAGTTTGGGCCTAAAATCATATTTTTTCATGAATTTTCTGGCCTAAAGCAAACAGGAACAGGGTTGAAATGAAAAAAAGTAAAACCATAGGTGCCACAGTGTTGAAACTTTCTCAGATGGTAGATTGCTGTCTGAAACGACTCAACACAACTAAATTTAGCTTTAGGACTAAAGGGAACAGAGTTTGAAATAAAAGTGTCTAAAACCGTTAGACACTTTGCCAGATGGTATTTCATGCCTTGAAATTTGTCAGATTGCGGTCTTAAACGACTCAACACAACTAAATTTAGTTTTAGGACTAAAGGGAACAGAGTTTGAAATAAAAATGTCTAAAACCGTGGAGTCACCGTCTTGGAACTTTGTCAGGCGGTATTTTCTGACCTAAATTTTCATATTTTAATGAATTCTATGCAAAAAAAAAACAGTTTGTCAGATGGGAAGTTTGGGCCTAAAATCATATTTTTTCATGAATTTTCTGGCCTAAAGCAAACAGGAACAGGTTTGAAATGAAAAAAGTAAAACCATAGGTGCCACAGTGTTGAAACTTTCTCAGATGGTAGATTGCAGTCTTAAACGACTCAACACAACTAAATTTAGTTTTAGGACTAAAGAGAACAGAGTAGAAAAGGGTAAAACCACTCATGGTACAGCCTTGAAATTTGTCAGATTGCGGTCTTAAACGACTCAACACAACTAAATTTAGTTTTAGGACTGAAGGGAACAGGGTTTGAAATAAAAGTGTCTAAAACCGTGGAGTCACCGTCTTGAAACTTTGTCTGACGGTAGTTTCTGACCTAAATTTTTATATTTTAATGAATTCTACGCAAGAAAAACAGTTGGAGTCACAGTCTTGAAACTTTGTCAGATGGGAAGTTTGGGCCTAAAATCATATTTTTTCATGAATTTTCTGGCCTAAAGCAAACAGGAACAGGGTTGAAATGAAAAAAAGTAAAACCATAGGTGCCACAGTGTTGAAACTTTCTCAGATGGTAGATTGCTGTCTGAAACGACTCAACACAACTAAATTTAGCTTTAGGACTAAAGGGAACAGAGTTTGAAATAAAAGTGTCTAAAACCGTTAGACACTTTGCCAGATGGTATTTCATGCCTTGAAATTTGTCAGATTGCGGTCTTAAACGACTCAACACAACTAAATTTAGTTTTAGGACTAAAGGGAACAGAGTTTGAAATAAAAATGTCTAAAACCGTGGAGTCACCGTCTTGGAACTTTGTCAGACGGTATTTTCTGACCTAAATTTTCATATTTTAATGAATTCTATGCAAAAAAAAAACAGTTTGTCAGATGGGAAGTTTGGGCCTAAAATCATATTTTTTCATGAATTTTCTGGCCTAAAGCAAACAGGAACAGGTTTGAAATGAAAAAAAGTAAAACCATAGGTGCCACAGTGTTGAAACTTTCTCAGATGGTAGATTGCAGTCTTAAACGACTCAACACAACTAAATTTAGTTTTAGGACTAAAGAGAACAGAGTTTGAAATAAAAATGTCTAAAACTGTGGAGTCACCGTCTTGAAACTTTGTCAGACGGTAGTTTCTGACCTAAATTTTTATATCTCAATGAATTCTAGGCAAAAAACTATCAGGAACAGAATTGAAATAGAAAAGGGTAAAACCACTCATGGTACAGCCTTGAAATTTGTCAGATTGCGGTCTTAAACGACTCAACACAACTAAATTTAGTTTTAGGACTGAAGGGAACAGGGTTTGAAATAAAAGTGTCTAAAACCGTGGAGTCACCGTCTTGAAACTTTGTCTGACGGTAGTTTCTGACCTAAATTTTTATATTTTAATGAATTCTACGCAAGAAAAACAGTTGGAGTCACAGTCTTGAAACTTTGTCAGATGGGAAGTTTGGGCCTAAAATCATATTTTTTCATGAATTTTCTGGCCTAAAGCAAACAGGAACAGGGTTGAAATGAAAAAAAGTAAAACCATAGGTGCCACAGTGTTGAAACTTTCTCAGATGGTAGATTGCTGTCTGAAACGACTCAACACAACTAAATTTAGCTTTAGGACTAAAGGGAACAGAGTTTGAAATAAAAGTGTCTAAAACCGTTAGACACTTTGCCAGATGGTATTTCATGCCTTGAAATTTGTCAGATTGCGGTCTTAAACGACTCAACACAACTAAATTTAGTTTTAGGACTAAAGGGAACAGAGTTTGAAATAAAAATGTCTAAAACCGTGGAGTCACCGTCTTGGAACTTTGTCAGACGGTATTTTCTGACCTAAATTTTCATATTTTAATGAATTCTATGCAAAAAAAAAACAGTTTGTCAGATGGGAAGTTTGGGCCTAAAATCATATTTTTTCATGAATTTTCTGGCCTAAAGCAAACAGGAACAGGTTTGAAATGAAAAAAGTAAAACCATAGGTGCCACAGTGTTGAAACTTTCTCAGATGGTAGATTGCAGTCTTAAACGACTCAACACAACTAAATTTAGTTTTAGGACTAAAGAGAACAGAGTTTGAAATAAAAATGTCTAAAACTGTGGAGTCACCGTCTTGAAACTTTGTCAGACGGTAGTTTCTGACCTAAATTTTTATATCTCAATGAATTCTAGGCAAAAAACTATCAGGAACAGAATTGAAATAGAAAAGGGTAAAACCACTCATGGTACAGCCTTGAAATTTGTCAGATTGCGGTCTTAAACGACTCAACACAACTAAATTTAGTTTTAGGACTGAAGGGAACAGGGTTTGAAATAAAAGTGTCTAAAACCGTGGAGTCACCGTCTTGAAACTTTGTCTGACGGTAGTTTCTGACCTAAATTTTTATATTTTAATGAATTCTACGCAAGAAAAACAGTTGGAGTCACAGTCTTGAAACTTTGTCAGATGGGAAGTTTGGGCCTAAAATCATATTTTTTCATGAATTTTCTGGCCTAAAGCAAACAGGAACAGGGTTGAAATGAAAAAAAGTAAAACCATAGGTGCCACAGTGTTGAAACTTTCTCAGATGGTAGATTGCTGTCTGAAACGACTCAACACAACTAAATTTAGCTTTAGGACTAAAGGGAACAGAGTTTGAAATAAAAGTGTCTAAAACCGTTAGACACTTTGCCAGATGGTATTTCATGCCTTGAAATTTGTCAGATTGCGGTCTTAAACGACTCAACACAACTAAATTTAGTTTTAGGACTAAAGGGAACAGAGTTTGAAATAAAAATGTCTAAAACCGTGGAGTCACCGTCTTGGAACTTTGTCAGACGGTATTTTCTGACCTAAATTTTCATATTTTAATGAATTCTATGCAAAAAAAAAACAGTTTGTCAGATGGGAAGTTTGGGCCTAAAATCATATTTTTTCATGAATTTTCTGGCCTAAAGCAAACAGGAACAGGTTTGAAATGAAAAAAAGTAAAACCATAGGTGCCACAGTGTTGAAACTTTCTCAGATGGTAGATTGCAGTCTTAAACGACTCAACACAACTAAATTTAGTTTTAGGACTAAAGAGAACAGAGTTTGAAATAAAAATGTCTAAAACTGTGGAGTCACCATCTTGAAACTTTGTCAGACGGTAGTTTCTGACCTAAATTTTTATATCTCAATGAATTCTAGGCAAAAAACTATCAGGAACAGAATTGAAATAGAAAAGGGTAAAACCACTCATGGTACAGCCTTGAAATTTGTCAGATTGCGGTCTTAAACGACTCAACACAACTAAATTTAGTTTTAGGACTGAAGGGAACAGGGTTTGAAATAAAAGTGTCTAAAACCGTGGAGTCACCGTCTTGAAACTTTGTCTGATGGTAGTTTCTGACCTAAATTTTTATATTTTAATGAATTCTACGCAAGAAAAACAGTTGGAGTCACAGTCTTGAAACTTTGTCAGATGGGAAGTTTGGGCCTAAAATCATATTTTTTCATGAATTTTCTGGCCTAAAGCAAACAGGAACAGGGTTGAAATGAAAAAAAGTAAAACCATAGGTGCCACAGTGTTGAAACTTTCTCAGATGGTAGATTGCTGTCTGAAACGACTCAACACAACTAAATTTAGCTTTAGGACTAAAGGGAACAGAGTTTGAAATAAAAGTGTCTAAAACCGTTAGACACTTTGCCAGATGGTATTTCTCACCTAAGTTTTCATGTTTTCGTGAATTTTAGGCAAAAAGATAACAGGAACAGGGAAGAAATGAAAAAGAGTAAAACTCTGAGTGCAGAAGTCTTGAAACTTTATCAGAAGGAAGTTTCTGACCTAAATCTTTATATTTTCATTACCTTTCGGGAAAAAACTATCAGGAACAGGATTGAAAAAGAAAAGGGTAAAACCACTCATGGTACAGCCTTGAAATTTGTCAGATTGCGGTCTTAAATGACTCAACACAACTAAATTTAGTTTTAGGACTAAAGAGAACAGAGTTTGAAATAAAAATGTCTAAAACTGTGGAGTCACCGTCTTGAAACTTTGTCAGACGGTAGTTTCTGACCTAAATTTTTATATCTCAATGAATTCAAGGCAAAAAACTATCAGGAACAAAATTGAAATAGAAAAGGGTAAAACCACTCATGGTACAGCCTTGAAATTTGTCAGATTGCGGTCTTGAAATGACTCAACACAACTAAATTTAGTTTTAGGAATAAAGGGAACAGAGTTTGAAATAAAAATGTCTAAAACCGTGGAGTCACCGTCTTCGAACTTTGTCAGAAGGTATTTTCTGACCTAAATTTTCACATTTTAATGAATTCTATGCAAAAAAAAAAGTTTGTCAGATGGGAAGTTTGGGCCTAAAATCATATGTTTTCATGAATTTTCTGGCCTAAAGCAAACAGGAACAGGGTTGAAATGAAAAAAAGTAAAACCATAGGTGCCACAGTTTTGAAACTTTCTCAGATGGTAGATTGCTGTCTGAAACGACTCAACACAACTAAATTTAGCTTTAGGACTAAAGGGAACAGAGTTTGAAATAAAAGTGTCTAAAACCGTTAGACACTTTGCCAGATGGTATTTCATGCCTTGAAATTTGTCAGATTGCGGTCTTAAACGACTCAACACAACTAAATTTAGTTTTAGGACTAAAGGGAACAGAGTTTGAAATAAAAATGTCTAAAACCGTGGAGTCACCGTCTTGGAACTTTGTCAGACGGTATTTTCTGACCTAAATTTTCATATTTTAATGAATTCTATGCAAAAAAAAAACAGTTTGTCAGATGGGAAGTTTGGGCCTAAAATCATATTTTTTCATGAATTTTCTGGCCTAAAGCAAACAGGAACAGGTTTGAAATGAAAAAAAGTAAAACCATAGGTGCCACAGTGTTGAAACTTTCTCAGATGGTAGATTGCAGTCTTAAACGACTCAACACAACTAAATTTAGTTTTAGGACTAAAGAGAACAGAGTTTGAAATAAAAATGTCTAAAACTGTGGAGTCACCATCTTGAAACTTTGTCAGACGGTAGTTTCTGACCTAAATTTTTATATCTCAATGAATTCTAGGCAAAAAACTATCAGGAACAGAATTGAAATAGAAAAGGGTAAAACCACTCATGGTACAGCCTTGAAATTTGTCAGATTGCGGTCTTAAACGACTCAACACAACTAAATTTAGTTTTAGGACTGAAGGGAACAGGGTTTGAAATAAAAGTGTCTAAAACCGTGGAGTCACCGTCTTGAAACTTTGTCTGATGGTAGTTTCTGACCTAAATTTTTATATTTTAATGAATTCTACGCAAGAAAAACAGTTGGAGTCACAGTCTTGAAACTTTGTCAGATGGGAAGTTTGGGCCTAAAATCATATTTTTTCATGAATTTTCTGGCCTAAAGCAAACAGGAACAGGGTTGAAATGAAAAAAAGTAAAACCATAGGTGCCACAGTGTTGAAACTTTCTCAGATGGTAGATTGCTGTCTGAAACGACTCAACACAACTAAATTTAGCTTTAGGACTAAAGGGAACAGAGTTTGAAATAAAAGTGTCTAAAACCGTTAGACACTTTGCCAGATGGTATTTCTCACCTAAGTTTTCATGTTTTCGTGAATTTTAGGCAAAAAGATAACAGGAACAGGGAAGAAATGAAAAAGAGTAAAACTCTGAGTGCAGAAGTCTTGAAACTTTATCAGAAGGAAGTTTCTGACCTAAATCTTTATATTTTCATTACCTTTCGGGAAAAAACTATCAGGAACAGGATTGAAAAAGAAAAGGGTAAAACCACTCATGGTACAGCCTTGAAATTTGTCAGATTGCGGTCTTAAATGACTCAACACAACTAAATTTAGTTTTAGGACTAAAGAGAACAGAGTTTGAAATAAAAATGTCTAAAACTGTGGAGTCACCGTCTTGAAACTTTGTCAGACGGTAGTTTCTGACCTAAATTTTTATATCTCAATGAATTCAAGGCAAAAAACTATCAGGAACAAAATTGAAATAGAAAAGGGTAAAACCACTCATGGTACAGCCTTGAAATTTGTCAGATTGCGGTCTTGAAATGACTCAACACAACTAAATTTAGTTTTAGGAATAAAGGGAACAGAGTTTGAAATAAAAATGTCTAAAACCGTGGAGTCACCGTCTTCGAACTTTGTCAGAAGGTATTTTCTGACCTAAATTTTCACATTTTAATGAATTCTATGCAAAAAAAAAAGTTTGTCAGATGGGAAGTTTGGGCCTAAAATCATATGTTTTCATGAATTTTCTGGCCTAAAGCAAACAGGAACAGGGTTGAAATGAAAAAAAGTAAAACCATAGGTGCCACAGTTTTGAAACTTTCTCAGATGGTAGATTGCTGTCTGAAACGACTCAACACAACTAAATTTAGCTTTAGGACTAAAGGGAACAGAGTTTGAAATAAAAGTGTCTAAAACCGTTAGACACTTTGCCAGATGGTATTTCATGCCTTGAAATTTGTCAGATTGCGGTCTTAAACGACTCAACACAACTAAATTTAGTTTTAGGACTAAAGGGAACAGAGTTTGAAATAAAAATGTCTAAAACCGTGGAGTCACCGTCTTGGAACTTTGTCAGACGGTATTTTCTGACCTAAATTTTCATATTTTAATGAATTCTATGCAAAAAAAAAACAGTTTGTCAGATGGGAAGTTTGGGCCTAAAATCATATTTTTTCATGAATTTTCTGGCCTAAAGCAAACAGGAACAGGTTTGAAATGAAAAAAAGTAAAACCATAGGTGCCACAGTGTTGAAACTTTCTCAGATGGTAGATTGCAGTCTTAAACGACTCAACACAACTAAATTTAGTTTTAGGACTAAAGAGAACAGAGTTTGAAATAAAAATGTCTAAAACTGTGGAGTCACCATCTTGAAACTTTGTCAGACGGTAGTTTCTGACCTAAATTTTTATATCTCAATGAATTCTAGGCAAAAAACTATCAGGAACAGAATTGAAATAGAAAAGGGTAAAACCACTCATGGTACAGCCTTGAAATTTGTCAGATTGCGGTCTTAAACGACTCAACACAACTAAATTTAGTTTTAGGACTGAAGGGAACAGGGTTTGAAATAAAAGTGTCTAAAACCGTGGAGTCACCGTCTTGAAACTTTGTCTGATGGTAGTTTCTGACCTAAAT
Organism: Acholoe squamosa; assembly: GCA_949317995.1. NCBI lineage: Eukaryota > Metazoa > Annelida > Polychaeta > Phyllodocida > Polynoidae > Acholoe > Acholoe squamosa. Next base: position 48,782,049 of record OX439037.1, read on the forward strand.
TTTTATATTTTAATGAATTCTACGCAAGAAAAACAGTTGGAGTCACAGTCTTGAAACTTTGTCAGATGGGAAGTTTGGGCCTAAAATCATATTTTTTCATGAATTTTCTGGCCTAAAGCAAACAGGAACAGGGTTGAAATGAAAAAAAGTAAAACCATAGGTGCCACAGTGTTGAAACTTTCTCAGATGGTAGATTGCTGTCTGAAACGACTCAACACAACTAAATTTAGCTTTAGGACTAAAGGGAACAGAGTTTGAAATAAAAGTGTCTAAAACCGTTAGACACTTTGCCAGATGGTATTTCTCACCTAAGTTTTCATGTTTTCGTGAATTTTAGGCAAAAAGATAACAGGAACAGGGAAGAAATGAAAAAGAGTAAAACTCTGAGTGCAGAAGTCTTGAAACTTTATCAGAAGGAAGTTTCTGACCTAAATCTTTATATTTTCATTACCTTTCGGGAAAAAACTATCAGGAACAGGATTGAAAAAGAAAAGGGTAAAACCACTCATGGTACAGCCTTGAAATTTGTCAGATTGCGGTCTTAAATGACTCAACACAACTAAATTTAGTTTTAGGACTAAAGAGAACAGAGTTTGAAATAAAAATGTCTAAAACTGTGGAGTCACCGTCTTGAAACTTTGTCAGACGGTAGTTTCTGACCTAAATTTTTATATCTCAATGAATTCAAGGCAAAAAACTATCAGGAACAAAATTGAAATAGAAAAGGGTAAAACCACTCATGGTACAGCCTTGAAATTTGTCAGATTGCGGTCTTGAAATGACTCAACACAACTAAATTTAGTTTTAGGAATAAAGGGAACAGAGTTTGAAATAAAAATGTCTAAAACCGTGGAGTCACCGTCTTCGAACTTTGTCAGAAGGTATTTTCTGACCTAAATTTTCACATTTTAATGAATTCTATGCAAAAAAAAAAGTTTGTCAGATGGGAAGTTTGGGCCTAAAATCATATGTTTTCATGAATTTTCTGGCCTAAAGCAAACAGGAACAGGGTTGAAATGAAAAAAAGTAAAACCATAGGTGCCACAGTTTTGAAACTTTCTCAGATGGTAGATTGCTGTCTGAAACGACTCAACACAACTAAATTTAGCTTTAGGACTAAAGGGAACAGAGTTTGAAATAAAAGTGTCTAAAACCGTTAGACACTTTGCCAGATGGTATTTCATGCCTTGAAATTTGTCAGATTGCGGTCTTAAACGACTCAACACAACTAAATTTAGTTTTAGGACTAAAGGGAACAGAGTTTGAAATAAAAATGTCTAAAACCGTGGAGTCACCGTCTTGGAACTTTGTCAGACGGTATTTTCTGACCTAAATTTTCATATTTTAATGAATTCTATGCAAAAAAAAAACAGTTTGTCAGATGGGAAGTTTGGGCCTAAAATCATATTTTTTCATGAATTTTCTGGCCTAAAGCAAACAGGAACAGGTTTGAAATGAAAAAAAGTAAAACCATAGGTGCCACAGTGTTGAAACTTTCTCAGATGGTAGATTGCAGTCTTAAACGACTCAACACAACTAAATTTAGTTTTAGGACTAAAGAGAACAGAGTTTGAAATAAAAATGTCTAAAACTGTGGAGTCACCATCTTGAAACTTTGTCAGACGGTAGTTTCTGACCTAAATTTTTATATCTCAATGAATTCTAGGCAAAAAACTATCAGGAACAGAATTGAAATAGAAAAGGGTAAAACCACTCATGGTACAGCCTTGAAATTTGTCAGATTGCGGTCTTAAACGACTCAACACAACTAAATTTAGTTTTAGGACTGAAGGGAACAGGGTTTGAAATAAAAGTGTCTAAAACCGTGGAGTCACCGTCTTGAAACTTTGTCTGATGGTAGTTTCTGACCTAAATTTTTATATTTTAATGAATTCTACGCAAGAAAAACAGTTGGAGTCACAGTCTTGAAACTTTGTCAGATGGGAAGTTTGGGCCTAAAATCATATTTTTTCATGAATTTTCTGGCCTAAAGCAAACAGGAACAGGGTTGAAATGAAAAAAAGTAAAACCATAGGTGCCACAGTGTTGAAACTTTCTCAGATGGTAGATTGCTGTCTGAAACGACTCAACACAACTAAATTTAGCTTTAGGACTAAAGGGAACAGAGTTTGAAATAAAAGTGTCTAAAACCGTTAGACACTTTGCCAGATGGTATTTCTCACCTAAGTTTTCATGTTTTCGTGAATTTTAGGCAAAAAGATAACAGGAACAGGGAAGAAATGAAAAAGAGTAAAACTCTGAGTGCAGAAGTCTTGAAACTTTATCAGAAGGAAGTTTCTGACCTAAATCTTTATATTTTCATTACCTTTCGGGAAAAAACTATCAGGAACAGGATTGAAAAAGAAAAGGGTAAAACCACTCATGGTACAGCCTTGAAATTTGTCAGATTGCGGTCTTAAATGACTCAACACAACTAAATTTAGTTTTAGGACTAAAGAGAACAGAGTTTGAAATAAAAATGTCTAAAACTGTGGAGTCACCGTCTTGAAACTTTGTCAGACGGTAGTTTCTGACCTAAATTTTTATATCTCAATGAATTCAAGGCAAAAAACTATCAGGAACAAAATTGAAATAGAAAAGGGTAAAACCACTCATGGTACAGCCTTGAAATTTGTCAGATTGCGGTCTTGAAATGACTCAACACAACTAAATTTAGTTTTAGGAATAAAGGGAACAGAGTTTGAAATAAAAATGTCTAAAACCGTGGAGTCACCGTCTTCGAACTTTGTCAGAAGGTATTTTCTGACCTAAATTTTCACATTTTAATGAATTCTATGCAAAAAAAAAAGTTTGTCAGATGGGAAGTTTGGGCCTAAAATCATATGTTTTCATGAATTTTCTGGCCTAAAGCAAACAGGAACAGGGTTGAAATGAAAAAAAGTAAAACCATAGGTGCCACAGTTTTGAAACTTTCTCAGATGGTAGATTGCTGTCTGAAACGACTCAACACAACTAAATTTAGCTTTAGGACTAAAGGGAACAGAGTTTGAAATAAAAATGTCTAAAACTGTGGAGTCACCGTCTTGAAACTTTGTCAGACGGTAGTTTCTGACCTAAATTTTTATATCTCAATGAATTCTAGGCAAAAAACTATCAGGAACAGAATTGAAATAGAAAAGGGTAAAACCACTCATGGTACAGCCTTGAAATTTGTCAGATTGCGGTCTTAAACGACTCAACACAACTAAATTTAGTTTTAGGACTGAAGGGAACAGGGTTTGAAATAAAAGTGTCTAAAACCGTGGAGTCACCGTCTTGAAACTTTGTCTGACGGTAGTTTCTGACCTAAATTTTTATATTTTAATGAATTCTACGCAAGAAAAACAGTTGGAGTCACAGTCTTGAAACTTTGTCAGATGGGAAGTTTGGGCCTAAAATCATATTTTTTCATGAATTTTCTGGCCTAAAGCAAACAGGAACAGGGTTGAAATGAAAAAAAGTAAAACCATAGGTGCCACAGTGTTGAAACTTTCTCAGATGGTAGATTGCTGTCTGAAACGACTCAACACAACTAAATTTAGCTTTAGGACTAAAGGGAACAGAGTTTGAAATAAAAGTGTCTAAAACCGTTAGACACTTTGCCAGATGGTATTTCATGCCTTGAAATTTGTCAGATTGCGGTCTTAAACGACTCAACACAACTAAATTTAGTTTTAGGACTAAAGGGAACAGAGTTTGAAATAAAAATGTCTAAAACCGTGGAGTCACCGTCTTGGAACTTTGTCAGACGGTATTTTCTGACCTAAATTTTCATATTTTAATGAATTCTATGCAAAAAAAAAACAGTTTGTCAGATGGGAAGTTTGGGCCTAAAATCATATTTTTTCATGAATTTTCTGGCCTAAAGCAAACAGGAACAGGTTTGAAATGAAAAAAAGTAAAACCATAGGTGCCACAGTGTTGAAACTTTCTCAGATGGTAGATTGCTGTCTGAAACGACTCAACACAACTAAATTTAGCTTTAGGACTAAAGGGAACAGAGTTTGAAATAAAAGTGTCTAAAACCGTTAGACACTTTGCCAGATGGTATTTCATGCCTTGAAATTTGTCAGATTGCGGTCTTAAACGACTCAACACAACTAAATTTAGTTTTAGGACTAAAGGGAACAGAGTTTGAAATAAAAATGTCTAAAACCGTGGAGTCACCGTCTTGGAACTTTGTCAGACGGTATTTTCTGACCTAAATTTTCATATTTTAATGAATTCTATGCAAAAAAAAAACAGTTTGTCAGATGGGAAGTTTGGGCCTAAAATCATATTTTTTCATGAATTTTCTGGCCTAAAGCAAACAGGAACAGGTTTGAAATGAAAAAAAGTAAAACCATAGGTGCCACAGTGTTGAAACTTTCTCAGATGGTAGATTGCAGTCTTAAACGACTCAACACAACTAAATTTAGTTTTAGGACTAAAGAGAACAGAGTTTGAAATAAAAATGTCTAAAACTGTGGAGTCACCGTCTTGAAACTTTGTCAGACGGTAGTTTCTGACCTAAATTTTTATATCTCAATGAATTCTAGGCAAAAAACTATCAGGAACAGAATTGAAATAGAAAAGGGTAAAACCACTCATGGTACAGCCTTGAAATTTGTCAGATTGCGGTCTTAAACGACTCAACACAACTAAATTTAGTTTTAGGACTGAAGGGAACAGGGTTTGAAATAAAAGTGTCTAAAACCGTGGAGTCACCGTCTTGAAACTTTGTCTGACGGTAGTTTCTGACCTAAATTTTTATATTTTAATGAATTCTACGCAAGAAAAACAGTTGGAGTCACAGTCTTGAAACTTTGTCAGATGGGAAGTTTGGGCCTAAAATCATATTTTTTCATGAATTTTCTGGCCTAAAGCAAACAGGAACAGGGTTGAAATGAAAAAAAGTAAAACCATAGGTGCCACAGTGTTGAAACTTTCTCAGATGGTAGATTGCTGTCTGAAACGACTCAACACAACTAAATTTAGCTTTAGGACTAAAGGGAACAGAGTTTGAAATAAAAGTGTCTAAAACCGTTAGACACTTTGCCAGATGGTATTTCATGCCTTGAAATTTGTCAGATTGCGGTCTTAAACGACTCAACACAACTAAATTTAGTTTTAGGACTAAAGGGAACAGAGTTTGAAATAAAAATGTCTAAAACCGTGGAGTCACCGTCTTGGAACTTTGTCAGACGGTATTTTCTGACCTAAATTTTCATATTTTAATGAATTCTATGCAAAAAAAAAACAGTTTGTCAGATGGGAAGTTTGGGCCTAAAATCATATTTTTTCATGAATTTTCTGGCCTAAAGCAAACAGGAACAGGTTTGAAATGAAAAAAAGTAAAACCATAGGTGCCACAGTGTTGAAACTTTCTCAGATGGTAGATTGCTGTCTGAAACGACTCAACACAACTAAATTTAGCTTTAGGACTAAAGGGAACAGAGTTTGAAATAAAAGTGTCTAAAACCGTTAGACACTTTGCCAGATGGTATTTCATGCCTTGAAATTTGTCAGATTGCGGTCTTAAACGACTCAACACAACTAAATTTAGTTTTAGGACTAAAGGGAACAGAGTTTGAAATAAAAATGTCTAAAACCGTGGAGTCACCGTCTTGGAACTTTGTCAGACGGTATTTTCTGACCTAAATTTTCATATTTTAATGAATTCTATGCAAAAAAAAAACAGTTTGTCAGATGGGAAGTTTGGGCCTAAAATCATATTTTTTCATGAATTTTCTGGCCTAAAGCAAACAGGAACAGGTTTGAAATGAAAAAAAGTAAAACCATAGGTGCCACAGTGTTGAAACTTTCTCAGATGGTAGATTGCAGTCTTAAACGACTCAACACAACTAAATTTAGTTTTAGGACTAAAGAGAACAGAGTTTGAAATAAAAATGTCTAAAACTGTGGAGTCACCATCTTGAAACTTTGTCAGACGGTAGTTTCTGACCTAAATTTTTATATCTCAATGAATTCTAGGCAAAAAACTATCAGGAACAGAATTGAAATAGAAAAGGGTAAAACCACTCATGGTACAGCCTTGAAATTTGTCAGATTGCGGTCTTAAACGACTCAACACAACTAAATTTAGTTTTAGGACTGAAGGGAACAGGGTTTGAAATAAAAGTGTCTAAAACCGTGGAGTCACCGTCTTGAAACTTTGTCTGACGGTAGTTTCTGACCTAAATTTTTATATTTTAATGAATTCTACGCAAGAAAAACAGTTGGAGTCACAGTCTTGAAACTTTGTCAGATGGGAAGTTTGGGCCTAAAATCATATTTTTTCATGAATTTTCTGGCCTAAAGCAAACAGGAACAGGGTTGAAATGAAAAAAAGTAAAACCATAGGTGCCACAGTGTTGAAACTTTCTCAGATGGTAGATTGCTGTCTGAAACGACTCAACACAACTAAATTTAGCTTTAGGACTAAAGGGAACAGAGTTTGAAATAAAAGTGTCTAAAACCGTTAGACACTTTGCCAGATGGTATTTCATGCCTTGAAATTTGTCAGATTGCGGTCTTAAACGACTCAACACAACTAAATTTAGTTTTAGGACTAAAGGGAACAGAGTTTGAAATAAAAATGTCTAAAACCGTGGAGTCACCGTCTTGGAACTTTGTCAGGCGGTATTTTCTGACCTAAATTTTCATATTTTAATGAATTCTATGCAAAAAAAAAACAGTTTGTCAGATGGGAAGTTTGGGCCTAAAATCATATTTTTTCATGAATTTTCTGGCCTAAAGCAAACAGGAACAGGTTTGAAATGAAAAAAAGTAAAACCATAGGTGCCACAGTGTTGAAACTTTCTCAGATGGTAGATTGCAGTCTTAAACGACTCAACACAACTAAATTTAGTTTTAGGACTAAAGAGAACAGAGTTTGAAATAAAAATGTCTAAAACTGTGGAGTCACCGTCTTGAAACTTTGTCAGACGGTAGTTTCTGACCTAAATTTTTATATCTCAATGAATTCTAGGCAAAAAACTATCAGGAACAGAATTGAAATAGAAAAGGGTAAAACCACTCATGGTACAGCCTTGAAATTTGTCAGATTGCGGTCCTAAACGACTCAACACAACTAAATTTAGTTTTAGGACTGAAGGGAACAGGGTTTGAAATAAAAGTGTCTAAAACCGTGGAGTCACCGTCTTGAAACTTTGTCTGACGGTAGTTTCTGACCTAAATTTTTATATTTTAATGAATTCTACGCAAGAAAAACAGTTGGAGTCACAGTCTTGAAACTTTGTCAGATGGGAAGTTTGGGCCTAAAATCATATTTTTTCATGAATTTTCTGGCCTAAAGCAAACAGGAACAGGGTTGAAATGAAAAAAAGTAAAACCATAGGTGCCACAGTGTTGAAACTTTCTCAGATGGTAGATTGCTGTCTGAAACGACTCAACACAACTAAATTTAGCTTTAGGACTAAAGGGAACAGAGTTTGAAATAAAAGTGTCTAAAACCGTTAGACACTTTGCCAGATGGTATTTCATGCCTTGAAATTTGTCAGATTGCGGTCTTAAACGACTCAACACAACTAAATTTAGTTTTAGGACTAAAGGGAACAGAGTTTGAAATAAAAATGTCTAAAACCGTGGAGTCACCGTCTTGGAACTTTGTCAGACGGTATTTTCTGACCTAAATTTTCATATTTTAATGAATTCTATGCAAAAAAAAAACAGTTTGTCAGATGGGAAGTTTGGGCCTAAAATCATATTTTTTCATGAATTTTCTGGCCTAAAGCAAACAGGAACAGGTTTGAAATGAAAAAAAGTAAAACCATAGGTGCCACAGTGTTGAAACTTTCTCAGATGGTAGATTGCAGTCTTAAACGACTCAACACAACTAAATTTAGTTTTAGGACTAAAGAGAACAGAGTTTGAAATAAAAATGTCTAAAACTGTGGAGTCACCGTCTTGAAACTTTGTCAGACGGTAGTTTCTGACCTAAATTTTTATATCTCAATGAATTCTAGGCAAAAAACTATCAGGAACAGAATTGAAATAGAAAAGGGTAAAACCACTCATGGTACAGCCTTGAAATTTGTCAGATTGCGGTCTTAAACGACTCAACACAACTAAATTTAGTTTTAGGACTGAAGGGAACAGGGTTTGAAATAAAAGTGTCTAAAACCGTGGAGTCACCGTCTTGAAACTTTGTCTGACGGTAGTTTCTGACCTAAATTTTTATATTTTAATGAATTCTACGCAAGAAAAACAGTTGGAGTCACAGTCTTGAAACTTTGTCAGATGGGAAGTTTGGGCCTAAAATCATATTTTTTCATGAATTTTCTGGCCTAAAGCAAACAGGAACAGGGTTGAAATGAAAAAAAGTAAAACCATAGGTGCCACAGTGTTGAAACTTTCTCAGATGGTAGATTGCTGTCTGAAACGACTCAACACAACTAAATTTAGCTTTAGGACTAAAGGGAACAGAGTTTGAAATAAAAGTGTCTAAAACCGTTAGACACTTTGCCAGATGGTATTTCATGCCTTGAAATTTGTCAGATTGCGGTCTTAAACGACTCAACACAACTAAATTTAGTTTTAGGACTAAAGGGAACAGAGTTTGAAATAAAAATGTCTAAAACCGTGGAGTCACCGTCTTGGAACTTTGTCAGGCGGTATTTTCTGACCTAAATTTTCATATTTTAATGAATTCTATGCAAAAAAAAAACAGTTTGTCAGATGGGAAGTTTGGGCCTAAAATCATATTTTTTCATGAATTTTCTGGCCTAAAGCAAACAGGAACAGGTTTGAAATGAAAAAAAGTAAAACCATAGGTGCCACAGTGTTGAAACTTTCTCAGATGGTAGATTGCAGTCTTAAACGACTCAACACAACTAAATTTAGTTTTAGGACTAAAGAGAACAGAGTTTGAAATAAAAATGTCTAAAACTGTGGAGTCACCGTCTTGAAACTTTGTCAGACGGTAGTTTCTGACCTAAATTTTTATATCTCAATGAATTCTAGGCAAAAAACTATCAGGAACAGAATTGAAATAGAAAAGGGTAAAACCACTCATGGTACAGCCTTGAAATTTGTCAGATTGCGGTCCTAAACGACTCAACACAACTAAATTTAGTTTTAGGACTGAAGGGAACAGGGTTTGAAATAAAAGTGTCTAAAACCGTGGAGTCACCGTCTTGAAACTTTGTCTGACGGTAGTTTCTGACCTAAATTTTTATATTTTAATGAATTCTACGCAAGAAAAACAGTTGGAGTCACAGTCTTGAAACTTTGTCAGATGGGAAGTTTGGGCCTAAAATCATATTTTTTCATGAATTTTCTGGCCTAAAGCAAACAGGAACAGGGTTGAAATGAAAAAAAGTAAAACCATAGGTGCCACAGTGTTGAAACTTTCTCAGATGGTAGATTGCTGTCTGAAACGACTCAACACAACTAAATTTAGCTTTAGGACTAAAGGGAACAGAGTTTGAAATAAAAGTGTCTAAAACCGTTAGACACTTTGCCAGATGGTATTTCATGCCTTGAAATTTGTCAGATTGCGGTCTTAAACGACTCAACACAACTAAATTTAGTTTTAGGACTAAAGGGAACAGAGTTTGAAATAAAAATGTCTAAAACCGTGGAGTCACCGTCTTGGAACTTTGTCAGACGGTATTTTCTGACCTAAATTTTCATATTTTAATGAATTCTATGCAAAAAAAAAACAGTTTGTCAGATGGGAAGTTTGGGCCTAAAATCATATTTTTTCATGAATTTTCTGGCCTAAAGCAAACAGGAACAGGTTTGAAATGAAAAAAAGTAAAACCATAGGTGCCACAGTGTTGAAACTTTCTCAGATGGTAGATTGCAGTCTTAAACGACTCAACACAACTAAATTTAGTTTTAGGACTAAAGAGAACAGAGTTTGAAATAAAAATGTCTAAAACTGTGGAGTCACCGTCTTGAAACTTTGTCAGACGGTAGTTTCTGACCTAAATTTTTATATCTCAATGAATTCTAGGCAAAAAACTATCAGGAACAGAATTGAAATAGAAAAGGGTAAAACCACTCATGGTACAGCCTTGAAATTTGTCAGATTGCGGTCTTAAACGACTCAACACAACTAAATTTAGTTTTAGGACTGAAGGGAACAGGGTTTGAAATAAAAGTGTCTAAAACCGTGGAGTCACCGTCTTGAAACTTTGTCTGACGGTAGTTTCTGACCTAAATTTTTATATTTTAATGAATTCTACGCAAGAAAAACAGTTGGAGTCACAGTCTTGAAACTTTGTCAGATGGGAAGTTTGGGCCTAAAATCATATTTTTTCATGAATTTTCTGGCCTAAAGCAAACAGGAACAGGGTTGAAATGAAAAAAAGTAAAACCATAGGTGCCACAGTGTTGAAACTTTCTCAGATGGTAGATTGCTGTCTGAAACGACTCAACACAACTAAATTTAGCTTTAGGACTAAAGGGAACAGAGTTTGAAATAAAAGTGTCTAAAACCGTTAGACACTTTGCCAGATGGTATTTCATGCCTTGAAATTTGTCAGATTCCGGTCTTAAACGACTCAACACAACTAAATTTAGTTTTAGGACTAAAGGGAACAGAGTTTGAAATAAAAATGTCTAAAACCGTGGAGTCACCGTCTTGGAACTTTGTCAGACGGTATTTTCTGACCTAAATTTTCATATTTTAATGAATTCTATGCAAAAAAAAAACAGTTTGTCAGATGGGAAGTTTGGGCCTAAAATCATATTTTTTCATGAATTTTCTGGCCTAAAGCAAACAGGAACAGGTTTGAAATGAAAAAAAGTAAAACCATAGGTGCCACAGTGTTGAAACTTTCTCAGATGGTAGATTGAAACGACTCAACACAACTAAATTTAGCTTTAGGACTAAAGGGAACAGAGTTTGAAATAAAAGTGTCTAAAACCGTTAGACACTTTGCCAGATGGTATTTCATGCCTTGAAATTTGTCAGATTGGGGTCTTAAAAGACTCAACACAACTAAATTTAGTTTTAGGACTAAAGGGAACAGAGTTTGAAATAAAAATGTCTAAAACCGTGGAGTCACCGTCTTGGAACTTTGTCAGACGGTATTTTCTGACCTAAATTTTCATATTTTAATGAATTCTATGCAAAAAAAAAACAGTTTGTCAGATGGGAAGTTTGGGCCTAAAATCATATTTTTTCATGAATTTTCTGGCCTAAAGCAAACAGGAACAGGTTTGAAATGAAAAAAAGTAAAACCATAGGTGCCACAGTGTTGAAACTTTCTCAGATGGTAGATTGCAGTCTTAAACGACTCAACACAACTAAATTTAGTTTTAGGACTAAAGAGAACAGAGTTTGAAATAAAAATGTCTAAAACTGTGGAGTCACCGTCTTGAAACTTTGTCAGACGGTAGTTTCTGACCTAAATTTTTATATCTCAATGAATTCTAGGCAAAAAACTATCAGGAACAGAATTGAAATAGAAAAGGGTAAAACCACTCATGGTACAGCCTTGAAATTTGTCAGATTGCGGTCTTAAACGACTCAACACAACTAAATTTAGTTTTAGGACTGAAGGGAACAGGGTTTGAAATAAAAGTGTCTAAAACCGTGGAGTCACCGTCTTGAAACTTTGTCTGACGGTAGTTTCTGACCTAAATTTTTATATTTTAATGAATTCTACGCAAGAAAAACAGTTGGAGTCACAGTCTTGAAACTTTGTCAGATGGGAAGTTTGGGCCTAAAATCATATTTTTTCATGAATTTTCTGGCCTAAAGCAAACAGGAACAGGGTTGAAATGAAAAAAAGTAAAACCATAGGTGCCACAGTGTTGAAACTTTCTCAGATGGTAGATTGCTGTCTGAAACGACTCAACACAACTAAATTTAGCTTTAGGACTAAAGGGAACAGAGTTTGAAATAAAAGTGTCTAAAACCGTTAGACACTTTGCCAGATGGTATTTCATGCCTTGAAATTTGTCAGATTCCGGTCTTAAACGACTCAACACAACTAAATTTAGTTTTAGGACTAAAGGGAACAGAGTTTGAAATAAAAATGTCTAAAACCGTGGAGTCACCGTCTTGGAACTTTGTCAGACGGTATTTTCTGACCTAAATTTTCATATTTTAATGAATTCTATGCAAAAAAAAAACAGTTTGTCAGATGGGAAGTTTGGGCCTAAAATCATATTTTTTCATGAATTTTCTGGCCTAAAGCAAACAGGAACAGGTTTGAAATGAAAAAAAGTAAAACCATAGGTGCCACAGTGTTGAAACTTTCTCAGATGGTAGATTGAAACGACTCAACACAACTAAATTTAGCTTTAGGACTAAAGGGAACAGAGTTTGAAATAAAAGTGTCTAAAACCGTTAGACACTTTGCCAGATGGTATTTCATGCCTTGAAATTTGTCAGATTGGGGTCTTAAAAGACTCAACACAACTAAATTTAGTTTTAGGACTAAAGGGAACAGAGTTTGAAATAAAAATGTCTAAAACCGTGGAGTCACCGTCTTGGAACTTTGTCAGACGGTATTTTCTGACCTAAATTTTCATATTTTAATGAATTCTATGCAAAAAAAAAACAGTTTGTCAGATGGGAAGTTTGGGCCTAAAATCATATTTTTTCATGAATTTTCTGGCCTAAAGCAAACAGGAACAGGTTTGAAATGAAAAAAAGTAAAACCATAGGTGCCACAGTGTTGAAACTTTCTCAGATGGTAGATTGCAGTCTTAAACGACTCAACACAACTAAATTTAGTTTTAGGACTAAAGAGAACAGAGTTTGAAATAAAAATGTCTAAAACTGTGGAGTCACCATCTTGAAACTTTGTCAGACGGTAGTTTCTGACCTAAATTTTTATATCTCAATGAATTCTAGGCAAAAAACTATCAGGAACAGAATTGAAATAGAAAAGGGTAAAACCACTCATGGTACAGCCTTGAAATTTGTCAGATTGCGGTCTTAAACGACTCAACACAACTAAATTTAGTTTTAGGACTGAAGGGAACAGGGTTTGAAATAAAAGTGTCTAAAACCGTGGAGTCACCGTCTTGAAACTTTGTCTGACGGTAGTTTCTGACCTAAATTTTTATATTTTAATGAATTCTACGCAAGAAAAACAGTTGGAGTCACAGTCTTGAAACTTTGTCAGATGGGAAGTTTGGGCCTAAAATCATATTTTTTCATGAATTTTCTGGCCTAAAGCAAACAGGAACAGGGTTGAAATGAAAAAAAGTAAAACCATAGGTGCCACAGTGTTGAAACTTTCTCAGATGGTAGATTGCTGTCTGAAACGACTCAACACAACTAAATTTAGCTTTAGGACTAAAGGGAACAGAGTTTGAAATAAAAGTGTCTAAAACCGTTAGACACTTTGCCAGATGGTATTTCATGCCTTGAAATTTGTCAGATTGCGGTCTTAAACGACTCAACACAACTAAATTTAGTTTTAGGACTAAAGGGAACAGAGTTTGAAATAAAAATGTCTAAAACCGTGGAGTCACCGTCTTGGAACTTTGTCAGGCGGTATTTTCTGACCTAAATTTTCATATTTTAATGAATTCTATGCAAAAAAAAAACAGTTTGTCAGATGGGAAGTTTGGGCCTAAAATCATATTTTTTCATGAATTTTCTGGCCTAAAGCAAACAGGAACAGGTTTGAAATGAAAAAAAGTAAAACCATAGGTGCCACAGTGTTGAAACTTTCTCAGATGGTAGATTGCAGTCTTAAACGACTCAACACAACTAAATTTAGTTTTAGGACTAAAGAGAACAGAGTTTGAAATAAAAATGTCTAAAACTGTGGAGTCACCGTCTTGAAACTTTGTCAGACGGTAGTTTCTGACCTAAATTTTTATATCTCAATGAATTCTAGGCAAAAAACTATCAGGAACAGAATTGAAATAGAAAAGGGTAAAACCACTCATGGTACAGCCTTGAAATTTGTCAGATTGCGGTCCTAAACGACTCAACACAACTAAATTTAGTTTTAGGACTGAAGGGAACAGGGTTTGAAATAAAAGTGTCTAAAACCGTGGAGTCACCGTCTTGAAACTTTGTCTGACGGTAGTTTCTGACCTAAATTTTTATATTTTAATGAATTCTACGCAAGAAAAACAGTTGGAGTCACAGTCTTGAAACTTTGTCAGATGGGAAGTTTGGGCCTAAAATCATATTTTTTCATGAATTTTCTGGCCTAAAGCAAACAGGAACAGGGTTGAAATGAAAAAAAGTAAAACCATAGGTGCCACAGTGTTGAAACTTTCTCAGATGGTAGATTGCTGTCTGAAACGACTCAACACAACTAAATTTAGCTTTAGGACTAAAGGGAACAGAGTTTGAAATAAAAGTGTCTAAAACCGTTAGACACTTTGCCAGATGGTATTTCATGCCTTGAAATTTGTCAGATTGCGGTCTTAAACGACTCAACACAACTAAATTTAGTTTTAGGACTAAAGGGAACAGAGTTTGAAATAAAAATGTCTAAAACCGTGGAGTCACCGTCTTGGAACTTTGTCAGACGGTATTTTCTGACCTAAATTTTCATATTTTAATGAATTCTATGCAAAAAAAAAACAGTTTGTCAGATGGGAAGTTTGGGCCTAAAATCATATTTTTTCATGAATTTTCTGGCCTAAAGCAAACAGGAACAGGTTTGAAATGAAAAAAAGTAAAACCATAGGTGCCACAGTGTTGAAACTTTCTCAGATGGTAGATTGCAGTCTTAAACGACTCAACACAACTAAATTTAGTTTTAGGACTAAAGAGAACAGAGTTTGAAATAAAAATGTCTAAAACTGTGGAGTCACCGTCTTGAAACTTTGTCAGACGGTAGTTTCTGACCTAAATTTTTATATCTCAATGAATTCTAGGCAAAAAACTATCAGGAACAGAATTGAAATAGAAAAGGGTAAAACCACTCATGGTACAGCCTTGAAATTTGTCAGATTGCGGTCTTAAACGACTCAACACAACTAAATTTAGTTTTAGGACTGAAGGGAACAGGGTTTGAAATAAAAGTGTCTAAAACCGTGGAGTCACCGTCTTGAAACTTTGTCTGACGGTAGTTTCTGACCTAAATTTTTATATTTTAATGAATTCTACGCAAGAAAAACAGTTGGAGTCACAGTCTTGAAACTTTGTCAGATGGGAAGTTTGGGCCTAAAATCATATTTTTTCATGAATTTTCTGGCCTAAAGCAAACAGGAACAGGGTTGAAATGAAAAAAAGTAAAACCATAGGTGCCACAGTGTTGAAACTTTCTCAGATGGTAGATTGCTGTCTGAAACGACTCAACACAACTAAATTTAGCTTTAGGACTAAAGGGAACAGAGTTTGAAATAAAAGTGTCTAAAACCGTTAGACACTTTGCCAGATGGTATTTCATGCCTTGAAATTTGTCAGATTCCGGTCTTAAACGACTCAACACAACTAAATTTAGTTTTAGGACTAAAGGGAACAGAGTTTGAAATAAAAATGTCTAAAACCGTGGAGTCACCGTCTTGGAACTTTGTCAGACGGTATTTTCTGACCTAAATTTTCATATTTTAATGAATTCTATGCAAAAAAAAAACAGTTTGTCAGATGGGAAGTTTGGGCCTAAAATCATATTTTTTCATGAATTTTCTGGCCTAAAGCAAACAGGAACAGGTTTGAAATGAAAAAAAGTAAAACCATAGGTGCCACAGTGTTGAAACTTTCTCAGATGGTAGATTGAAACGACTCAACACAACTAAATTTAGCTTTAGGACTAAAGGGAACAGAGTTTGAAATAAAAGTGTCTAAAACCGTTAGACACTTTGCCAGATGGTATTTCATGCCTTGAAATTTGTCAGATTGGGGTCTTAAAAGACTCAACACAACTAAATTTAGTTTTAGGACTAAAGGGAACAGAGTTTGAAATAAAAATGTCTAAAACCGTGGAGTCACCGTCTTGGAACTTTGTCAGACGGTATTTTCTGACCTAAATTTTCATATTTTAATGAATTCTATGCAAAAAAAAAACAGTTTGTCAGATGGGAAGTTTGGGCCTAAAATCATATTTTTTCATGAATTTTCTGGCCTAAAGCAAACAGGAACAGGTTTGAAATGAAAAAAAGTAAAACCATAGGTGCCACAGTGTTGAAACTTTCTCAGATGGTAGATTGCAGTCTTAAACGACTCAACACAACTAAATTTAGTTTTAGGACTAAAGAGAACAGAGTTTGAAATAAAAATGTCTAAAACTGTGGAGTCACCGTCTTGAAACTTTGTCAGACGGTAGTTTCTGACCTAAATTTTTATATCTCAATGAATTCTAGGCAAAAAACTATCAGGAACAGAATTGAAATAGAAAAGGGTAAAACCACTCATGGTACAGCCTTGAAATTTGTCAGATTGCGGTCTTAAACGACTCAACACAACTAAATTTAGTTTTAGGACTGAAGGGAACAGGGTTTGAAATAAAAGTGTCTAAAACCGTGGAGTCACCGTCTTGAAACTTTGTCTGACGGTAGTTTCTGACCTAAATTTTTATATTTTAATGAATTCTACGCAAGAAAAACAGTTGGAGTCACAGTCTTGAAACTTTGTCAGATGGGAAGTTTGGGCCTAAAATCATATTTTTTCATGAATTTTCTGGCCTAAAGCAAACAGGAACAGGGTTGAAATGAAAAAAAGTAAAACCATAGGTGCCACAGTGTTGAAACTTTCTCAGATGGTAGATTGCTGTCTGAAACGACTCAACACAACTAAATTTAGCTTTAGGACTAAAGGGAACAGAGTTTGAAATAAAAGTGTCTAAAACCGTTAGACACTTTGCCAGATGGTATTTCATGCCTTGAAATTTGTCAGATTGCGGTCTTAAACGACTCAACACAACTAAATTTAGTTTTAGGACTAAAGGGAACAGAGTTTGAAATAAAAATGTCTAAAACCGTGGAGTCACCGTCTTGGAACTTTGTCAGACGGTATTTTCTGACCTAAATTTTCATATTTTAATGAATTCTATGCAAAAAAAAAACAGTTTGTCAGATGGGAAGTTTGGGCCTAAAATCATATTTTTTCATGAATTTTCTGGCCTAAAGCAAACAGGAACAGGTTTGAAATGAAAAAAAGTAAAACCATAGGTGCCACAGTGTTGAAACTTTCTCAGATGGTAGATTGAAACGACTCAACACAACTAAATTTAGCTTTAGGACTAAAGGGAACAGAGTTTGAAATAAAAGTGTCTAAAACCGTTAGACACTTTGCCAGATGGTATTTCATGCCTTGAAATTTGTCAGATTGGGGTCTTAAAAGACTCAACACAACTAAATTTAGTTTTAGGACTAAAGGGAACAGAGTTTGAAATAAAAATGTCTAAAACCGTGGAGTCACCGTCTTGGAACTTTGTCAGACGGTATTTTCTGACCTAAATTTTCATATTTTAATGAATTCTATGCAAAAAAAAAACAGTTTGTCAGATGGGAAGTTTGGGCCTAAAATCATATTTTTTCATGAATTTTCTGGCCTAAAGCAAACAGGAACAGGTTTGAAATGAAAAAAAGTAAAACCATAGGTGCCACAGTGTTGAAACTTTCTCAGATGGTAGATTGCAGTCTTAAACGACTCAACACAACTAAATTTAGTTTTAGGACTAAAGAGAACAGAGTTTGAAATAAAAATGTCTAAAACTGTGGAGTCACCGTCTTGAAACTTTGTCAGACGGTAGTTTCTGACCTAAATTTTTATATCTCAATGAATTCTAGGCAAAAAACTATCAGGAACAGAATTGAAATAGAAAAGGGTAAAACCACTCATGGTACAGCCTTGAAATTTGTCAGATTGCGGTCTTAAACGACTCAACACAACTAAATTTAGTTTTAGGACTGAAGGGAACAGGGTTTGAAATAAAAGTGTCTAAAACCGTGGAGTCACCGTCTTGAAACTTTGTCTGACGGTAGTTTCTGACCTAAATTTTTATATTTTAATGAATTCTACGCAAGAAAAACAGTTGGAGTCACAGTCTTGAAACTTTGTCAGATGGGAAGTTTGGGCCTAAAATCATATTTTTTCATGAATTTTCTGGCCTAAAGCAAACAGGAACAGGGTTGAAATGAAAAAAAGTAAAACCATAGGTGCCACAGTGTTGAAACTTTCTCAGATGGTAGATTGCTGTCTGAAACGACTCAACACAACTAAATTTAGCTTTAGGACTAAAGGGAACAGAGTTTGAAATAAAAGTGTCTAAAACCGTTAGACACTTTGCCAGATGGTATTTCATGCCTTGAAATTTGTCAGATTGCGGTCTTAAACGACTCAACACAACTAAATTTAGTTTTAGGACTAAAGGGAACAGAGTTTGAAATAAAAATGTCTAAAACCGTGGAGTCACCGTCTTGGAACTTTGTCAGACGGTATTTTCTGACCTAAATTTTCATATTTTAATGAATTCTATGCAAAAAAAAAACAGTTTGTCAGATGGGAAGTTTGGGCCTAAAATCATATTTTTTCATGAATTTTCTGGCCTAAAGCAAACAGGAACAGGTTTGAAATGAAAAAAAGTAAAACCATAGGTGCCACAGTGTTGAAACTTTCTCAGATGGTAGATTGCAGTCTTAAACGACTCAACACAACTAAATTTAGTTTTAGGACTAAAGAGAACAGAGTTTGAAATAAAAATGTCTAAAACTGTGGAGTCACCGTCTTGAAACTTTGTCAGACGGTAGTTTCTGACCTAAATTTTTATATCTCAATGAATTCTAGGCAAAAAACTATCAGGAACAGAATTGAAATAGAAAAGGGTAAAACCACTCATGGTACAGCCTTGAAATTTGTCAGATTGCGGTCTTAAACGACTCAACACAACTAAATTTAGTTTTAGGACTGAAGGGAACAGGGTTTGAAATAAAAGTGTCTAAAACCGTGGAGTCACCGTCTTGAAACTTTGTCTGACGGTAGTTTCTGACCTAAATTTTTATATTTTAATGAATTCTACGCAAGAAAAACAGTTGGAGTCACAGTCTTGAAACTTTGTCAGATGGGAAGTTTGGGCCTAAAATCATATTTTTTCATGAATTTTCTGGCCTAAAGCAAACAGGAACAGGGTTGAAATGAAAAAAAGTAAAACCATAGGTGCCACAGTGTTGAAACTTTCTCAGATGGTAGATTGCTGTCTGAAACGACTCAACACAACTAAATTTAGCTTTAGGACTAAAGGGAACAGAGTTTGAAATAAAAGTGTCTAAAACCGTTAGACACTTTGCCAGATGGTATTTCATGCCTTGAAATTTGTCAGATTCCGGTCTTAAACGACTCAACACAACTAAATTTAGTTTTAGGACTAAAGGGAACAGAGTTTGAAATAAAAATGTCTAAAACCGTGGAGTCACCGTCTTGGAACTTTGTCAGACGGTATTTTCTGACCTAAATTTTCATATTTTAATGAATTCTATGCAAAAAAAAAACAGTTTGTCAGATGGGAAGTTTGGGCCTAAAATCATATTTTTTCATGAATTTTCTGGCCTAAAGCAAACAGGAACAGGTTTGAAATGAAAAAAAGTAAAACCATAGGTGCCACAGTGTTGAAACTTTCTCAGATGGTAGATTGAAACGACTCAACACAACTAAATTTAGCTTTAGGACTAAAGGGAACAGAGTTTGAAATAAAAGTGTCTAAAACCGTTAGACACTTTGCCAGATGGTATTTCATGCCTTGAAATTTGTCAGATTGGGGTCTTAAAAGACTCAACACAACTAAATTTAGTTTTAGGACTAAAGGGAACAGAGTTTGAAATAAAAATGTCTAAAACCGTGGAGTCACCGTCTTGGAACTTTGTCAGACGGTATTTTCTGACCTAAATTTTCATATTTTAATGAATTCTATGCAAAAAAAAAACAGTTTGTCAGATGGGAAGTTTGGGCCTAAAATCATATTTTTTCATGAATTTTCTGGCCTAAAGCAAACAGGAACAGGTTTGAAATGAAAAAAAGTAAAACCATAGGTGCCACAGTGTTGAAACTTTCTCAGATGGTAGATTGCAGTCTTAAACGACTCAACACAACTAAATTTAGTTTTAGGACTAAAGAGAACAGAGTTTGAAATAAAAATGTCTAAAACTGTGGAGTCACCGTCTTGAAACTTTGTCAGACGGTAGTTTCTGACCTAAATTTTTATATCTCAATGAATTCTAGGCAAAAAACTATCAGGAACAGAATTGAAATAGAAAAGGGTAAAACCACTCATGGTACAGCCTTGAAATTTGTCAGATTGCGGTCTTAAACGACTCAACACAACTAAATTTAGTTTTAGGACTGAAGGGAACAGGGTTTGAAATAAAAGTGTCTAAAACCGTGGAGTCACCGTCTTGAAACTTTGTCTGACGGTAGTTTCTGACCTAAATTTTTATATTTTAATGAATTCTACGCAAGAAAAACAGTTGGAGTCACAGTCTTGAAACTTTGTCAGATGGGAAGTTTGGGCCTAAAATCATATTTTTTCATGAATTTTCTGGCCTAAAGCAAACAGGAACAGGGTTGAAATGAAAAAAAGTAAAACCATAGGTGCCACAGTGTTGAAACTTTCTCAGATGGTAGATTGCTGTCTGAAACGACTCAACACAACTAAATTTAGCTTTAGGACTAAAGGGAACAGAGTTTGAAATAAAAGTGTCTAAAACCGTTAGACACTTTGCCAGATGGTATTTCATGCCTTGAAATTTGTCAGATTGCGGTCTTAAACGACTCAACACAACTAAATTTAGTTTTAGGACTAAAGGGAACAGAGTTTGAAATAAAAATGTCTAAAACCGTGGAGTCACCGTCTTGGAACTTTGTCAGACGGTATTTTCTGACCTAAATTTTCATATTTTAATGAATTCTATGCAAAAAAAAAACAGTTTGTCAGATGGGAAGTTTGGGCCTAAAATCATATTTTTTCATGAATTTTCTGGCCTAAAGCAAACAGGAACAGGTTTGAAATGAAAAAAAGTAAAACCATAGGTGCCACAGTGTTGAAACTTTCTCAGATGGTAGATTGCAGTCTTAAACGACTCAACACAACTAAATTTAGTTTTAGGACTAAAGAGAACAGAGTTTGAAATAAAAATGTCTAAAACTGTGGAGTCACCATCTTGAAACTTTGTCAGACGGTAGTTTCTGACCTAAATTTTTATATCTCAATGAATTCTAGGCAAAAAACTATCAGGAACAGAATTGAAATAGAAAAGGGTAAAACCACTCATGGTACAGCCTTGAAATTTGTCAGATTGCGGTCTTAAACGACTCAACACAACTAAATTTAGTTTTAGGACTGAAGGGAACAGGGTTTGAAATAAAAGTGTCTAAAACCGTGGAGTCACCGTCTTGAAACTTTGTCTGACGGTAGTTTCTGACCTAAATTTTTATATTTTAATGAATTCTACGCAAGAAAAACAGTTGGAGTCACAGTCTTGAAACTTTGTCAGATGGGAAGTTTGGGCCTAAAATCATATTTTTTCATGAATTTTCTGGCCTAAAGCAAACAGGAACAGGGTTGAAATGAAAAAAAGTAAAACCATAGGTGCCACAGTGTTGAAACTTTCTCAGATGGTAGATTGCTGTCTGAAACGACTCAACACAACTAAATTTAGCTTTAGGACTAAAGGGAACAGAGTTTGAAATAAAAGTGTCTAAAACCGTTAGACACTTTGCCAGATGGTATTTCATGCCTTGAAATTTGTCAGATTGCGGTCTTAAACGACTCAACACAACTAAATTTAGTTTTAGGACTAAAGGGAACAGAGTTTGAAATAAAAATGTCTAAAACCGTGGAGTCACCGTCTTGGAACTTTGTCAGGCGGTATTTTCTGACCTAAATTTTCATATTTTAATGAATTCTATGCAAAAAAAAAACAGTTTGTCAGATGGGAAGTTTGGGCCTAAAATCATATTTTTTCATGAATTTTCTGGCCTAAAGCAAACAGGAACAGGTTTGAAATGAAAAAAAGTAAAACCATAGGTGCCACAGTGTTGAAACTTTCTCAGATGGTAGATTGCAGTCTTAAACGACTCAACACAACTAAATTTAGTTTTAGGACTAAAGAGAACAGAGTTTGAAATAAAAATGTCTAAAACTGTGGAGTCACCGTCTTGAAACTTTGTCAGACGGTAGTTTCTGACCTAAATTTTTATATCTCAATGAATTCTAGGCAAAAAACTATCAGGAACAGAATTGAAATAGAAAAGGGTAAAACCACTCATGGTACAGCCTTGAAATTTGTCAGATTGCGGTCTTAAACGACTCAACACAACTAAATTTAGTTTTAGGACTGAAGGGAACAGGGTTTGAAATAAAAGTGTCTAAAACCGTGGAGTCACCGTCTTGAAACTTTGTCTGACGGTAGTTTCTGACCTAAATTTTTATATTTTAATGAATTCTACGCAAGAAAAACAGTTGGAGTCACAGTCTTGAAACTTTGTCAGATGGGAAGTTTGGGCCTAAAATCATATTTTTTCATGAATTTTCTGGCCTAAAGCAAACAGGAACAGGGTTGAAATGAAAAAAAGTAAAACCATAGGTGCCACAGTGTTGAAACTTTCTCAGATGGTAGATTGCTGTCTGAAACGACTCAACACAACTAAATTTAGCTTTAGGACTAAAGGGAACAGAGTTTGAAATAAAAGTGTCTAAAACCGTTAGACACTTTGCCAGATGGTATTTCATGCCTTGAAATTTGTCAGATTGCGGTCTTAAACGACTCAACACAACTAAATTTAGTTTTAGGACTAAAGGGAACAGAGTTTGAAATAAAAATGTCTAAAACCGTGGAGTCACCGTCTTGGAACTTTGTCAGACGGTATTTTCTGACCTAAATTTTCATATTTTAATGAATTCTATGCAAAAAAAAAACAGTTTGTCAGATGGGAAGTTTGGGCCTAAAATCATATTTTTTCATGAATTTTCTGGCCTAAAGCAAACAGGAACAGGTTTGAAATGAAAAAAAGTAAAACCATAGGTGCCACAGTGTTGAAACTTTCTCAGATGGTAGATTGCAGTCTTAAACGACTCAACACAACTAAATTTAGTTTTAGGACTAAAGAGAACAGAGTTTGAAATAAAAATGTCTAAAACTGTGGAGTCACCGTCTTGAAACTTTGTCAGACGGTAGTTTCTGACCTAAATTTTTATATCTCAATGAATTCTAGGCAAAAAACTATCAGGAACAGAATTGAAATAGAAAAGGGTAAAACCACTCATGGTACAGCCTTGAAATTTGTCAGATTGCGGTCTTAAACGACTCAACACAACTAAATTTAGTTTTAGGACTGAAGGGAACAGGGTTTGAAATAAAAGTGTCTAAAACCGTGGAGTCACCGTCTTGAAACTTTGTCTGACGGTAGTTTCTGACCTAAATTTTTATATTTTAATGAATTCTACGCAAGAAAAACAGTTGGAGTCACAGTCTTGAAACTTTGTCAGATGGGAAGTTTGGGCCTAAAATCATATTTTTTCATGAATTTTCTGGCCTAAAGCAAACAGGAACAGGGTTGAAATGAAAAAAAGTAAAACCATAGGTGCCACAGTGTTGAAACTTTCTCAGATGGTAGATTGCTGTCTGAAACGACTCAACACAACTAAATTTAGCTTTAGGACTAAAGGGAACAGAGTTTGAAATAAAAGTGTCTAAAACCGTTAGACACTTTGCCAGATGGTATTTCATGCCTTGAAATTTGTCAGATTGCGGTCTTAAAAGACTCAACACAACTAAATTTAGTTTTAGGACTAAAGGGAACAGAGTTTGAAATAAAAATGTCTAAAACCGTGGAGTCACCGTCTTGGAACTTTGTCAGACGGTATTTTCTGACCTAAATTTTCATATTTTAATGAATTCTATGCAAAAAAAAAACAGTTTGTCAGATGGGAAGTTTGGGCCTAAAATCATATTTTTTCATGAATTTTCTGGCCTAAAGCAAACAGGAACAGGTTTGAAATGAAAAAAAGTAAAACCATAGGTGCCACAGTGTTGAAACTTTCTCAGATGGTAGATTGCAGTCTTAAACGACTCAACACAACTAAATTTAGTTTTAGGACTAAAGAGAACAGAGTTTGAAATAAAAATGTCTAAAACTGTGGAGTCACCGTCTTGAAACTTTGTCAGACGGTAGTTTCTGACCTAAATTTTTATATCTCAATGAATTCTAGGCAAAAAACTATCAGGAACAGAATTGAAATAGAAAAGGGTAAAACCACTCATGGTACAGCCTTGAAATTTGTCAGATTGCGGTCTTAAACGACTCAACACAACTAAATTTAGTTTTAGGACTGAAGGGAACAGGGTTTGAAATAAAAGTGTCTAAAACCGTGGAGTCACCGTCTTGAAACTTTGTCTGACGGTAGTTTCTGACCTAAATTTTTATATTTTAATGAATTCTACGCAAGAAAAACAGTTGGAGTCACAGTCTTGAAACTTTGTCAGATGGGAAGTTTGGGCCTAAAATCATATTTTTTCATGAATTTTCTGGCCTAAAGCAAACAGGAACAGGGTTGAAATGAAAAAAAGTAAAACCATAGGTGCCACAGTGTTGAAACTTTCTCAGATGGTAGATTGCTGGCTGAAACGACTCAACACAACTAAATTTAGCTTTAGGACTAAAGGGAACAGAGTTTGAAATAAAAGTGTCTAAAACCGTTAGACACTTTGCCAGATGGTATTTCTCACCTAAGTTTTCATGTTTTCGTGAATTTTAGGCAAAAAGATAACAGGAACAGGGAAGAAATGAAAAAGAGTAAAACTCTGAGTGCAGAAGTCTTGAAACTTTATCAGAAGGAAGTTTCTGACCTAAATCTTTATATTTTCATTACCTTTCGGGAAAAAACTATCAGGAACAGGATTGAAAAAGAAAAGGGTAAAACCACTCATGGTACAGCCTTGAAATTTGTCAGATTGCGGTCTTAAATGACTCAACACAACTAAATTTAGTTTTAGGACTAAAGAGAACAGAGTTTGAAATAAAAATGTCTAAAACTGTGGAGTCACCGTCTTGAAACTTTGTCAGACGGTAGTTTCTGACCTAAATTTTTATATCTCAATGAATTCTAGGCAAAAAACTATCAGGAACAGAATTGAAATAGAAAAGGGTAAAACCACTCATGGTACAGCCTTGAAATTTGTCAGATTGCGGTCTTGAAATGACTCAACACAACTAAATTTAGTTTTAGGAATAAAGGGAACAGAGTTTGAAATAAAAATGTCTAAAACCGTGGAGTCACCGTCTTCGAACTTTGTCAGAAGGTATTTTCTGACCTAAATTTTCACATTTTAATGAATTCTATGCAAAAAAAAAAGTTTGTCAGATGGGAAGTTTGGGCCTAAAATCATATGTTTTCATGAATTTTCTGGCCTAAAGCAAACAGGAACAGGTTTGAAATGAAAAAAAGTAAAACCATAGGTGCCACAGTTTTGAAACTTTCTCAGATGGTAGATTGCTGTCTGAAACGACTCAACACAACTAAATTTAGCTTTAGGACTAAAGGGAACAGAGTTTGAAATAAAAATGTCTAAAACTGTGGAGTCACCGTCTTGAAACTTTGTCAGACGGTAGTTTCTGACCTAAATTTTTATATCTCAATGAATTCTAGGCAAAAAACTATCAGGAACAGAATTGAAATAGAAAAGGGTAAAACCACTCATGGTACAGCCTTGAAATTTGTCAGATTGCGGTCTTAAACGACTCAACACAACTAAATTTAGTTTTAGGACTGAAGGGAACAGGGTTTGAAATAAAAGTGTCTAAAACCGTGGAGTCACCGTCTTGAAACTTTGTCTGACGGTAGTTTCTGACCTAAATTTTTATATTTTAATGAATTCTACGCAAGAAAAACAGTTGGAGTCACAGTCTTGAAACTTTGTCAGATGGGAAGTTTGGGCCTAAAATCATATTTTTTCATGAATTTTCTGGCCTAAAGCAAACAGGAACAGGGTTGAAATGAAAAAAAGTAAAACCATAGGTGCCACAGTGTTGAAACTTTCTCAGATGGTAGATTGCTGTCTGAAACGACTCAACACAACTAAATTTAGCTTTAGGACTAAAGGGAACAGAGTTTGAAATAAAAGTGTCTAAAACCGTTAGACACTTTGCCAGATGGTATTTCATGCCTTGAAATTTGTCAGATTGCGGTCTTAAACGACTCAACACAACTAAATTTAGTTTTAGGACTAAAGGGAACAGAGTTTGAAATAAAAATGTCTAAAACCGTGGAGTCACCGTCTTGGAACTTTGTCAGACGGTATTTTCTGACCTAAATTTTCATATTTTAATGAATTCTATGCAAAAAAAAAACAGTTTGTCAGATGGGAAGTTTGGGCCTAAAATCATATTTTTTCATGAATTTTCTGGCCTAAAGCAAACAGGAACAGGTTTGAAATGAAAAAAAGTAAAACCATAGGTGCCACAGTGTTGAAACTTTCTCAGATGGTAGATTGCAGTCTGAAACGACTCAACACAACTAAATTTAGTTTTAGGACTAAAGAGAACAGAGTTTGAAATAAAAATGTCTAAAACTGTGGAGTCACCGTCTTGAAACTTTGTCAGACGGTAGTTTCTGACCTAAATTTTTATATCTCAATGAATTCTAGGCAAAAAACTATCAGGAACAGAATTGAAATAGAAAAGGGTAAAACCACTCATGGTACAGCCTTGAAATTTGTCAGATTGCGGTCTTAAACGACTCAACACAACTAAATTTAGTTTTAGGACTGAAGGGAACAGGGTTTGAAATAAAAGTGTCTAAAACCGTGGAGTCACCGTCTTGAAACTTTGTCTGACGGTAGTTTCTGACCTAAATTTTTATATTTTAATGAATTCTACGCAAGAAAAACAGTTGGAGTCACAGTCTTGAAACTTTGTCAGATGGGAAGTTTGGGCCTAAAATCATATTTTTTCATGAATTTTCTGGCCTAAAGCAAACAGGAACAGGGTTGAAATGAAAAAAAGTAAAACCATAGGTGCCACAGTGTTGAAACTTTCTCAGATGGTAGATTGCTGTCTGAAACGACTCAACACAACTAAATTTAGCTTTAGGACTAAAGGGAACAGAGTTTGAAATAAAAGTGTCTAAAACCGTTAGACACTTTGCCAGATGGTATTTCATGCCTTGAAATTTGTCAGATTGCGGTCTTAAACGACTCAACACAACTAAATTTAGTTTTAGGACTGAAGGGAACAGGGTTTGAAATAAAAGTGTCTAAAACCGTGGAGTCACCGTCTTGAAACTTTGTCTGACGGTAGTTTCTGACCTAAATTTTTATATTTTAATGAATTCTACGCAAGAAAAACAGTTGGAGTCACAGTCTTGAAACTTTGTCAGATGGGAAGTTTGGGCCTAAAATCATATTTTTTCATGAATTTTCTGGCCTAAAGCAAACAGGAACAGGGTTGAAATGAAAAAAAGTAAAACCATAGGTGCCACAGTGTTGAAACTTTCTCAGATGGTAGATTGCTGTCTGAAACGACTCAACACAACTAAATTTAGCTTTAGGACTAAAGGGAACAGAGTTTGAAATAAAAGTGTCTAAAACCGTTAGACACTTTGCCAGATGGTATTTCATGCCTTGAAATTTGTCAGATTGCGGTCTTAAAAGACTCAACACAACTAAATTTAGTTTTAGGACTAAAGGGAACAGAGTTTGAAATAAAAATGTCTAAAACCGTGGAGTCACCGTCTTGGAACTTTGTCAGACGGTATTTTCTGACCTAAATTTTCATATTTTAATGAATTCTATGCAAAAAAAAAACAGTTTGTCAGATGGGAAGTTTGGGCCTAAAATCATATTTTTTCATGAATTTTCTGGCCTAAAGCAAACAGGAACAGGTTTGAAATGAAAAAAAGTAAAACCATAGGTGCAACAGTGTTGAAACTTTCTCAGATGGTAGATTGCAGTCTTAAACGACTCAACACAACTAAATTTAGTTTTAGGACTAAAGAGAACAGAGTTTGAAATAAAAATGTCTAAAACTGTGGAGTCACCGTCTTGAAACTTTGTCAGACGGTAGTTTCTGACCTAAATTTTTATATCTCAATGAATTCTAGGCAAAAAACTATCAGGAACAGAATTGAAATAGAAAAGGGTAAAACCACTCATGGTACAGCCTTGAAATTTGTCAGATTGCGGTCTTAAACGACTCAACACAACTAAATTTAGTTTTAGGACTGAAGGGAACAGGGTTTGAAATAAAAGTGTCTAAAACCGTGGAGTCACCGTCTTGAAACTTTGTCTGACGGTAGTTTCTGACCTAAATTTTTATATTTTAATGAATTCTACGCAAGAAAAACAGTTGGAGTCACAGTCTTGAAACTTTGTCAGATGGGAAGTTTGGGCCTAAAATCATATTTTTTCATGAATTTTCTGGCCTAAAGCAAACAGGAACAGGGTTGAAATGAAAAAAAGTAAAACCATAGGTGCCACAGTGTTGAAACTTTCTCAGATGGTAGATTGCTGTCTGAAACGACTCAACACAACTAAATTTAGCTTTAGGACTAAAGGGAACAGAGTTTGAAATAAAAGTGTCTAAAACCGTTAGACACTTTGCCAGATGGTATTTCATGCCTTGAAATTTGTCAGATTGCGGTCTTAAAAGACTCAACACAACTAAATTTAGTTTTAGGACTAAAGGGAACAGAGTTTGAAATAAAAATGTCTAAAACCGTGGAGTCACCGTCTTGGAACTTTGTCAGACGGTATTTTCTGACCTAAATTTTCATATTTTAATGAATTCTATGCAAAAAAAAAACAGTTTGTCAGATGGGAAGTTTGGGCCTAAAATCATATTTTTTCATGAATTTTCTGGCCTAAAGCAAACAGGAACAGGTTTGAAATGAAAAAAAGTAAAACCATAGGTGCAACAGTGTTGAAACTTTCTCAGATGGTAGATTGCAGTCTTAAACGACTCAACACAACTAAATTTAGTTTTAGGACTAAAGAGAACAGAGTTTGAAATAAAAATGTCTAAAACTGTGGAGTCACCGTCTTGAAACTTTGTCAGACGGTAGTTTCTGACCTAAATTTTTATATCTCAATGAATTCTAGGCAAAAAACTATCAGGAACAGAATTGAAATAGAAAAGGGTAAAACCACTCATGGTACAGCCTTGAAATTTGTCAGATTGCGGTCTTAAACGACTCAACACAACTAAATTTAGTTTTAGGACTGAAGGGAACAGGGTTTGAAATAAAAGTGTCTAAAACCGTGGAGTCACCGTCTTGAAACTTTGTCTGACGGTAGTTTCTGACCTAAATTTTTATATTTTAATGAATTCTACGCAAGAAAAACAGTTGGAGTCACAGTCTTGAAACTTTGTCAGATGGGAAGTTTGGGCCTAAAATCATATTTTTTCATGAATTTTCTGGCCTAAAGCAAACAGGAACAGGGTTGAAATGAAAAAAAGTAAAACCATAGGTGCCACAGTGTTGAAACTTTCTCAGATGGTAGATTGCTGTCTGAAACGACTCAACACAACTAAATTTAGCTTTAGGACTAAAGGGAACAGAGTTTGAAATAAAAGTGTCTAAAACCGTTAGACACTTTGCCAGATGGTATTTCTCACCTAAGTTTTCATGTTTTCGTGAATTTTAGGCAAAAAGATAACAGGAACAGGGAAGAAATGAAAAAGAGTAAAACTCTGAGTGCAGAAGTCTTGAAACTTTATCAGAAGGAAGTTTCTGACCTAAATCTTTATATTTTCATTACCTTTCGGGAAAAAACTATCAGGAACAGGATTGAAAAAGAAAAGGGTAAAACCACTCATGGTACAGCCTTGAAATTTGTCAGATTGCGGTCTTAAATGACTCAACACAACTAAATTTAGTTTTAGGACTAAAGAGAACAGAGTTTGAAATAAAAATGTCTAAAACTGTGGAGTCACCGTCTTGAAACTTTGTCAGACGGTAGTTTCTGACCTAAATTTTTATATCTCAATGAATTCTAGGCAAAAAACTATCAGGAACAGAATTGAAATAGAAAAGGGTAAAACCACTCATGGTACAGCCTTGAAATTTGTCAGATTGCGGTCTTAAACGACTCAACACAACTAAATTTAGTTTTAGGACTGAAGGGAACAGGGTTTGAAATAAAAGTGTCTAAAACCGTGGAGTCACCGTCTTGAAACTTTGTCTGACGGTAGTTTCTGACCTAAATTTTTATATTTTAATGAATTCTACGCAAGAAAAACAGTTGGAGTCACAGTCTTGAAACTTTGTCAGATGGGAAGTTTGGGC
Source organism: Acholoe squamosa (assembly GCA_949317995.1). Taxonomy (NCBI): domain Eukaryota; kingdom Metazoa; phylum Annelida; class Polychaeta; order Phyllodocida; family Polynoidae; genus Acholoe; species Acholoe squamosa. The sequence continues at coordinate 48,812,201 of OX439037.1, forward strand.
CTAAAATCATATTTTTTCATGAATTTTCTGGCCTAAAGCAAACAGGAACAGGGTTGAAATGAAAAAAAGTAAAACCATAGGTGCCACAGTGTTGAAACTTTCTCAGATGGTAGATTGCTGTCTGAAACGACTCAACACAACTAAATTTAGCTTTAGGACTAAAGGGAACAGAGTTTGAAATAAAAGTGTCTAAAACCGTTAGACACTTTGCCAGATGGTATTTCATGCCTTGAAATTTGTCAGATTGCGGTCTTAAAAGACTCAACACAACTAAATTTAGTTTTAGGACTAAAGGGAACAGAGTTTGAAATAAAAATGTCTAAAACCGTGGAGTCACCGTCTTCGAACTTTGTCAGAAGGTATTTTCTGACTTAATTTTCACATTTTAATGAATTCTATGCAAAAAAAAAAGTTTGTCAGATGGGAAGTTTGGGCCTAAAATCATATGTTTTCATGAATTTTCTGGCCTAAAGCAAACAGGAACAGGTTTGAAATGAAAAAAAGTAAAACCATAGGTGCCACAGTTTTGAAACTTTCTCAGATGGTAGATTGCTGTCTGAAACGACTCAACACAACTAAATTTAGCTTTAGGACTAAAGGGAACAGAGTTTGAAATAAAAATGTCTAAAACTGTGGAGTCACCGTCTTGAAACTTTGTCAGACGGTAGTTTCTGACCTAAATTTTTATATCTCAATGAATTCTAGGCAAAAAACTATCAGGAACAGAATTGAAATAGAAAAGGGTAAAACTACTCATGGTACAGCCTTGAAATTTGTCAGATTGCGGTCTTAAACGACTCAACACAACTAAATTTAGTTTTAGGACTGAAGGGAACAGGGTTTGAAATAAAAGTGTCTAAAACCGTGGAGTCACCGTCTTGAAACTTTGTCTGACGGTAGTTTCTGACCTAAATTTTTATATTTTAATGAATTCTACGCAAGAAAAACAGTTGGAGTCACAGTCTTGAAACTTTGTCAGATGGGAAGTTTGGGCCTAAAATCATATTTTTTCATGAATTTTCTGGCCTAAAGCAAACAGGAACAGGGTTGAAATGAAAAAAAGTAAAACCATAGGTGCCACAGTGTTGAAACTTTCTCAGATGGTAGATTGCTGTCTGAAACGACTCAACACAACTAAATTTAGCTTTAGGACTAAAGGGAACAGAGTTTGAAATAAAAGTGTCTAAAACCGTTAGACACTTTGCCAGATGGTATTTCATGCCTTGAAATTTGTCAGATTGCGGTCTTAAACGACTCAACACAACTAAATTTAGTTTTAGGACTAAAGGGAACAGAGTTTGAAATAAAAATGTCTAAAACCGTGGAGTCACCGTCTTGGAACTTTGTCAGACGGTATTTTCTGACCTAAATTTTCATATTTTAATGAATTCTATGCAAAAAAAAAACAGTTTGTCAGATGGGAAGTTTGGGCCTAAAATCATATTTTTTCATGAATTTTCTGGCCTAAAGCAAACAGGAACAGGTTTGAAATGAAAAAAAGTAAAACCATAGGTGCCACAGTGTTGAAACTTTCTCAGATGGTAGATTGCAGTCTGAAACGACTCAACACAACTAAATTTAGTTTTAGGACTAAAGAGAACAGAGTTTGAAATAAAAATGTCTAAAACTGTGGAGTCACCGTCTTGAAACTTTGTCAGACGGTAGTTTCTGACCTAAATTTTTATATCTCAATGAATTCTAGGCAAAAAACTATCAGGAACAGAATTGAAATAGAAAAGGGTAAAACCACTCATGGTACAGCCTTGAAATTTGTCAGATTGCGGTCTTAAACGACTCAACACAACTAAATTTAGTTTTAGGACTGAAGGGAACAGGGTTTGAAATAAAAGTGTCTAAAACCGTGGAGTCACCGTCTTGAAACTTTGTCTGACGGTAGTTTCTGACCTAAATTTTTATATTTTAATGAATTCTACGCAAGAAAAACAGTTGGAGTCACAGTCTTGAAACTTTGTCAGATGGGAAGTTTGGGCCTAAAATCATATTTTTTCATGAATTTTCTGGCCTAAAGCAAACAGGAACAGGGTTGAAATGAAAAAAAGTAAAACCATAGGTGCCACAGTGTTGAAACTTTCTCAGATGGTAGATTGCTGTCTGAAACGACTCAACACAACTAAATTTAGCTTTAGGACTAAAGGGAACAGAGTTTGAAATAAAAGTGTCTAAAACCGTTAGACACTTTGCCAGATGGTATTTCATGCCTTGAAATTTGTCAGATTGCGGTCTTAAACGACTCAACACAACTAAATTTAGTTTTAGGACAAAAGGGAACAGAGTTTGAAATAAAAATGTCTAAAACCGTGGAGTCACCGTCTTGGAACTTTGTCAGACGGTATTTTCTGACCTAAATTTTCATATTTTAATGAATTCTATGCAAAAAAAAAACAGTTTGTCAGATGGGAAGTTTGGGCCTAAAATCATATTTTTTCATGAATTTTCTGGCCTAAAGCAAACAGGAACAGGTTTGAAATGAAAAAAAGTAAAACCATAGGTGCCACAGTGTTGAAACTTTCTCAGATGGTAGATTGCAGTCTTAAACGACTCAACACAACTAAATTTAGTTTTAGGACTAAAGAGAACAGAGTTTGAAATAAAAATGTCTAAAACTGTGGAGTCACCGTCTTGAAACTTTGTCAGACGGTAGTTTCTGACCTAAATTTTTATATCTCAATGAATTCTAGGCAAAAAACTATCAGGAACAGAATTGAAATAGAAAAGGGTAAAACCACTCATGGTACAGCCTTGAAATTTGTCAGATTGCGGTCTTAAACGACTCAACACAACTAAATTTAGTTTTAGGACTGAAGGGAACAGGGTTTGAAATAAAAGTGTCTAAAACCGTGGAGTCACCGTCTTGAAACTTTGTCTGACGGTAGTTTCTGACCTAAATTTTTATATTTTAATGAATTCTACGCAAGAAAAACAGTTGGAGTCACAGTCTTGAAACTTTGTCAGATGGGAAGTTTGGGCCTAAAATCATATTTTTTCATGAATTTTCTGGCCTAAAGCAAACAGGAACAGGGTTGAAATGAAAAAAAGTAAAACCATAGGTGCCACAGTGTTGAAACTTTCTCAGATGGTAGATTGCTGTCTGAAACGACTCAACACAACTAAATTTAGCTTTAGGACTAAAGGGAACAGAGTTTGAAATAAAAGTGTCTAAAACCGTTAGACACTTTGCCAGATGGTATTTCATGCCTTGAAATTTGTCAGATTGCGGTCTTAAACGACTCAACACAACTAAATTTAGTTTTAGGACAAAAGGGAACAGAGTTTGAAATAAAAATGTCTAAAACCGTGGAGTCACCGTCTTGGAACTTTGTCAGACGGTATTTTCTGACCTAAATTTTCATATTTTAATGAATTCTATGCAAAAAAAAAACAGTTTGTCAGATGGGAAGTTTGGGCCTAAAATCATATTTTTTCATGAATTTTCTGGCCTAAAGCAAACAGGAACAGGTTTGAAATGAAAAAAAGTAAAACCATAGGTGCCACAGTGTTGAAACTTTCTCAGATGGTAGATTGCAGTCTTAAACGACTCAACACAACTAAATTTAGTTTTAGGACTAAAGAGAACAGAGTTTGAAATAAAAATGTCTAAAACTGTGGAGTCACCGTCTTGAAACTTTGTCAGACGGTAGTTTCTGACCTAAATTTTTATATCTCAATGAATTCTAGGCAAAAAACTATCAGGAACAGAATTGAAATAGAAAAGGGTAAAACCACTCATGGTACAGCCTTGAAATTTGTCAGATTGCGGTCTTAAACGACTCAACACAACTAAATTTAGTTTTAGGACTGAAGGGAACAGGGTTTGAAATAAAAGTGTCTAAAACCGTGGAGTCACCGTCTTGAAACTTTGTCTGACGGTAGTTTCTGACCTAAATTTTTATATTTTAATGAATTCTACGCAAGAAAAACAGTTGGAGTCACAGTCTTGAAACTTTGTCAGATGGGAAGTTTGGGCCTAAAATCATATTTTTTCATGAATTTTCTGGCCTAAAGCAAACAGGAACAGGGTTGAAATGAAAAAAAGTAAAACCATAGGTGCCACAGTGTTGAAACTTTCTCAGATGGTAGATTGCTGTCTGAAACGACTCAACACAACTAAATTTAGCTTTAGGACTAAAGGGAACAGAGTTTGAAATAAAAGTGTCTAAAACCGTTAGACACTTTGCCAGATGGTATTTCATGCCTTGAAATTTGTCAGATTGCGGTCTTAAACGACTCAACACAACTAAATTTAGTTTTAGGACAAAAGGGAACAGAGTTTGAAATAAAAATGTCTAAAACCGTGGAGTCACCGTCTTGGAACTTTGTCAGACGGTATTTTCTGACCTAAATTTTCATATTTTAATGAATTCTATGCAAAAAAAAAACAGTTTGTCAGATGGGAAGTTTGGGCCTAAAATCATATTTTTTCATGAATTTTCTGGCCTAAAGCAAACAGGAACAGGTTTGAAATGAAAAAAAGTAAAACCATAGGTGCCACAGTGTTGAAACTTTCTCAGATGGTAGATTGCAGTCTTAAACGACTCAACACAACTAAATTTAGTTTTAGGACTAAAGAGAACAGAGTTTGAAATAAAAATGTCTAAAACTGTGGAGTCACCGTCTTGAAACTTTGTCAGACGGTAGTTTCTGACCTAAATTTTTATATCTCAATGAATTCTAGGCAAAAAACTATCAGGAACAGAATTGAAATAGAAAAGGGTAAAACCACTCATGGTACAGCCTTGAAATTTGTCAGATTGCGGTCTTGAAACGACTCAACACAACTAAATTTAGTTTTAGGAATAAAGGGAACAGAGTTTGAAATAAAAGTGTCTAAAACCGTGGAGTCACCGTCTTCGAACTTTGTCAGAAGGTATTTTCTGACCTAAATTTTCACATTTTAATGAATTCTATGCAAAAAAAAAAAGTTTGTCAGATGGGAAGTTTGGGCCTAAAATCATATTTTTTCATGAATTTTCTGGCCTAAAGCAAACAGGAGCAGGGTTGAAATGAAAAAAAGTAAAACCATAGGTGCCACAGTGTTGAAACTTTCTCAGATGGTAGATTGCTGTCTGAAACGACTCAACACAACTAAATTTAGCTTTAGGACTAAAGGGAACAGAGTTTGAAATAAAAATGTCTAAAACTGTGGAGTCACCGTCTTGAAACTTTGTCAGACGGTAGTTTCTGACCTAAATTTTTATATCTCAATGAATTCTAGGCAAAAAACTATCAGGAACAGAATTGAAATAGAAAAGGGTAAAATCACTCATGGTACAGCCTTGAAATTTGTCAGATTGCGGTCTTAAACGACTCAACACAACTAAATTTAGTTTTAGGACTGAAGGGAACAGGGTTTGAAATAAAAGTGTCTAAAACCGTGGAGTCACCGTCTTGAAACTTTGTCTGACGGTAGTTTCTGACCTAAATTTTTATATTTTAATGAATTCTACGCAAGAAAAACAGTTGGAGTCACAGTCTTGAAACTTTGTCAGATGGGAAGTTTGGGCCTAAAATCATATTTTTTCATGAATTTTCTGGCCTAAAGCAAACAGGAACAGGGTTGAAATGAAAAAAAGTAAAACCATAGGTGCCACAGTGTTGAAACTTTCTCAGATGGTAGATTGCTGTCTGAAACGACTCAACACAACTAAATTTAGCTTTAGGACTAAAGGGAACAGAGTTTGAAATAAAAGTGTCTAAAACCGTTAGACACTTTGCCAGATGGTATTTCATGCCTTGAAATTTGTCAGATTGCGGTCTTAAACGACTCAACACAACTAAATTTAGTTTTAGGACTAAAGGGAACAGAGTTTGAAATAAAAATGTCTAAAACCGTGGAGTCACCGTCTTGGAACTTTGTCAGACGGTATTTTCTGACCTAAATTTTCATATTTTAATGAATTCTATGCAAAAAAAAAACAGTTTGTCAGATGGGAAGTTTGGGCCTAAAATCATATTTTTTCATGAATTTTCTGGCCTAAAGCAAACAGGAACAGGTTTGAAATGAAAAAAAGTAAAACCATAGGTGCCACAGTGTTGAAACTTTCTCAGATGGTAGATTGCAGTCTGAAACGACTCAACACAACTAAATTTAGTTTAAGGACTAAAGAGAACAGAGTTTGAAATAAAAATGTCTAAAACTGTGGAGTCACCATCTTGAAACTTTGTCAGACGGTAGTTTCTGACCTAAATTTTTATATCTCAATGAATTCTAGGCAAAAAAACTATCAGGAACAGAATTGAAATAGAAAAGGGTAAAACCACTCATGGTACAGCCTTGAAATTTGTCAGATTGCGGTCTTAAACGACTCAACACAACTAAATTTAGTTTTAGGACTGAAGGGAACAGGGTTTGAAATAAAAGTGTCTAAAACCGTTGAGTCACCGTCTTGAAACTTTGTCTGACGGTAGTTTCTGACCTAAATTTTTATATTTTAATGAATTCTACGCAAGAAAAACAGTTGGAGTCACAGTCTTGAAACTTTGTCAGATGGGAAGTTTGGGCCTAAAATCATATTTTTTCATGAATTTTCTGGCCTAAAGCAAACAGGAACAGGGTTGAAATGAAAAAAAGTAAAACCATAGGTGCCACAGTGTTGAAACTTTCTCAGATGGTAGATTGCTGTCTGAAACGACTCAACACAACTAAATTTAGCTTTAGGACTAAAGGGAACAGAGTTTGAAATAAAAGTGTCTAAAACCGTTAGACACTTTGCCAGATGGTATTTCATGCCTTGAAATTTGTCAGATTGCGGTCTTAAACGACTCAACACAACTAAATTTAGTTTTAGGACAAAAGGGAACAGAGTTTGAAATAAAAATGTCTAAAACCGTGGAGTCACCGTCTTGGAACTTTGTCAGACGGTATTTTCTGACCTAAATTTTCATATTTTAATGAATTCTATGCAAAAAAAAAACAGTTTGTCAGATGGGAAGTTTGGGCCTAAAATCATATTTTTTCATGAATTTTCTGGCCTAAAGCAAACAGGAACAGGTTTGAAATGAAAAAAAGTAAAACCATAGGTGCCACAGTGTTGAAACTTTCTCAGATGGTAGATTGCAGTCTTAAACGACTCAACACAACTAAATTTAGTTTTAGGACTAAAGAGAACAGAGTTTGAAATAAAAATGTCTAAAACTGTGGAGTCACCGTCTTGAAACTTTGTCAGACGGTAGTTTCTGACCTAAATTTTTATATCTCAATGAATTCTAGGCAAAAAACTATCAGGAACAGAATTGAAATAGAAAAGGGTAAAACCACTCATGGTACAGCCTTGAAATTTGTCAGATTGCGGTCTTAAACGACTCAACACAACTAAATTTAGTTTTAGGACTGAAGGGAACAGGGTTTGAAATAAAAGTGTCTAAAACCGTGGAGTCACCGTCTTGAAACTTTGTCTGACGGTAGTTTCTGACCTAAATTTTTATATTTTAATGAATTCTACGCAAGAAAAACAGTTGGAGTCACAGTCTTGAAACTTTGTCAGATGGGAAGTTTGGGCCTAAAATCATATTTTTTCATGAATTTTCTGGCCTAAAGCAAACAGGAACAGGGTTGAAATGAAAAAAAGTAAAACCATAGGTGCCACAGTGTTGAAACTTTCTCAGATGGTAGATTGCTGTCTGAAACGACTCAACACAACTAAATTTAGCTTTAGGACTAAAGAGAACAGAGTTTGAAATAAAAATGTCTAAAACTGTGGAGTCACCATCTTGAAACTTTGTCAGACGGTAGTTTCTGACCTAAATTTTTATATCTCAATGAATTCTAGGCAAAAAAACTATCAGGAACAGAATTGAAATAGAAAAGGGTAAAACCACTCATGGTACAGCCTTGAAATTTGTCAGATTGCGGTCTTAAACGACTCAACACAACTAAATTTAGTTTTAGGACTGAAGGGAACAGGGTTTGAAATAAAAGTGTCTAAAACCGTTGAGTCACCGTCTTGAAACTTTGTCTGACGGTAGTTTCTGACCTAAATTTTTATATTTTAATGAATTCTACGCAAGAAAAACAGTTGGAGTCACAGTCTTGAAACTTTGTCAGATGGGAAGTTTGGGCCTAAAATCATATTTTTTCATGAATTTTCTGGCCTAAAGCAAACAGGAACAGGGTTGAAATGAAAAAAAGTAAAACCATAGGTGCCACAGTGTTGAAACTTTCTCAGATGGTAGATTGCTGTCTGAAACGACTCAACACAACTAAATTTAGCTTTAGGACTAAAGGGAACAGAGTTTGAAATAAAAGTGTCTAAAACCGTTAGACACTTTGCCAGATGGTATTTCATGCCTTGAAATTTGTCAGATTGCGGTCTTAAACGACTCAACACAACTAAATTTAGTTTTAGGACAAAAGGGAACAGAGTTTGAAATAAAAATGTCTAAAACCGTGGAGTCACCGTCTTGGAACTTTGTCAGACGGTATTTTCTGACCTAAATTTTCATATTTTAATGAATTCTATGCAAAAAAAAAACAGTTTGTCAGATGGGAAGTTTGGGCCTAAAATCATATTTTTTCATGAATTTTCTGGCCTAAAGCAAACAGGAACAGGTTTGAAATGAAAAAAAGTAAAACCATAGGTGCCACAGTGTTGAAACTTTCTCAGATGGTAGATTGCAGTCTTAAACGACTCAACACAACTAAATTTAGTTTTAGGACTAAAGAGAACAGAGTTTGAAATAAAAATGTCTAAAACTGTGGAGTCACCGTCTTGAAACTTTGTCAGACGGTAGTTTCTGACCTAAATTTTTATATCTCAATGAATTCTAGGCAAAAAACTATCAGGAACAGAATTGAAATAGAAAAGGGTAAAACCACTCATGGTACAGCCTTGAAATTTGTCAGATTGCGGTCTTAAACGACTCAACACAACTAAATTTAGTTTTAGGACTGAAGGGAACAGGGTTTGAAATAAAAGTGTCTAAAACCGTGGAGTCACCGTCTTGAAACTTTGTCTGACGGTAGTTTCTGACCTAAATTTTTATATTTTAATGAATTCTACGCAAGAAAAACAGTTGGAGTCACAGTCTTGAAACTTTGTCAGATGGGAAGTTTGGGCCTAAAATCATATTTTTTCATGAATTTTCTGGCCTAAAGCAAACAGGAACAGGGTTGAAATGAAAAAAAGTAAAACCATAGGTGCCACAGTGTTGAAACTTTCTCAGATGGTAGATTGCTGTCTGAAACGACTCAACACAACTAAATTTAGCTTTAGGACTAAAGGGAACAGAGTTTGAAATAAAAGTGTCTAAAACCGTTAGACACTTTGCCAGATGGTATTTCATGCCTTGAAATTTGTCAGATTGCGGTCTTAAACGACTCAACACAACTAAATTTAGTTTTAGGACAAAAGGGAACAGAGTTTGAAATAAAAATGTCTAAAACCGTGGAGTCACCGTCTTGGAACTTTGTCAGACGGTATTTTCTGACCTAAATTTTCATATTTTAATGAATTCTATGCAAAAAAAAAACAGTTTGTCAGATGGGAAGTTTGGGCCTAAAATCATATTTTTTCATGAATTTTCTGGCCTAAAGCAAACAGGAACAGGTTTGAAATGAAAAAAAGTAAAACCATAGGTGCCACAGTGTTGAAACTTTCTCAGATGGTAGATTGCAGTCTTAAACGACTCAACACAACTAAATTTAGTTTTAGGACTAAAGAGAACAGAGTTTGAAATAAAAATGTCTAAAACTGTGGAGTCACCGTCTTGAAACTTTGTCAGACGGTAGTTTCTGACCTAAATTTTTATATCTCAATGAATTCTAGGCAAAAAACTATCAGGAACAGAATTGAAATAGAAAAGGGTAAAACCACTCATGGTACAGCCTTGAAATTTGTCAGATTGCGGTCTTGAAACGACTCAACACAACTAAATTTAGTTTTAGGAATAAAGGGAACAGAGTTTGAAATAAAAGTGTCTAAAACCGTGGAGTCACCGTCTTCGAACTTTGTCAGAAGGTATTTTCTGACCTAAATTTTCACATTTTAATGAATTCTATGCAAAAAAAAAAAGTTTGTCAGATGGGAAGTTTGGGCCTAAAATCATATTTTTTCATGAATTTTCTGGCCTAAAGCAAACAGGAGCAGGGTTGAAATGAAAAAAAGTAAAACCATAGGTGCCACAGTGTTGAAACTTTCTCAGATGGTAGATTGCTGTCTGAAACGACTCAACACAACTAAATTTAGCTTTAGGACTAAAGGGAACAGAGTTTGAAATAAAAATGTCTAAAACTGTGGAGTCACCGTCTTGAAACTTTGTCAGACGGTAGTTTCTGACCTAAATTTTTATATCTCAATGAATTCTAGGCAAAAAACTATCAGGAACAGAATTGAAATAGAAAAGGGTAAAATCACTCATGGTACAGCCTTGAAATTTGTCAGATTGCGGTCTTAAACGACTCAACACAACTAAATTTAGTTTTAGGACTGAAGGGAACAGGGTTTGAAATAAAAGTGTCTAAAACCGTGGAGTCACCGTCTTGAAACTTTGTCTGACGGTAGTTTCTGACCTAAATTTTTATATTTTAATGAATTCTACGCAAGAAAAACAGTTGGAGTCACAGTCTTGAAACTTTGTCAGATGGGAAGTTTGGGCCTAAAATCATATTTTTTCATGAATTTTCTGGCCTAAAGCAAACAGGAACAGGGTTGAAATGAAAAAAAGTAAAACCATAGGTGCCACAGTGTTGAAACTTTCTCAGATGGTAGATTGCTGTCTGAAACGACTCAACACAACTAAATTTAGCTTTAGGACTAAAGGGAACAGAGTTTGAAATAAAAGTGTCTAAAACCGTTAGACACTTTGCCAGATGGTATTTCATGCCTTGAAATTTGTCAGATTGCGGTCTTAAACGACTCAACACAACTAAATTTAGTTTTAGGACTAAAGGGAACAGAGTTTGAAATAAAAATGTCTAAAACCGTGGAGTCACCGTCTTGGAACTTTGTCAGACGGTATTTTCTGACCTAAATTTTCATATTTTAATGAATTCTATGCAAAAAAAAAACAGTTTGTCAGATGGGAAGTTTGGGCCTAAAATCATATTTTTTCATGAATTTTCTGGCCTAAAGCAAACAGGAACAGGTTTGAAATGAAAAAAAGTAAAACCATAGGTGCCACAGTGTTGAAACTTTCTCAGATGGTAGATTGCAGTCTGAAACGACTCAACACAACTAAATTTAGTTTAAGGACTAAAGAGAACAGAGTTTGAAATAAAAATGTCTAAAACTGTGGAGTCACCATCTTGAAACTTTGTCAGACGGTAGTTTCTGACCTAAATTTTTATATCTCAATGAATTCTAGGCAAAAAAACTATCAGGAACAGAATTGAAATAGAAAAGGGTAAAACCACTCATGGTACAGCCTTGAAATTTGTCAGATTGCGGTCTTAAACGACTCAACACAACTAAATTTAGTTTTAGGACTGAAGGGAACAGGGTTTGAAATAAAAGTGTCTAAAACCGTTGAGTCACCGTCTTGAAACTTTGTCTGACGGTAGTTTCTGACCTAAATTTTTATATTTTAATGAATTCTACGCAAGAAAAACAGTTGGAGTCACAGTCTTGAAACTTTGTCAGATGGGAAGTTTGGGCCTAAAATCATATTTTTTCATGAATTTTCTGGCCTAAAGCAAACAGGAACAGGGTTGAAATGAAAAAAAGTAAAACCATAGGTGCCACAGTGTTGAAACTTTCTCAGATGGTAGATTGCTGTCTGAAACGACTCAACACAACTAAATTTAGCTTTAGGACTAAAGGGAACAGAGTTTGAAATAAAAGTGTCTAAAACCGTTAGACACTTTGCCAGATGGTATTTCATGCCTTGAAATTTGTCAGATTGCGGTCTTAAACGACTCAACACAACTAAATTTAGTTTTAGGACAAAAGGGAACAGAGTTTGAAATAAAAATGTCTAAAACCGTGGAGTCACCGTCTTGGAACTTTGTCAGACGGTATTTTCTGACCTAAATTTTCATATTTTAATGAATTCTATGCAAAAAAAAAACAGTTTGTCAGATGGGAAGTTTGGGCCTAAAATCATATTTTTTCATGAATTTTCTGGCCTAAAGCAAACAGGAACAGGTTTGAAATGAAAAAAAGTAAAACCATAGGTGCCACAGTGTTGAAACTTTCTCAGATGGTAGATTGCAGTCTTAAACGACTCAACACAACTAAATTTAGTTTTAGGACTAAAGAGAACAGAGTTTGAAATAAAAATGTCTAAAACTGTGGAGTCACCGTCTTGAAACTTTGTCAGACGGTAGTTTCTGACCTAAATTTTTATATCTCAATGAATTCTAGGCAAAAAACTATCAGGAACAGAATTGAAATAGAAAAGGGTAAAACCACTCATGGTACAGCCTTGAAATTTGTCAGATTGCGGTCTTAAACGACTCAACACAACTAAATTTAGTTTTAGGACTGAAGGGAACAGGGTTTGAAATAAAAGTGTCTAAAACCGTGGAGTCACCGTCTTGAAACTTTGTCTGACGGTAGTTTCTGACCTAAATTTTTATATTTTAATGAATTCTACGCAAGAAAAACAGTTGGAGTCACAGTCTTGAAACTTTGTCAGATGGGAAGTTTGGGCCTAAAATCATATTTTTTCATGAATTTTCTGGCCTAAAGCAAACAGGAACAGGGTTGAAATGAAAAAAAGTAAAACCATAGGTGCCACAGTGTTGAAACTTTCTCAGATGGTAGATTGCTGTCTGAAACGACTCAACACAACTAAATTTAGCTTTAGGACTAAAGGGAACAGAGTTTGAAATAAAAGTGTCTAAAACCGTTAGACACTTTGCCAGATGGTATTTCATGCCTTGAAATTTGTCAGATTGCGGTCTTAAACGACTCAACACAACTAAATTTAGTTTTAGGACAAAAGGGAACAGAGTTTGAAATAAAAATGTCTAAAACCGTGGAGTCACCGTCTTGGAACTTTGTCAGACGGTATTTTCTGACCTAAATTTTCATATTTTAATGAATTCTATGCAAAAAAAAAACAGTTTGTCAGATGGGAAGTTTGGGCCTAAAATCATATTTTTTCATGAATTTTCTGGCCTAAAGCAAACAGGAACAGGTTTGAAATGAAAAAAAGTAAAACCATAGGTGCCACAGTGTTGAAACTTTCTCAGATGGTAGATTGCAGTCTTAAACGACTCAACACAACTAAATTTAGTTTTAGGACTAAAGAGAACAGAGTTTGAAATAAAAATGTCTAAAACTGTGGAGTCACCGTCTTGAAACTTTGTCAGACGGTAGTTTCTGACCTAAATTTTTATATCTCAATGAATTCTAGGCAAAAAACTATCAGGAACAGAATTGAAATAGAAAAGGGTAAAACCACTCATGGTACAGCCTTGAAATTTGTCAGATTGCGGTCTTGAAACGACTCAACACAACTAAATTTAGTTTTAGGAATAAAGGGAACAGAGTTTGAAATAAAAGTGTCTAAAACCGTGGAGTCACCGTCTTCGAACTTTGTCAGAAGGTATTTTCTGACCTAAATTTTCACATTTTAATGAATTCTATGCAAAAAAAAAAAGTTTGTCAGATGGGAAGTTTGGGCCTAAAATCATATTTTTTCATGAATTTTCTGGCCTAAAGCAAACAGGAGCAGGGTTGAAATGAAAAAAAGTAAAACCATAGGTGCCACAGTGTTGAAACTTTCTCAGATGGTAGATTGCTGTCTGAAACGACTCAACACAACTAAATTTAGCTTTAGGACTAAAGGGAACAGAGTTTGAAATAAAAATGTCTAAAACTGTGGAGTCACCGTCTTGAAACTTTGTCAGACGGTAGTTTCTGACCTAAATTTTTATATCTCAATGAATTCTAGGCAAAAAACTATCAGGAACAGAATTGAAATAGAAAAGGGTAAAATCACTCATGGTACAGCCTTGAAATTTGTCAGATTGCGGTCTTAAACGACTCAACACAACTAAATTTAGTTTTAGGACTGAAGGGAACAGGGTTTGAAATAAAAGTGTCTAAAACCGTGGAGTCACCGTCTTGAAACTTTGTCTGACGGTAGTTTCTGACCTAAATTTTTATATTTTAATGAATTCTACGCAAGAAAAACAGTTGGAGTCACAGTCTTGAAACTTTGTCAGATGGGAAGTTTGGGCCTAAAATCATATTTTTTCATGAATTTTCTGGCCTAAAGCAAACAGGAACAGGGTTGAAATGAAAAAAAGTAAAACCATAGGTGCCACAGTGTTGAAACTTTCTCAGATGGTAGATTGCTGTCTGAAACGACTCAACACAACTAAATTTAGCTTTAGGACTAAAGGGAACAGAGTTTGAAATAAAAGTGTCTAAAACCGTTAGACACTTTGCCAGATGGTATTTCATGCCTTGAAATTTGTCAGATTGCGGTCTTAAACGACTCAACACAACTAAATTTAGTTTTAGGACTAAAGGGAACAGAGTTTGAAATAAAAATGTCTAAAACCGTGGAGTCACCGTCTTGGAACTTTGTCAGACGGTATTTTCTGACCTAAATTTTCATATTTTAATGAATTCTATGCAAAAAAAAAAAACAGTTTGTCAGATGGGAAGTTTGGGCCTAAAATCATATTTTTTCATGAATTTTCTGGCCTAAAGCAAACAGGAACAGGTTTGAAATGAAAAAAAGTAAAACCATAGGTGCCACAGTGTTGAAACTTTCTCAGATGGTAGATTGCAGTCTGAAACGACTCAACACAACTAAATTTAGTTTAAGGACTAAAGAGAACAGAGTTTGAAATAAAAATGTCTAAAACTGTGGAGTCACCATCTTGAAACTTTGTCAGACGGTAGTTTCTGACCTAAATTTTTATATCTCAATGAATTCTAGGCAAAAAAACTATCAGGAACAGAATTGAAATAGAAAAGGGTAAAACCACTCATGGTACAGCCTTGAAATTTGTCAGATTGCGGTCTTAAACGACTCAACACAACTAAATTTAGTTTTAGGACTGAAGGGAACAGGGTTTGAAATAAAAGTGTCTAAAACCGTTGAGTCACCGTCTTGAAACTTTGTCTGACGGTAGTTTCTGACCTAAATTTTTATATTTTAATGAATTCTACGCAAGAAAAACAGTTGGAGTCACAGTCTTGAAACTTTGTCAGATGGGAAGTTTGGGCCTAAAATCATATTTTTTCATGAATTTTCTGGCCTAAAGCAAACAGGAACAGGGTTGAAATGAAAAAAAGTAAAACCATAGGTGCCACAGTGTTGAAACTTTCTCAGATGGTAGATTGCTGTCTGAAACGACTCAACACAACTAAATTTAGCTTTAGGACTAAAGGGAACAGAGTTTGAAATAAAAGTGTCTAAAACCGTTAGACACTTTGCCAGATGGTATTTCATGCCTTGAAATTTGTCAGATTGCGGTCTTAAACGACTCAACACAACTAAATTTAGTTTTAGGACTAAAGGGAACAGAGTTTGAAATAAAAATGTCTAAAACCGTGGAGTCACCGTCTTGGAACTTTGTCAGACGGTATTTTCTGACCTAAATTTTCATATTTTAATGAATTCTATGCAAAAAAAAAACAGTTTGTCAGATGGGAAGTTTGGGCCTAAAATCATATTTTTTCATGAATTTTCTGGCCTAAAGCAAACAGGAACAGGTTTGAAATGAAAAAAAGTAAAACCATAGGTGCCACAGTGTTGAAACTTTCTCAGATGGTAGATTGCAGTCTTAAACGACTCAACACAACTAAATTTAGTTTTAGGACTAAAGAGAACAGAGTTTGAAATAAAAATGTCTAAAACTGTGGAGTCACCGTCTTGAAACTTTGTCAGACGGTAGTTTCTGACCTAAATTTTTATATCTCAATGAATTCTAGGCAAAAAACTATCAGGAACAGAATTGAAATAGAAAAGGGTAAAACCACTCATGGTACAGCCTTGAAATTTGTCAGATTGCGGTCTTAAACGACTCAACACAACTAAATTTAGTTTTAGGACTGAAGGGAACAGGGTTTGAAATAAAAGTGTCTAAAACCGTGGAGTCACCGTCTTGAAACTTTGTCTGACGGTAGTTTCTGACCTAAATTTTTATATTTTAATGAATTCTACGCAAGAAAAACAGTTGGAGTCACAGTCTTGAAACTTTGTCAGATGGGAAGTTTGGGCCTAAAATCATATTTTTTCATGAATTTTCTGGCCTAAAGCAAACAGGAACAGGGTTGAAATGAAAAAAAGTAAAACCATAGGTGCCACAGTGTTGAAACTTTCTCAGATGGTAGATTGCTGTCTGAAACGACTCAACACAACTAAATTTAGCTTTAGGACTAAAGGGAACAGAGTTTGAAATAAAAGTGTCTAAAACCGTTAGACACTTTGCCAGATGGTATTTCATGCCTTGAAATTTGTCAGATTGCGGTCTTAAACGACTCAACACAACTAAATTTAGTTTTAGGACTAAAGGGAACAGAGTTTGAAATAAAAATGTCTAAAACCGTGGAGTCACCGTCTTGGAACTTTGTCAGACGGTATTTTCTGACCTAAATTTTCATATTTTAATGAATTCTATGCAAAAAAAAAACAGTTTGTCAGATGGGAAGTTTGGGCCTAAAATCATATTTTTTCATGAATTTTCTGGCCTAAAGCAAACAGGAACAGGTTTGAAATGAAAAAAAGTAAAACCATAGGTGCCACAGTGTTGAAACTTTCTCAGATGGTAGATTGCAGTCTTAAACGACTCAACACAACTAAATTTAGTTTAAGGACTAAAGAGAACAGAGTTTGAAATAAAAGTGTCTAAAACCGTTAGACACTTTGCCAGATGGTATTTCATGCCTTGAAATTTGTCAGATTCCGGTCTTAAACGACTCAACACAACTAAATTTAGTTTTAGGACTAAAGGGAACAGAGTTTGAAATAAAAATGTCTAAAACCGTGGAGTCACCGTCTTGGAACTTTGTCAGACGGTATTTTCTGACCTAAATTTTCATATTTTAATGAATTCTATGCAAAAAAAAAAACAGTTTGTCAGATGGGAAGTTTGGGCCTAAAATCATATTTTTTCATGAATTTTCTGGCCTAAAGCAAACAGGAACAGGTTTGAAATGAAAAAAAGTAAAACCATAGGTGCCACAGTGTTGAAACTTTCTCAGATGGTAGATTGCAGTCTGAAACGACTCAACACAACTAAATTTAGTTTAAGGACTAAAGAGAACAGAGTTTGAAATAAAAATGTCTAAAACTGTGGAGTCACCATCTTGAAACTTTGTCAGACGGTAGTTTCTGACCTAAATTTTTATATCTCAATGAATTCTAGGCAAAAAAACTATCAGGAACAGAATTGAAATAGAAAAGGGTAAAACCACTCATGGTACAGCCTTGAAATTTGTCAGATTGCGGTCTTAAACGACTCAACACAACTAAATTTAGTTTTAGGACTGAAGGGAACAGGGTTTGAAATAAAAGTGTCTAAAACCGTTGAGTCACCGTCTTGAAACTTTGTCTGACGGTAGTTTCTGACCTAAATTTTTATATTTTAATGAATTCTACGCAAGAAAAACAGTTGGAGTCACAGTCTTGAAACTTTGTCAGATGGGAAGTTTGGGCCTAAAATCATATTTTTTCATGAATTTTCTGGCCTAAAGCAAACAGGAACAGGGTTGAAATGAAAAAAAGTAAAACCATAGGTGCCACAGTGTTGAAACTTTCTCAGATGGTAGATTGCTGTCTGAAACGACTCAACACAACTAAATTTAGCTTTAGGACTAAAGGGAACAGAGTTTGAAATAAAAGTGTCTAAAACCGTTAGACACTTTGCCAGATGGTATTTCATGCCTTGAAATTTGTCAGATTGCGGTCTTAAACGACTCAACACAACTAAATTTAGTTTTAGGACTAAAGGGAACAGAGTTTGAAATAAAAATGTCTAAAACCGTGGAGTCACCGTCTTGGAACTTTGTCAGACGGTATTTTCTGACCTAAATTTTCATATTTTAATGAATTCTATGCAAAAAAAAAACAGTTTGTCAGATGGGAAGTTTGGGCCTAAAATCATATTTTTTCATGAATTTTCTGGCCTAAAGCAAACAGGAACAGGTTTGAAATGAAAAAAAGTAAAACCATAGGTGCCACAGTGTTGAAACTTTCTCAGATGGTAGATTGCAGTCTTAAACGACTCAACACAACTAAATTTAGTTTTAGGACTAAAGAGAACAGAGTTTGAAATAAAAATGTCTAAAACTGTGGAGTCACCGTCTTGAAACTTTGTCAGACGGTAGTTTCTGACCTAAATTTTTATATCTCAATGAATTCTAGGCAAAAAACTATCAGGAACAGAATTGAAATAGAAAAGGGTAAAACCACTCATGGTACAGCCTTGAAATTTGTCAGATTGCGGTCTTAAACGACTCAACACAACTAAATTTAGTTTTAGGACTGAAGGGAACAGGGTTTGAAATAAAAGTGTCTAAAACCGTGGAGTCACCGTCTTGAAACTTTGTCTGACGGTAGTTTCTGACCTAAATTTTTATATTTTAATGAATTCTACGCAAGAAAAACAGTTGGAGTCACAGTCTTGAAACTTTGTCAGATGGGAAGTTTGGGCCTAAAATCATATTTTTTCATGAATTTTCTGGCCTAAAGCAAACAGGAACAGGGTTGAAATGAAAAAAAGTAAAACCATAGGTGCCACAGTGTTGAAACTTTCTCAGATGGTAGATTGCTGTCTGAAACGACTCAACACAACTAAATTTAGCTTTAGGACTAAAGGGAACAGAGTTTGAAATAAAAGTGTCTAAAACCGTTAGACACTTTGCCAGATGGTATTTCATGCCTTGAAATTTGTCAGATTGCGGTCTTAAACGACTCAACACAACTAAATTTAGTTTTAGGACTAAAGGGAACAGAGTTTGAAATAAAAATGTCTAAAACCGTGGAGTCACCGTCTTGGAACTTTGTCAGACGGTATTTTCTGACCTAAATTTTCATATTTTAATGAATTCTATGCAAAAAAAAAACAGTTTGTCAGATGGGAAGTTTGGGCCTAAAATCATATTTTTTCATGAATTTTCTGGCCTAAAGCAAAACAGGAACAGGTTTGAAATGAAAAAAAGTAAAACCATAGGTGCCACAGTGTTGAAACTTTCTCAGATGGTAGATTGCAGTCTTAAACGACTCAACACAACTAAATTTAGTTTTAGGACTAAAGAGAACAGAGTTTGAAATAAAAATGTCTAAAACTGTGGAGTCACCGTCTTGAAACTTTGTCAGACGGTAGTTTCTGACCTAAATTTTTATATCTCAATGAATTCTAGGCAAAAAACTATCAGGAACAGAATTGAAATAGAAAAGGGTAAAACCACTCATGGTACAGCCTTGAAATTTGTCAGATTGCGGTCTTAAACGACTCAACACAACTAAATTTAGTTTTAGGACTGAAGGGAACAGGGTTTGAAATAAAAGTGTCTAAAACCGTGGAGTCACCGTCTTGAAACTTTGTCTGACGGTAGTTTCTGACCTAAATTTTTATATTTTAATGAATTCTACGCAAGAAAAACAGTTGGAGTCACAGTCTTGAAACTTTGTCAGATGGGAAGTTTGGGCCTAAAATCATATTTTTTCATGAATTTTCTGGCCTAAAGCAAACAGGAACAGGGTTGAAATGAAAAAAAGTAAAACCATAGGTGCCACAGTGTTGAAACTTTCTCAGATGGTAGATTGCTGTCTGAAACGACTCAACACAACTAAATTTAGCTTTAGGACTAAAGGGAACAGAGTTTGAAATAAAAGTGTCTAAAACCGTTAGACACTTTGCCAGATGGTATTTCATGCCTTGAAATTTGTCAGATTGCGGTCTTAAACGACTCAACACAACTAAATTTAGTTTTAGGACTAAAGGGAACAGAGTTTGAAATAAAAATGTCTATGAACTTTGTCAGACGGTATTTTCTGACCTAAATTTTCATATTTTAATGAATTCTATGCAAAAAAAAAACAGTTTGTCAGATGGGAAGTTTGGGCCTAAAATCATATTTTTTCATGAATTTTCTGGCCTAAAGCAAAACAGGAACAGGTTTGAAATGAAAAAAAGTAAAACCATAGGTGCCACAGTGTTGAAACTTTCTCAGATGGTAGATTGCAGTCTTAAACGACTCAACACAACTAAATTTAGTTTTAGGACTAAAGAGAACAGAGTTTGAAATAAAAATGTCTAAAACTGTGGAGTCACCGTCTTGAAACTTTGTCAGACGGTAGTTTCTGACCTAAATTTTTATATCTCAATGAATTCTAGGCAAAAAACTATCAGGAACAGAATTGAAATAGAAAAGGGTAAAACCACTCATGGTACAGCCTTGAAATTTGTCAGATTGCGGTCTTAAACGACTCAACACAACTAAATTTAGTTTTAGGACTGAAGGGAACAGGGTTTGAAATAAAAGTGTCTAAAACCGTGGAGTCACCGTCTTGAAACTTTGTCTGACGGTAGTTTCTGACCTAAATTTTTATATTTTAATGAATTCTACGCAAGAAAAACAGTTGGAGTCACAGTCTTGAAACTTTGTCAGATGGGAAGTTTGGGCCTAAAATCATATTTTTTCATGAATTTTCTGGCCTAAAGCAAACAGGAACAGGGTTGAAATGAAAAAAAGTAAAACCATAGGTGCCACAGTGTTGAAACTTTCTCAGATGGTAGATTGCTGTCTGAAACGACTCAACACAACTAAATTTAGCTTTAGGACTAAAGGGAACAGAGTTTGAAATAAAAGTGTCTAAAACCGTTAGACACTTTGCCAGATGGTATTTCATGCCTTGAAATTTGTCAGATTGCGGTCTTAAACGACTCAACACAACTAAATTTAGTTTTAGGACTAAAGGGAACAGAGTTTGAAATAAAAATGTCTAAAACCGTGGAGTCACCGTCTTGGAACTTTGTCAGACGGTATTTTCTGACCTAAATTTTCATATTTTAATGAATTCTATGCAAAAAAAAAACAGTTTGTCAGATGGGAAGTTTGGGCCTAAAATCATATTTTTTCATGAATTTTCTGGCCTAAAGCAAACAGGAACAGGTTTGAAATAAAAAAAAGTAAAACCATAGGTGCCACAGTGTTGAAACTTTCTCAGATGGTAGATTGCAGTCTTAAACGACTCAACACAACTAAATTTAGTTTTAGGACTAAAGAGAACAGAGTTTGAAATAAAAATGTCTAAAACTGTGGAGTCACCGTCTTGAAACTTTGTCAGACGGTAGTTTCTGACCTAAATTTTTATATCTCAATGAATTCTAGGCAAAAAACTATCAGGAACAGAATTGAAATAGAAAAGGGTAAAACCACTCATGGTACAGCCTTGAAATTTGTCAGATTGCGGTCTTAAACGACTCAACACAACTAAATTTAGTTTTAGGAATAAAGGGAACAGAGTTGAAATAAAAGTGTCTAAAACTGTTTGAGTCAGTCTTGAAACTTTGTCAGATGGGAGATTTGGGCTTAAAATTGCATATTTCTACAAATTTTTGGCAAGAAACTAACAGGAACAGGGTTGAAATGAAAAAGTGTAAAACCATAGGTGCCACAGTCTTAAAACTTAATCAGATCGATGTCTTGGTCCTAATATTGCATATTTTCATTGATTTTTGGCAAAATACTAACGGGGGGCCATCCATGAATGTGTTAGATGTAGCACTCTTGCTATGAATATTATAGCGGGAAATTCTCTGTATGCGCATGCACAATAAAGAGTTCTGCAGCGTCCCCAAAATGGCCCAAGACGTACGCCTTTGTGCTCTTTGATTTTCCTTAAAGTATATCAAAATTTGAACATTTTTGACCCTCCCTCCCCCCTTTGTCATGTTTTTTGCCAATTTTGCACTGCTGAATGTATAGGGAAAATCAATTTCGTCATGCCCAGCCTGACCCCCTCTCCCCCCTCCAGCATGACGGGATTTGTGAATGGCCCCAGGGTTAAAATGAAAGTCATGTGGATCTAAACAATTTCGGTTCTTGTAGACTTCTACAATGGGTGCCTGCTTGTGAGAAAGTGTGAAAACAGGGGATGATTGACATGTAACTTCTTACACTGTTTGGATAGCGATGTCTGTAAAGCACTTTACGGATCTCGTGAATTTGGGGCCTCCTATACTTTAGCATTGCAACTGATGTACTGTAAAGCATTTCTGTGATGTACCCTAGCTAAAGCGAAAGGCTATTTTTACTGATGATCTCTGTGAAGCGGTCATATTGTCCAAGGCCTTACCTGCACATTCAGAGCCTACAGGTCTACCAGGAAAGGAGAATTTTGGTGAATTTCCCCTTTTACTATGTGTATCATGTATCGTCAACTTTCATGAAATTTATAATTAGACCAAGTAGTAATGCTTCCCATGTCATAAAATTGTCATATTTATGCTTAGAGCACTAAATGCATGTACTGTCTATTGATGTAACGTAAAGCATGCTTTCATAATGTGCCAAATATATTGCTTTCAGGTGATATCTGTGTTAGGGGCTGGCATCGTTGTATATATATTAGTGCGCTTCATCCGAGAGACGTGCTCGTGTGGTGCTCGTTCCTTCTATGCCAACCAGGTGTCGCTTCGCGATACCTGTTTGGTACAAGAGGGGGCAGCACCATGCCTCGCGTCCAGCTTCTACTAAGAAGCCGGACGATCCGCAGAAGGAGACTGGACATAGTCCAGTCCAGACGTTTGCTCTGAGATAGAGAGAAGCTAATAAAGTCCTACCCGAGCGGTAGGGAGTCTGGGGCTTTGCCCAACCCGAACTACTCGTGTTGTGTTGGTATCTTTAGTGATAAGCGAGCCAACGAGCCACCCAACATATAAGTCGATACGAACCATTACACTGGTGCCATGACCAGTTGGTTCGGGGGTGGAGCGCAGCCAAATGGCCGAAAGCCACAGGCAACCTAATGCGGGTCCCTCCAGCCCTGGGCTAGAGGGATTCGAAGAGGATGATTACACATCCCAGCATCTGTTGTTAGACTGGAAAACGGGTCAACGACATGTGTACAACCCGGAAGGTGTCCAGACAGTTTTCTCGACACCTGGTCTAACAGACGATCCTACCAGAATTGGAGATGGGATCGTAAGATTGTATCCGAACACACCTAGACAGGTTGCTTCGGATACAGGGTTATTCAGCGGGTTGATTAAACCTGCCAGGTTAGACTTGAGCGATTGGTCCCAAGTGCTAACTAGTAGGCACCAGCTTGGGCCTAGGATCCCAGCAAGCGCTGCTGGTATCTTGGAGACCCCTAAGGCTCAAAGCCCGATCCAACGAACAGTGCCCCCTATGAGTGTTGAGGTAGATGGGGCAAACCGAGTGGCCCCATTGATGACATCGTCGGATCATGAAAGTGACAATGATGGGGGTAAAGAAGATCCGAAAGGATCATCGGGTAATAAGAGAGTTAGAACCCGAGAGACATTGCCGAGAAGCGCGGAAATGCACTCTCTGGGCCTATCCTTAGACGAACGCTTCAATCCAGGAGGCAGTCGTAAGTCAAGGTATGGACGTCGGATGGGCCCCGGGTATAAGAAAGCCATAGAACAGGTAGAGCAACAAGCTAAGAGACAGCATGAACAATTCATAGCTGCTCAGAAGAAAATTGAAGACGAGACAAAAGAATGGATCGGAAAGCTTCGTTCTGTCGAACAGGAGGCTATTCTAAAAGAATCAGACCTCAAGTATCATTTGTCCTCTCTAGTCCATCGGTTGGAATTAAAAGAGAAGGATGAGAAGGAAAGAGAAACCAAGTTGGCTGACCTAGAACATGGGGAAGCCAATAGACAAAGAGCGATGGACAAGGCTAGAGCCGAGGAAGTCGCTAAGGCTCGGGATGTAAACAAATTACAATCTGAATTGAATGCCATGGAGGAAAGATTAAAAAGACTTCAGCTCCGTAAGGTGGAGACAGAAGCTAAGTTGGTCTTGGAACAAGACGAGATCCGAAAAGAGACCACAGGGTACCAAAGGTCTCAGAAGGAAAAAGGTGAGAAGTATCGTATACTAAAGGATACTTTGAAGAAGGAGGCACTAGCTGCCCAAGATGAAAGGAACCGAGCTGTAGCGGACAATGAAAAGATCCAATCCGAGATCTTGTCGGAGAATGCACAGCTAAGAGAAGAACAGAGGAATCTGACCACTGATGTGGCAACCTTAACTATAAATAAGTCAGCAATGGAAAGTTATTTACAGGAACAGGAGCATGTGAATGTTTGCCAAGGAGTAAGGACCAAAATCCAAACTCTACATTTGTCAAACAAGGAGACCCAGTTTCCTGTTCGACTCCAAAGCATCCAGCGTACAACCCATTTGTAAATGATAATGCGTCTCGGAATGTAGATCAAGGGGGTGTCTATATTAGAACCCAAGATAAGAATGGCCGGACCAGCAGAGTTTGTATCAGTGAAGTCCCGATAGTCCATAATTTGGACCCGGACTTCATACCGAGAGACTGTTCCAACACTAGTGCCGAAACAAGCGGATTCCACATACACGTGGATCAGACAGATAATGTCGGGTTGGATGCAGGTAACCCTAGCAACCAACAGAACTCGCAAAGTAGTAGCAGCCAACAGGGACAGGCTGGTCAACCGCCTAATGACGGTAGTCAAGGCAGATCTAATAATCCAATCGGGCAAGGGGGTGATGGTGCTTCGGGTACCAACCCCAATACAGGGGGTGGAGGTTATACGAATTCCAATGCTTCTCAATGGACGTATAACCAACCACCACCACCACCGCCAAACAATAGCAGTTTTGGTGGTATGGGAGGCAATCGAACCTTGAATGAAACCAAGGCGATTGAATGGAGCAAACAACAATGTAGTAGATTGATGTATGCTTACAATTCAGCCCGAAGGGTTGCCGTCATTCCGAAGGAATACGACGGTACTCGGCCATGGAAAGAATGGTTTGAAGATTTCATCGATGTGATGAATTGTAATGGATGGATCCCATACGAGGCCAAGCCACATCTAGTGAGATGTCTAAAGGGTGGGCCGGGATGCATGGCAGTTGAGCAATGGCGCACCTGGTATGGTCTTGTTGGGACTTTTGAGCGGCTGGTTGAGTCTGCTAGTGGACTATTATGTAATATTGTCAAGGAGGATCCTATGGTTTTCGTTTTAAGAAACGTACCCAAAAACCCACAGAATCTTTCAGGGCATACGGTATGGAACTTCATGCCCTGTTAAGTAAGGCCAGACCCGGGACAGAGAACCAGGACTGGTATATGGACGACTTGATCACTCAATTCGTCAAGGGTCTAAGAGACCGAGACAAGCAAATCGCTGCTAGGGACGCCTGGAAAGAGGGCACTACCCTACACGGCATATTTAACGGTATAGATATGGCCGTGAAGAAACAGACGATGCTAGCTGGAGACATCCCGAACACTTCGGGATCCACTCCGGTAGCGTCTGTAAGTCAGCGATCCGAGGTAGAGAGTACCCCGGACGACTTCGAATTGATAGACATCAAGCAGGAGGACGGTACCTTTTGCTCGATGAAGCTAAGGAAAAATAATTCTGGCAGAAAGTACATTCCGAGGAAGGTCTTCAATAAGCCAAAGGATGCTAAAGCACCATCCGAAGTCAGGGGCGAAGCTAAAGCTAGTAGCAAAGCATATAAGCCCTCTGATAGCGCTGACAAAGTGAGGGGTCAATCTCCTGATATGACCAAAATAATGGAGGAGATGTGTAAGAAAATTACAGATGCACTCCAAGCCAGTTGGCAGAGACCCAGGGTGGATCGCCGAACGGTTAAGTGTTTCAGGTGCCAACGGATGGGGCACTATTCCTCTGAATGTACCGCTGCAAAGTCGAAGGCGAGGAAAGCCAGAATGTTATGGAATCTCCTGATACGGGGGAAACTAGTGGGGGTTGTATCCACGGCATTGGGTATAACCCCAGCAGGGAAAGAATGCCAAAAGGCTACCGGGGGTAATCCAGTGGAAGATTTCGAATCAAATTTACCTGGAGGTCGGGTGACTGTGGGTGCGCACCCCATCACCCTGACCGGGGCCAGGGACCCTAGTGCTAATGTGTACGGTGGCGAGTATTTGGAGGCGAGTGGCCGCACTGGGGGAGAGGAAGGATGGATCAAAGAGTTGATTTGAGTGTGTGGGACACGCCTTCCCCCAAGTCATCCGTGTCTGGAATTTCTGAGAGGACTCGGTTTGAATCTTGGTGATTCGGGAGACTTTCAACAGTTTACCAGTAACCCATCCCCTCTGGGAGGGAGATGGTGGTATGTACCCATATCTGTGGAAGGCCGGGTAGGAGAATTCTTGGTGGATACTGGAGCTAGCCATTCCTGTGTGTCCAAAAGATTCTTTGACTTGGTGGCCAGCAGTCATGAGAACCTCAGAACGGGGGTAAATGCTTGCACGGCCGACGGAAGCAGTATGAGGACTTTTGGTAGGACGTTTATGCCTATCTGAAAAGGAGGCAAAGAATTCGTTCTTTCGCCAACTATTGCAGAGGTTAGCGATGACGGAATCCTCGGATTGGATTTTGCAAGCTTATACGGGGCCGTCTTGGACCCGAGGGATGGAATGATGAGTATTCGGAATCCGTATGGCTTGCATGTACAGTGCGTCTTGAGACAGGTGTCTTCAGTAGCTTCGGTTATACATACGGTGAAAATCCCTCCGGGTACCACTTGTGATGTCCTTTGTGGCGGATCAATGGCCCAGAAGGGTGAGACGGGAGTCTTTGAACCCGATACGGTATATTTATCGAGTATCGGGTTGGATTCAGTGGACACATTAGTGGCAAATGCAGCATGGTCTGTATTACCCATGACTAACCGAACCGGTGCAGTGGTTTACTTAAAGCGTGGCGACAGTGTAGGGGATATGAGTTCGGTAGAACACGTCGCCGAGGCCAAGTTTAATAAACCATTAAACCCTGTTAGTAAGCATCCATTGGATGAAGAATTCCAGAAACTGATTGATAAATCAGATTTACAGAATACGGAGGACAAACAATGCCTGGGGGACCTCCTGTGAAGGTATGAGAGTGCTTTCGGTAAGGAAGGAGGACCCGTAGGTAGAACCGATAAGGTGCTGCACACTATAAATGTGGGCGACGAGAGACCTTTCAAGATTCCGTATCGTAGACTTCCTCTTAAGAATAAGTTATTATGCGAACAAGAAATACAAAAGCAACTGGAACTAGGGGTAATCGTGCCCAGCTCGAGCCCTTGGTCCAGCCCCGTTTGTATGACTACTAAGAAGGACGGTACAATCCGCTTTTGTGTCGATTACCGAAAATTAAACGGTATGACAAAGAAGAACTCGTATCCTCTTCCAAGGATAGACGAGACGTTAGATAGCTTGGGTGGGAACCAATGGTTCTGTACCTTGGACTTACAATCCGGGTATTGGCAGATACCGATGCATCCCGATGACATAGAGAAAAGAGCTTTCTCTAGCCATATGGGACTATTCGAGTATAATGTCTTGCCCTTCGGATTGTGTAACGCCCCGGCTACATTTGAGGCCATGATGGAATCCCTACTCAGCGACCTGCTGTGGAAGAAGTGTTTGGTCTACCTAGACGACGTTGTCGTATTAGGCAAGTCGTTTAAGGAATGCCACGCGAACCTGCAGCTGGTACTGGATCGGATTCTATCCAACGGTCTAAAACTCAAACCCAAGAAATGTAACCTGTTCAAGAAAACAATTACATACTTGGGAAGGATCATCACCCCTAACAGAGTGAGTGCAGATCCGGAGAAGTTGGAAGCAGTTGAGAATTGGGAAAGGCCCACGAGTGCTAAGGAGGTTAGATAATTTTTAGGATTCTGGTCCTATTACCGTGACTTTTACTCCCGTGTAAGCTGTCCCATGCAATGCTTAGCTCACTGGACCCCGGGTAGGGCTTGGGAACCATTCCCATGGACCAGCGAGCAGGAAGAATCTTTTAATAAAATAAAAGATTTGTTTAGGAATACACCGGTATTGAAATATCCTACTCCCGAAGGGTATTTCATACTAGACACCGATGCGAGCAATGACGCTATAGGGGCAGCCCTCTCTCAGGTCCAGAATGGAGTCGAGGTCCCATTGGCATTTGCTAGCAACACGTTAAGCAAGACGCAGCGTAACTATTGTACCACTAAACGAGAACTCCTCGCGGTAGTGGTGTATACGAAGAAGTTTAAGCATTTCCTTTGGGGAACCGACTTTACTTTGCGGACTGACCATTCGTCTCTAAGGTGGCTTCTTAATTTTAAGGACGCCGAAGGGATGATTGGGAGATGGTTAGCTCATTTATCCGAATTTGGATTGGAGCATAAACAGACCGAGCACCGACCCGGTGCAAAGCATATCAATGCAGATGCCTTATCGAGGCGACCCGTCCGAAAGTGCCAGAATGCCACTTGTGAAGACTGCGGGGCTCACAATGCTGTGGTCGCAGGGTTGGTATATAACTATACCACCCCCCGTATCCCCTGGGAGGAGGCTGTATGCAGCTATCTCGATTGGTCCCCGGAGACCATCAAGAAGTTCCAACAGTCGGATCCCACCACTGCGCGCATAATGGAATACTTGCGGATAGGTATTAAGCCAGTAAGGCCGATGCTATCTCTGGAAGACAGAGAAGCGAGGCAATTGATAGCTCAATGGACCGAGCTGAAGATCCGAGATGGTATATTGTGTAGGTGGAAAACCTCTTCCACCGGCGGTAAACTATTACAAATAGTGATTCCCACCTCGATGAGAAGGGATATCATGTATTATTGCCATGGCCACCAAACAAGTGGTCATTTCGGAAAGAAAAGATCAATAGAGCGTCTGCAAAGACGTTACTACTGGCCCAGAATGAGAAGCGACCTACTTCGGTGGATCGCAACTTGCCCGGATTGTTGAAAAAACAACCCAGGACCCGGCCTAGGCAAGCTACCCTTGTCCCAGGAATTGTTTGGTGTCCGATTCGCTCGAGTAGCAATCGACATCATCAGTGGATTTAAAACGACGCCTAGAGAGAACACCTGTATGATAGTCGTAACGGACTACTATACAAAGTATACTCGGGTGTTTCCTCTTCCGAACCACAAAGCCGCTACATGCGCTGAAACGCTTGTAAAAGGCTGGGTGCTACATTTGGGTGTCCCCCTCATGATGCACAGTGACCAAGGAAGAGAGTTTGAGTCAGAGTTATGGCAAGAAATGTGCCATTACTTAGCAATATGTAAGACCCAAACCAACCCATACCGACCACAGTCGGATGGTCAAGTGGAAAGGTTCAATAGGACTTTGATACAAGTACTAAAGCCCCTGGTTAATACCCACCAGGACGACTGGGAAGAACAGTGTGAGTTTGTAGTACACGCCTACAACAACACCGTTCATTCATCTACTAATTGCACTCCAAACATTCTAGTGTTCGGTGAGGACATAATTATGCCCGCCGACTTGGTGTATGGAGTGGTTGGCAGAAGGTGGGGTATGACACCAATGCAAAAAGGATACGCTTTAATGTTGGGGACAAGGTACTAAGGTATTATGAGCCACTCGAACGTTTGAAGCTCGTAACGCCTTGGGAGGGTCCATTCAAGATTATACGCATCATCTCCGAATCGACGATGATGATGGAGGACTGCCTTACTGGTAGGAAGTGGAAGACGAACGTCGGAAAGCTTCGGCCCTGGAAGGGACGCGAAGTGGCGGAGAGGGAGTTCTGATATCAGCCACCTGAGCCAACGTCAAGTAGGCCCAGCGTAACGGTACCCAGGAAACGCCCCAGAGGCTGGCCAAGGAAGCAGCCAGAAGCAAAAGTAGTGTCTAAAAAGAAGACGACGGCCAGGAAACGGCCTAATCGTAAGAAATGGAAAAAAGTCTCGCTGAGTGAAGGCATTACATATGGGAAGGGTCTCGCCGTGGCTAGGCGCGACCCGGAGAAGGCCGTATATAGAGCCGGGAAAAATAGAATGCTAACCCAAGGCGTTAGATGCAGTCCTCGGTTGAGGTCTGCCGTTACCTAACTCAGTACACAACGAGCTGCTGCGTGTTGTCCGCCGTAGGCGAATAACATACGTACCACGGCTGGGGGTGTCGAGCGCGTCTTCCTCGGGTAGCCGTATCCAGTGAGCGGTGGACGGATTAACCGGTACATTCGCTTTATAGTGATGTATATACCACCAAACTCCAGATGATAGCACTCGAGTAGCAACCTGCGTCTCGTATACCGAGCCGAATTTTAGTTCGGATCTAGTCCGCTAGGTTAGGCCACCGGTGTGGCGGGAAAGCACGGAAGTAGGTCACCGGATAGCCCATAGCGGGATCTCGCGAGACGAGAGGTCAGGCGCCATGTTGTTCATAACTAGAGCGGAATCGTGTCGGTAAGACGTCACTGGTTTTGCTCCAGTTATTTTACACCCTCCGGCAGCTTATAGCTGCGTTTTTTTTAGTTTATTTTGTTGGACGAATCCTTCGGGAGGAGTCCAACACTACTGCCAATTTTTAAATTGGAAGATCGCCCCACTGTGATGGCACAGGGGACGATTGACGCTGCGCGTCAAACGGCCAACGTTGAGCTGGATGAAGGCGAGGACCCGACGGTCTCGTCTCGCGTAGAGGAGACCATGGAATCCTCTAACGCTGGTCTCGAACGAGAACCAGAAGTGGAAGAGGCCGCCCAGACTCTCTCTGCCATGCCGACCGAGGTCGCAGACAAGGAGCGGATGCCTCCTCCTCCGAATCCGGATGCAGCACCCACGGTACCGGGTCCAGCGAACCCAATAGATGGATATTCCTCTGTATCCTCCGGGATTCAGAACCTGCACCCAGCGCCTCGCCCATGTGGATGAGGAAGAGGGTGTGGTTTACACTAGCTGGGGGACGTACATCCCCATGCATCCCTCCATGTTTGGATGCGGTCCCTTAGCAGAAGTGCCCGGCCAACCCAAGAATATCCCAGACGATTTCAAAACTCTGGTGATAGACTCGTGTATGGACGAGTTGGCCGAGAACATGCCGGTGTCATGGCTCCGCAACTATAGACAGTTGGCGGGAGCTATGGCACTGGATGAGAACTTAGCTCGTGCTGTGCTTCTGTCTGAAGGGATAACCCGGAAGGCAAGCCAGCTTAGGGAGTCTGAGTCAGATATGGACACAGACTCCACCGTCACACAGTCGTCGGTGAAATCCGGACGGATCAAGAAATTGAGCCGTAAGCCCACGCCGAAGGTACCACTTACCGAGTCTGATCTCGAAGTAGAGGACCTTCGGATAGCAATCGAAAGGTCCAAGTCTGAGAAGGAACCAGGCGCCAGTATACCTGAGGCGGCTGGTGGTATCTCGGAAGAGGACATTTCTCGCCAGCAGGCTGCTGTTGAAGCCAAGCGTCGTGAGCTTGACGAACAGCAGAAGGAGTTAGCCGCTACCCGTTGGGCCCACCGCAAGCAGCAGGCTCAACTCCAGATGAGTGCCGCCTCCGGCTAAGGACAAGGATCCCCACAAGTCGGATTCTAGTCCTGAAGCCCCGCCGCAGCCACCCAAGGCGAGCCGCAGGAAGAAGAAGAATGGAGCAAAAGCGTCTCCGGCGGACCCCGAACCCTCTACTACCAAGAAGAGGGGTAAGGGCGACCCGAAGTCTGCAGCCTCCACAGCGACTACAGTCACAGTAGCCACCCCGGTTACTGCAGCACCCACTGCTACCACCACCGGGACGGCCGCCACCACCTCGGTTGTGGCTTTGACTGGTACTACTACCACCAGCCGAGCCCAGCCTAGAGGAACGGGCATCTACACGAGCAGCGACTCGTGGGAAGAAATGACCACGGACGTCCCCAAGGATGAAAATCAGAAGTGGATGTGGAAGAATGCAGCCGAGGGATTTAAAGAACGTGTCCCCCGCTGCTTCTCGGATTGTGCATACGACACAATCCATTTCATGTGCCCGGGCGCTGTCAATAAGGATGGTGATAGCGACGATGAGGAGTGGATGAAATCTGGTCCTCACGATACGCCAGTTGGTAAATTTTACCTGATTTGGATCGATCAACTCAAGTCCAAATTGGGTTCCATTTACCACTATGAGTCCAGAACGAAAGTTCAGTGGGCTATTGAGTTATAGGGAATCGAGAAGAGCAACAAATCAATCGCTATTGTTTGGGGAGTTACAATAGTAATCCTGGAAATAATATAAAGACGCGGGGTTCCTTCACACTGTCTATATCCCAGTAGTATACAGGAATGGTTATTGTATAGAGCATAATGGTTATTATATAAAGCCTAATCTAAAGGCAGGAAACTTTTGAATGCGACATGTCACCGGGAACAAGCAAAGAATGTTACTATAATGTTACTATAAGTCCTCAGTCACATAAAGTCTAGAGTGGGCGCAGTGTGTTATAGCCCTATAGGATACTGGAGGTGGAGGTGAAGTCCTTATAAGTGGGTGTGTGTGTGTCCTCTGGGTAATCTATTAGAGCACTGCCAGACCAATGTCCACAGGGTGTCGGGTGACGAAAGACCAAAACCACCGGTGGTCTGGTAGTATAAAAGGCTGGAACTGTAGAGGTGGGGTGCAGACTGTGTACCAAAGGAAGGGATTCATGGTCTGTCCTGGAATCATAGGGGAAGAAATTTATATTTGGCAGTTCACAAGTAGGAGTCAATTGAAATTCTGAATAGTATTTACTGGAGCTTTGGTCACTGCTTGGAGTGCTTTCTGGGTCTTCAACAATTTCATTCAACTGGGACCACAACTTCATTCAATGGGGTCTACAACTTCATTCAATTGAGGATTATACTTGTATCCTATTGAGTCTTGACTTCATTTAATGAGGGTTTTGACTTATTCAATTGGAGATTTAAAACACACCAACTGAGAGATCTGCTTATTACATACATAGAGGAGACACACACATCTGAAGGACTTAGAATTGTTTAGCTTTCATTGGTTCTCACTACACATTATTGTATTCTCAATGCTCACTTGAAACATCTCACCATGGAGTTATTGATTTGATTTGAGGTTATGCCATACTGGAGGCTATTGCGAAAAGAATCGGTAACGGATTCTCACTGTCGTAACTCACCTTCCAGTTCATGGTTGTTCTACTGCTCAGAACCAACTTGCCACCTTACACTCAGAATCAATCCTTTTAGTGTGAGTCATACTGGGAAGCATTCACCCAATTCCCGAAAACTTAAGAATCAATTCTATAACCTATTACCTTGCTGCAAAACAGGGGAGAAGTCATTGCCTGAGGGTAGTCAGTTCCCATCTGGGAATAGCACCTCCGACAGAATTGAATTCCTGTCCTTTCGCAACACCCTCCTGGAGTTCTAAGGCCTCAACAGTTTGTGATTGTGATATTCATTTGTGATTATAGATTTAACCTGGAGTTATGTCATGATGGACTTCAAAAGTTCATATTATTTGTGATGACATGTGGAGATCGATATTTATCAAAAGTTCATGATTTTGTGATGACATATGGAGATCGATATTTATAAGAAAGTTTAGGCATTTCAAATCATTATTGAATTTGTGATTGGAAAATAACCTCATCTTTGGACTTGGTCATGAGGATCGAAACTTGTAAAGGTTTGTAATTGAGTGCCTGCGCGCACCTGTACCTACGATGGATTGGGTGTATGAAACTATTTATGAAACTATTTATGAAATGTGGTGCAAGTATTACCTGATGATTTTAGATATGGACAATGCCGAATTGGAATTGATCATTGATTTGATTTAATTAAAATCCTTCCTGTTTAAAAGGCGTATGTTTAGGACTTCCAAATTGAAATGTGAAATCGACGTTGGATTCTGAATGGTATTGGACTTTGAATTGGCACACATATTTCGATTCAATAAAAACCCTTGGAGATGAAGTACCCAATTGTGTTTTCTTTCCATATGGGCATAGGAATTTAGACACAAAGCTCTACCCTTGATGCTAGCTCTAGATCATTCCCCAAGAATATGGTAACATCGCGAGTGGAGATGGATTGGTGGAGAAATATAAGCTGCAAGTGGAGATTGGAGTGAGGAGAAAACATAACTGGTGGAAATCCCGAGTTCAATCATTGTATTATAAGCTATCCCATTTCAAAAGGCGAGTTTAAACCCCATTATAAAGGTTCACCCCATTTCAAGGGTGTACTATACTTCAGGACTAACCCCATCTAAATTATCAAAACACAACTTCACCTCCGGTCTCCTCCCCAGAACTATAACAAGGCGTCTCCCCACAACAAAAATAGAACCCCCACTGTCCCTCCGCCTGCCATAGCCCAGGTGGTGGAGAACAATGCCTGTGTCTTGTTATGAATCAGACACCGTTCCCAGAACCTCAGGGTACTACACCTCTGGGGGGGACGCCTGCAGAAGGTGATATATTATCAAGTGGCTCTGCTGGTGCCAATGTGAGCGATCAGGATAGCTATAGCAAGGAGGAGGAACAAAATTCTGTTGGAAACTTTCATCAGGACCATATTAATAGTACAGTTACTAGTGTGAGCAATGTTCAAGTTGAGCGAAGTGAGATAAGTAGTAGAGACCAGGGAAGACCTGAACCAGGTATAGGAGCTATAGTTTCTCCTAGGAGTGAAGGTGCTGATAATAGCACATATCAGGAAAGGGGTACCTCGGAAAATCGGGGAGCAAACTCGGGCAGACTTGATCAACCTGTTCGATTGAGCACCCGATCGAGAGGACCAGCAGATCCTATACAGTTGGGACCCAGAGACACTCAGATAGCAGTAACCGCCCTAGCCTGGAGATCAGGGGGGCTGCCAAATATAAAAGAACCCGCCCTGGAGGATGCAGGTGCTGACTCCCCCTCACGGCGGCGAACGAGTCAAAGGAGTCATCACTCGGATGAGGAGTTGTTGAAAACTAGGGCTGAAGCACGAAGCCAACTCTTCACATCCACCCCGTTATTAACGGAGCGGGGCCAGCGCGAACCGGCGGATTCGACCGGGACTGGCGGCGCTGCTATCCAGAGGCAGGCCTTGGATTCTAGAGAGAGTAGCAATATTCCTTCTGGAGCCTTGGGGGCCCACCAAGAGACATCACTGGGAAGACTTCATATAGAAACAGAAAGTCAGGTGGCGTCTCATATTGGTGTTGCTTCTGGAGATTCCAGTAATAGAAAGAGAGGTAAGGCTGAGTTACCCTTGGGTACTCAGCACCGGAGCCATCATTTAGAGGAACAACCATCAAGTAATTTAGAACGACTACCAAGCAATTTAGAAGAAATTTCGGCCTATAATGAAGCTGAAAATACAGTAGTCTCTCTTGATAGTCAGAATAATACTCAGATCACTGCCGAGAATAGAGACTCTCAATATCAAGTAAACCAAGTGATCCCGGCGGGAAGGCAAAACAATTTTAAGACCAAAGGTTGGAAACCTTGAAGGGAGTTATTTGGAGTCAAAATCAGAGTCGCGGTGCTCACCATGATACGCCACTACCGTCAGGAATAGGTTCTACTGATACACCTGTATGGGACTATAGTGACTTGTCAGCACGACCTTTGGCAGCCCAATGGGCACGTACTAGTGTTAAAACAAGACCTCATTGGGAACAAGCAGGACGAGAGTTCCCAGGGGCGCGATTCGAGAATATATCTGGAAAATCAGGATCACATGGAGAACCAAGGGACACATTCTGTGGGCTTTCGAGTGATACTTCCAGAGAGGAGGATCCCTCTGACACTTTAGATGACCTAACCATTGTATCTCCAAAAGGGAACTCCCGAATAGCTCCTAAATCAGTGGCCGCGGCTACCGTGGCACACAATGGAGAGTTTTCTGAAGTTTTCGACGACGTGGAAATAGTGTATGTTGGGACCTCTAGTGGAGCTCCAGACAGGAGAGAAGTCTCTCTCAGAACGACGACAGGTAGAAGGCCCTGAGTCATGTCTGATGGTCATTTGTTCTTATTCTCTGATAGAGGGATCAATTTGATAGACCTTAATTCTACATCTGGAGACACGGCGGGACAGGTGAGTAGTGAGAGTCGAGGTGAGTCGGGAGGAGGATCAGGGACCTGCGCATACCTGGGATCCTCGGAAGGCAATGGAACTACCTCACGGCAGAGTCCAGAAATCATTAGTACCACTTCGGCTGAGACTAGTGGCTCAGGAGAGGAAGGAATCTCTGAAACTGACAATGCCCTCCATCCTAACTCTGTGGGAGGATGTTCTAACGGTCATATTACTTTTGATGTCAACGGAGACATCTGGGCCTCGTTGGATCGGACTGTTGGCGTTATGGAGGAGATTACTGAACGTTCTAATCGCAGGCAGGAGGAGTTAAGTGGGTTTAGAACCGCATTGCGAGAAGCCACGGAGGCCTTGTTGCAACAAATAAGAGTATCACGTGCCTTGTATGGGCAAAAAGTAAGAGAGAGATGAAAACTGCCTCATAAAATCAGAGGAGGTCGGAGGAAATTCAGAAGCAACCACTTCACCTGTAGAAGAGGTAGCACAGGGAAGAGAGTCGTTGAGTGAGGGGAAAGCTTCAATTCAGGATTTGGTGTTAAAAAGAGCTTATTCAGACTCTACTTTGTTTTCTCTGCGAGCTCCTATAGGTCAGACAGGAGAAAGGTGCGTATCAGCCGACGATGCACGATCCCAGAGGAGGCAATTGTGAGGAATATTGAAGCCTCTATTGACGTGATACCAGCACGAATTGACGACCACAGCGAAGCCCCGAACGGATCGCAGACTGTAGTTAAGGTCTTCGAACCACAAGGCCTGGACAATATTGTTGCTGAGTGTGGAGTGGAGCCAGATTCTGTGGCCTATCAGAACATTAAATCACCGCCCAGCTATGCGCATGTGGTGCGGAACCGCGAATTGCCTTAGAGGCTGCTACCAGGATTAAAGCTGTTCCCATGAATGGTCAGACGAACGTATCCTATCTCTCAGAGGTTTATACATCCATTAGTGACTTGAGTGGCCAGGATAGTGCGGGCGAAACATCTATAAGACCTGCCTCTGTCTTTTCCCACGGCCGACAGTTATTGAACTTGGAGTGTCAGCTGACCGCCCAAGCGGGAGGACCACCCAGTGACCCCGGCGACCAACAATCAGCCGACACCATGGCCTCAGGGGGAATGGCCAAGTTGCCTAACATGAAAATACCCACCTATTCGGGTGGCAACAATGAGAATTATGAACGATTTTTCGATGAAATGAACATTCTAAAAGAAATTAATGGATGGAATGATCAAGTGTTCCTAAATATAGTGAAATTCCATGTAAAGTCAGGAGCAGCGACATGGTTGAAATCCATTCCTGAGGGGGAAAAGGATACCCTGGAGAAGGTCAAAACCATTCTGAAAGAAACTTTTGGAGACAAACGACCCTCGTGGCTCAAACATCGAGATCTCAATAATTTGAGACAAGAAAACAACGAGGATGTCACTAGTTTTGCCCTACGAGTCAAAGGCTACATGAAACCTGGAATGGAAGATGGGGAATTTATCTCTGTCTTTGTGAGTGGCTTACACCGAGGAATAGGAAACGAGCTAGCCAAGGCTGAGTTAAAATCTTTTCATGATGCAGTCGCCATG
Organism: Acholoe squamosa; assembly: GCA_949317995.1. Classification (NCBI taxonomy): domain Eukaryota; kingdom Metazoa; phylum Annelida; class Polychaeta; order Phyllodocida; family Polynoidae; genus Acholoe; species Acholoe squamosa. The sequence goes on from OX439037.1 coordinate 48,849,738, forward strand.
GCAGTGCGTTTAGAGTCGGTGGAGAAGAAAAATCCCGACAAGAAAGGTGAATTGTTTTTGATGGAAAGGACACTTCCTTTCCAGAGGAACCAAGAGAATGAGGTCGATCTCGAATTCAGTAAAGTGCTGGAGAATTATGTCATGCAGGGAGTCCCTGGAAATTATAACCCAGGAGGATACGGCATGTCAAGGCCTCCATACAATCCTGGATGAGGGGGAAATGGATTTGGTCGAAGAGGAAGATACGCCAATCAAGGTTACTACAATAACCGTATGCAGGGAAATTCTGGTGGACGAGGAGGAGGCATAAATGCTGACGAATATCGGAAAAGGTCCATGCATCGGGCTGAGGCTTACAAACGAACCATGGATTGCATGCACGGTTTGATGCCCGCCAGCGAGCCAGAATCTAAGGCAGGAGGGGCAAATGGCAACACACCATACTGCATTATACATGACGCCCAGAGTCACAGTACTGAGGAGTGTGCCCTATTGGTGGACTACCATCACAATCTAAATGCTCGAACCGGACCCACCCCGGATCCCAAGGGATCCACCAGTCATGCTGGCAATGGTCAGGGAAACTAGTGGGCTGGCCTGCACCTATTATTGAATTGCAATTGATTCAGGGAGACAGGTCGGCTGGCCACGATAATAACACACAAAGCGCTTACTTTTTGGAAATTATTGTTGAGGGAGAAGAGTATCAGGGATTGGTGGGCACTGGAGCTTCTGATTGTTTTATAAGTCAGGAACTGAGGAATGACCTACCACTCGACGCGATATGGGACATTATGGATGGAAACCAACAAACAGTGAGAGTGGGGAACAAGAATCAATGTGCCATACAAGAAACCATTAAGTTGCGTTGTAGTCTTGATGGTATAGTGATTTATTATCATTTTCATGTAATGAAAACATTGGCACATCCAATGATTTTAGGTCACAATATTCTCAAAGATTTGAAAGCAGAAATCAATGCGGATCAGCATAGGGTAAGAGTGTTTAATGGCACCCCCGTATCAGCTAAACGAGGTTTATGTTTGCGGCCTAGGCAGGAGCAGATAATTGCTGTGGAGCCTTGGGGAAAATTGGAGGTTAATCCGGGAGACACCGTTGCACTGGAACCATCTGGACTTACTATAGTGGCCGTGGAGTATGCCCTTAACTATACTGACAAGAATTGGTGGGTAAAAGTAGCCAATTTCACTGATCAGTTTGCATTTATTGACCGCAATGACGTGCTAGCTTATGTGCGTGAGGTCAACGCGCCACCTTTGGAGTTACAGGAGGTACGACAGGTATTAGACCTGGATCGTTGGACACCAGGGGATGATACTCCCAGTAGTTCATCAGAAGGAACTGAGTTAAATGACATCAATGTAGTGCGATCTGAGTCAGAAAGTGTTCCAAATCCCAGTGTTAGAAGTGAGACTAGTCAGGAAGGCAGTGCTAGTCGAGTCATTAAAGGGTAGAAGATAATGAATTTGGACCTCGGTGGTACCTGTATGACCCTGGAGGAACAAATGAAACTTAAAGCCATGTTGGCAGAAAACATGGATGCCATTGCCTTCAATACGGAGGAGCTGGGTCATTGTACTTGGTCCCCCATGAAAATAAAGGTGAACGAAGAATAGGGAATATGTACCACCCGGCCATACCGGTATTCACCACTCAAAATGGACATAATAGATGAGCAGATTAAGCTACTGCTCAGAATGGGCATCATTGAACCCAGTGATAGTGCATGGAGGAGTCCTCTGGTAGTGGTGCAAAAGAAAGATGGTTCAGCAAGATTATGCACGGACTATCGCACACTGAACCTTATGACAGAGGATGAAACTTATCCCATGCCCACAGCTCGGGAATTGTTTCTATACATAGCTTACAGGAAACCCATAATCTTTTCTGCCATAGACTTACTGAGTGGGTATCACCAGTGCGATTTGCATCCCGATAGTCGCAAGTACTCAGCTTTTGAGTCACCCTCAGGGGTATGGCATTGGACTAGAGTGCCTTTTGGCATGAGACAGAGTCCATGGCAATTCACAAAGATAATGTCCATGGCTTTGAGTGGATTAACTCCACGTACTTGTCTAGTTTATTTAGACGATATTGTGGTTTTTGACCCTACAGTGAATGATCACATCAGTAGTGTCGATCAGGTCCTGAAGGCATTACACCGCGCAGGGCTGACCATTAAACCTTCTAAGTGTGAGTGGGGTCGACGTGAGATTAAGTTCTTGGGACATGTAGTGAGTCCTGAAGGATTGGCCACTCAACCCAAAGTGACACGAAAAGTGCAGGAATTTGGGCGACCTCACGACAAGCACACTGTGAGATCCTTTCTGGGACAGTGTAATTATTATCGCAGTTTCATTAAGGGATTTGCTCAATTGGCGGTACTTTTGAACCACTTGCTGAAGAAACGCGTTCCATTTGATTGGACACACCAATGTTAGGAAGCGTTCAATGAAATACAGAGCGTGCTGGTAAGCCCGCTACTGCTGATACATCCTGAAATAGCAGGACATTTTTATGTCTTGACCGACGCCTCTGACGATGCTTGCGGAGGTGTAGTGTGTCAGTTAAGGGACGATTTGATGCGACCTGTAGTGTATTTTTCATACACCATGAATAAGGCTGAAAGAAATTATCCCATCACGGAACCAGAAGCCTTGGCCGTAATCAAGACCCTAAAGAACCATGAGAACATGTTACATGGAGGAAAGGTCACTATTGTTACTGATCACCAGCCCTTGGTTCCGCTGCTTCAACAGGCTTATAAAGCCCCTTCAAAACGCCTGAAAAGGTGGGCCTTGGCTTTAAGTGATTTCGACTACAAGATTACTTATCAGCCCGGCAACAAGCATTTTGTTCCTGATTATCTGTCTAGAGTGGTCTTAAAAGACACCCCAGTAGCCGATTCAGATGACGAGGAGGAGTTTGAGCCAGAGGTCGGGTGTGAACTGTTGACCATAGGACCCTCTGGCAAAACTAAGAAACCTCTGGAAAAACATACAGAAGTATCGCTGGAGGAAGGTCATTCAATGAATGATGAGATCCCTGCAGCGGAATTTCGACAAGGGCAGTGGAAGGATCCGGAATGCCGAAAGCTTATGGAATGGCTGTTAAATGACAAATTACCCAATAATTGGAATGAAGCTCAAGCTGTTTTATGCCAGTCGGACCATATGGGAATAAATGATCATGGCATTTTGTGTAGGTATGACAATGTTCAAAAGAAGGGGCCAAGGCAAAAGATTATCATTGAGCCACGAAAGGTGGTGCCTACTGCCCTGATAGATCGAGTGTTATATTTGATGCATGATGATTTTGTCTGTGGCGGTTATGTGGGCATCACCGCCCTACACAATAAGTTAGTCAGGAGATTTTATTGGAAGAACCTTTTTGCAGATGCAGCAAGGTATGCCCAATCCTGTGAAAGGTGTGCTCTGCAGAAAAGAGCCCCGCACTTTAAGACATGGGACACACCTCAGTTCCCTTTTTTAGGTAGTACAGACAGATTATGTGGGACCTCTTAGAAAATCAGAAGGGGGATTCACTCACATACTGACCTTTATTGACCTGTTGACCGGTTGGCCGGAGGCCTTCCCCACCAAGGACACGACAGCCACCACCACTGCCACATTTTTTCTGCAGAAAATTGTGTGCAGGTATGGAAAGGTGGAAAGACTTCATAGTGATCTAGGAACTAGTTACATGGCCAAGTTATTTAGAGAAATCACTAGACGACTAATGTGTAAACAGAGCTTCACTAGTTCCCGAATGCCCCAGGGAGGCAAGGGGGATAGGCTCCCCGATGCCGTCCCTGGAACAGGCGACAGTGGACCCGCGAGGGCCCGGGGGCATGTAAAATCGGCATTTTAAGTGCAAGGGAGATACTGAAGGCCCTCATGTCTAACGAAGGATGAATTGACATCTTACTGTGGTATTGTCTAGTCGGCCTATAGTCGGGCTACCATGTCAAAAAGCACTGTATGAGGTTTAGTAGGCGCGCCCTCTGCAGTGTATGGCAAGTGGCTATAGGTGGTACGGAGGTGACAGCCTCCACCCCGTTGCCCCAGTGGGGCAATGAGCAGGCACGGTTGGTGAAAACGGTCAAAGTTCGCACAGGTTAGCAAAGGTCGGGTCGCATATGGTATTAAGTCCTTATTGGCTGTCTAAGGCCACCGCGCTCGGCTCAATGTACAGTCTGGCCTGTGTAAGGTTGGTATTCCATCTATACCGAGCACAGTTCTATGTGATCAGGTACTTTGAAAAGAAGGACCTGGGAAGCATGGAGGACACCATGTCCTCCGTCTCTCTTTTATAAGGGAGAATGATGTCAGAAAGGTTCCTAGCCTAGGTTGCACCCATAGGATCAAGATCAGCCATGGGAAGCCAAATGGGAATAAGCGTAATGCAAGGGCAGAGCGCCTACATAAGACAATACACGATGCAATAGGCGTGTACATAGATGAGAATTATGAGAAATGGCACGATATGCTACCTCTAGCATTATGGAGAGCCAGATTGACCATAAGTGTCAGAACTGGATTCTCGCTGTATGCATTGTTATTTGGGCGAGATAATGTTACCTTAGGGTATCCTGAAGACAATGACTTTGAGGTGGTGGTGTGCTGTAGCCATTTTAAATCAAGTCAAAACATCGAGTCAAAACACGTTTATTCCAACTCTGCAGCAGACGCCTAGTCTCTGCATGAAACATAGTTACTCCAGCCACCTATACTCCAGACAAGGCATAGGGATCCCCTTCCCAGCAGCCTCTGCGAGTAAACCTTCCCACAGTGCACCCTGATTGTAAACATTCCCATCATGCAGCTGAAAAGCTGCCTTCTGATTGGTCTAGAAGTGCTGCAGTTCCTGTTGCAATACTTTGTGGGAAGGGTGCAAAGAACTGTGGGAAGGCTCCACAGGAAGTGGCCTTTTAAGGCCATGGGACTGGTGGTTGGAGGCGTCTGAGTTGTATATAAGCAGATGAGCTGACCAAGCAGGCAGGAGGTAGAATGTAATGCTCTTCCTGTGAGGACTGACCATACTTACTGCTGGGATACACAGGGTTGGACTGTGTAAGTATTAACCTTCTTGCTGCAGCACACACCTAGGGTTGGTTCATACTCATCATATTGGAGTTGTACTTGTAACCAGTTAGATTGGAACTCTACTTTGTACTTGTGACTAATACCATCCTTGCTCAATTGGACCAACTACCTGTGAACAAGACTTCTGTGATTTGAAGTGGATATTACAATAAATATTGGAACTTTAATCGGCGGATTGCGAGTGTTGTAAGGTCATGGAGAGATGAACGCCTTCTTGCCCTTCCTCTACCACTTTCTTTAGAACAATGAATTAAACCCCCGAATTAATACCATAGTAACCAACAAGCATCACAACAATCAAACCATTTGAGCTAGCTAACCCACAACATCCTTCCACATCCGTTCACCTGGTGGAGAATATCAGTGGTGTATGCTGCTTAGTTCATGAGTGGTGTACCTTTTCCCATTCCTCCGGCGCCGCCAACATCTGAAAATCTGGATGAGTTGGATGATACCTCCCATCGTGTGCTGCAAGGTAGGACTGATACATCGAGTCAACAAGCTGTAGAAGGATCACTAGAAAACGCCGGGGACTACGATTTGCTCACTAGATTTGGCCAGTCTGGCAGATCAAGTCGCTCCCGTGGGCAAGCTGACCCTATAGCATTGGACAATCGTAACAGACCTATAATTAACGAAAGGATACATGGTGCATACAGGTGGAATTTTACCACCCCCAGCGACATTGACTCCATATTACCTAGTCAGTTTGAGGAGTCAAGCACAGGTGAAACCGACTTAGAGGACCCACGAGCGCTCAATTCGGGAATTCTAAGCTCGGCCAGGTCAGGCAAGGAATCAATCCATCCAGCGGCCTTGACAGAGAGGTCTGACCAGCCTGGCGTGGCGTCTCCAACCGACGTTGCGGGCCCCAGTGGCGCTACATCGGAACCAGCCCTCACAGTACGACTACACCCCGATGTAGCTAGTGATACCAATGAAGAAGATTGCAGTCAGGATGAAGTAAACCTTCTCCCTGAAAATACCAGTTTAACCGCGGTTGCAGATCGGTCTGCTATTGATTTTGATGAAACGCCATTGGATCACTCTATAAATTCTCAGGATTTACACAATACCAGGAGAAAATTGGAATATCATAAATCTGTCTCTCAGGATTTGGACAGACATCTACAGGATTTATCGGATATAGAGGAACAAAAAGAGCCAGAAGATCATAGTCAGGATCAACGAAATCTACAAAAACCAGGTCAGTTGAATATTCAGAATCAACATCCACCAGCTCCTGCTCAACCAATCAACCCACAAGCTCCTGCTCAACAAATCAACCCACCAATCAATATGGCGGCAGTACCACCCATAAAACCCCCTGTTTTCAATGGTTCAAGTGGAGAAAATCCTGAAACCTATTTCGACGAACTAGATGCAGTTGCCACACTGTATGAATGGAACGATGATAAAAAGTTGTTGATGGCAAAGCATGGATTAAAAGGCATAGCTGCTGATTGGGTAAAAACTCTAGCAAACGACAAGAAAGACACTTATGCACATTTGAAAGCTGCCGTTATAGACATCTATGAAGACAAACGGACATCTTGGCAAAAACATAGGGATTTCTTCTCACTCAAACAAGAAAAGGACCAATCTGTATTGGATTTTGCTGGAATATTGAGAAAACATCAAGTAGCTGGCGATGTGGCACCAGAACTAGTGTTAGCAGTTTTTATTGGTGGAACCTCTCCAGCAATATCGAGAGAACTGGCCAGAACAGACGTGAAAACCATCGAGGATGCAATTAAAGTAGCATCACGGCTTGAATCTCTGGATAAGAAAACACCAAAAGCCTCAGCTTTTGGTGTTTTAGCTGTTATAGAAGCATCTCCATCGGCACAACCAGATGATCGTCTCGATCAACTGTTAGCCGCCCTGGAGGCTGCTGGTGACAAGCAACAGCAAAATGCACCCATGCGCCAGAACTACCAGAACTACCACCAGCCTAACAGAAACTACAATGCAGATAAAAACCCAAGAAACCAGGGACCACGACCATTTTATCCAAATAAACAGTCCTTTGGGTACCAAGGATGGGCCAATAAAGGACAATGGCAGAATGGTCCAAGAAACCAGCCTTTCCAACGCCCACGTTTTTACCCTTAATCTGGGAGACCCTACATGCAACAGCCTGCCACACAAAAGCCAAATCAACAAAGGAATGTAGGAAAAACAGGAGAGGGAAATCAATATCACCCAGGTAATAGAGCAGAGATAGGAGAAGATAATCGCAAATATTGCTCAGTGCATGAAATGTATGGACACAGTACTGATGCCTGTAGCTGGCTTCAAAATAAGATGGGTGAAATGAGAGCGACAGGACAAGCACCTGGAGCACGAGGCGGCCCGTCAGGAAACAATCAGCAGGGAAACTAAAAGGCTGGTCCGTGCCGCCTATTACAACAACACTGCATTCTATGGGCGGACCAGCTAATGACAAACTTAGCAGTGAACCATTATTTCTGACCATCAACTTATGTGGAAGAGAGAAATCAGCATTTCTCGACACAGGAGCCAGCGACTGCTTCATCTCAAAAAGGTATAAACAATCACTACCAGAAGAATGCATAGTAGAAACTTTTGATGCAAATCTGAAGGTAAATATGGCAGATGGTAACAGCAAAATTATTTCAGAAACTGCAAGATTAAAATTCATGGTGGAAGGAGCACGACTATATTTCAACTTCCATGTCATGGAAAACCTTTGCCACGATGTCATGATTGGTAGGAATCTACTAGAAGCACTTCAAGCAGATATGAAAATGGGAGACAGAAAAGTGGAAATCTTCAAAGGAAATCCAATATCAAGCACAGAAAACGAGAAATTGCTCCCTATGCAGGAGAAAATTATATCAGTCTCACCATGGAGACAGGTACAAGGAGAACAAGGAGATACAGTACTCTGTGAACCATCAGGACTTGCACCACTATGTGTAGAAAGCAGTGTCAACCAACTAGGAAAAACATGGTGGATGAAAATCATGAATTGCTCAGACAAACCTATCATTCTGGGAAAGAATGATGTCCTAGCATATGCCAGTAAAGGTGAAGCACCTGGACTGGACCCTGAAGATCTAAAAGACTTCCTAAGAGTAGACCATCAACAGAAAATGGGAATACCAGCCGAAGTATGTCAAATGGCAATAGATTTTGTAAAATCATTGACAACTGACCAGTTTGAAGAACTAAGGAAAACAACACCAAAGGAAGAAAAGATAAAACAGATCGACCTAAGTGAATCTTGTCTGGATGAAACAAAAAAAGGAAGAATTTGTAAAGATGCTATTGGACAATCAAGACAGTCTTGCATTTGACATGTCTGAGCTCGGTCATTGCAAAATTTCACCAATGAAAATCAGAGTGGATGAATCTAAAGGAATAGCCTGCACAAGACCCTACAGATACTCACCACAGAAAATGGTAGTAATAGATGAGCAAGTCAAACAGCTTCTGGACATAGGAGTGATAGAACCAAGTGAATCAGCATGGCGAAGCCCTCTTGTAGTGGCTTATAAAAAGAATGGAAAACCCAGGCTCTGCACAGACTACAGATGGCTTAATTCCATCACGTACAAGGACAAGTTCCCCATGCCTACAGCAAGATCTCTATTCCTCTTCATGGCATACAAGAAACCCACTATGTTCACAGCACTCGATCTTCTCAGTGGATACCATCAAGTTGAGATAGACAAGGATTCAAGACAGTACACAGCATTTGAAACACCTACAGGAGTCTACCAATATCGACGTGTAGCATTTGGCCTTTGTGGAGTGCCATGGCAGTTTACCAAGGTAATGTCTACTGCTTTAAATGGCCTCATACAGAGGACATGTTTGGCATACCTAGATGATGTAATAATCTACGACCAGACATTTGAGGATCACCTGAAAAACGTTCAACTTGTTCTGAAAGCACTAGCCAAAGCGGACTTAAAAATCAAGCCCGAAAAATGTGATTGGTGTAAGGACAGAATCAACTACTTGGGACATATTATCAGCAAGGAAGGTCTTGAAACCCAACCTAGGATCATTAAAAAGGTCAAGGCAGTGAAAAGACCAAAGAACGTGAAAGCTGTCAAATCGTTCCTGGGACCGTTCCTTCATCCCGGGATTCGCCAAGGCAGCTGTTCCTCTGAACAAGCTGCTACAAAAATATGCAACGTTCGAATGGACTGACAAGTGTGAAGCATCATTCCAGGAGATCCAGACAAAACTGACTTCACCACCATTGCTGATACACCCAGAGATAGGTGGACATTTCATAGTGCTAATAGATGCATCAGATCGTGCTTGTGGCGCTGCAATCTGCCACAAAATCGACGATCTATACAGACCTATCCTGTACTTTGGATACACAATGAATGGAGCAGAACTCAACTACACTGTGACTGAAAAGGAAGCCCTGGCCGTAGTAAAAGCACTGAAAACATATGAAGATATGTTACAAGGAGGAAAAGTGACTGTGGTAACAGACCACAAGCCATTAGTATCATTACTGATGCAAGCTCACAAGGCGCCCTGGAAACGTCTGAAAAGATGGGCGTTATCACTATCTGACTTTGATCTGGAAATAACGTATGAGCCAGGAGCTACCCATTACCTACCAGACTACCTGTCTCGTGTACAAGAAGACGAGGAAAACAGTGACGAGGAGGAATTTGAACCAGACGTGGGATGTTAAATATTCAACATTGAACCCAACCAGGAGATAAGCACTGAGAGAATGATGAGAGCTCAGCGCGACGATCCAACCTGCAATCAGATGATTGAATACCTGGAAGACGAAGTATTCCCAGATGATTGGGAAGAAGCCAAAGCTGTCATGATTAAATCAGAATTCATGGGAATGATAGAACCAGGACTCTTGGTAAAATTCTCAGCTCCACGTAGAAAGAAAAGAGTGTAAGGATTTGTGGCCTTACGGACCTGGGGGGTTCGGGTCTTACGATTCGGAAAGAAAGAGTAAGACAGTATTCCAAGTGTATGCCAACGGTTAGGTTTATTACTTAATGCACACTCACGGCTGCCGAATGATATCAAAGAGGCAGCTAATATTAAAAGACAGTGGTTTACATAGTGTGGAGGCCAGAAGGGCCTCTGACGTAGCGGCTGAGCCCTGGGCTTTATATACGGACCCAGGTGTTCGTCGTCAGATGTCCCCACAGACCCGGATCGGTGCTGCCACCTATCCGGAACCTGAGGAACGTCCGACGACTCGACTCACCCGCCACGTCAGACGGTACCCAACTCCTATGGTTTAGTAAAGTGTACCTCTACACCACTCCCCCAGACATTTAGGAGGGTGTTATACGTATAATATTACTAGGATAACATTTCTACATGTCTAAACCTTTAGTAATAGAGGTACAACCATAGGTATAACATTAGCACTAAATAAATTGTGAACCAGATGTCATATATATATATTCGATAGTGAAATTTAGTTACATATAACGATTAGGATGTTGAAATATTATACGAATTACTTGAAGAAGAGACAGTTATGTGAAACGGAACTGTCTATTTAATTATTATACCACATAATAATGTATTATATTTCAGGTATAATTAATAAGACAAGTAATATGAATCGTATACATGTGATGATGACAGCTATATGTAACGGAACTGTCGATAATAAAACATATCACAAAATAACATCCGTATGTGTGTTTGTAGTCATTGACAACACATTTGAATATGTAGTCTTAAAGAAGACTGTTATAGTAACATCACTATCTAATGACATGTCGTATATTAATATTATACGAATCCGTTAAGGATTCCGTGAGTAGTACGAATATGATTATTTATAACATACACTTGTAAAAAAACATCACGGTGTGGTAATGAATATAATAATATATTATCACCGTGTACCTAATAACCTTTATAGCACCAGATCATTATACTTATTATATATTTTGTCTCGCAGGACAATAATATGTGTTATCTGGTGAAGTTTAACGGATCTTATAATATAAATACTAATAGTGATTAGAGATCCGTATCAGGAAATGTCTATGTACCCGTATTATAATATGTATCTAGTGGATATGTACATACATATAATATTATAGAAAAATAGAAATATGACATTATATACAATATACAGGAATTATAAATGCTGCTGGAGTCTTCTGCTGTATCCTCCGGGTACTAGTAGGTAGGTGTGGTCAGCTAACCACGGGATGGACGTGCTAAAGTTTATAGTTTCCTTATATTGAGTGAACACGGTAGTTGATTTGGGGCAGCTACCCACAATCCTCTAGTAGTGCTAAAGTTTATAGTATATCCGAATGGTGTAGATTTGTAGAATATTAGTCCGGATGTGTCAACTGTGTAGAGAACGTAATCCTTTTTAAGTTTTAGTTGACATAAGTAAAATAATAGTCCGATATAGGTTGATCCGGAAGTAATAGTAGTAGAGATATAAGTCCATTCGGGAGTACAGATGAGTTGTAGAGGTAAATCGTAAAGTCCATCCTAGTAATTGGTTAGCACGGGTAACAGCAGGAGTCTGGAACTGGCATCCGGATACGTCTCACAGCAGCAAGTCTACTATCGGATTGTTCATGGATGAAATTATAAATCCGAATAGGCTATTCAGGGTGTAATAAATGTTATACAACCTGAATAATAGACTGGTCAAAGGAACCCGGAACACATAGCATAGGTGTTCATGCACTAGTAAAAGCATTCGCAGACCTTTAGGGTTCCGCAAAGACTATATCTGGTCATTTGGTGTTGGAAAAAAATTATGGAAGAAATAACCCTAGCATGCTTTAAACGGATTTCTTAGCATGCTTCTTCTTCAGAAGAGCTAAAGCCGACTCGGGAGTGCCGTCCCACTCGTCCAAGTCGACTCCGAACACCCTCATGAACTTAGTGTTCAGGTTGGTGTTCCGAGTGATCTCCTCCTTTACACGCTTTTCCAACACGTGTACATCCATAGCTGCTTTTTCTTGAGCAGCTGAGGCAGCCTCCTCCTGGGCCTTTACATCGTCCCGGATGAGAGTCTCGAGACGTTGCTTTTCAGCGTCGCCCACCTGTTTCATACACAACAGAGTTTCGTTTAGGAGACCCTGATGAAACTCGATCGCTTTCTCCCGAACGGTCTTCTCCCAATGGGTGTAGATGGCCTTCTGGACATCTGCCTCCCCTTGGCGAGACTTCTCAAACCAAACTTCCGCATTACCAGTTTTAATGGTAATGGCGTCCTTCGGTTTCTCAGGTGCCGCGACAGCCTTGGGAGGAGTCGAGGCGGCCTGTGGACCACTTCCGGGTTTAGGACTCCCGGACACACCTGTCGTTGGTACACAGAAGGCAGGTGGTACATTCTGTTTCAGTCCCATTTGCAGGTACATGTTTAACTGCTCCTGGGTAAAGGTAACTGGTGGGGCGGCTGGAGCGGATGCAGATCCGGCGGCAGCAGATGCGGTGGTCTTCTTTGGCATAAGGCGACCATCCTTTCCTACTACCAAGGTCTGGCTCTCAGGTCCAGGTCCCTGGTTTAAGGACGGAAAGTTTCGAGAACTCACTTTCCCAGGTTTAGATACGGCTCCAGCGTATCCGGCAGGTTCAGGCTTCTTGAACACCGGAGTGCCCTGAGCCTGTTCTGCGGGGTGCCTTGTCAGAGGGGACCTGGAACGGTCCTCTGCTCTGACCTTTGGTTTTGTCGTGCTCTGACCATTACCGTTGCCGCCACGGTTCTGGTCTCTCCTGCTCCTTTCACGAGCTCTCTTTGCATCCTTTCCGGATTCCTCGCATTTCTGCCAGAGAGACTCGTGCATGTCCAGTTTACCCTTTCCAGGAGTCAGGACTATCTTTGCTCGGAGTTTCGAATCCTTGGTCTTCGGAACTTCGCAGAGGACTTGGTCCCCTGGTCGGATCTTAGACCAAGCATCCTCGCTCAGGCTATCGAACTCCTTCATGAGTTCCTGATGAAGCTCCATGATGCGCTTCCGGGCCCCGTCCAAACCTTCTGCGTGGCATTTCTTCTGGTGTCTAGCCAGATCACTACGTCGGTTGTATTGCACCTTCGTAGTACACTTCTTGCCCTTCTTACCATAACTCGGATCACAAATGTAAACCGGGTGATGGTGGAAGTGGGCCTCTACCAGATGCCTTTGGAACCGGGCTGGAGTACTCCAGGTCCGGATCGAGACATCACTCGCATCCTGGCAGATAGAGAAGGGACAGGACTTTTGATCGTCACCGTACCACTTCTCTAAAGCCCAACGCAGCTTCCTCCTCTGGGTATAAGTGTAATACCCTTCGGTGTGGTTTAGCATAAGCCACATCTTTCGATAGGCTTTGCTCGGATTGGGGTCCTCGTCCGAAAGGCGCATCCAATCTTCATCATCCGACTCATCGTTCTTATTGATTGAGTCTGGACAGGCATAGAGGGTAGAGCCGTCCTTCTTAACTCCGTACGCACAGTCGGAGAAACACGTCGGGATCCGGGTTTTGAATCCGGATTTGGCGTTAGCCCAACGTTCGGCCTCGGTTTGAGTTGATGGAGTGGCCTTCTCATCATACTCAACCGAGGATTCGTGCACCGACTCCTCGTCAGACGACTCAACCTCCATGGCAGTACTACCAGTGGTTGAGGTGCTGGGTTTCGGCTCGGCTCTCGCAGAATCCGGGAGATTCTTGAGCTTCCGAGCAGCGGATCGTCGGTTCTTACTGACCTTCCAGTCTTCCTCCGGTTCCTGGGTTCCGGATGTGCTGGAGGTCGTGGCTTCTACTGGAGTAGTAGTGCTGCCGGTAGCTGATGTAGCACTGGCGGAGCTTCTGGTGGCAAGCTTCAGGTCGGGGATAGGAGGTGCGGGTGCTTCCGCGGCCCTCTTAGCCTCTTCCTGTGCCTCCTGTTCGGCAGTCATGCGGCGGACAATAACCGTCCGAAGGGCTGCAGCTCGGTCCAATCCGATTAGTGAATTGTTCTGGACATCCACCAATTCCTGTTCGGTTATGTAGTAACCGTCGTCCCACTGCTCGAAGTTAGCAGCGGCCTCCCGGAATTCCTTAGTGGTCCGGCACGGCGTCCGGATAGCACTAGGGCGTGGGTAGGTCTGGCCATCGGTATCCCAGACACAGCCTACCCAGTTAATGTTCGTAGCCTTGACGTTCCACAGGGACTTGTCAGGCTTCGGATACGCTCCGAGCTCGAAGGCTCGGTTAGCTGCGTACACGGTTTCACGGAAACCGGCGTCCACCATAAGTCCCCGTTGGAACCACGGCCAGTCTCGAAGCCACTCGGGAGGCATCCTGGTCAGCTGTTCGGGAGCCATGACGCCCTCGATAGCTATCCTGACTTTCGGGTCCATCCTGACTGGTGTCCCGTCCGCGTAGGTCACTTGTGCCTGCAGTTCCGGTTGGACATACAGGTAGCGACCATCATAACTAGCTGGAAAAGGCTCCGCCACTGCTGGCTTCCACTCATCCTTCTGTCCGTCAACTTGGGTAGTTTCGGACTCTGTCGCTGCGGGTTCAGCACTCGCAGTCGCTCCGGATCCCTCTGCTGGGAGTGGAGATAGCAGTTTCTCTGGCTCATTGAGTGAGAATGAAGCCAGCTTCTCCTCGAACGAGCGATCCGTGGGTTCCTCCACGTCCATCATCTCGCTCTCTTCCTGTGTAACAGGCGACAAAGCTTCCGGAAAAGCTTCTGCGGACGGAGTCAGCTTATCCGGGTCACCGGATAGCTTGGCTGCAGCTACGGATTCCTCAGCCATGACTGGGGAATCGACCACGGGAGTAAACTACTCCTTTTTCCGGCTTTTACGGCGCCGGGGCCGGCACAAACGGAGTCTGTCTACCAGGAGACAGACTCTGGAGGAGCAGCGGGGGGTTTGCTTAGCCGGTAAAATCCAAGAAGGGAGCGAGCTCGACCGTCTTGGACGTTACCGAAAACAAATATGGCGACAGGCCAGCTTTCGTGACGTCATTTCCCCGCGGTCCGCGAGGTCACGAGAGGTCAGCCGAGACTGGACACGGTGACGTCATGCGGAAACGCACGTGCTACAGGCGGTACATCAACAAACTGATTGTTTTTAGGTAATTATCGCTCACCCCGATGACTCGACTGGGGATTTAAGTGGAGATTATGGAAAGCTTAAGCAAATCCACCGGATTATCCGTCCACTACCCATTGGTACATCATGCGGGGGCGACAAATAAGCCTTTAGGGTCAGTTGTCATCCGTTCCTCTAAATGTAAACATTACACTCGTTGTGTATACAGGTTAGGTCACTGCAGTCCTCTGGGCAATTCGGGGGCTGCGGCGAACGTATCTCCCCTTCTCGGATAGTTGTTTATCGGACCTGACAGTCTGAAGAGCTTTCTCTAGGTGCTTCTTAGCCTTAGAAACACCTTTCCTCTTCTTTTTGTCTTCACCTGCCGAGACTTTTTTAACTCCCCCACGCTTAATCGGTGTTGGCGTGGGTGTCACTGATTCGGAACACTTTTTGGGTCTACCCTGACCACGCTTCACTGTAGTGTTCTTTACCTGGTCTATTATGTGATTCTGATTCAGGATCCTTTCGGAACCTTCACCATACCTTTCTGTGGAGGTCTCCCTCCCAGACCATCTCCTTAATCTAGCCACATTTGACTTATAGAGTCGACCAAGGTCAGATTTAATAATTACGGTACAATCACTGATAATTTGTGTTATAGTAAAGGGACCGTCCCAATTAGACGCTAATTTTATGTGTCTAAGTGGTTCATGTAAACTAAGGACTCTGTCTCCGGATTGGAATTTCCGATGTTTTAGATCGGTATCGTATCCTACTTTCTGCCATTTGGCACTTTTCTCCAAATCAATTCGGACAGACTCATATGCTTTTCTAAATCTGTCTCTTAAACATTCCACAAAAACTACATGGCAAGGTAGTTCAGGGTCCATTCCTACGACTCCAAAAACTAGGTCAGCAGGCATTATCAAATCTTCTCCGAATACTAAAAGGTTCGGAGAACAATTTGTACTTGAATGTACTGTACTATTATAAGCATGTGTCACAAAATGACATTGCTCATCCCAGTCATCCATATGTTCATTAACGAGTGACTTTAGGACTTGGATGAGGGTTCTATTGAACCTTTCCACCAATCCGTCGCTTTGTGGTCTATACGGATTGGTTCTAGTCTTGCAAATAGCCAAGTACTCGCACATACCCTGCCAGAGATTTGATTCGAATTCTCTGCCTTGGTCACTGTGTAACATTAATGGTACACCGAAGCTTAGTACCCAACCTTTTACAAAAGCTTCGGCACAAGTAATTGCTTTGTGGTCCGGTAGTGGAAATACTTTAGTGTATTTCGTATAATAATCACACACTACCATCATACAGGTATTATCATTAGCGGTTGTATTAAATCCACTAATAATATCTACCCCGATTCTTGCGAATCTAACTCCGAAAAGTTCTTGGGATAGGGGAAGTTTGCCCATCCCGGGTCCGGGTTTGTTTTTACAACAATCCGGACAGGTGGTTACCCATCTTTGCAAGTCCCGTGTCATGCCAGGCCAATAGTATTTCTTGGAAAGTCGTGCTAGCGAGCGTTTCCTTCCGAAATGACCACTGCTCCGATGTCCATGACAGAAGTACATAATGTCATGTCTCATGGCATGTGGTATCACCACTTGCATGATTCTACCACCATTATTACATGGCTTCCAACGGTATAACACGCCTTTCCGGACTTCAAGCTCGGTCCATTGAGCAAGAAACCTTCTCATTTCTCGATTTTCCAGAGAGACCTCTGGTCTAACTGGACGTATACCCTTTGGTACTAATTGCAGTAGCTGTGCAGTTATCGAGTCAGCTTCCTGGAAA
Source organism: Acholoe squamosa (assembly GCA_949317995.1). Classification (NCBI taxonomy): domain Eukaryota; kingdom Metazoa; phylum Annelida; class Polychaeta; order Phyllodocida; family Polynoidae; genus Acholoe; species Acholoe squamosa. Next base: position 48,866,710 of record OX439037.1, read on the forward strand.
TGTCGTATGTGATCCATAGACCAATCCAGTATACTGGCAACTAGGGGTACGAATGGTCTTCGAATCCCTGCTAACACTGCCTTATGAGCTCCACAATCAGTACAATCCGGATTATCACATTTCCGGATTGGTATTCGAGACAAAGCATCAGCATTTAAATGCTTAACTCCGGGTCTATGCTGAATCTGTTGATGTTCAAGCCCATATTCGGATAAATGGGCTAGCCATCGGCCTAACATGCCTTCAGCATCTCGGAAGTTCAGTAGCCACCTTAAAGAGGAATGATCCGTACGCAAAGTAAAGTTCGTTCCCCATAGAAAATGTTTGAACTTCTTGGTATATACGACTACTGCTAACAACTCTCTTTTGGTTGTGCAGTAATTGCGCTGGGTCTTGCTCAGTGTATTGCTGGCAAAGGCAATTGGCACTTCTCTCCCATTTTGGACTTGCGAGAGAGCTGCACCAATGCTATCATTACTAGCATCAGTATCCAGTATGAAATGATCCGTCTCATTCGGATATTGCAATACGGGAGTACTCGTGAACAGGTCTTTTAGCTTTTGGAAAGCGGTTTCCTGTTCATGCGTCCAAGGAAATTTTTCCTTGGTACTTCCTGGAGTCCAGTTAGCTATTGCTTGTAATGGGTAACTGAATCTAGAATAATTCGGAATAAATTCCCTGTAATAGGAACAGAATCCTAAAAAGGACCTCACTTCTTTGGGTGTTTTAGGTCTATTCCAATTCGTAACTGATTCGATTTTTTCCGGATCAGCCTTTATTCCTTCATCACTGATGATGCGGCCCAAATAATTTATGGACTTTCTAAACATGTGGCATTTCTTAGGTTTCAATTTGAGACCATTTGAAATAATACGTTCTAGTACCATTTTTAGGTTATTAGAACATTCTTCGAATGTTTTTCCGAAGACAATGACATCGTCTAGATATACAAGACATCTTTTCCACAATAAATCACTTAGAATTGTTTCCATCATTGCTTCAAATGTTGCAGGTGCATTGCACAATCCAAACGGCATTACATTATATTGGAATAATCCAATATGACTTGAAAATGCAGTTTTCTCCATATCTGAAGGGTTCATTCCCACTTGCCAATAGCCTGATTGCAAGTCTAGGGTACAAAACCAACTGTTTCCTCCTAAGGAGTCAATGGTTTCATCTATTCTCGGTAATGGATACGAATTCTTTTTCGTTATTCCATTCAACTTCCTGTAGTCTATGCAGAAACGGATAGTACCGTCTTTTTTTGTTACCATACACACAGGACTACTCCATGGACTATTGGAAGGGACTATTACATCCTGTTCCAACATCTTATTTATTTCATCCTCAGCTACTCTCTTTTTTGCTAAGGGTAACCGTCTATACGGTATCTTAAAGGGTTCGGCATCCCCAGTATCTATTTTATGTAATACCTTATTTGTCGTACCTAGTTTTTCACCAGGTTTGGCAAAGGCAGTATGATACTGACAGAGCATATCATAGAACTCTTTCCGGTGTTCCGGATCTTCTAATGAAGTTTCTTCATACAACTTAAGTAAGTCTTCGAAATTTCATCATCTCCTGTTACCTTCTGTAAGCTTAGCTTACTATCCGTTACAGTTTCCGAAAGGGTCACGTTTCCAAAAACTTGTCCCTTTTTCAAGTAGATAGTAGTGTTTCCAGTATTGGAGACAGGTACTACCGACCAGGATGCATTCGCTACTATCGTGTCTACAGAATTTAATCCAATACCTGACAAAGTAACTACATCCGGTTCTATCACTGCAGGTTTGTTACGCATTGCAGGATCACTTCTTACAAGCACATCACAGGCTACTCCCGGAGGGATTCGCACAGTGTGTGCCACACTAGCCATACTGCTCACTTGTCTCAGTGCACATCTAACCTTTACGGGGTACGGGTATCTCACACTCAACACTCCTGTTTGGGGTTCCAATACAGCACCATACAGGGATGCGAAATCCAACCCGAGTATCCCCTCATCTGCTATATCCGCAACGGTGGCGCTCATGACATAGTCATGTATACCATCTAACTGTAGTCTCACACAAGTTCTACCATACGTTTGCAAGGTACTGCCGTCGGCCGTCTGAGCACTTCCTCCCGATTTGAGAGTATCATGTTCATCCGGTATAAGGTCGTAGAACCCCTTGGAGATACAAGAGTGGCTAGTTCCCGTATCCACAAGGAATTCGGCAGACCTTCTGTTAACAGTAAGGCAAACATACCACCGCCTTCCGTTTAGAACAGAGGGCATGTCCGTGACAATCGGAACGTCATTTTTCACACCAGGAGTCAATCCACATCCTTTTAAGAATTCCAGACAAGGATGACCCGGGGGCAGGTGGGCACCACAGACCTTGGCTAACGAATAGCCGCCTGCCTCGTTACTGATATTGGGTTTCCCCTGTGCTCCCATAGCACCTGTTATATCAGCTTCCCTAACCTTCCGGGTGTCTACAACCACCTCGGTGTTAGGCGATCTTGTTACTTCATGTGAACTATCATCACGGATGGTGATATCATGGCAAGATTTGTCACTGGGATCCCCTTCTTTGCCCCTCGGGAGACCCCTCCTTAGTTTTCCTCTGTACTTACTCCAGAGACACTCTCCTGTCTACGAGGGACAGGTTTTTCAGCCATACATTCTGGAGCATAATGCCCCAGTTTCTGGCATCTGAAACATCTCCTCTGGGATTTGTCAACTCTCGGTCTCTTTAGAGCTTCTGTTAATCCGGCTAATAATGTTTCCATCATGTTAGTCGGAGCAACAGTGGCTGCTACAGTTGGGTTCGCCGTAGAGGCTACACTGCCAGGTTGAGTTGATCCGGAAGCTGTTTTACCAGCAACTGATCCTCCTCTCCCTCTCGAATGTACTTTCCTATACCGCTTTTGTCGGTAATATTTTCCAGCTACATGCACTGAACCAATATAATCTCCGTTTTCATCGGAGACATATTCATCATTCTCATCAACTTCATTCGATTCAACCGGAGCTAATTGGGAAGTATCGTATACCGGAGCAGGTGTACCTCCGTATTGGAATGGAGCTGCTCTTATTGGATTAGGTCCGAGACCTACCAGACGTTTCTTCATGTCATGTCCATCGATTGCTATGAACAGATCACTGAAGGAAGTGTCATCTTTCCAAGAGTCCCAGACCACTTGCTTGTGATCCGGATCACGCAATCCACTGTAGAATTGTATAAACAATTCTTGTAGATAACAATCATCATCATGAGCCCAATTTGGACGTGCTTTCGAAAGCAAGTCCTGTAGCTCCAAACCAAAGACTTTGTGTGATTCTTTAGGTTTTTGTGTCCTCTTCTTAAAGCTTACCCACGGATCTTCTCTAACGATTGATCCGAAAAGGTATGCGGCACATTCGACCAATTGATCATAGGTACCATATATTCCGTAAGCTGCTCTCCATTGGTTGAGAGCTACTTTTCCGCCTTTATTTAACCAACAAATCAAATATGGCAGAGCTTCTTCTTTTGTCCAGCCACTACAATTGACTTCGTCAACAAAAGCTTGATACCTGTCCTTCCATGGATCATTAGAATCATATGGAGGGGGTATCCGTGCCTGCCTACGTGCCGGATTATTACATCCGCGTAGTCTATCTGCTTCTCGCATGCTCCAGTTCATGACTTCCATGCCGTCTGCTCCCTTTCGGTAGCAGTCAATGCCAAGGTTTTGTATACATTGGCTTCTATCAAAGATGGTTTGCATCCCTGCAGGCATAGAAGTTCTCCTGTTAGGTTTCCTGCCATCTCCTCCTGATCCTGATCCTCCGAATCCGGATCCTCCTGGGCCGCCTGGAGGGTTTCCTCCTGGTGGACCATTATTATTATAGCCTCCAGATGAACCACCAGGGTATCCACTATTGTGACCGGTGTTTCCAGAAGAAGCATATCTAGGGTAAGAATCATTTTGATTCCATCCCTGGTTATAGCTATTACCATTCTGATAATTGCCACTTCCCGATGGATTATAATTATTTCTATATCCATAGGAAGATGTTCTCGGTTGGTACGTACCGCCGTTGATATTGTTTTGTGGCGGATTTGGTCTCGGAAAACGTCCATCAGTAGGACCATTACCAGAACCTGGGGGTGGATTCGGTAATCTTGGTACTGCTGGTGTACTGTGGCCGGGTTGGGGGAAATATGAAGGTGGTGTCAACATATGTCTCATTGGTCCGGGTGCTCTTGGTTGTGCCACGGGTGAATTATTATTATTCCCTGTAGCACCATCGTGAGTCGCTTTGATTTTGTGACTCAAATCTGGTATGGGTGGTGCTGGTCCTATCGTATCCAGCATTGGAACTACTGGTTTAGATGCGGTTCCATTTACTGCAGCATTATCCGGTTTCTTATAGATTCCGGATACCACATTCTTGTCAGCCCCATCATCAACGAATGGGCTGTATCTAATTGGGGTTGCATCTTTAGATGTCTTTCCCAACATTGTAGATACCACAGCTGGGTCTATATTACCTATAGTTAACTGGGCTGCTTCTACATATTTATCTAGAGTTATTGCAGTGGCCTGCAATTCCTGAAGCTCATTCGTGAGTTTCTGTCTATCCTCCTCCAGTTGTTTGTTGTAAGCTATGATGCCTACCCGGATGGTTTCATTATCTTCAGCTTGTTTACTGCACTGAAGTTTCAATTTATCCAACTCCTCCTGATAATGGCGAATTTCGGATTCGAATTTTGTCTTATCAAGGTTTAGTTGGTCGTTCGTATCTATGTATGTTTGGATACGAATGTGCCTATTATCATATTCTTTATTGAATGAATCTCTCATAGATTGAAGTTTTAGTTCTTCACTCTCGAGTTCTTTCATGTACTCGCTCCTTCTGGCTTCGAATTCCTTTCGCATGCCAGTTAGGTCCTCTTCCATTTGAAGTTTTTCATGCAATACTTCATCCTTAGCTTTGACCAAGGTATTTAAATTCTCGTTCAAAGTTACATAAGTTTCATTCAACAACAGGACATCCGGTCGTTTTAATTCTTCACCTTCCGGTACCGCATAGGTTAAGTCGCCATCTATAGCGCTATAATCTAATATTGGTAATTCGGGCCTGGGTAACCTATAAGGTAGTTCTCCGAATGTTACCCTTTTTCGCATTGGTGCCGGATGTTCTGGGTTAGTACTACCACCGACTTCGAACATCGAATCACATAATTCGTCAACAATTGAATGCTGGCCTATTAAGTTACTATGTCTCTGTATGGACTGTTCGCGTCGTACAGAGTCTGGCAGATTCTCTTCACTATCATTATAGTGGGGTCCGGGATCTCTCCAGGATGCTGATTCTGCATCTTGTGAGTCCGAATGGGTTTGGAGCATTAGCGATCCATTTCCATTCTCTTGGGCAAGTGATTGCCCTGCTGGGTTAGCTTCCCTAAGGGTGTCTAACCCATGTACTAGCCGTTCGGACGTTATAACGTCCGGGCTATACACCAGAATTAACTGGTCACGGCACCAGTGTAAGGATTTGTGGCCTTACGGACCTGGGGGGTTCGGGTCTTACGATTCGGAAAGAAAGAGTAAGACAGTATTCCAAGTGTATGCCAACGGTTAGGTTTATTACTTAATGCACACTCACGGCTGCCGAATGATATCAAAGAGGCAGCTAATATTAAAAGACAGTGGTTTACATAGTGTGGAGGCCAGAAGGGCCTCTGACGTAGCGGCTGAGCCCTGGGCTTTATATACGGACCCAGGTGTTCGTCGTCAGATGTCCCCACAGACCCGGATCGGTGCTGCCACCTATCCGGAACCTGAGGAACGTCCGACGACTCGACTCACCCGCCACGTCAGACGGTACCCAACTCCTATGGTTTAGTAAAGTGTACCTCTACAGAATTCATGGGAATGATAGAACCAGGACTCTTGGTAAAATTCTCAGCTCCACGTAGAAAGAAAAGAGGACAATTCACCGAGGTGAGTGGCAAAATCGTCGTGCCAAAGGAATTACAGCAAAGGGTACTGAAGATTCTACATGATGATATAATAACTGGAGGACATGTAGGCACAGCTGCTCTATGCAGCAAAGTGACATCCAAATACTACTGGAAGAACCTACACGAGGACATTGCAGAATATGTCAGGAAATGTGAAACCTGTGCTCTGAGAAAAAGAGCTCCTCACTTCAAAGCAGCTGCCAAAAGCTGGGATACACCAGATTACCTGTGGCAGCAAGTACAAGTGGACTTCATAGGACCGTTGAAACCAGCAGCAGACAAGTCAAAATATATAATGACATTTGTGGATTTGCTGACAGGATACCCAGAAGCATTCTGCACAGAAGATTCGACAGCAGCAACAGGAGCAGACCTGTTTCTGAAAAACATCGTATGCAGATATGGAAAAGTGGAACGCATACACTCGGACAGAGGCCCGACTTTCATATCAAAAATCTTCCATGAAATAACAACTAGACTTAATTGTCGCCACAGCATGACAAGTGCAAGAATGCCTACCGGGAATGCGAGAGTTGAGAGGATGCACAAAAGCCTCGAAAACATTATTGCATGCTACATCGATGATGGACATGACATGTGGCCAGATTTGGTCCCAATAGCCCTATGGACGATCCGATCCACTATCAGTGGTAGAACGGGATTTTCCCTCTACACCCTGTTGTTTGGACGCAACACAAAAGCCATGGGCCTACCTGACAACCGTCCAACGCCTACAACTCTCTCAGAATCAGAATGGTTCCTAAGAACAAAGGACAACATAGAACAATTCAAGAAACTGGCTAAAACATACACAGACGAATATGAGGAAAATCTTAGGAAAAGATTGGACGCAGGAAAACGACCGGTAGACTTCAACGAAGGAGATCTCGTCTACGTGTATGACCCTACATGTTCTGCAAACCGAGTCTCCAAATTCTCGGACCGCTACAAAGGGCCCTACCGCATAGAAGAAGTGAAGGATGACCACCTAGTGCGTGTGGCATCTGTAGCAACTGGTGTTAAAATACCACACTTCGTGAACATACAGAAACTCAAAAGGTGTTACACAACTTGGGCACCAGCGATAGCAGAGGAAGACGATGTAGATGAAGAAGAAAACGAAAATCCTGATGAAGAAGTAGATGAACAAAACGAAAATTATGAAGAAGAAAGAAATGAAGAAATTCCTGAAGAAATGGAAGAAGAAAATGAAATACATGAAGAATCTATAGAAGAAAATAAGGTCCCGACACAAGAGGACCCTCCTGGGACAAAGAATCAGGACGCTGACGTGCTTCGGGCACTAGGCAAGGTGGGCAAAAAATGACAAAGAAAATGCTGACGCGCTTCGGGCGCTAGGCTTGGTGGGAAAGAATAAGAAAAATAAAGAAAGGGCTAGCCTGGACAGACGGTCTGCCAGTGACGACGCCACTAAAAAGAGGCAATCAGCGGCGCACGCCTGCACCCCTTCCTCGACGCCCCCGGCTCAGGAAAGCTGCAAGAAACCTTCTCTGAGGAGTAGTCGCCCGAGGGCCGCAGCCCGTCCCCCTACGCACTGGACCGATACAGACGGGGAGGACGATGAATGTGATTTTATTGTGATATAAATATTGAATTGACCTGGTAATCCCAACGGCTGGGAGTTGGTACAGAGGCCAGCGGGTATGGGAACACCGTGTCCCGGGTTCCACAGGTTTCAACTATTAGGACTTATTACTATTTAAAACCTCCGAGGTTATGAAAAATGTATATGAAACCCCTGGCTTATCACATGATTATATGAATGATAAATGGAAACTATAATGAAAATACAATGAAAAGTAACAAGGATTATATGTACTACTAACAAAGAATGAAAAGGCGCAGTGGCGCCGCCTGACGTGCATATTGGGTACTATACGTGAAACAGGCGCAGTGGTGCCGCCTTACGGCAAACAAAGGAACTAAAGACTGATACACGGCGCAGCAATGCCATCTGGTGTGAAACATTATGATTAGAGCCTGCAGCTCTGCATAGAGAAGGGAGAACGCCCTCCCACTCCCACTAAGCCTTACTGCACTGCATACGCGTTTATCTAGTACGACGTACTTACCAACGAACAGCTGTGACTATGATATCTTCAACCCAAAGAATATTGTTATAGGTATGCAATCTGGAGTGCACTACACATTAGAAATGGAATGATATGAACTGACTTATAATGCCAAAATGCATGGCGAAATCTATCTACATATATATGAGCAGGTACAATACTGAGGAAAAGGCCTAGAAACACGATTTTGGAATATATATGCCATAAGGAAAACGAGAATATTGCTGGGCAAACTACAGATACCAAGATAACATTTTTAGCAAAAAAGTACACGTTGTATGGATATGACTATAGCTATGAAAAGCACAATTTAAACTGACAGTATCATACTAAAGTTTCCACGAAAATAGCTATCTGTGAGAATCTGTAAGCTCATAATAACCTGGAACAGAAGACAGTACTTACACTGAGTGCAGTTTGGTGCATAAGGACGGTGCCCCAATGGTAACACATCCAATGATTGTATTACAGTGAGCAGGGATCGTTGCTAGGGACGCTACTTATATAGGAGCCGCTCGATCAGGATTGGCTGAGTAAGGAGCCTGCTGGGCTAGGAGCCGACTTCCTGGCTGCACAGGAAGCCAGCACGCTCTGTTTATGCCAGAGGGAACTGTGGGAAGGCGCGCAATGCACTGTGGGACGGCTGTTTTGTGAGTAACTTCCACCTGCCCCCTGTATATATAGCAGCAATGGCGCTCCTCCCCCTGCAGTCTTGATGAAGACACCACTGGAGTACCATACCCTGCGCCAGATCACTACTCAGCGAGCTGCTCTGCACCATACTATAACTCTACTCTACACAGGAGTCATGCAATCATTGGAATATTGCACCTACCTGTGAGTTTGCTGTCTCTGTCTAGTTTCTGCTAATATGCAGACAGAACGCTCTGCATACCTGGAATATTGTATTTTATTTGCAATTTTTGGAGGTCTCACTCTAGGATGTCTGCTTGCCTGCTGCAGACACACTTTTGAACAGTTACAAGCCGCTCGTGAGGAAATAATACCACTACAGAGAGCATCTAACACTCACTAAGGATACCAAAAACATTAGTGGCTGGCACACACCATTTTCCAAGATCCTTGGGTGAACCCTCACCTCCCCCTTAACCTGATAAGTGGACAATAGAAATACTTAAGAAAATCTTAATGCAAAAACTGGCACGCTCAATGACACCACCGGTCAACACAACGAGACATTCACACATATGCAGTGTATGTGGAGACATATTTAATATTAGACAGGAAGTCGTGTGGCATCTTCAGTTATGCCACCCCTACCTAGGTACACACTGTGACACATGCAATGTAACGTATGCTTCTACCATTAAATTGAAAATTCACTACGGCACCGCCGCACATCGTGTTGCCTTGATGCGCAGCAGATACGCTGATCTAGTCACGGAATAATATTCTAATTGGAAGAAATACAATCATGAGTAATGAAACTGTCATGATGAATGAGGACAGCCGGCCAATACGCGAGCCATTGGACACATTTGATTGCACTTACGAAAATGATCCAATTACCGCTGAGATAATGGAAGACTTATCTGATGAAGAATATGACGATATCAGGGACGAGGATTACCCCACCCCTGAGGAAATACAGGAACTCCTAGCAAGATTCATCCAGGACCAGCGCACATCTAGGAGAAATGCACGTGCCTAGTCATTTTGCCATTGTGATAGTAAATATGGCTGAGGGACCTGCTACGCCCATAATCGTCATAGTAATTGAGTCCGACGATGAGGAATGACTCATATAAAATTGCTATATTGCCACAGCTCATATATCGTTCGCACATGTTATTATAGACAATAGACTGTTGAGTTAATTCTGTGTTGGAAATACAATACGACCAACATGGCTGCTACATTTGGCACTGCTGAACCATGTGCACATGCATCAGGGATTCACATTTATGATATCGACAGTTGTTTGAGTATTTGCTATATACCTGTGATAACAAGGGAATACTTCTTCGCTGTACGAAATGGACAATGTAAAACAGCTGGTATTTATTTCAATGTGTTTCCCCTTGACTCTGTAGATCGCACCATCATCACCATCCCATTTTACTTTGGGAGACTGGACAACGTGACAAGGATGTATTCATTAACCAATTTGTGCTGCTGCCCTGCCTGCGTAAATGAGACAGCATCTGAGGCAAGTCATAAAGGCTGGGACAGAGTAGCTGCAATAAAGGATAAATACGTCACCAACGCCCTCGTCCTTCCCTCCCCCTTCAGTTCATCGGAATTAGGGGCAAGTAGTGCACTCTAATAAGACACACATTAGACATGGGAAATACAATGGGTGCCTGTCTTGGAGCTAGGGCGTGCCCGCCCCCGGCCGTACAGATGCACAAGGTAGAACTAAGCCCTCGGTCCGCCAGGTACTCCACTACCAGGAGACCCCTACGCAAAGTATACCTGGGACCGCAGTATGTGCATGATAATAGGCCTCTGCCGGCGCCACCACTCCCCCTGCCACGCCCTATTGGGACACATGTGAATTAGGTGCATCTACCTCACAAAAGAATGACTTTACACAGGATAACTACTAGTATCAAAATCCTGCAATATTTTGAGGAAACTGTATAAATAGGGGATATATTGCTCATTGCGTAGTACATCAGGATCTACTCACTATACACCTTCACTGAGCCCAATAGACCTGAATAACCCCGCCAGCACCCGGCAGATGGAGGCACTGACAGAGAGGTATACTGTGTCCAGCCCTAACTGTGGAAATGGACAACGGCTGCCCAATGCCTCATGGCATTACTCATCGTCTGACAACGATGGATCAGCGGATGGTTTAGGTATGTCCGGTCGATGCGGAGCCTTGCCAGACCTGATCCCTGTGGACGTGGACGGGGCACAGTCTATAATCGTGCCTGGTGGGAATATACTAAGATCAAACTCCAAATCAGGATCATCAGCCGGTATCTGCACCGGTCACTCCAACGCCGAGGCTCCAGTGGCCGACATGGACGACATTGCTGCGGAACTTCCGGCGCCTCCCGACCGACTAGAAGTCGCGCTATCCCTACGCGGTCGGCTGGAGGCTATGCTGTCCCTGCCACCCGTCGACGCTAAGTCGGACGGACAGGCAGCAGAACGAGGAGAGTTGCCGCTGTCCTGGCGGCCTACAGAGAAACTACCGACAGGGGTGGTCCAAGGGTTTGGACCTAGAGCCTGTCCACCGCTGTCTGACGACGAACCTACGGCAGCTGATGTTCCGGCAGGGCTGATGACGTGCAGTCGCTGGGACCGGATGTCTTGACCATCCCCCCGCCATCAGAACTCCGCACAGGAGAAGAGCTCCTTGACGGAGAGGCGGACGACGACCGCGGCATACTGTCCAACTCGGTACTGATGGACCGAAGAATCGTCAGACCCGGGGTGGACGTCTTAACTAATGGGATGGCACGCGTCCTTGACAACGGCGACAGCTGGCGTGCCGGAAGAGTCCGAACCACCTTACTCACGGCGACAACCTGCGGAGCAGGGGATGGCGACTCCCGACGTGGACTATGTAACCTAGTGTGTCCCGCTCCGGCTGCAACGTTGTCTCGAGGAATGGTTCGCGCAGCCGTGGGATTGACAACCGTCGTAGAGGATCGAGACGGCGAAGTCGCGGCCGTAAATCTGTTATACGGCCCACCTCGCCGCCAGCCCGACCCGCCTTCTCCCATGGACCGCTGCATCGCAACGGGCGACATCATCGGAGGAGCGGTCGGTACCGCATGAACAGGACGATGACTTTGTGAAATTGCGCTAACTTGTAGAGACAATACAGCATTCTGCCGATGACTGGGTGTCGCGCCCGCCCTCAATAATGATCCGCTCAGTAGATTCCACAGGTATTGCTCCTGGGGCATATACGGCCCAGCCTGTACCAACATACACGGTTGACCCTGTGACGGGTCATCTAACTCCTCCCCTCCAACCAATACATACACCATGCCTGGCTTAAAATACTTTCGTCTGACTAGGATGACTGATTGGCCGATGGAGCAAGGAATATATTCCATGATCGTGCAATCAAAAACTCTTAAAAACTCCAAACAGGGTTATGTGTCTGAACTGGTGTGATGTACTCTAGTGACTGATTACCCTGATAGCAAATGTAAAACTGAGCTAAATTAGAGGACTTCCCCTCCCCTTACACATGGAATTGGCTACAATTGTATATACTACAGGGACCTATGTTCTCATCTCTTGTAGGCCTGAGTGACTCGAATTTTAAATAAAACATGGTGACAAGATGCTGACCAGACGCTACAGTGAGGCTACCAGTGAGCTGATCACCTTACTCCAGCGGGTGGCGCCATCTACACAGTAGTGGTGAAACCAACGCCCTGGCGCCTACCCTAGCGCCCCTGCAGTGAGTGGGTGAACTAGACGTCCGCTGCTCCAGCAGGGCCCCCTACAGCGCATTCTGGGAGCTATAATCTGGCAGTCACCCAGACGCCACCTGGATAACTATATACGAACTATAAAGAAATACTAGTCACCCTACCAACATCTAGGAAACTTTAAAACGGGCAACGTTGCCCGATTCACTACACCAAAATGATTGTCGGGATATCTGTTGCACAAGTTGCAACCCTGACAATACTGCTGATAGTTTACACGCTCCATCATGTGACTACCCAAGAGACTATACACAGGGAAAAGCTCGGGGTCGTCCTAAAACCCGGACGTGTGATATCAATAGCAGACACCAGCCACGTGGTGCAACAGCTGACTGTCACCATCCCTCCTGATGTTGGATTAAACCAAGATGTAAACGTCACGAACATGTGCATAAGTCGACTCAACCGTGAAAAAGTAAGAATAGGCAATGGAACAGAAGAGTATGAAGCAGTGTGCAATCGAATTTATGTATTTGAACAATGGCTGGACGAGCTTATTGCCAAGCTCCGTATTGAACGACATGAGATGATAGCTAAGCTATTGGAAAGTGTACCTCAAGATAACAGACTTAATCACACCATACGTGCAGGAATACCTGTGCTAAATCTAATATCTGAATTTGGATATCATGTGTTCGGAACCGGCCGTGCTTCGGACATTGAATAAAATGCAAAAAATATAGAAGTCCTGACCGAAGCACATAATGAACTTACTGACATTACAAAGGACCTAGTGCTGAAAACAAACGTCATGTTGACAAGTATAGAACTCAAATTATCAGGACTTAAAGCTGTAGCTGACTCTACCAACTTCAAAATGTTGAACCTTAGCAAACGCTCTGTCAGAAATTGTCTAAGGATAGAAGCAAACAGGGCCTATCTCACATACCTTGGTTACCTAAATAGGGTAAAACTAGGCCTAATATTACACTACGTGAGTGATTTAAGACACCTTGAGACTTTTACATCTGAAATACACCAGCTGACACGTCATAGACTATCGCCCAAAATTATTCCACCTCAAGCCATAATAAAGGCTGTGAGACGGACGGACGTATACCTGAGGCAGAAATACTCAAGGTTCAGGTCTGCCTTTAAATCACCAGCATTTTACTATGAGAATGCTCGCCCTCAGTGCACTCACGATGGCTCATCAATAGTTGTGACCCTATGCATTCCAGTCGTCTCCTGTACACCTGTTCAGGATGTACCAGGTCCTGAAATTCCCTGTACCAGTCAGAGTCGCAGGACAGAAGGCAGATGGCGCGATGGTCAGCAATGTACCAAATGCTATCGCATTGTCTATAAGCTACATACCGAACCCAATCATCGACTGGGCTAGTTGCTATGGGAGCACAGTGACTTTATGTTCGGACGTACCTCACATGAAGAAAATCACCGATGACGAGTGTGTGGCAGCCCTAATCAGAGATGACAAATCTGCTATTGATGAACTGTGTATCGTCGACTATATCATAAAGCCACACTTTGAAGAAATGGCAGTGCAACTGGACTCTGAAACCATCCTTATTGTAACATCTGAAACTGAGGGACAGCTGATTTGCGGAAATCGACCACCTGAAATTAAAACCATAAGTAACTATGCTGTCATAAGTCTGGGATGCGACTGTGCCTTCATGACGGAAAAGTCATAGATACCATACAGTCTTCAAGGATGCGCAAAGCACAGGGACCGAGAGCCCATCACATATCCTACCAATGACCTAATCGTAAGGGGAATGCAAATGGTTCATTGGGTCACCACGGAGGTCCATGATACTAAATTGGACGTTGTATACGACCCTATCCCACAAGAACTACGGCAATCAATGGAACAGGAAGCGGACGGGAAGCCGTTTCACATGCCATTAAAAGACTTGGTTGACAGGATTAACAAGAAGAAGCTCATTCTGAGACCGGTGGCCTACAAAAATGAACTCTATGGACAGTATGCAGCATGGGGTTCATCGGCTCTCTCGGTGGTACTCATTATTGCACTGATTGTTCTCTGTTGGAGACACAGACGTGCTCTAGCTACGTCAGCCCTGGCGTCTCAGACATCAGCTGCTACAGCACAAACCATCAGGTGCTACGGCCCCCCACCAGAGTGCCCGACTGAACGGCTGGCTTGCTCGACACCTACCGCCGTCCTTGCCCTGCTGCTAACGATTGTGATGCTGTTCGCGCTCTACCTAGTGTGGAGACTACGACAGGCCGCTCGACGGTCTACACCGGACGGGATCTACCTACAGTTCTCGGCACCGTTGGTCCTGGAAACCATCTTCCTGGGTGAACTGACTATGCCATTCGACCATCTGTACACCCAGGGAGAGGCACTGATAAGAGACCTATCAATCGATCACCTGTTCCTGAGTGCACGAGCCCGCATCACCTGGGGCATGAGCGTCTATGCAGCCGCAACCCGCCCTGGTCAAGTGCCTAAGATTATCCCCCTCCCGAACTCGCTGAAAGTGTCGAAAAGACTGGCGGCCACCCTCGTAGGTGAAGGGAAGTTATCGACAATGACTCGGCTCCTCCGCTTCACTGGCTGATTAGCCACACCTGTTCCATTCTCCATGCCTAAACTGGCTGAGGCCGGGTGGACCCGCATCGGGGGAGATCTAGCCGACGAACGATTGCTTGATGACCTCGGCAGACAGGCACTACCCATGCACAGACGGACAACCGACGCCAGTGCCCCTCCGGCCGCTGTCCCCGTTGAAGTAGGGACAGGTCGGATGAACGAAAACATCTACAATGACATTACGGAAGGATGAAGTGTTCTGATTGGCTGCACCTCGTGAAGTTCTGTGGCGCACAGCCGCATCACAGACAGAAGTTGATGAAAACTTTACCAGAAAACTTTCGTTGGCACCAGCTGCCTAACTCTTTATTTCTTTATTCTCGTGGAAAAAGAGACAAAAACAAAAAGAAATATACATAACATATGTAGGACTGACGTGTGATATATAGCAGTATACCTGCACTGATTGATATGAAAAACTCGTTGACGCCCAAGCGCGCTCACAGCAAAACTATAAATGAACTGGTGTAAAATGATAGACATTAATCAACGGACATTGATTATGAGAATATAAGAGAAGAATAAAACTTATAGGAACTAACCACGAAGAAAGTAACTTCTAAATTGTTTTCGGGAAAAGACGTTGATAGAAACTTGCCCAAAATGACATGTATTCTAAACAATGGCAAGAATGTTGTACTATCTTATCGAAGTATAGATAACTATGTGTGGTGTTTTGTAAGAATAGGGTTTGACAACATAATACTTAGAAAAAGTGTGACAAACTACTGTTTCTTTGATACCAAAGAGAAGAGAGATATTCAAAATTGTCCCCCCCACTTTAATGAAAATTCAATATTCAAATTCAAAATTGGCTTCCCTAGCCGTCTTCAAAGGGTCTATTTCTCCGCTGTACTATCCACTCCACCACATCCAGATGTGGACAACCAGCCGTGAGTTGGTACTCGAAGACTCTTATTCTAAATTCACTGACATTGACGCTCTGACGGCTTCCAATAAGCCTGATCTCTGGGACGTCTGTCTCATTCGTGATTATTCACTACTGTCCATATACTACCACTAAGGCCGACGTGCCAATCTTCTTGTCTTGTGTTCTTTTTCCATTCATGATTATTTGGCCTTTTCTGGCTGATCCCCAGCCCATTCTGCGCTCCATCAATGACGCACGGGCAAATCCTTCAAATTCCAATTCCAATTCTTTTTTTTACTTACCTGCTATGTGGAGCATTTGGACATTTTGCACATCTATGCTCCTGTCCTCAGACGGACAATCCTCATGACTCCGCATTAGCGACCATCACATCATCATCTCATGGAATATGCATACTACTTACCTCAGACTTGAACTTGCTTACAGTTATAAGTCGATTATGAAATCTCTGTAGGCGTCTTCCATGTCCAGTTATGGAATAACGTGATCTCTCTCTCTCTCCAATTGTCACACACTAAGTCGTGATTTGATGAGTTCCCATAATAAAATGAGCATGTATGACTCTACGTCCTCATAATTAAACAAGGGGTAGTTGTCGAACCCGGGTAACAATTCACACTATTTTATGTAGAAACCTGACATAACCAGTTTATGATGAAAATACCTCAGGTTTAAGATGAAAATACTGCAGATATAATCAAACGTAACCAAAAACAGCATGTTTGTGTCAGAAACAAAAGATAAGTATTCATAATTTTTCGAAGTAAAGAAATTGCTTCTCAATTTCTTTAAATAACCGCCCACGGGTGTGCTGTAGCCACTTTGTATCAAGTCAAAACATCGAGTCAAAACACGTTTATTCCAACTCTGCAGCAGATGCCTAGTCTCTGCATGAAACATAGTTACTCCAGCCACCTATACTCCAGACAAGGCATAGGGATCCCCTTCCCAGCAGCCTCTGCGAGTAAACCTTCCCACAGTGCACCCTGATTGTAAACATTCCCATCATGCAGCTGAAAAGCTGCCTTCTGATTGGTCTAGAAGTGCTGCAGTTCCTGTTGCAATACTTTGTGGGAAGGGCGCAAAGAACTGTGGGAAGGCTCCACAGGAAGTGGCCTTTTAAGGCCACGGGACTGGTGGTTGGAGGCGTCTGAGTTGTATATAAGCAGATGAGCTGACCAAGCAGGCAGGAGATAGAATGTAATGTTCTTCCTGTGAGGACTGACCATACCTACTGCTGGGATACACAGGGTTGGACTGTGTAAGTATTAACCTTTGGACTTAGTCATCTTGCTGCAGCACACACCTAGGGTTGGTTCATACTCATCATATTGGAGTTGTACTTGTAACCAGTTAGATTGGAACTCTACTTTGTACTTGTGACTAATACCATCCTTGCTCAATTGGACCAACTACCTGTGAACAAGACTTCTGTGATTTGAAGTGGATATTACAATAAATATTGGAACTTTAATCAGCGGATTGCGAGTGTTGTAAGGTCATGGAGAGATGAAAGCCTTCTTGCCCTTCCTCTACCACTTTCTTTAGAACAATGAATTAAACCCCCGAATTAATACCATAGTAACCAACAAGCATCACAACAATCAAACCATTTGAGCTAGCTAACCCCACAACCCTCAACATCCGTTCACCAGGTGAAGATCGAGACTGGTTCCTGAGGACCAAGCACTGCATTGAAATGTTCGATGAAGTGTCTCGACAGAATACTGAAAAGTATGAAAAGGCCATGAGAGCACGGTTGGACAAAAATGCCCGACCTGTGCAACTAGAAGAGGGCGATCTGGTATATTATTATGATCCCAGTTGTGCCGAAAACAGCTTGTCCAAATTCTCTAATAGGTACAGAGGACCTTATAGAGTTGAGGAGGCTGTAGACGACAACCGAGTACGACTGCGGTCGTTGAGAACCGGAAGAGCCATTGATCACTTGGTAAATGTGAATAAGCTGAAGAGAGCTTATCTCCGAGAAGAGAGAGAGATACCATCGGAGGATGACGAGAAAAGTGGTAGTGATCTCGAAGAGGAGATCAGTGAACCTGAAGATGACGCGAGAGAGGCTATAAGAAACAAGCAAAACAGTACATGTCCCCAGAACGTAGAGCTCCAGGAGATAGAGCAACTGTCTGAGATAGAAGAGAACAGTAATGGCAGTTCAGAAGAGAATCCCAATATAAGGCTATATGAACATTCCGAACTCAGAGGCGGCAAGATATCTGGTGGCACTCAGGCTAGTAGGGAGTGTTCACCTAACTCTGCCACGCCTCTGTTATATAAAGGGCCATCTTCACAGACGGGGTTGGTGGAAACCTATAAAGCCGATGCAGTATTGGCAGGCAGACGACCTACAGCCCAGCTCGTCAGCTTTAGTTCGGGTGTTTCTAAAAAGCAACGCAATGTTGCCAAGGTTGAGGGTTTAGGAGATAAGATGACCCCGAGCGGGGCACGTCCAAAGATGCAACGCAATGTTGCCGAGGTTGAGGGTTTAGGAGATAAGACGACCCTGAGCGGGGCACGTCCAAAGAAGCAACGCAATGTTGCCGAGGTTGAGGGCTTAGGAGGTAAGACGACCCCGAGTGGGGCACATCCAAAGGTATCATCAGTGTCATTGAACAAAGAATGTTCAAAGGACACTGATTGCTCACAAGAGAGGGCGAAAATTAAAGCTATTGAGTCGTCAAGATGACGATTACATTCTAGCACTTCAGAGAATAAGACTGAGGTGAGTGAAGGAGTTAAGACTGTAGCGTCTGCTGTCAGCAACAGTGATCCAGAGGAATTGCAAATAAACTGGGGAGAATCTATCTCTGAGGAAATTGAGGGTGAGAAAGAAAAGACGGTGGAAGCTAATTTAGATCATGAGAGTCTTAGCAGTGACGATAGTATAGAGAGGGGCAAGAAGGCAACTAAAAATATCAATGCATCGAGTTCTGACGTCATCTGCGATCCAGAGACTCGATATCGCACCGCGAAACGTCAAAAGAAGGCCGTAAACAGTTGGACTGACAAGCGATCCATTCTGCCTTTGGTGGCGGAGGAGATAGCTAGTGTCCAAAACACTCGCAAGAAACAAACACAGGCCAAACTAATAGCCTACCAGCTTGAAAAAGAGCGTTTAAAGAAACAACAAGAAACGCGTGAGGCCCGCGTCGCGCGCCGAGAGGCTAGGAGACTAGTTCGCAATACTCAAGAATTAAAAAGGAGAGGCTTCACCGGAGATGACGAGGTAGATGCCGAGAATGTAATAATGGCATTGGAACCTGGTCATGAAAATGTCAGAATTTCTCCAGTAACAGAAACTTGGGATTCCTTATTGGACACTATCACTGAAGACAGTGGGAGTGAGTCTGACTACGAGAGCGATATATAAGGGTCGCTCAACTGAAGGAATGCTTCAGTTGGGAGAGCGGGTCCAGCAAGGACACATGCATTTAACACTCTCGAGTGAGAGTATCATAGAAATTTTAGATCATTACTGAATATAAGGAGGAAGTATTTGTTGAATGAAAGGTGAGTGAAAGTGTGTATGCCGGCAGAGTGATTGATGAACTTAGGAGTTATGTTGTATTAAGTTAGAAAAACAAAGAAACTTGTCACGTGCGCTCTATTACCGTCCAAAAGATTCTGGATGAGTATAAAGAAACCTGACAGAGTCCTTTGGATTCAGCAGAGAGTCATAAGGGCTAAATTTAAGATTATTGTTGTAACTTTTAGCTAGAAAAGAGTTTTATTTTGACAAAGTGGGCCTATCCAGTAAAATTTTAGTATTATTGACAAAAAATAGTTGAGGCAAAAGCAGTGTTTGGGGTTCGTTCAAAAATATGAGTGCACCTGAGAGTGACCGTGAACCCCAGTTGGAGTGCAGTGTGGTTGAGGAATCCACCAGCAGCCATGAACCTACACTGAGATGTCGTCGACTCTCAGGGAGTGTGCGATTACCTGAGTATGGAACTCCTGAGGCAGCGGGATTAGATTTATTTAGTGATTAAACCTGCTGAATCCCTGTTGGTGAGAGAGGTGCCATTGCCACCGGAATAGCATGGGAAATCCCAGAAGGGTGTTATGTGCGCATAGCACCACATTCAAGTCTAGCATTGGGATATTCCATTGATATTGCCGCAGGGGTAATTGATAGGGACTATAGGGGCATGATATGTGTGCTTGTTCACAACGCGGGACGTCGACCGTATTTAGTAAAGCGGGGAGACAAAATAGCCCAGGCTATTGTAGAGAAAATAGCAAGACCGCGAGTGGTCGAGGTTTCTGAAGTGGGCAGTACTCACAGGGGAACCGGAAGCTTTGGATCTACAGGACAGTAGTAACCCAGCTAGCACTACTCATGCAATTTATGTCATCCTTACGTGAAAACTCATCTTATTTACGTAAAAAAGACATCATTCAGATGAGTTGTGCTAGCAGGGAAGGAATTGAAATTATAAAAGGGACATTAAAAGGGTAGTGAAAGTGATTTTGAGGAATGGTTATTTGTAAGAAATATATCTGTGCTTTGTTTTAGGAAATTTTGGGTAAATTGGCGCGCACATTCACATCTGCAATTACCCCCTCCCACCTAAGCATGAAAAGGGACCATCCCTATATAAAGGAAAGGTGACCAGTGTCCACTCTTCAAATGTGCTTGGGATCTCGAGGAGTTCACTTCATGAAAACTTAAAATTGAAGTTGGAACACTGGGGAGAACTTAGCTGACAAGACTTCTGGATTTTGAAGATAGGAATTTAAAATAGGACTTGAGGAAATGCAGACATCAGGATGAACCCCACATCAGGTGTCGGTGTTGCAGACATTGATGCACCTGCTCTAGGGTCTTTGGCCTCAACCAAAACTGTTGTGGTGGAAACCACATTGTTTGCCCTGAAAGAGGTTAATGAAAGTCTTGATATCTTGTATTTACCATGCAGGATAAATAGTCGAGGACGGCAGAATTTGACAAATGGGAGAACTGGACAGATGACACTAGGAAGTACCAATCTGCAGGGAAAACAATGGATTATAATGCCCTATATGATTGGGGATATCAGAGAAACCAGCATGACCGGGAGGTGCGTATGTGTATAAGGCGCGGCTAAATCAACGTGATGTAATATCGACCATTTGGGAGGAGATGTCCTGCCCAATGATAATAACCACCTGCCCACCAGCTTCCTGGGGTCATTGTTTAAAAAAAAATAATAATAACCATAGTGATTCGAAACAGTATGGGACAATGTTTGGAGATTTTGTGTTGTATGACTGTTGAGGACAAAGCTGAAGAGGATATTTGTGAGCCTTACCATCAAAAGTGCACAGGTAAAAGAACTGTTGTATATTTAAGTCCCTCAGTTAAAAGGAGGGATAATTTAGATAGTGCTAGGGAAAGGCGGAGAGAGTAGAAACAGGAGGAAGACCTCCAACTTACATGTGGAAATGGTGCTCTAATAAGTGCTGGACGCGTCATCTCCCGAGGACTCTACCTCAATGGGGCCTTCCTCTTTAAAGAAGGGCACCGTCGAGGATCGAGGTGAGGATGGGCACGATTCCAGGGTGGTAGACAGTAGTGGATCCGCCCCGGACCTGACAGCAGCGGAGGAGGACCCTCTGTGAGAACTGGGATCCTCTTAGTGTATTTCTGGGGGTTTGGCTTTCTGTGGCGATGCTTGGAACCAGTACCTGGTTCCGAGGAGGTTGATGATGGTTTGGGTAAGGTTTGAGAAGGTTCCTGTGGAGGTGGCCGACTCACTGGAGGCTGCTGAATGATGGCAGCGGAAGAGAACACCTCTGTTGGAGAAGCCACGGATAACACCTCCGAAGTGATAGCCTGAATGGTGGATGGAGTCATATCCAGAGAAGTCGGAAAAGCCAGTGGGAATCCGACAGAGGCGGTGGATATCGAGGAACCAGGTACTCCTGTGGTGTTTAAGGGAGTGCTGGAAACCTCGGTGCCTGCCTCACTCTGGGAATAGTACGGAGCAAAGAAGGCCTCCGAGCCGAACCAGACACTGTAGCGCTGAGAAGTAGGTGGTGTGCTATGAAGAATTGCAGTACCATTTGGAGTTGGAGATGAAGGAGGAGCTCCCAGAGCGGCAGGGGCCCTGGTAGCCGTGTGAACCGCCGGAGTGGATGGTACCGAGCGCCGGAACGCGGGGTTCTGTTACCATGGAGGCCTCGGTAAGAGGAACCACTGAGTAAACTCCTGTAGGCCACCGACCCGCGGGAGCACCCATGAAAGGGGCACCATCAAACCAACAGCGGCGAAGGAAATGGTTGGGTATCTCTGGGTACCCTGCAGAATAAATGTGCATGACATCCTCAAAGGATAAATCCGAGGTGGCTGAGCTGTTTGGCACCAGTCGCGCATTTATGGTGAACTCAGGGTTCTGGAGAGAAACATCTGTATTGAAAGGGATGGTCAGAGCGATGGTGCAGTCTTCTGGTAGGAAGGAGGTAGGAACTATCAAGCGCACATCAAGAATGCTCCTGAACTCCATAGTGTGTTGGTGAGCAACTCAAGACAGAATGAATAGAAAAGAGGGAATTAGGAAGGTATATGTCCTTGTTTAGCAGGAAGTTGGACACCATTAGGAGATAAAGAGGGCTGGCCATTGGGTGTGAACTATAAAACCTGAAGACTGACAAATTTAAGTGTCCCCACTTGATACCACCTTATCAGTAACTACCCTGAGAACAATGGAAATGTAGGAAAAAGGGGGAGAAATCACACGATCTCATGAGAAGGGGGAGAAAGCAACTCTAGACCTTTAATACATGCGCAGTGAGTGGCAAATGAAAGACATGCCATGGTTCCTTGAGAGTGAAATGTCTGCCTGAGTAAAAAAAAAATCTTTCACTTGTGAAAGAATCCAGCATGTCAGATCTAGCTTCCCATGAGAATTCTAAAGATTGTCGGAGAGCTACAGACCCTTATGGTTGGGTGGCATCATTTTGTTTGGTAGGCATATCCCTATTAATAATCACGGTATTGTGGAGACGTCTAGTAGTTGTGAAAAGAAAAATCAAAGTCGATGGATTATATTTGCAGATAGTGACCGATTTCATGTGGGAAAGCATTAAAAAAGGTGAGGTATGTGTGCCTAGCGAGCAATTATTTTTGGCTGAGACCTCTAAACCCTTGATCATCGAAATTGATTTGGTGATTGGGTGTTGTGAATGTGAGGCCTGGATAGAATGGGGTCAGGAATTAAGAGCCATTAATACCACTGCACGATCAGAGGCAAGACGGTTTGTACTACCTAAATATTTGAACCTCACAAAGAAATTAGCTAGGGGATTGGAGCTGGAAAATGGAAATGTACGACTAGCCAGGTTAGTACGCCAAGTAGCTGGTTTAACATCTGTAATTCCCATAGGTACACCCATGATCAATGGCGACGGTTGGTCTGCTGTTGGAGCAGAATTACAAATTGTAAGCACTAGTCTAAAAAGATCATATAATGAAGCTAGACATCATAAAGAGCGAAAAAGTGCCAGAAAGGGAGGAGAGAATTCCCAAGCAAACCCCAGTAAAAGAAAGGACATTGAGTTGAAAGAATAAAATATAGCAACATGAAGGTTGCCGGAATAGGGCTGATTTGCATTATTGCAACGATTATAGGAGTAGAAACAACATCTCCCAAATTGAGTGTGGAGCATGTATTCTTCAGACAGAAGGCTGCTGTACACACCACAAGATCTCAATGGATAATAGGATTGGTGCTGGATTTGACCATGTATGAGAGATATTTGTTGTTCACTAATAAGACCATTAGTGCAGCTGTGGATAAGGCGCAGAGAGCTATGCCATATTTTCGAAGGTGTTGAGGTCAGTATTAAAAGATAACCTGTTGATGGTAAATCTGACCAGAATGGAAGTTCAGGAGAATCGTGTGAAAATAAATCAAATTATTGAAACATTGGGAAAATTGGTGAGTGCTTTTGAATCCGAAGTAACACCTTTGAGAAAATTCGTTATTACCAGCGGGCAGATAAGAACTAATCTGGGAAAACTAAGAGACCTGGTGTCAGCCGAGTCAGACCTAATGAATGAACTTTTCAGAAAGGTGGATCAGTTGGCAGACCAGAAGTTGACACCCACCATATAACCCGTCCCGGAGTTGGTACAAATATTGAAAGGGGTAGAGCTGGAGTTGCCACCTGGACTGATGTTGCCCTAGAGACCCTAGAGAAAGGCCGTTCTATTATTATAAGGTGCTCACTACAAATACTGTGGCCCTGGACAGTACTTTGTTGGTGGGAATTGAGGTACCCTTATTAGATGTTTCCAGAAAATTAAGAGTTATGGAAGCTTTGGAGCTTCCAGTACCGTATTCTGGGACCGAGTTGACCGCAGCCTATGAATTGGAATTTCATAATTTTGCCATCTCTGAGGATGGAAGGTAATACGTGGTTTTGACCTTGGAGGACCAGTTGGAATGCTCACAGAGGGATATCAAATATTGTTCTCTCACATCAGCTATACAAGAGACCAACAGGCATTCTTATTGCACATTGGCCTTGTACCAAAGAGATGCACGTAAAATCGAAGCTTTGTGTCAGGTCAAGGTATCTAACAAGGTCAAATTACCAGTAGCACACTATGTGTCTGATGGTGAATGGCTCGTGGCTACCGGAACATCTTTTAATATGAGGAAGCACTGTGGTACCGATGAGGATGCCAAAATAATAACAGTGGCACCTCCATACACAGTTATAAGGCTAGGGTCCGGATGCAATGCACTTGCTGATGTACTGGAATTGCCTATATACTTCAAAAGACGGCAAGAGTATCATGTCATGCGTGAGGATAGAATAGTAACTCCGCCTAAAAATGTGAAAATGACCGAATTGACCATTTGGAGGGATATGGGTGACCAGCGTCACAATCTCATGGAACATTTGACTAAGCTCAGCGACATTGATGGGCAACCTATACAGGCCCTGATCGAAAAGTTGGACGACATGGAGGTGCTGGAAACCAGCATGTTCCCAGACAGCACGGTGTTATACATATTGGTGGGACTTATAGTAGCTGCTGGCATTATGGTAATTACGGTAGTGCTCTGCCATAGGCACCTGAGAAAGAAAGCCAGAAACCCGCGTAGCACGGGAGGGCGCAAGCCACTGGCGTATGAGATGCCCGCGGTACCTATGAGAAACATCAGACCTGCCATTATGGAAATAGAAACCAAAACTAGAGAGCATCATGATAGGGGAATCAGAGCCTCGAGGCATGGAGCCCGAGCGCATTCAAAATTATCAGTGATTGAAGAAGCAAGGGCAGAATAAGATTTTGGTTAAAAAAAAAAATACATAAATAATCCTACGTGAATTTGTCCTCTAAAGGGGGAAAATGGTTATTTTGGGAAAATTCGGGAACAATAGTGACAGTGGGGTTTATCATCAGGGAACCTACAGAGTTACACATTAACACTCACAAAATTTGGCTGTCTTGAAGGAAGACTGGGAGCTCGTTGAGGGGTGCTTGAGTATGGAGGCCATCTTGGGAAGCATCGACTCAGCTCGTGAATCCACATCAGAGCGCCAAGAATCGAGGCTGAAAATAAAGTTATTTCATGGGGGCACTCCAAAAAGGGATTCAAAAGAGAGGATAATCACCGAAACTACCAAATTCAAATAATGAAAATTGATAAGTCTGAAATTCGTTGGAAAATTGTAAACTGGAAAATTTTGAGTAAATCCGAGGTGGAAATTTAGAGAGAATTATATGCTGAATTATTCCGGATAGTCCAATATGAAATTATTTTGGGAAAATTGTGAGTTGAGTCATTTTGAGCAGATCAATATGGAATTGCTTTGTGAAACTGTAGGCTAAATTATCGCGAGTGGTCCAATATGGATCCATTTTTGAATAAAATTGAGAGGTTATAAGTTGAAATGTGAGGAAATTATTGATTTAGGCCATCATTATTGAAAAAAAAGGGCATAGAACGGTACCTTCATGGAGTGGGGGACCGACTCAAAAGGCTGTGATGACCGTCTGGAGACCCATCGAGGTGGTCTAAGGAAATCGTCGGTGATTGGGCGAGAAATTCCGCTATGAACATGGGGACTGAAAATGAGAATTAATTCGCGAAAATTGAGGGAATTGGGAGTCATCAATTCAAAAGTTTGGAATTGGCAGATCTAAATCCAACATAGGTGAGCTGATGAAATTAAAACAAAATGGCTGACCAGTTGAAGACGGTCAGTACCGGCTGTTTGAGCAGCTCAAGAAATAACACGGCTATTGATTCAATCAGTGTCAAAATTCAGTACATTAAATGAGCGACATTTCAATACCATGAGCTTTTAGAGTGAAAATGGCGGGCATGAAAGAAAATTGCCACCACTGAGGGGATGATAAGAAAATGAACTTCTCTGTATGACGGAGATCGTTGCTGGAGAGGACGCCATTTTGTTGAAACTTGAAATGTTGAAAAACAACTTGCTGATGTAATGCTGCGGTTCTCCTGAACTACCAAATAAGGAGATGTCTGGAAGTTGCTTGAAAAGTATGGTACTCTTGTATGAGAGCCCCGTCTCCTTTGGGTATAATAGTCAGAAAACATTTTTAGGTCTATTCAAATAGCAACCAAAAGTAGTAATTGACATTGGACATAAATTAAATAACTTCCATATTTGATGGAAACATGAATTTTGGACTCTGTAAATTGTCGCCAAGGGGGTGTTTATTACAGACTACACGATGTCCAGAACGCCAGAGGGCAGGGGATGCTATGCAAATGAGGTCACGACCCCGTCTGGAGAGAGTGGCACCACGCACGTCCACCGCAGTTGGGCGACAGGCACCATGGGGAGAGGACGTGTTTCTCTGGACCGGGCACTGACACATAGACCCAGCATTAGAATTTTTTAAATTCTTGCTGGAGTGGAATTGGTCCAATTGAAACTGCTTATGGACATGGCAAAATCACCACGGAGATCGATGGGAGTATAGCCATGGGGAGACACAACACTCACCACAGCAAAGGGAGGAATAAGATTTTGGTTAAAAAAAAAAAATACATAAATAATCCTACGTGAATTTGTCCTCTAAAGGGGGAAAATGGTTATTTTGGGAAAATTCGGGAACAATAGTGACAGTGGGGTTTATCATCAGGGAACCTACAGAGTTACACATTAACACTCACAAAATTTGGCTGTCTTGAAGGAAGACTGGGAGCTCGTTGAGGGGTGCTTGAGTATGGAGGCCATCTTGGGAAGCATCGACTCAGCTTGTGAATCCACATCAGAGCGCCAAGAATCGAGGCTGAAAATATAGTTATTTCATGGGGGCACTCCAAAAAGGGATTCAAAAGAGAGGATAATCACCGAAACTACCAAATTCAAATAATGAAAATTGAGAAGTCTGAAATTCGTTGGAAAATTGTAAACTGGTAAATTTTGAGTAAATCCGAGGTGGAAATTTAGAGAGAATTATATGCTGAATTATTCCGGATAGTCCAATATGAAATTATTTTGGGAAAATTGTGAGTTGAGTCATTTTGAGCAGATCAATATGGAATTGCTTTGTGAAACTGTAGGCTAAATTATCGCGAGTGGTCCAATATGGATCCATTTTTGAATAAAATTGAGAGGTTATAAGTTGAAATGTGAGGAAATTATTGATTTAGGCCATCATTATTGGAAAAAAAGGGCGTAGAACGGTACCTTCATGGAGTGGGGGACCGACTCAAAAGGCTGTGATGACCGTCTGGAGACCCATCGAGGTGGTCTAAGGAAATCGTCGGTGATTGGGCGAGAAATTCCGCTATGAACATGGGGACTGAAAATGAGAATTAATTCGCGAAAATTGAGGGAATTGGGACTCATCAATTCAAAAGTTTGGAATTGGCAGATCTAAATCCAACATGGGTGAGCTGATGAAATTAAAACAAAATGGCTGACCAGTTGAAGACGGTCAGTACCGGCTGTTTGAGCAGCTCAAGAAATAACACGGCTATTGATTCAATCAGTGTCAAAATTCAGTACATTAAATGAGCGACATTTCAATACCATGAGCTTTTAGAGTGAAAATGGCGGGCATGAAAGAAAATTGCCACCACTGAGGGGATGATAAGAAAATGAACTTCTCTGTATGACGGAGATCGTTGCTGGAGAGGACGCCATTTTGTTGAAACTTGAAATGTTGAAAAACAACTTGCTGATGTAATGCTGCGGTTCTCCTGAACTACCAAATAAGGAGATGTCTGGAAGTTGCTTGAAAAGTATGGTACTCTTGTATGAGAGCCCCGTCTCCTTTGGGTATAATAGTCAGAAAACATTTTTAGGTCTATTCAAATAGCAACCAAAAGTAGTAATTGACATTGGACATAAATTAAATAACTTCCATATTTGATGGAAACATGAATTTTGGACTCTGTAAATTGTCGCCAAGGGGGTGTTTATTACAGACTACACGATGTCCAGAACGCCAGAGGGCAGGGGATGCTATGCAAATGAGGTCACGACCCCGTCTGGAGAGAGTGGCACCACGCACGTCCACCGCAGTTGGGCGACAGGCACCATGGGGAGAGGACGTGTTTCTCTGGACCGGGCACTGACACATAGACCCAGCATTAGAATTTTTTAAATTCTTGCTGGAGTGGAATTGGTCCAATTGAAACTGCTTATGGACATGGCAAAATCACCACGGAGATCGATGGGAGTATAGCCATGGGGAGACACAACACTCACCACAGCAAAGGGAGGAATAAGATTTTGGTTAAAAAAAAAAACAACATAAATAATCCTACGTGAATTTGTCCTCTAAAGGGGGAAAATGGTTATTTTGGGAAAATTCGGGAACAATAGTGACAGTGGGGTTTATCATCAGGGAACCTACAGAGTTACACATTAACACTCACAAAATTTGGCTGTCTTGAAGGAAGACTGGGAGCTCGTTGAGGGGTGCTTGAGTATGGAGGCCATCTTGGGAAGCATCGACTCAGCTTGTGAATCCACATCAGAGCGCCAAGAATCGAGGCTGAAAATATAGTTATTTCATGGGGGCACTCCAAAAAGGGATTCAAAAGAGAGGATAATCACCGAAACTACCAAATTCAAATAATGAAAATTGAGAAGTCTGAAATTCGTTGGAAAATTGTAAACTGGTAAATTTTGAGTAAATCCGAGGTGGAAATTTAGAGAGAATTATATGCTGAATTATTCCGGATAGTCCAATATGAAATTATTTTGGGAAAATTGTGAGTTGAGTCATTTTGAGCAGATCAATATGGAATTGCTTTGTGAAACTGTAGGCTAAATTATCGCGAGTGGTCCAATATGGATCCATTTTTGAATAAAATTGAGAGGTTATAAGTTGAAATGTGAGGAAATTATTGATTTAGGCCATCATTATTGGAAAAAAAGGGCGTAGAACGGTACCTTCATGGAGTGGGGGACCGACTCAAAAGGCTGTGATGACCGTCTGGAGACCCATCGAGGTGGTCTAAGGAAATCGTCGGTGATTGGGCGAGAAATTCCGCTATGAACATGGGGACTGAAAATGAGAATTAATTCGCGAAAATTGAGGGAATTGGGAGTCATCAATTCAAAAGTTTGGAATTGGCAGATCTAAATCCAACATGGGTGAGCTGATGAAATTAAAACAAAATGGCTGACCAGTTGAAGACGGTCAGTACCGGCTGTTTGAGCAGCTCAAGAAATAACACGGCTATTGATTCAATCAGTGTCAAAATTCAGTACATTAAATGAGCGACATTTCAATACCATGAGCTTTTAGAGTGAAAATGGCGGGCATGAAAGAAAATTGCCACCACTGAGGGGATGATAAGAAAATGGAACTTCTCTGTATGACGGAGATCGTTGCTGGAGAGGACGCCATTTTGTTGAAACTTGAAATGTTGAAAAACAACTTGCTGATGTAATGCTGCGGTTCTCCTGAACTACCAAATAAGGAGATGTCTGGAAGTTGCTTGAAAAGTACGGTACTCTTGTAAGAGAGCCCCGTCTCCTTTGGGTATAATAGTCAGAAAACATTTTTAGGTCTATTCAAATAGCAACCAAAAGTAGTAATTGACATTGGACATAAATTAAATAACTTCCATATTTGATGGAAACATGAATTTTGGACTCTGTAAATTGTCGCCAAGGGGGTGTTTATTACAGACTACACGATGTCCAGAACGCCAGAGGGCAGGGGATGCTATGCAAATGAGGTCACGACCCCGTCTGGAGAGAGTGGCACCACGCACGTCCACCGCAGTTGGGCGACAGGCACCATGGGGAGAGGACGTGTTTCTCTGGACCGGGCACTGACACATAGACCCAGCATTAGAATTTTTTAAATTCTTGCTGGAGTGGAATTGGTCCAATTGAAACTGCTTATGGACATGGCAAAATCACCACGGAGATCGATGGGAGTATAGCCATGGGGAGACACAACACTCACCACAGCAAAGGGAGGAATAAGATTTTGGTTAAAAAAAAAAAATACATAAATAATCCTACGTGAATTTGTCCTCTAAAGGGGGAAAATGGTTATTTTGGGAAAATTCGGGAACAATAGTGACAGTGGGGTTTATCATCAGGGAACCTACAGAGTTACACATTAACACTCACAAAATTTGGCTGTCTTGAAGGAAGACTGGGAGCTCGTTGAGGGGTGCTTGAGTATGGAGGCCATCTTGGGAAGCATCGAATCAGCTCGTGAATCCACATCAGAGCGCCAAGAATCGAGGCTGAAAATATAGTTATTTCATGGGGGCACTCCAAAAAGGGATTCAAAAGAGAGGATAATCACCGAAACTACCAAATTCAAATAATGAAAATTGAGAAGTCTGAAATTCGTTGGAAAATTGTAAACTGGTAAATTTTGAGTAAATCCGAGGTGGAAATTTAGAGAGAATTATATGCTGAATTATTCCGGATAGTCCAATATGAAATTATTTTGGGAAAATTGTGAGTTGAGTCATTTTGAGCAGATCAATATGGAATTGCTTTGTGAAACTGTAGGCTAAATTATCGCGAGTGGTCCAATATGGATCCATTTTTGAATAAAATTGAGAGGTTATAAGTTGAAATGTGAGGAAATTATTGATTTAGGCCATCATTATTGGAAAAAAAGGGCGTAGAACGGTACCTTCATGGAGTGGGGGACCGACTCAAAAGGCTGTGATGACCGTCTGGAGACCCATCGAGGTGGTCTAAGGAAATCGTCGGTGATTGGGCGAGAAATTCCGCTATGAACATGGGGACTGAAAATGAGAATTAATTCGCGAAAATTGAGGGAATTGGGAGTCATCAATTCAAAAGTTTGGAATTGGCAGATCTAAATCCAACATGGGTGAGCTGATGAAATTAAAACAAAATGGCTGACCAGTTGAAGACGGTCAGTACCGGCTGTTTGAGCAGCTCAAGAAATAACACGGCTATTGATTCAATCAGTGTCAAAATTCAGTACATTAAATGAGCGACATTTCAATACCATGAGCTTTTAGAGTGAAAATGGCGGGCATGAAAGAAAATTGCCACCACTGAGGGGATGATGAGAAAATGGAACTTCTCTGTATGACGGAGATCGTTGCTGGAGAGGACGCCATTTTGTTGAAACTTGAAATGTTGAAAAACAACTTGCTGATGTAATGCTGCGGTTCTCCTGAACTACCAAATAAGGAGATGTCTGGAAGTTGCTTGAAAAGTATGGTACTCTTGTATGAGAGCCCCGTCTCCTTTGGGTATAATAGTCAGAAAACATTTTTAGGTCTATTCAAATAGCAACCAAAAGTAGTAATTGACATTGGACATAAATTAAATAACTTCCATATTTGATGGAAACATGAATTTTGGACTCTGTAAATTGTCGCCAAGGGGGTGTTTATTACAGACTACACGATGTCCAGAACGCCAGAGGGCAGGGGATGCTATGCAAATGAGGTCACGACCCCGTCTGGAGAGAGTGGCACCACGCACGTCCACCGCAGTTGGGCGACAGGCACCATGGGGAGAGGACGTGTTTCTCTGGACCGGGCACTGACACATAGACCCAGCATTAGAATTTTTTAAATTCTTGCTGGAGTGGAATTGGTCCAATTGAAACTGCTTATGGACATGGCAAAATCACCACGGAGATCGATGGGAGTATAGCCATGGGGAGACACAACACTCACCACAGCAAAGGGAGGAATAAGATTTTGGTTAAAAAAAAAAAAAACATAAATAATCCTACGTGAATTTGTCCTCTAAAGGGGGAAAATGGTTATTTTGGGAAAATTCGGGAACAATAGTGACAGTGGGGTTTATCATCAGGGAACCTACAGAGTTACACATTAACACTCACAAAATTTGGCTGTCTTGAAGGAAGACTGGGAGCTCGTTGAGGGGTGCTTGAGTATGGAGGCCATCTTGGGAAGCATCGACTCAGCTTGTGAATCCACATCAGAGCGCCAAGAATCGAGGCTGAAAATATAGTTATTTCATGGGGGCACTCCAAAAAGGGATTCAAAAGAGAGGATAATCACCGAAACTACCAAATTCAAATAATGAAAATTGAGAAGTCTGAAATTCGTTGGAAAATTGTAAACTGGTAAATTTTGAGTAAATCCGAGGTGGAAATTTAGAGAGAATTATATGCTGAATTATTCCGGATAGTCCAATATGAAATTATTTTGGGAAAATTGTGAGTTGAGTCATTTTGAGCAGATCAATATGGAATTGCTTTGTGAAACTGTAGGCTAAATTATCGCGAGTGGTCCAATATGGATCCATTTTTGAATAAAATTGAGAGGTTATAAGTTGAAATGTGAGGAAATTATTGATTTAGGCCATCATTATTGGAAAAAAAGGGCGTAGAACGGTACCTTCATGGAGTGGGGGACCGACTCAAAAGGCTGTGATGACCGTCTGGAGACCCATCGAGGTGGTCTAAGGAAATCGTCGGTGATTGGGCGAGAAATTCCGCTATGAACATGGGGACTGAAAATGAGAATTAATTCGCGAAAATTGAGGGAATTGGGAGTCATCAATTCAAAAGTTTGGAATTGGCAGATCTAAATCCAACATGGGTGAGCTGATGAAATTAAAACAAAATGGCTGACCAGTTGAAGACGGTCAGTACCGGCTGTTTGAGCAGCTCAAGAAATAACACGGCTATTGATTCAATCAGTGTCAAAATTCAGTACATTAAATGAGCGACATTTCAATACCATGAGCTTTTAGAGTGAAAATGGCGGGCATGAAAGAAAATTGCCACCACTGAGGGGATGATAAGAAAATGGAACTTCTCTGTATGACGGAGATCGTTGCTGGAGAGGACGCCATTTTGTTGAAACTTGAAATGTTGAAAAACAACTTGCTGATGTAATGCTGCGGTTCTCCTGAACTACCAAATAAGGAGATGTCTGGAAGTTGCTTGAAAAGTACGGTACTCTTGTAAGAGAGCCCCGTCTCCTTTGGGTATAATAGTCAGAAAACATTTTTAGGTCTATTCAAATAGCAACCAAAAGTAGTAATTGACATTGGACATAAATTAAATAACTTCCATATTTGATGGAAACATGAATTTTGGACTCTGTAAATTGTCGCCAAGGGGGTGTTTATTACAGACTACACGATGTCCAGAACGCCAGAGGGCAGGGGATGCTATGCAAATGAGGTCACGACCCCGTCTGGAGAGAGTGGCACCACGCACGTCCACCGCAGTTGGGCGACAGGCACCATGGGGAGAGGACGTGTTTCTCTGGACCGGGCACTGACACATAGACCCAGCATTAGAATTTTTTAAATTCTTGCTGGAGTGGAATTGGTCCAATTGAAACTGCTTATGGACATGGCAAAATCACCACGGAGATCGATGGGAGTATAGCCATGGGGAGACACAACACTCACCACAGCAAAGGGAGGAATAAGATTTTGGTTAAAAAAAAAAAATACATAAATAATCCTACGTGAATTTGTCCTCTAAAGGGGGAAAATGGTTATTTTGGGAAAATTCGGGAACAATAGTGACAGTGGGGTTTATCATCAGGGAACCTACAGAGTTACACATTAACACTCACAAAATTTGGCTGTCTTGAAGGAAGACTGGGAGCTCGTTGAGGGGTGCTTGAGTATGGAGGCCATCTTGGGAAGCATCGAATCAGCTCGTGAATCCACATCAGAGCGCCAAGAATCGAGGCTGAAAATATAGTTATTTCATGGGGGCACTCCAAAAAGGGATTCAAAAGAGAGGATAATCACCGAAACTACCAAATTCAAATAATGAAAATTGAGAAGTCTGAAATTCGTTGGAAAATTGTAAACTGGTAAATTTTGAGTAAATCCGAGGTGGAAATTTAGAGAGAATTATATGCTGAATTATTCCGGATAGTCCAATATGAAATTATTTTGGGAAAATTGTGAGTTGAGTCATTTTGAGCAGATCAATATGGAATTGCTTTGTGAAACTGTAGGCTAAATTATCGCGAGTGGTCCAATATGGATCCATTTTTGAATAAAATTGAGAGGTTATAAGTTGAAATGTGAGGAAATTATTGATTTAGGCCATCATTATTGGAAAAAAAGGGCGTAGAACGGTACCTTCATGGAGTGGGGGACCAACTCAAAAGGCTGTGATGACCGTCTGGAGACCCATCGAGGTGGTCTAAGGAAATCGTCGGTGATTGGGCGAGAAATTCCGCTATGAACATGGGGACTGAAAATGAGAATTAATTCGCGAAAATTGAGGGAATTGGGAGTCATCAATTCAAAAGTTTGGAATTGGCAGATCTAAATCCAACATGGGTGAGCTGATGAAATTAAAACAAAATGGCTGACCAGTTGAAGACGGTCAGTACCGGCTGTTTGAGCAGCTCAAGAAATAACACGGCTATTGATTCAATCAGTGTCAAAATTCAGTACATTAAATGAGCGACATTTCAATACCATGAGCTTTTAGAGTGAAAATGGCGGGCATGAAAGAAAATTGCCACCACTGAGGGGATGATGAGAAAATGGAACTTCTCTGTATGACGGAGATCGTTGCTGGAGAGGACGCCATTTTGTTGAAACTTGAAATGTTGAAAAACAACTTGCTGATGTAATGCTGCGGTTCTCCTGAACTACCAAATAAGGAGATGTCTGGAAGTTGCTTGAAAAGTACGGTACTCTTGTATGAGAGCCCCGTCTCCTTTGGGTATAATAGTCAGAAAACATTTTTAGGTCTATTCAAATAGCAACCAAAAGTAGTAATTGACATTGGACATAAATTAAATAACTTCCATATTTGATGGAAACATGAATTTTGGACTCTGTAAATTGTGGCCAAGGGGGTGTTTATTACAGACTACACGATGTCCAGAACGCCAGAGGGCAGGGGATGCTATGCAAATGAGGTCACGACCCCGTCTGGAGAGAGTGGCACCACGCACGTCCACCGCAGTTGGGCGACAGGCACCATGGGGAGAGGACGTGTTTCTCTGGACCGGGCACTGACACATAGACCCAGCATTAGAATTTTTTAAATTCTTGCTGGAGTGGAATTGGTCCAATTGAAACTGCTTATGGACATGGCAAAATCACCACGGAGATCGATGGGAGTATAGCCATGGGGAGACACAACACTCACCACAGCAAAGGGAGGAATAAGATTTTGGTTAAAAAAAAAAAATACATAAATAATCCTACGTGAATTTGTCCTCTAAAGGGGGAAAATGGTTATTTTGGGAAAATTCGGGAACAATAGTGACAGTGGGGTTTATCATCAGGGAACCTACAGAGTTACACATTAACACTCACAAAATTTGGCTGTCTTGAAGGAAGACTGGGAGCTCGTTGAGGGGTGCTTGAGTATGGAGGCCATCTTGGGAAGCATCGACTCAGCTCGTGAATCCACATCAGAGCGCCAAGAATCGAGGCTGAAAATATAGTTATTTCATGGGGGCACTCCAAAAAGGGATTCAAAAGAGAGGATAATCACCGAAACTACCAAATTCAAATAATGAAAATTGAGAAGTCTGAAATTCGTTGGAAAATTGTAAACTGGTAAATTTTGAGTAAATCCGAGGTGGAAATTTAGAGAGAATTATATGCTGAATTATTCCGGATAGTCCAATATGAAATTATTTTGGGAAAATTGTGAGTTGAGTCATTTTGAGCAGATCAATATGGAATTGCTTTGTGAAACTGTAGGCTAAATTATCGCGAGTGGTCCAATATGGATCCATTTTTGAATAAAATTGAGAGGTTATAAGTTGAAATGTGAGGAAATTATTGATTTAGGCCATCATTATTGGAAAAAAAGGGCGTAGAACGGTACCTTCATGGAGTGGGGGACCGACTCAAAAGGCTGTGATGACCGTCTGGAGACCCATCGAGGTGGTCTAAGGAAATCGTCGGTGATTGGGCGAGAAATTCCGCTATGAACATGGGGACTGAAAATGAGAATTAATTCGCGAAAATTGAGGGAATTGGGAGTCATCAATTCAAAAGTTTGGAATTGGCAGATCTAAATCCAACATGGGTGAGCTGATGAAATTAAAACAAAATGGCTGACCAGTTGAAGACGGTCAGTACCGGCTGTTTGAGCAGCTCAAGAAATAACACGGCTATTGATTCAATCAGTGTCAAAATTCAGTACATTAAATGAGCGACATTTCAATACCATGAGCTTTTAGAGTGAAAATGGCGGGCATGAAAGAAAATTGCCACCACTGAGGGGATGATAAGAAAATGGAACTTCTCTGTATGACGGAGATCGTTGCTGGAGAGGACGCCATTTTGTTGAAACTTGAAATGTTGAAAAACAACTTGCTGATGTAATGCTGCGGTTCTCCTGAACTACCAAATAAGGAGATGTCTGGAAGTTGCTTGAAAAGTACGGTACTCTTGTATGAGAGCCCCGTCTCCTTTGGGTATAATAGTCAGAAAACATTTTTAGGTCTATTCAAATAGCAACCAAAAGTAGTAATTGACATTGGACATAAATTAAATAACTTCCATATTTGATGGAAACATGAATTTTGGACTCTGTAAATTGTCGCCAAGGGGGTGTTTATTACAGACTACACGATGTCCAGAACGCCAGAGGGCAGGGGATGCTATGCAAATGAGGTCACGACCCCGTCTGGAGAGAGTGGCACCACGCACGTCCACCGCAGTTGGGCGACAGGCACCATGGGGAGAGGACGTGTTTCTCTGGACCGGGCACTGACACATAGACCCAGCATTAGAATTTTTTAAATTCTTGCTGGAGTGGAATTGGTCCAATTGAAACTGCTTATGGACATGGCAAAATCACCACGGAGATCGATGGGAGTATAGCCATGGGGAGACACAACACTCACCACAGCAAAGGGAGGAATAAGATTTTGGTTAAAAAAAAAAAATACATAAATAATCCTACGTGAATTTGTCCTCTAAAGGGGGAAAATGGTTATTTTGGGAAAATTCGGGAACAATAGTGACAGTGGGGTTTATCATCAGGGAACCTACAGAGTTACACATTAACACTCACAAAATTTGGCTGTCTTGAAGGAAGACGGGGAGCTCGTTGAGGGGTGCTTGAGTATGGAGGCCATCTTGGGAAGCATCGACTCAGCTCGTGAATCCACATCAGAGCGCCAAGAATCGAGGCTGAAAATATAGTTATTTCATGGGGGCACTCCAAAAAGGGATTCAAAAGAGAGGATAATCACCGAAACTACCAAATTCAAATAATGAAAATTGAGAAGTCTGAAATTCGTTGGAAAATTGTAAACTGGTAAATTTTGAGTAAATCCGAGGTGGAAATTTAGAGAGAATTATATGCTGAATTATTCCGGATAGTCCAATATGAAATTATTTTGGGAAAATTGTGAGTTGAGTCATTTTGAGCAGATCAATATGGAATTGCTTTGTGAAACTGTAGGCTAAATTATCGCGAGTGGTCCAATATGGATCCATTTTTGAATAAAATTGAGAGGTTATAAGTTGAAATGTGAGGAAATTATTGATTTAGGCCATCATTATTGGAAAAAAAGGGCGTAGAACGGTACCTTCATGGAGTGGGGGACCGACTCAAAAGGCTGTGATGACCGTCTGGAGACCCATCGAGGTGGTCTAAGGAAATCGTCGGTGATTGGGCGAGAAATTCCGCTATGAACATGGGGACTGAAAATGAGAATTAATTCGCGAAAATTGAGGGAATTGGGAGTCATCAATTCAAAAGTTTGGAATTGGCAGATCTAAATCCAACATGGGTGAGCTGATGAAATTAAAACAAAATGGCTGACCAGTTGAAGACGGTCAGTACCGGCTGTTTGAGCAGCTCAAGAAATAACACGGCTATTGATTCAATCAGTGTCAAAATTCAGTACATTAAATGAGCGACATTTCAATACCATGAGCTTTTAGAGTGAAAATGGCGGGCATGAAAGAAAATTGCCACCACTGAGGGGATGATGAGAAAATGGAACTTCTCTGTATGACGGAGATCGTTGCTGGAGAGGACGCCATTTTGTTGAAACTTGAAATGTTGAAAAACAACTTGCTGATGTAATGCTGCGGTTCTCCTGAACTACCAAATAAGGAGATGTCTGGAAGTTGCTTGAAAAGTACGGTACTCTTGTATGAGAGCCCCGTCTCCTTTGGGTATAATAGTCAGAAAACATTTTTAGGTCTATTCAAATAGCAACCAAAAGTAGTAATTGACATTGGACATAAATTAAATAACTTCCATATTTGATGGAAACATGAATTTTGGACTCTGTAAATTGTCGCCAAGGGGGTGTTTATTACAGACTACACGATGTCCAGAACGCCAGAGGGCAGGGGATGCTATGCAAATGAGGTCACGACCCCGTCTGGAGAGAGTGGCACCACGCACGTCCACCGCAGTTGGGCGACAGGCACCATGGGGAGAGGACGTGTTTCTCTGGACCGGGCACTGACACATAGACCCAGCATTAGAATTTTTTAAATTCTTGCTGGAGTGGAATTGGTCCAATTGAAACTGCTTATGGACATGGCAAAATCACCACGGAGATCGATGGGAGTATAGCCATGGGGAGACACAACACTCACCACAGCAAAGGGAGGAATAAGATTTTGGTTAAAAAAAAAAAATACATAAATAATCCTACGTGAATTTGTCCTCTAAAGGGGGAAAATGGTTATTTTGGGAAAATTCGGGAACAATAGTGACAGTGGGGTTTATCATCAGGGAACCTACAGAGTTACACATTAACACTCACAAAATTTGGCTGTCTTGAAGGAAGACTGGGAGCTCGTTGAGGGGTGCTTGAGTATGGAGGCCATCTTGGGAAGCATCGACTCAGCTCGTGAATCCACATCAGAGCGCCAAGAATCGAGGCTGAAAATATAGTTATTTCATGGGGGCACTCCAAAAAGGGATTCAAAAGAGAGGATAATCACCGAAACTACCAAATTCAAATAATGAAAATTGAGAAGTCTGAAATTCGTTGGAAAATTGTAAACTGGTAAATTTTGAGTAAATCCGAGGTGGAAATTTAGAGAGAATTATATGCTGAATTATTCCGGATAGTCCAATATGAAATTATTTTGGGAAAATTGTGAGTTGAGTCATTTTGAGCAGATCAATATGGAATTGCTTTGTGAAACTGTAGGCTAAATTATCGCGAGTGGTCCAATATGGATCCATTTTTGAATAAAATTGAGAGGTTATAAGTTGAAATGTGAGGAAATTATTGATTTAGGCCATCATTATTGGAAAAAAAGGGCGTAGAACGGTACCTTCATGGAGTGGGGGACCGACTCAAAAGGCTGTGATGACCGTCTGGAGACCCATCGAGGTGGTCTAAGGAAATCGTCGGTGATTGGGCGAGAAATTCCGCTATGAACATGGGGACTGAAAATGAGAATTAATTCGCGAAAATTGAGGGAATTGGGAGTCATCAATTCAAAAGTTTGGAATTGGCAGATCTAAATCCAACATGGGTGAGCTGATGAAATTAAAACAAAATGGCTGACCAGTTGAAGACGGTCAGTACCGGCTGTTTGAGCAGCTCAAGAAATAACACGGCTATTGATTCAATCAGTGTCAAAATTCAGTACATTAAATGAGCGACATTTCAATACCATGAGCTTTTAGAGTGAAAATGGCGGGCATGAAAGAAAATTGCCACCACTGAGGGGATGATGAGAAAATGGAACTTCTCTGTATGACGGAGATCGTTGCTGGAGAGGACGCCATTTTGTTGAAACTTGAAATGTTGAAAAACAACTTGCTGATGTAATGCTGCGGTTCTCCTGAACTACCAAATAAGGAGATGTCTGGAAGTTGCTTGAAAAGTACGGTACTCTTGTATGAGAGCCCCGTCTCCTTTGGGTATAATAGTCAGAAAACATTTTTAGGTCTATTCAAATAGCAACCAAAAGTAGTAATTGACATTGGACATAAATTAAATAACTTCCATATTTGATGGAAACATGAATTTTGGACTCTGTAAATTGTCGCCAAGGGGGTGTTTATTACAGACTACACGATGTCCAGAACGCCAGAGGGCAGGGGATGCTATGCAAATGAGGTCACGACCCCGTCTGGAGAGAGTGGCACCACGCACGTCCACCGCAGTTGGGCGACAGGCACCATGGGGAGAGGACGTGTTTCTCTGGACCGGGCACTGACACATAGACCCAGCATTAGAATTTTTTAAATTCTTGCTGGAGTGGAATTGGTCCAATTGAAACTGCTTATGGACATGGCAAAATCACCACGGAGATCGATGGGAGTATAGCCATGGGGAGACACAACACTCACCACAGCAAAGGGAGGAATAAGATTTTGGTTAAAAAAAAAAAATACATAAATAATCCTACGTGAATTTGTCCTCTAAAGGGGGAAAATGGTTATTTTGGGAAAATTCGGGAACAATAGTGACAGTGGGGTTTATCATCAGGGAACCTACAGAGTTACACATTAACACTCACAAAATTTGGCTGTCTTGAAGGAAGACTGGGAGCTCGTTGAGGGGTGCTTGAGTATGGAGGCCATCTTGGGAAGCATCGACTCAGCTCGTGAATCCACATCAGAGCGCCAAGAATCGAGGCTGAAAATATAGTTATTTCATGGGGGCACTCCAAAAAGGGATTCAAAAGAGAGGATAATCACCGAAACTACCAAATTCAAATAATGAAAATTGAGAAGTCTGAAATTCGTTGGAAAATTGTAAACTGGTAAATTTTGAGTAAATCCGAGGTGGAAATTTAGAGAGAATTATATGCTGAATTATTCCGGATAGTCCAATATGAAATTATTTTGGGAAAATTGTGAGTTGAGTCATTTTGAGCAGATCAATATGGAATTGCTTTGTGAAACTGTAGGCTAAATTATCGCGAGTGGTCCAATATGGATCCATTTTTGAATAAAATTGAGAGGTTATAAGTTGAAATGTGAGGAAATTATTGATTTAGGCCATCATTATTGGAAAAAAAGGGCGTAGAACGGTACCTTCATGGAGTGGGGGACCGACTCAAAAGGCTGTGATGACCGTCTGGAGACCCATCGAGGTGGTCTAAGGAAATCGTCGGTGATTGGGCGAGAAATTCCGCTATGAACATGGGGACTGAAAATGAGAATTAATTCGCGAAAATTGAGGGAATTGGGAGTCATCAATTCAAAAGTTTGGAATTGGCAGATCTAAATCCAACATGGGTGAGCTGATGAAATTAAAACAAAATGGCTGACCAGTTGAAGACGGTCAGTACCGGCTGTTTGAGCAGCTCAAGAAATAACACGGCTATTGATTCAATCAGTGTCAAAATTCAGTACATTAAATGAGCGACATTTCAATACCATGAGCTTTTAGAGTGAAAATGGCGGGCATGAAAGAAAATTGCCACCACTGAGGGGATGATGAGAAAATGGAACTTCTCTGTATGACGGAGATCGTTGCTGGAGAGGACGCCATTTTGTTGAAACTTGAAATGTTGAAAAACAACTTGCTGATGTAATGCTGCGGTTCTCCTGAACTACCAAATAAGGAGATGTCTGGAAGTTGCTTGAAAAGTACGGTACTCTTGTATGAGAGCCCCGTCTCCTTTGGGTATAATAGTCAGAAAACATTTTTAGGTCTATTCAAATAGCAACCAAAAGTAGTAATTGACATTGGACATAAATTAAATAACTTCCATATTTGATGGAAACATGAATTTTGGACTCTGTAAATTGTCGCCAAGGGGGTGTTTATTACAGACTACACGATGTCCAGAACGCCAGAGGGCAGGGGATGCTATGCAAATGAGGTCACGACCCCGTCTGGAGAGAGTGGCACCACGCACGTCCACCGCAGTTGGGCGACAGGCACCATGGGGAGAGGACGTGTTTCTCTGGACCGGGCACTGACACATAGACCCAGCATTAGAATTTTTTAAATTCTTGCTGGAGTGGAATTGGTCCAATTGAAACTGCTTATGGACATGGCAAAATCACCACGGAGATCGATGGGAGTATAGCCATGGGGAGACACAACACTCACCACAGCAAAGGGAGGAATAAGATTTTGGTTAAAAAAAAAAAATACATAAATAATCCTACGTGAATTTGTCCTCTAAAGGGGGAAAATGGTTATTTTGGGAAAATTCGGGAACTATAGTGACAGTGGGGTTTATCATCAGGGAACCTACAGAGTTACACATTAACACTCACAAAATTTGGCTGTCTTGAAGGAAGACTGGGAGCTCGTTGAGGGGTGCTTGAGTATGGAGGCCATCTTGGGAAGCATCGACTCAGCTCGTGAATCCACATCAGAGCGCCAAGAATCGAGGCTGAAAATATAGTTATTTCATGGGGGCACTCCAAAAAGGGATTCAAAAGAGAGGATAATCACCGAAACTACCAAATTCAAATGATGAAAATTGAGAAGTCTGAAATTCGTTGGAAAATTGTAAACTGGTAAATTTTGAGTAAATCCGAGGTGGAAATTTAGAGAGAATTATATGCTGAATTATTCCGGATAGTCCAATATGAAATTATTTTGGGAAAATTGTGAGTTGAGTCATTTTGAGCAGATCAATATGGAATTGCTTTGTGAAACTGTAGGCTAAATTATCGCGAGTGGTCCAATATGGATCCATTTTTGAATAAAATTGAGAGGTTATAAGTTGAAATGTGAGGAAATTATTGATTTAGGCCATCATTATTGGAAAAAAAGGGCGTAGAACGGTACCTTCATGGAGTGGGGGACCGACTCAAAAGGCTGTGATGACCGTCTGGAGACCCATCGAGGTGGTCTAAGGAAATCGTCGGTGATTGGGCGAGAAATTCCGCTATGAACATGGGGACTGAAAATGAGAATTAATTCGCGAAAATTGAGGGAATTGGGAGTCATTAATTCAAAAGTTTGGAATTGGCAGATCTAAATCCAACATGGGTGAGCTGATGAAATTAAAACAAAATGGCTGACCAGTTGAAGACGGTCAGTACCGGCTGTTTGAGCAGCTCAAGAAATAACACGGCTATTGATTCAATCAGTGTCAAAATTCAGTACATTAA
Source organism: Acholoe squamosa (assembly GCA_949317995.1). Classification (NCBI taxonomy): domain Eukaryota; kingdom Metazoa; phylum Annelida; class Polychaeta; order Phyllodocida; family Polynoidae; genus Acholoe; species Acholoe squamosa. The sequence continues at coordinate 48,910,168 of OX439037.1, forward strand.
ATGAGCGACATTTCAATACCATGAGCTTTTAGAGTGAAAATGGCGGGCATGAAAGAAAATTGCCACCACTGAGGGGATGATGAGAAAATGGAACTTCTCTGTATGACGGAGATCGTTGCTGGAGAGGACGCCATTTTGTTGAAACTTGAAATGTTGAAAAACAACTTGCTGATGTAATGCTGCGGTTCTCCTGAACTACCAAATAAGGAGATGTCTGGAAGTTGCTTGAAAAGTACGGTACTCTTGTATGAGAGCCCCGTCTCCTTTGGGTATAATAGTCAGAAAACATTTTTAGGTCTATTCAAATAGCAACCAAAAGTAGTAATTGACATTGGACATAAATTAAATAACTTCCATATTTGATGGAAACATGAATTTTGGACTCTGTAAATTGTCGCCAAGGGGGTGTTTATTACAGACTACACGATGTCCAGAACGCCAGAGGGCAGGGGATGCTATGCAAATGAGGTCACGACCCCGTCTGGAGAGAGTGGCACCACGCACGTCCACCGCAGTTGGGCGACAGGCACCATGGGGAGAGGACGTGTTTCTCTGGACCGGGCACTGACACATAGACCCAGCATTAGAATTTTTTAAATTCTTGCTGGAGTGGAATTGGTCCAATTGAAACTGCTTATGGACATGGCAAAATCACCACGGAGATCGATGGGAGTATAGCCATGGGGAGACACAACACTCACCACAGCAAAGGGAGGAATAAGATTTTGGTTAAAAAAAAAAAATACATAAATAATCCTACGTGAATTTGTCCTCTAAAGGGGGAAAATGGTTATTTTGGGAAAATTCGGGAACAATAGTGACAGTGGGGTTTATCATCAGGGAACCTACAGAGTTACACATTAACACTCACAAAATTTGGCTGTCTTGAAGGAAGACTGGGAGCTCGTTGAGGGGTGCTTGAGTATGGAGGCCATCTTGGGAAGCATCGACTCAGCTCGTGAATCCACATCAGAGCGCCAAGAATCGAGGCTGAAAATATAGTTATTTCATGGGGGCACTCCAAAAAGGGATTCAAAAGAGAGGATAATCACCGAAACTACCAAATTCAAATAATGAAAATTGAGAAGTCTGAAATTCGTTGGAAAATTGTAAACTGGTAAATTTTGAGTAAATCCGAGGTGGAAATTTAGAGAGAATTATATGCTGAATTATTCCGGATAGTCCAATATGAAATTATTTTGGGAAAATTGTGAGTTGAGTCATTTTGAGCAGATCAATATGGAATTGCTTTGTGAAACTGTAGGCTAAATTATCGCGAGTGGTCCAATATGGATCCATTTTTGAATAAAATTGAGAGGTTATAAGTTGAAATGTGAGGAAATTATTGATTTAGGCCATCATTATTGGAAAAAAAGGGCGTAGAACGGTACCTTCATGGAGTGGGGGACCGACTCAAAAGGCTGTGATGACCGCCTGGAGACCCATCGAGGTGGTCTAAGGAAATCGTCGGTGATTGGGCGAGAAATTCCGCTATGAACATGGGGACTGAAAATGAGAATTAATTCGCGAAAATTGAGGGAATTGGGAGTCATCAATTCAAAAGTTTGGAATTGGCAGATCTAAATCCAACATGGGTGAGCTGATGAAATTAAAACAAAATGGCTGACCAGTTGAAGACGGTCAGTACCGGCTGTTTGAGCAGCTCAAGAAATAACACGGCTATTGATTCAATCAGTGTCAAAATTCAGTACATTAAATGAGCGACATTTCAATACCATGAGCTTTTAGAGTGAAAATGGCGGGCATGAAAGAAAATTGCCACCACTGAGGGGATGATGAGAAAATGGAACTTCTCTGTATGACGGAGATCGTTGCTGGAGAGGACGCCATTTTGTTGAAACTTGAAATGTTGAAAAACAACTTGCTGATGTAATGCTGCGGTTCTCCTGAACTACCAAATAAGGAGATGTCTGGAAGTTGCTTGAAAAGTACGGTACTCTTGTATGAGAGCCCCGTCTCCTTTGGGTATAATAGTCAGAAAACATTTTTAGGTCTATTCAAATAGCAACCAAAAGTAGTAATTGACATTGGACATAAATTAAATAACTTCCATATTTGATGGAAACATGAATTTTGGACTCTGTAAATTGTGGCCAAGGGGGTGTTTATTACAGACTACACGATGTCCAGAACGCCAGAGGGCAGGGGATGCTATGCAAATGAGGTCACGACCCCGTCTGGAGAGAGTGGCACCACGCACGTCCACCGCAGTTGGGCGACAGGCACCATGGGGAGAGGACGTGTTTCTCTGGACCGGGCACTGACACATAGACCCAGCATTAGAATTTTTTAAATTCTTGCTGGAGTGGAATTGGTCCAATTGAAACTGCTTATGGACATGGCAAAATCACCACGGAGATCGATGGGAGTATAGCCATGGGGAGACACAACACTCACCACAGCAAAGGGAGGAATAAGATTTTGGTTAAAAAAAAAAAATACATAAATAATCCTACGTGAATTTGACCTCTAAAGGGGGAAAATGGTTATTTTGGGAAAATTCGGGAACAATAGTGACAGTGGGGTTTATCATCAGGGAACCTACAGAGTTACACATTAACACTCACAAAATTTGGCTGTCTTGAAGGAAGACTGGGAGCTCGTTGAGGGGTGCTTGAGTATGGAGGCCATCTTGGGAAGCATCGACTCAGCTCGTGAATCCACATCAGAGCGCCAAGAATCGAGGCTGAAAATATAGTTATTTCATGGGGGCACTCCAAAAAGGGATTCAAAAGAGAGGATAATCACCGAAACTACCAAATTCAAATAATGAAAATTGAGAAGTCTGAAATTCGTTGGAAAATTGTAAACTGGTAAATTTTGAGTAAATCCGAGGTGGAAATTTAGAGAGAATTATATGCTGAATTATTCCGGATAGTCCAATATGAAATTATTTTGGGAAAATTGTGAGTTGAGTCATTTTGAGCAGATCAATATGGAATTGCTTTGTGAAACTGTAGGCTAAATTATCGCGAGTGGTCCAATATGGATCCATTTTTGAATAAAATTGAGAGGTTATAAGTTGAAATGTGAGGAAATTATTGATTTAGGCCATCATTATTGGAAAAAAAGGGCGTAGAACGGTACCTTCATGGAGTGGGGGACCGACTCAAAAGGCTGTGATGACCGTCTGGAGACCCATCGAGGTGGTCTAAGGAAATCGTCGGTGATTGGGCGAGAAATTCCGCTATGAACATGGGGACTGAAAATGAGAATTAATTCGCGAAAATTGAGGGAATTGGGAGTCATCAATTCAAAAGTTTGGAATTGGCAGATCTAAATCCAACATGGGTGAGCTGATGAAATTAAAACAAAATGGCTGACCAGTTGAAGACGGTCAGTACCGGCTGTTTGAGCAGCTCAAGAAATAACACGGCTATTGATTCAATCAGTGTCAAAATTCAGTACATTAAATGAGCGACATTTCAATACCATGAGCTTTTAGAGTGAAAATGGCGGGCATGAAAGAAAATTGCCACCACTGAGGGGATGATGAGAAAATGGAACTTCTCTGTATGACGGAGATCGTTGCTGGAGAGGACGCCATTTTGTTGAAACTTGAAATGTTGAAAAACAACTTGCTGATGTAATGCTGCGGTTCTCCTGAACTACCAAATAAGGAGATGTCTGGAAGTTGCTTGAAAAGTACGGTACTCTTGTATGAGAGCCCCGTCTCCTTTGGGTATAATAGTCAGAAAACATTTTTAGGTCTATTCAAATAGCAACCAAAAGTAGTAATTGACATTGGACATAAATTAAATAACTTCCATATTTGATGGAAACATGAATTTTGGACTCTGTAAATTGTCGCCAAGGGGGTGTTTATTACAGACTACACGATGTCCAGAACGCCAGAGGGCAGGGGATGCTATGCAAATGAGGTCACGACCCCGTCTGGAGAGAGTGGCACCACGCACGTCCACCGCAGTTGGGCGACAGGCACCATGGGGAGAGGACGTGTTTCTCTGGACCGGGCACTGACACATAGACCCAGCATTAGAATTTTTTAAATTCTTGCTGGAGTGGAATTGGTCCAATTGAAACTGCTTATGGACATGGCAAAATCACCACGGAGATCGATGGGAGTATAGCCATGGGGAGACACAACACTCACCACAGCAAAGGGAGGAATAAGATTTTGGTTAAAAAAAAAAAATACATAAATAATCCTACGTGAATTTGTCCTCTAAAGGGGGAAAATGGTTATTTTGGGAAAATTCGGGAACAATAGTGACAGTGGGGTTTATCATCAGGGAACCTACAGAGTTACACATTAACACTCACAAAATTTGGCTGTCTTGAAGGAAGACTGGGAGCTCGTTGAGGGGTGCTTGAGTATGGAGGCCATCTTGGGAAGCATCGACTCAGCTCGTGAATCCACATCAGAGCGCCAAGAATCGAGGCTGAAAATATAGTTATTTCATGGGGGCACTCCAAAAAGGGATTCAAAAGAGAGGATAATCACCGAAACTACCAAATTCAAATAATGAAAATTGAGAAGTCTGAAATTCGTTGGAAAATTGTAAACTGGTAAATTTTGAGTAAATCCGAGGTGGAAATTTAGAGAGAATTATATGCTGAATTATTCCGGATAGTCCAATATGAAATTATTTTGGGAAAATTGTGAGTTGAGTCATTTTGAGCAGATCAATATGGAATTGCTTTGTGAAACTGTAGGCTAAATTATCGCGAGTGGTCCAATATGGATCCATTTTTGAATAAAATTGAGAGGTTATAAGTTGAAATGTGAGGAAATTATTGATTTAGGCCATCATTATTGGAAAAAAAGGGCGTAGAACGGTACCTTCATGGAGTGGGGGACCGACTCAAAAGGCTGTGATGACCGTCTGGAGACCCATCGAGGTGGTCTAAGGAAATCGTCGGTGATTGGGCAAGAAATTCCGCTATGAACATGGGGACTGAAAATGAGAATTAATTCGCGAAAATTGAGGGAATTGGGAGTCATCAATTCAAAAGTTTGGAATTGGCAGATCTAAATCCAACATGGGTGAGCTGATGAAATTAAAACAAAATGGCTGACCAGTTGAAGACGGTCAGTACCGGCTGTTTGAGCAGCTCAAGAAATAACACGGCTATTGATTCAATCAGTGTCAAAATTCAGTACATTAAATGAGCGACATTTCAATACCATGAGCTTTTAGAGTGAAAATGGCGGGCATGAAAGAAAATTGCCACCACTGAGGGGATGATGAGAAAATGGAACTTCTCTGTATGACGGAGATCGTTGCTGGAGAGGACGCCATTTTGTTGAAACTTGAAATGTTGAAAAACAACTTGCTGATGTAATGCTGCGGTTCTCCTGAACTACCAAATAAGGAGATGTCTGGAAGTTGCTTGAAAAGTACGGTACTCTTGTATGAGAGCCCCGTCTCCTTTGGGTATAATAGTCAGAAAACATTTTTAGGTCTATTCAAATAGCAACCAAAAGTAGTAATTGACATTGGACATAAATTAAATAACTTCCATATTTGATGGAAACATGAATTTTGGACTCTGTAAATTGTCGCCAAGGGGGTGTTTATTACAGACTACACGATGTCCAGAACGCCAGAGGGCAGGGGATGCTATGCAAATGAGGTCACGACCCCGTCTGGAGAGAGTGGCACCACGCACGTCCACCGCAGTTGGGCGACAGGCACCATGGGGAGAGGACGTGTTTCTCTGGACCGGGCACTGACACATAGACCCAGCATTAGAATTTTTTAAATTCTTGCTGGAGTGGAATTGGTCCAATTGAAACTGCTTATGGACATGGCAAAATCACCACGGAGATCGATGGGAGTATAGCCATGGGGAGACACAACACTCACCACAGCAAAGGGAGGAATAAGATTTTGGTTAAAAAAAAAAATACATAAATAATCCTACGTGAATTTGTCCTCTAAAGGGGGAAAATGGTTATTTTGGGAAAATTCGGGAACAATAGTGACAGTGGGGTTTATCATCAGGGAACCTACAGAGTTACACATTAACACTCACAAAATTTGGCTGTCTTGAAGGAAGACTGGGAGCTCGTTGAGGGGTGCTTGAGTATGGAGGCCATCTTGGGAAGCATCGACTCAGCTCGTGAATCCACATCAGAGCGCCAAGAATCGAGGCTGAAAATATAGTTATTTCATGGGGGCACTCCAAAAAGGGATTCAAAAGAGAGGATAATCACCGAAACTACCAAATTCAAATAATGAAAATTGAGAAGTCTGAAATTCGTTGGAAAATTGTAAACTGGTAAATTTTGAGTAAATCCGAGGTGGAAATTTAGAGAGAATTATATGCTGAATTATTCCGGATAGTCCAATATGAAATTATTTTGGGAAAATTGTGAGTTGAGTCATTTTGAGCAGATCAATATGGAATTGCTTTGTGAAACTGTAGGCTAAATTATCGCGAGTGGTCCAATATGGATCCATTTTTGAATAAAATTGAGAGGTTATAAGTTGAAATGTGAGGAAATTATTGATTTAGGCCATCATTATTGGAAAAAAAGGGCGTAGAACGGTACCTTCATGGAGTGGGGGACCGACTCAAAAGGCTGTGATGACCGCCTGGAGACCCATCGAGGTGGTCTAAGGAAATCGTCGGTGATTGGGCGAGAAATTCCGCTATGAACATGGGGACTGAAAATGAGAATTAATTCGCGAAAATTGAGGGAATTGGGAGTCATCAATTCAAAAGTTTGGAATTGGCAGATCTAAATCCAACATGGGTGAGCTGATGAAATTAAAACAAAATGGCTGACCAGTTGAAGACGGTCAGTACCGGCTGTTTGAGCAGCTCAAGAAATAACACGGCTATTGATTCAATCAGTGTCAAAATTCAGTACATTAAATGAGCGACATTTCAATACCATGAGCTTTTAGAGTGAAAATGGCGGGCATGAAAGAAAATTGCCACCACTGAGGGGATGATGAGAAAATGGAACTTCTCTGTATGACGGAGATCGTTGCTGGAGAGGACGCCATTTTGTTGAAACTTGAAATGTTGAAAAACAACTTGCTGATGTAATGCTGCGGTTCTCCTGAACTACCAAATAAGGAGATGTCTGGAAGTTGCTTGAAAAGTACGGTACTCTTGTATGAGAGCCCCGTCTCCTTTGGGTATAATAGTCAGAAAACATTTTTAGGTCTATTCAAATAGCAACCAAAAGTAGTAATTGACATTGGACATAAATTAAATAACTTCCATATTTGATGGAAACATGAATTTTGGACTCTGTAAATTGTCGCCAAGGGGGTGTTTATTACAGACTACACGATGTCCAGAACGCCAGAGGGCAGGGGATGCTATGCAAATGAGGTCACGACCCCGTCTGGAGAGAGTGGCACCACGCACGTCCACCGCAGTTGGGCGACAGGCACCATGGGGAGAGGACGTGTTTCTCTGGACCGGGCACTGACACATAGACCCAGCATTAGAATTTTTTAAATTCTTGCTGGAGTGGAATTGGTCCAATTGAAACTGCTTATGGACATGGCAAAATCACCACGGAGATCGATGGGAGTATAGCCATGGGGAGACACAACACTCACCACAGCAAAGGGAGGAATAAGATTTTGGTTAAAAAAAAAAAATACATAAATAATCCTACGTGAATTTGTCCTCTAAAGGGGGAAAATGGTTATTTTGGGAAAATTCGGGAACAATAGTGACAGTGGGGTTTATCATCAGGGAACCTACAGAGTTACACATTAACACTCACAAAATTTGGCTGTCTTGAAGGAAGACTGGGAGCTCGTTGAGGGGTGCTTGAGTATGGAGGCCATCTTGGGAAGCATCGACTCAGCTCGTGAATCCACATCAGAGCGCCAAGAATCGAGGCTGAAAATATAGTTATTTCATGGGGGCACTCCAAAAAGGGATTCAAAAGAGAGGATAATCACCGAAACTACCAAATTCAAATAATGAAAATTGAGAAGTCTGAAATTCGTTGGAAAATTGTAAACTGGTAAATTTTGAGTAAATCCGAGGTGGAAATTTAGAGAGAATTATATGCTGAATTATTCCGGATAGTCCAATATGAAATTATTTTGGGAAAATTGTGAGTTGAGTCATTTTGAGCAGATCAATATGGAATTGCTTTGTGAAACTGTAGGCTAAATTATCGCGAGTGGTCCAATATGGATCCATTTTTGAATAAAATTGAGAGGTTATAAGTTGAAATGTGAGGAAATTATTGATTTAGGCCATCATTATTGGAAAAAAAGGGCGTAGAACGGTACCTTCATGGAGTGGGGGACCGACTCAAAAGGCTGTGATGACCGCCTGGAGACCCATCGAGGTGGTCTAAGGAAATCGTCGGTGATTGGGCGAGAAATTCCGCTATGAACATGGGGACTGAAAATGAGAATTAATTCGCGAAAATTGAGGGAATTGGGAGTCATCAATTCAAAAGTTTGGAATTGGCAGATCTAAATCCAACATGGGTGAGCTGATGAAATTAAAACAAAATGGCTGATTAGTTGAAGACGGTCAGTACCGGCTGTTTGAGCAGCTCAAGAAATAACACGGCTATTGATTCAATCAGTGTCAAAATTCAGTACATTAAATGAGCGACATTTCAATACCATGAGCTTTTAGAGTGAAAATGGCGGGCATGAAAGAAAATTGCCACCACTGAGGGGATGATGAGAAAATGGAACTTCTCTGTATGACGGAGATCGTTGCTGGAGAGGACGCCATTTTGTTGAAACTTGAAATGTTGAAAAACAACTTGCTGATGTAATGCTGCGGTTCTCCTGAACTACCAAATAAGGAGATGTCTGGAAGTTGCTTGAAAAGTACGGTACTCTTGTATGAGAGCCCCGTCTCCTTTGGGTATAATAGTCAGAAAACATTTTTAGGTCTATTCAAATAGCAACCAAAAGTAGTAATTGACATTGGACATAAATTAAATAACTTCCATATTTGATGGAAACATGAATTTTGGACTCTGTAAATTGTCGCCAAGGGGGTGTTTATTACAGACTACACGATGTCCAGAACGCCAGAGGGCAGGGGATGCTATGCAAATGAGGTCACGACCCCGTCTGGAGAGAGTGGCACCACGCACGTCCACCGCAGTTGGGCGACAGGCACCATGGGGAGAGGACGTGTTTCTCTGGACCGGGCACTGACACATAGACCCAGCATTAGAATTTTTTAAATTCTTGCTGGAGTGGAATTGGTCCAATTGAAACTGCTTATGGACATGGCAAAATCACCACGGAGATCGATGGGAGTATAGCCATGGGGAGACACAACACTCACCACAGCAAAGGGAGGAATAAGATTTTGGTTAAAAAAAAAAAATACATAAATAATCCTACGTGAATTTGTCCTCTAAAGGGGGAAAATGGTTATTTTGGGAAAATTCGGGAACAATAGTGACAGTGGGGTTTATCATCAGGGAACCTACAGAGTTACACATTAACACTCACAAAATTTGGCTGTCTTGAAGGAAGACTGGGAGCTCGTTGAGGGGTGCTTGAGTATGGAGGCCATCTTGGGAAGCATCGACTCAGCTCGTGAATCCACATCAGAGCGCCAAGAATCGAGGCTGAAAATATAGTTATTTCATGGGGGCACTCCAAAAAGGGATTCAAAAGAGAGGATAATCACCGAAACTACCAAATTCAAATAATGAAAATTGAGAAGTCTGAAATTCGTTGGAAAATTGTAAACTGGTAAATTTTGAGTAAATCCGAGGTGGAAATTTAGAGAGAATTATATGCTGAATTATTCCGGATAGTCCAATATGAAATTATTTTGGGAAAATTGTGAGTTGAGTCATTTTGAGCAGATCAATATGGAATTGCTTTGTGAAACTGTAGGCTAAATTATCGCGAGTGGTCCAATATGGATCCATTTTTGAATAAAATTGAGAGGTTATAAGTTGAAATGTGAGGAAATTATTGATTTAGGCCATCATTATTGGAAAAAAAGGGCGTAGAACGGTACCTTCATGGAGTGGGGGACCGACTCAAAAGGCTGTGATGACCGCCTGGAGACCCATCGAGGTGGTCTAAGGAAATCGTCGGTGATTGGGCGAGAAATTCCGCTATGAACATGGGGACTGAAAATGAGAATTAATTCGCGAAAATTGAGGGAATTGGGAGTCATCAATTCAAAAGTTTGGAATTGGCAGATCTAAATCCAACATGGGTGAGCTGATGAAATTAAAACAAAATGGCTGACCAGTTGAAGACGGTCAGTACCGGCTGTTTGAGCAGCTCAAGAAATAACACGGCTATTGATTCAATCAGTGTCAAAATTCAGTACATTAAATGAGCGACATTTCAATACCATGAGCTTTTAGAGTGAAAATGGCGGGCATGAAAGAAAATTGCCACCACTGAGGGGATGATGAGAAAATGGAACTTCTCTGTATGACGGAGATCGTTGCTGGAGAGGACGCCATTTTGTTGAAACTTGAAATGTTGAAAAACAACTTGCTGATGTAATGCTGCGGTTCTCCTGAACTACCAAATAAGGAGATGTCTGGAAGTTGCTTGAAAAGTACGGTACTCTTGTATGAGAGCCCCGTCTCCTTTGGGTATAATAGTCAGAAAACATTTTTAGGTCTATTCAAATAGCAACCAAAAGTAGTAATTGACATTGGACATAAATTAAATAACTTCCATATTTGATGGAAACATGAATTTTGGACTCTGTAAATTGTCCCCAAGGGGGTGTTTATTACAGACTACACGATGTCCAGAACGCCAGAGGGCAGGGGATGCTATGCAAATGAGGTCACGACCCCGTCTGGAGAGAGTGGCACCACGCACGTCCACCGCAGTTGGGCGACAGGCACCATGGGGAGAGGACGTGTTTCTCTGGACCGACACTGACACATAGACCCAGCATTAGAATTTTTTAAATTCTTGCTGGAGTGGAATTGGTCCAATTGAAACTGCTTATGGACATGGCAAAATCACCACGGAGATCGATGGGAGTATAGCCATGGGGAGACACAACACTCACCACAGCAAAGGGAGGAATAAGATTTTGGTTAAAAAAAAAAAATACATAAATAATCCTACGTGAATTTGTCCTCTAAAGGGGGAAAATGGTTATTTTGGGAAAATTCGGGAACAATAGTGACAGTGGGGTTTATCATCAGGGAACCTACAGAGTTACACATTAACACTCACAAAATTTGGCTGTCTTGAAGGAAGACTGGGAGCTCGTTGAGGGGTGCTTGAGTATGGAGGCCATCTTGGGAAGCATCGACTCAGCTCGTGAATCCACATCAGAGCGCCAAGAATCGAGGCTGAAAATATAGTTATTTCATGGGGGCACTCCAAAAAGGGATTCAAAAGAGAGGATAATCACCGAAACTACCAAATTCAAATAATGAAAATTGAGAAGTCTGAAATTCGTTGGAAAATTGTAAACTGGTAAATTTTGAGTAAATCCGAGGTGGAAATTTAGAGAGAATTATATGCTGAATTATTCCGGATAGTCCAATATGAAATTATTTTGGGAAAATTGTGAGTTGAGTCATTTTGAGCAGATCAATATGGAATTGCTTTGTGAAACTGTAGGCTAAATTATCGCGAGTGGTCCAATATGGATCCATTTTTGAATAAAATTGAGAGGTTATAAGTTGAAATGTGAGGAAATTATTGATTTAGGCCATCATTATTGGAAAAAAAGGGCGTAGAACGGTACCTTCATGGAGTGGGGGACCGACTCAAAAGGCTGTGATGACCGTCTGGAGACCCATCGAGGTGGTCTAAGGAAATCGTCGGTGATTGGGCGAGAAATTCCGCTATGAACATGGGGACTGAAAATGAGAATTAATTCGCGAAAATTGAGGGAATTGGGAGTCATCAATTCAAAAGTTTGGAATTGGCAGATCTAAATCCAACATGGGTGAGCTGATGAAATTAAAACAAAATGGCTGACCAGTTGAAGACGGTCAGTACCGGCTGTTTGAGCAGCTCAAGAAATAACACGGCTATTGATTCAATCAGTGTCAAAATTCAGTACATTAAATGAGCGACATTTCAATACCATGAGCTTTTAGAGTGAAAATGGCGGGCATGAAAGAAAATTGCCACCACTGAGGGGATGATGAGAAAATGGAACTTCTCTGTATGACGGAGATCGTTGCTGGAGAGGACGCCATTTTGTTGAAACTTGAAATGTTGAAAAACAACTTGCTGATGTAATGCTGCGGTTCTCCTGAACTACCAAATAAGGAGATGTCTGGAAGTTGCTTGAAAAGTATGGTACTCTTGTATGAGAGCCCCGTCTCCTTTGGGTATAATAGTCAGAAAACATTTTTAGGTCTATTCAAATAGCAACCAAAAGTAGTAATTGACATTGGACATAAATTAAATAACTTCCATATTTGATGGAAACATGAATTTTGGACTCTGTAAATTGTCGCCAAGGGGGTGTTTATTACAGACTACACGATGTCCAGAACGCCAGAGGGCAGGGGATGCTATGCAAATGAGGTCACGACCCCGTCTGGAGAGAGTGGCACCACGCACGTCCACCGCAGTTGGGCGACAGGCACCATGGGGAGAGGACGTGTTTCTCTGGACCGGGCACTGACACATAGACCCAGCATTAGAATTTTTTAAATTCTTGCTGGAGTGGAATTGGTCCAATTGAAACTGCTTATGGACATGGCAAAATCACCACGGAGATCGATGGGAGTATAGCCATGGGGAGACACAACACTCACCACAGCAAAGGGAGGAATAAGATTTTGGTTAAAAAAAAAAAATACATAAATAATCCTACGTGAATTTGTCCTCTAAAGGGGGAAAATGGTTATTTTGGGAAAATTCGGGAACAATAGTGACAGTGGGGTTTATCATCAGGGAACCTACAGAGTTACACATTAACACTCACAAAATTTGGCTGTCTTGAAGGAAGACTGGGAGCTCGTTGAGGGGTGCTTGAGTATGGAGGCCATCTTGGGAAGCATCGACTCAGCTCGTGAATCCACATCAGAGCGCCAAGAATCGAGGCTGAAAATATAGTTATTTCATGGGGGCACTCCAAAAAGGGATTCAAAAGAGAGGATAATCACCAAAACTACCAAATTCAAATAATGAAAATTGAGAAGTCTGAAATTCGTTGGAAAATTGTAAACTGGTAAATTTTGAGTAAATCCGAGGTGGAAATTTAGAGAGAATTATATGCTGAATTATTCCGGATAGTCCAATATGAAATTATTTTGGGAAAATTGTGAGTTGAGTCATTTTGAGCAGATCAATATGGAATTGCTTTGTGAAACTGTAGGCTAAATTATCGCGAGTGGTCCAATATGGATCCATTTTTGAATAAAATTGAGAGGTTATAAGTTGAAATGTGAGGAAATTATTGATTTAGGCCATCATTATTGGAAAAAAAGGGCGTAGAACGGTACCTTCATGGAGTGGGGGACCGACTCAAAAGGCTGTGATGACCGTCTGGAGACCCATCGAGGTGGTCTAAGGAAATCGTCGGTGATTGGGCGAGAAATTCCGCTATGAACATGGGGACTGAAAATGAGAATTAATTCGCGAAAATTGAGGGAATTGGGAGTCATCAATTCAAAAGTTTGGAATTGGCAGATCTAAATCCAACATGGGTGAGCTGATGAAATTAAAACAAAATGGCTGACCAGTTGAAGACGGTCAGTACCGGCTGTTTGAGCAGCTCAAGAAATAACACGGCTATTGATTCAATCAGTGTCAAAATTCAGTACATTAAATGAGCGACATTTCAATACCATGAGCTTTTAGAGTGAAAATGGCGGGCATGAAAGAAAATTGCCACCACTGAGGGGATGATGAGAAAATGGAACTTCTCTGTATGACGGAGATCGTTGCTGGAGAGGACGCCATTTTGTTGAAACTTGAAATGTTGAAAAACAACTTGCTGATGTAATGCTGCGGTTCTCCTGAACTACCAAATAAGGAGATGTCTGGAAGTTGCTTGAAAAGTACGGTACTCTTGTATGAGAGCCCCGTCTCCTTTGGGTATAATAGTCAGAAAACATTTTTAGGTCTATTCAAATAGCAACCAAAAGTAGTAATTGACATTGGACATAAATTAAATAACTTCCATATTTGATGGAAACATGAATTTTGGACTCTGTAAATTGTCGCCAAGGGGGTGTTTATTACAGACTACACGATGTCCAGAACGCCAGAGGGCAGGGGATGCTATGCAAATGAGGTCACGACCCCGTCTGGAGAGAGTGGCACCACGCACGTCCACCGCAGTTGGGCGACAGGCACCATGGGGAGAGGACGTGTTTCTCTGGACCGGGCACTGACACATAGACCCAGCATTAGAATTTTTTAAATTCTTGCTGGAGTGGAATTGGTCCAATTGAAACTGCTTATGGACATGGCAAAATCACCACGGAGATCGATGGGAGTATAGCCATGGGGAGACACAACACTCACCACAGCAAAGGGAGGAATAAGATTTTGGTTAAAAAAAAAAAATACATAAATAATCCTACGTGAATTTGTCCTCTAAAGGGGGAAAATGGTTATTTTGGGAAAATTCGGGAACAATAGTGACAGTGGGGTTTATCATCAGGGAACCTACAGAGTTACACATTAACACTCACAAAATTTGGCTGTCTTGAAGGAAGACTGGGAGCTCGTTGAGGGGTGCTTGAGTATGGAGGCCATCTTGGGAAGCATCGACTCAGCTCGTGAATCCACATCAGAGCGCCAAGAATCGAGGCTGAAAATATAGTTATTTCATGGGGGCACTCCAAAAAGGGATTCAAAAGAGAGGATAATCACCGAAACTACCAAATTCAAATAATGAAAATTGAGAAGTCTGAAATTCGTTGGAAAATTGTAAACTGGTAAATTTTGAGTAAATCCGAGGTGGAAATTTAGAGAGAATTATATGCTGAATTATTCCGGATAGTCCAATATGAAATTATTTTGGGAAAATTGTGAGTTGAGTCATTTTGAGCAGATCAATATGGAATTGCTTTGTGAAACTGTAGGCTAAATTATCACGAGTGGTCCAATATGGATCCATTTTTGAATAAAATTGAGAGGTTATAAGTTGAAATGTGAGGAAATTATTGATTTAGGCCATCATTATTGGAAAAAAAGGGCGTAGAACGGTACCTTCATGGAGTGGGGGACCGACTCAAAAGGCTGTGATGACCGTCTGGAGACCCATCGAGGTGGTCTAAGGAAATCGTCGGTGATTGGGCGAGAAATTCCGCTATGAACATGGGGACTGAAAATGAGAATTAATTCGCGAAAATTGAGGGAACTGGGAGTCATCAATTCAAAAGTTTGGAATTGGCAGATCTAAATCCAACATGGGTGAGCTGATGAAATTAAAACAAAATGGCTGACCAGTTGAAGACGGTCAGTACCGGCTGTTTGAGCAGCTCAAGAAATAACACGGCTATTGATTCAATCAGTGTCAAAATTCAGTACATTAAATGAGCGACATTTCAATACCATGAGCTTTTAGAGTGAAAATGGCGGGCATGAAAGAAAATTGCCACCACTGAGGGGATGATGAGAAAATGGAACTTCTCTGTATGACGGAGATCGTTGCTGGAGAGGACGCCATTTTGTTGAAACTTGAAATGTTGAAAAACAACTTGCTGATGTAATGCTGCGGTTCTCCTGAACTACCAAATAAGGAGATGTCTGGAAGTTGCTTGAAAAGTACGGTACTCTTGTATGAGAGCCCCGTCTCCTTTGGGTATAATAGTCAGAAAACATTTTTAGGTCTATTCAAATAGCAACCAAAAGTAGTAATTGACATTGGACATGAATTAAATAACTTCCATATTTGATGGAAACATGAATTTTGGACTCTGTAAATTGTCGCCAAGGGGGTGTTTATTACAGACTACACGATGTCCAGAACGCCAGAGGGCAGGGGATGCTATGCAAATGAGGTCACGACCCCGTCTGGAGAGAGTGGCACCACGCACGTCCACCGCAGTTGGGCGACAGGCACCATGGGGAGAGGACGTGTTTCTCTGGACCGGGCACTGACACATAGACCCAGCATTAGAATTTTTTAAATTCTTGCTGGAGTGGAATTGGTCCAATTGAAACTGCTTATGGACATGGCAAAATCACCATGGAGATCGATGGGAGTATAGCCATGGGGAGACACAACACTCACCACAGCAAAGGGAGGAATAAGATTTTGGTTAAAAAAAAAAAATACATAAATAATCCTACGTGAATTTGTCCTCTAAAGGGGGAAAATGGTTATTTTGGGAAAATTCGGGAACAATAGTGACAGTGGGGTTTATCATCAGGGAACCTACAGAGTTACACATTAACACTCACAAAATTTGGCTGTCTTGAAGGAAGACTGGGAGCTCGTTGAGGGGTGCTTGAGTATGGAGGCCATCTTGGGAAGCATCGACTCAGCTCGTGAATCCACATCAGAGCGCCAAGAATCGAGGCTGAAAATATAGTTATTTCATGGGGGCACTCCAAAAAGGGATTCAAAAGAGAGGATAATCACCGAAACTACCAAATTCAAATAATGAAAATTGAGAAGTCTGAAATTCGTTGGAAAATTGTAAACTGGTAAATTTTGAGTAAATCCGAGGTGGAAATTTAGAGAGAATTATATGCTGAATTATTCCGGATAGTCCAATATGAAATTATTTTGGGAAAATTGTGAGTTGAGTCATTTTGAGCAGATCAATATGGAATTGCTTTGTGAAACTGTAGGCTAAATTATCGCGAGTGGTCCAATATGGATCCATTTTTGAATAAAATTGAGAGGTTATAAGTTGAAATGTGAGGAAATTATTGATTTAGGCCATCATTATTGGAAAAAAAGGGCGTAGAACGGTACCTTCATGGAGTGGGGGACCGACTCAAAAGGCTGTGATGACCGTCTGGAGACCCATCGAGGTGGTCTAAGGAAATCGTCGGTGATTGGGCGAGAAATTCCGCTATGAACATGGGGACTGAAAATGAGAATTAATTCGCGAAAATTGAGGGAATTGGGAGTCATCAATTCAAAAGTTTGGAATTGGCAGATCTAAATCCAACATGGGTGAGCTGATGAAATTAAAACAAAATGGCTGACCAGTTGAAGACGGTCAGTACCGGCTGTTTGAGCAGCTCAAGAAATAACACGGCTATTGATTCAATCAGTGTCAAAATTCAGTACATTAAATGAGCGACATTTCAATACCATGAGCTTTTAGAGTGAAAATGGCGGGCATGAAAGAAAATTGCCACCACTGAGGGGATGATGAGAAAATGGAACTTCTCTGTATGACGGAGATCGTTGCTGGAGAGGACGCCATTTTGTTGAAACTTGAAATGTTGAAAAACAACTTGCTGATGTAATGCTGCGGTTCTCCTGAACTACCAAATAAGGAGATGTCTGGAAGTTGCTTGAAAAGTACGGTACTCTTGTATGAGAGCCCCGTCTCCTTTGGGTATAATAGTCAGAAAACATTTTTAGGTCTATTCAAATAGCAACCAAAAGTAGTAATTGACATTGGACATAAATTAAATAACTTCCATATTTGATGGAAACATGAATTTTGGACTCTGTAAATTGTCGCCAAGGGGGTGTTTATTACAGACTACACGATGTCCAGAACGCCAGAGGGCAGGGGATGCTATGCAAATGAGGTCACGACCCCGTCTGGAGAGAGTGGCACCACGCACGTCCACCGCAGTTGGGCGACAGGCACCATGGGGAGAGGACGTGTTTCTCTGGACCGGGCACTGACACATAGACCCAGCATTAGAATTTTTTAAATTCTTGCTGGAGTGGAATTGGTCCAATTGAAACTGCTTATGGACATGGCAAAATCACCACGGAGATCGATGGGAGTATAGCCATGGGGAGACACAACACTCACCACAGCAAAGGGAGGAATAAGATTTTGGTTAAAAAAAAAAAATACATAAATAATCCTACGTGAATTTGTCCTCTAAAGGGGGAAAATGGTTATTTTGGGAAAATTCGGGAACAATAGTGACAGTGGGGTTTATCATCAGGGAACCTACAGAGTTACACATTAACACTCACAAAATTTGGCTGTCTTGAAGGAAGACTGGGAGCTCGTTGAGGGGTGCTTGAGTATGGAGGCCATCTTGGGAAGCATCGACTCAGCTCGTGAATCCACATCAGAGCGCCAAGAATCGAGGCTGAAAATATAGTTATTTCATGGGGGCACTCCAAAAAGGGATTCAAAAGAGAGGATAATCACCGAAACTACCAAATTCAAATAATGAAAATTGAGAAGTCTGAAATTCGTTGGAAAATTGTAAACTGGTAAATTTTGAGTAAATCCGAGGTGGAAATTTAGAGAGAATTATATGCTGAATTATTCCGGATAGTCCAATATGAAATTATTTTGGGAAAATTGTGAGTTGAGTCATTTTGAGCAGATCAATATGGAATTGCTTTGTGAAACTGTAGGCTAAATTATCGCGAGTGGTCCAATATGGATCCATTTTTGAATAAAATTGAGAGGTTATAAGTTGAAATGTGAGGAAATTATTGATTTAGGCCATCATTATTGGAAAAAAAGGGCGTAGAACGGTACCTTCATGGAGTGGGGGACCGACTCAAAAGGCTGTGATGACCGTCTGGAGACCCATCGAGGTGGTCTAAGGAAATCGTCGGTGATTGGGCGAGAAATTCCGCTATGAACATGGGGACTGAAAATGAGAATTAATTCGCGAAAATTGAGGGAATTGGGAGTCATCAATTCAAAAGTTTGGAATTGGCAGATCTAAATCCAACATGGGTGAGCTGATGAAATTAAAACAAAATGGCTGACCAGTTGAAGACGGTCAGTACCGGCTGTTTGAGCAGCTCAAGAAATAACACGGCTATTGATTCAATCAGTGTCAAAATTCAGTACATTAAATGAGCGACATTTCAATACCATGAGCTTTTAGAGTGAAAATGGCGGGCATGAAAGAAAATTGCCACCACTGAGGGGATGATGAGAAAATGGAACTTCTCTGTATGACGGAGATCGTTGCTGGAGAGGACGCCATTTTGTTGAAACTTGAAATGTTGAAAAACAACTTGCTGATGTAATGCTGCGGTTCTCCTGAACTACCAAATAAGGAGATGTCTGGAAGTTGCTTGAAAAGTACGGTACTCTTGTATGAGAGCCCCGTCTCCTTTGGGTATAATAGTCAGAAAACATTTTTAGGTCTATTCAAATAGCAACCAAAAGTAGTAATTGACATTGGACATAAATTAAATAACTTCCATATTTGATGGAAACATGAATTTTGGACTCTGTAAATTGTCGCCAAGGGGGTGTTTATTACAGACTACACGATGTCCAGAACGCCAGAGGGCAGGGGATGCTATGCAAATGAGGTCACGACCCCGTCTGGAGAGAGTGGCACCACGCACGTCCACCGCAGTTGGGCGACAGGCACCATGGGGAGAGGACGTGTTTCTCTGGACCGGGCACTGACACATAGACCCAGCATTAGAATTTTTTAAATTCTTGCTGGAGTGGAATTGGTCCAATTGAAACTGCTTATGGACATGGCAAAATCACCACGGAGATCGATGGGAGTATATCCATGGGGAGACACAACACTCACCACAGCAAAGGGAGGAATAAGATTTTGGTTAAAAAAAAAAAATACATAAATAATCCTCCGTGAATTTGTCCTCTAAAGGGGGAAAATGGTTATTTTGGGAAAATTCGGGAACAATAGTGACAGTGGGGTTTATCATCAGGGAACCTACAGAGTTACACATTAACACTCACAAAATTTGGCTGTCTTGAAGGAAGACTGGGAGCTCGTTGAGGGGTGCTTGAGTATGGAGGCCATCTTGGGAAGCATCGACTCAGCTCGTGAATCCACATCAGAGCGCCAAGAATCGAGGCTGAAAATATAGTTATTTCATGGGGGCACTCCAAAAAGGGATTCAAAAGAGAGGATAATCACCGAAACTACCAAATTCAAATAATGAAAATTGAGAAGTCTGAAATTCGTTGGAAAATTGTAAACTGGTAAATTTTGAGTAAATCCGAGGTGGAAATTTAGAGAGAATTATATGCTGAATTATTCCGGATAGTCCAATATGAAATTATTTTGGGAAAATTGTGAGTTGAGTCATTTTGAGCAGATCAATATGGAATTGCTTTGTGAAACTGTAGGCTAAATTATCGCGAGTGGTCCAATATGGATCCATTTTTGAATAAAATTGAGAGGTTATAAGTTGAAATGTGAGGAAATTATTGATTTAGGCCATCATTATTGGAAAAAAAGGGCGTAGAACGGTACCTTCATGGAGTGGGGGACCGACTCAAAAGGCTGTGATGACCGTCTGGAGACCCATCGAGGTGGTCTAAGGAAATCGTCGGTGATTGGGCGAGAAATTCCGCTATGAACATGGGGACTGAAAATGAGAATTAATTCGCGAAAATTGAGGGAATTGGGAGTCATCAATTCAAAAGTTTGGAATTGGCAGATCTAAATCCAACATGGGTGAGCTGATGAAATTAAAACAAAATGGCTGACCAGTTGAAGACGGTCAGTACCGGCTGTTTGAGCAGCTCAAGAAATAACACGGCTATTGATTCAATCAGTGTCAAAATTCAGTACATTAAATGAGCGACATTTCAATACCATGAGCTTTTAGAGTGAAAATGGCGGGCATGAAAGAAAATTGCCACCACTGAGGGGATGATGAGAAAATGGAACTTCTCTGTATGACGGAGATCGTTGCTGGAGAGGACGCCATTTTGTTGAAACTTGAAATGTTGAAAAACAACTTGCTGATGTAATGCTGCGGTTCTCCTGAACTACCAAATAAGGAGATGTCTGGAAGTTGCTTGAAAAGTACGGTACTCTTGTATGAGAGCCCCGTCTCCTTTGGGTATAATAGTCAGAAAACATTTTTAGGTCTATTCAAATAGCAACCAAAAGTAGTAATTGACATTGGACATAAATTAAATAACTTCCATATTTGATGGAAACATGAATTTTGGACTCTGTAAATTGTCGCCAAGGGGGTGTTTATTACAGACTACACGATGTCCAGAACGCCAGAGGGCAGGGGATGCTATGCAAATGAGGTCACGACCCCGTCTGGAGAGAGTGGCACCACGCACGTCCACCGCAGTTGGGCGACAGGCACCATGGGGAGAGGACGTGTTTCTCTGGACCGGGCACTGACACATAGACCCAGCATTAGAATTTTTTAAATTCTTGCTGGAGTGGAATTGGTCCAATTGAAACTGCTTATGGACATGGCAAAATCACCACGGAGATCGATGGGAGTATAGCCATGGGGAGACACAACACTCACCACAGCAAAGGGAGGAATAAGATTTTGGTTAAAAAAAAAAAATACATAAATAATCCTCCGTGAATTTGTCCTCTAAAGGGGGAAAATGGTTATTTTGGGAAAATTCGGGAACAATAGTGACAGTGGGGTTTATCATCAGGGAACCTACAGAGTTACACATTAACACTCACAAAATTTGGCTGTCTTGAAGGAAGACTGGGAGCTCGTTGAGGGGTGCTTGAGTATGGAGGCCATCTTGGGAAGCATCGACTCAGCTCGTGAATCCACATCAGAGCGCCAAGAATCGAGGCTGAAAATATAGTTATTTCATGGGGGCACTCCAAAAAGGGATTCAAAAGAGAGGATAATCACCGAAACTACCAAATTCAAATAATGAAAATTGAGAAGTCTGAAATTCGTTGGAAAATTGTAAACTGGTAAATTTTGAGTAAATCCGAGGTGGAAATTTAGAGAGAATTATATGCTGAATTATTCCGGATAGTCCAATATGAAATTATTTTGGGAAAATTGTGAGTTGAGTCATTTTGAGCAGATCAATATGGAATTGCTTTGTGAAACTGTAGGCTAAATTATCGCGAGTGGTCCAATATGGATCCATTTTTGAATAAAATTGAGAGGTTATAAGTTGAAATGTGAGGAAATTATTGATTTAGGCCATCATTATTGGAAAAAAAGGGCGTAGAACGGTACCTTCATGGAGTGGGGGACCGACTCAAAAGGCTGTGATGACCGTCTGGAGACCCATCGAGGTGGTCTAAGGAAATCGTCGGTGATTGGGCGAGAAATTCCGCTATGAACATGGGGACTGAAAATGAGAATTAATTCGCGAAAATTGAGGGAATTGGGAGTCATCAATTCAAAAGTTTGGAATTGGCAGATCTAAATCCAACATGGGTGAGCTGATGAAATTAAAACAAAATGGCTGACCAGTTGAAGACGGTCAGTACCGGCTGTTTGAGCAGCTCAAGAAATAACACGGCTATTGATTCAATCAGTGTCAAAATTCAGTACATTAAATGAGCGACATTTCAATACCATGAGCTTTTAGAGTGAAAATGGCGGGCATGAAAGAAAATTGCCACCACTGAGGGGATGATGAGAAAATGGAACTTCTCTGTATGACGGAGATCGTTGCTGGAGAGGACGCCATTTTGTTGAAACTTGAAATGTTGAAAAACAACTTGCTGATGTAATGCTGCGGTTCTCCTGAACTACCAAATAAGGAGATGTCTGGAAGTTGCTTGAAAAGTACGGTACTCTTGTATGAGAGCCCCGTCTCCTTTGGGTATAATAGTCAGAAAACATTTTTAGGTCTATTCAAATAGCAACCAAAAGTAGTAATTGACATTGGACATAAATTAAATAACTTCCATATTTGATGGAAATGTAGAGGTACACTTTACTAAACCATAGGAGTTGGGTACCGTCTGACGTGGCGGGTGAGTCGAGTCGTCGGACGTTCCTCAGGTTCCGGATAGGTGGCAGCACCGATCCGGGTCTGTGGGGACATCTGACGACGAACACCTGGGTCCGTATATAAAGCCCAGGGCTCAGCCGCTACGTCAGAGGCCCTTCTGGCCTCCACACTATGTAAACCACTGTCTTTTAATATTAGCTGCCTCTTTGATATCATTCGGCAGCCGTGAGTGTGCATTAAGTAATAAACCTAACCGTTGGCATACACTTGGAATACTGTCTTACTCTTTCTTTCCGAATCGTAAGACCCGAACCCCCCAGGTCCGTAAGGCCACAAATCCTTACACTGGTGCCGTGACCAGTTAATTCTGGTGTATAGCCCGGACGTTATAACGTCCGAACGGCTAGTACATGGGTTAGACACCCTTAGGGAAGCTAACCCAGCAGGGCAATCACTTGCCCAAGAGAATGGAAATGGATCGCTAATGCTCCAAACCCATTCGGACTCACAAGATGCAGAATCAGCATCCTGGAGAGATCCCGGACCCCACTATAATGATAGTGAAGAGAATCTGCCAGACTCTGTACGACGCGAACAGTCCATACAGAGACATAGTAACTTAATAGGCCAGCATTCAATTGTTGACGAATTATGTGATTCGATGTTCGAAGTCGGTGGTAGTACTAACCCAGAACATCCGGCACCAATGCGAAAAAGGGTAACATTCGGAGAACTACCTTATAGGTTACCCAGGCCCGAATTACCAATATTAGATTATAGCGCTATAGATGGCGACTTAACCTATGCGGTACCGGAAGGTGAAGAATTAAAACGACCGGATGTCCTGTTGTTGAATGAAACTTATGTAACTTTGAACGAGAATTTAAATACCTTGGTCAAAGCTAAGGATGAAGTATTGCATGAAAAACTTCAAATGGAAGAGGACCTAACTGGCATGCGAAAGGAATTCGAAGCCAGAAGGAGCGAGTACATGAAAGAACTCGAGAGTGAAGAACTAAAACTTCAATCTATGAGAGATTCATTCAATAAAGAATATGATAATAGGCACATTCGTATCCAAACATACATAGATACGAACGACCAACTAAACCTTGATAAGACAAAATTCGAATCCGAAATTCGCCATTATCAGGAGGAGTTGGATAAATTGAAACTTCAGTGCAGTAAACAAGCTGAAGATAATGAAACCATCCGGGTAGGCATCATAGCTTACAACAAACAACTGGAGGAGGATAGACAGAAACTCACGAATGAGCTTCAGGAATTGCAGGCCACTGCAATAACTCTAGATAAATATGTAGAAGCAGCCCAGTTAACTATAGGTAATATAGACCCAGCTGTGGTATCTACAATGTTGGGAAAGACATCTAAAGATGCAACCCCAATTAGATACAGCCCATTCGTTGATGATGGGGCTGACAAGAATGTGGTATCCGGAATCTATAAGAAACCGGATAATGCTGCAGTAAATGGAACCGCATCTAAACCAGTAGTTCCAATGCTGGATACGATAGGACCAGCACCACCCATACCAGATTTGAGTCACAAAATCAAAGCGACTCACGATGGTGCTACAGGGAATAATAATAATTCACCCGTGGCACAACCAAGAGCACCCGGACCAATGAGACATATGTTGACACCACCTTCATATTTCCCCCAACCCGGCCACAGTACACCAGCAGTACCAAGATTACCGAATCCACCCCCAGGTTCTGGTAATGGTCCTACTGATGGACGTTTTCCGAGACCAAATCCGCCACAAAACAATATCAACGGCGGTACGTACCAACCGAGAACATCTTCCTATGGATATAGAAATAATTATAATCCATCGGGAAGTGGCAATTATCAGAATGGTAATAGCTATAACCAGGGATGGAATCAAAATGATTCTTACCCTAGATATGCTTCTTCTGGAAACACCGGTCACAATAGTGGATACCCTGGTGGTTCATCTGGAGGCTATAATAATAATGGTCCACCAGGAGGAAACCCTCCAGGCGGCCCAGGAGGATCCGGATTCGGAGGATCAGGATCAGGAGGAGATGGCAGGAAACCTAACAGGAGAACTTCTATGCCTGCAGGGATGCAAACCATCTTTGATAGAAGCCAATGTATACAAAACCTTGGCATTGACTGCTACCGAAAGGGAGCAGACGGCATGGAAGTCATGAACTGGAGCATGCGAGAAGCAGATAGACTACGCGGATGTAATAATCCGGCACGTAGGCAGGCACGGATACCCCCTCCATATGATTCTAATGATCCATGGAAGGACAGGTATCAAGCTTTTGTTGACGAAGTCAATTGTAGTGGCTGGACAAAAGAAGAAGCTCTGCCATATTTGATTTGTTGGTTAAATAAAGGCGGAAAAGTAGCTCTCAACCAATGGAGAGCAGCTTACGGAATATATGGTACCTATGATCAATTGGTCGAATGTGCCGCATA
The DNA here is from genome assembly GCA_949317995.1 of Acholoe squamosa. Taxonomy (NCBI): domain Eukaryota; kingdom Metazoa; phylum Annelida; class Polychaeta; order Phyllodocida; family Polynoidae; genus Acholoe; species Acholoe squamosa. Next base: position 48,935,360 of record OX439037.1, read on the forward strand.
CCTTTTCGGATCAATCGTTAGAGAAGATCCGTGGGTAAGCTTTAAGAAGAGGACACAAAAACCTAAAGAATCACACAAAGTCTTTGGTTTGGAGCTACAGGACTTGCTTTCGAAAGCACGTCCAAATTGGGCTCATGATGATGATTGTTATCTACAAGAATTGTTTATACAATTCTACAGTGGATTGCGTGATCCGGATCACAAGCAAGTGGTCTGGGACTCTTGGAAAGATGACACTTCCTTCAGTGATCTGTTCATAGCAATCGATGGACATGACATGAAGAAACGTCTGGTAGGTCTCGGACCTAATCCAATAAGAGCAGCTCCATTCCAATACGGAGGTACACCTGCTCCGGTATACGATACTTCCCAATTAGCTCCGGTTGAATCGAATGAAGTTGATGAGAATGATGAATATGTCTCCGATGAAAACGGAGATTATATTGGTTCAGTGCATGTAGCTGGAAAATATTACCGACAAAAGCGGTATAGGAAAGTACATTCGAGAGGGAGAGGAGGATCAGTTGCTGGTAAAACAGCTTCCGGATCAACTCAACCTGGCAGTGTAGCCTCTACGGCGAACCCAACTGTAGCAGCCACTGTTGCTCCGACTAACATGATGGAAACATTATTAGCCGGATTAACAGAAGCTCTAAAGAGACCGAGAGTTGACAAATCCCAGAGGAGATGTTTCAGATGCCAGAAACTGGGGCATTATGCTCCAGAATGTATGGCTGAAAAACCTGTCCCTCGTAGACAGGAGAGTGTCTCTGGAGTAAGTACAGAGGAAAACTAAGGAGGGGTCTCCCGAGGGGCAAAGAAGGGGATCCCAGTGACAAATCTTGCCATGATATCACCATCCGTGATGATAGTTCACATGAAGTAACAAGATCGCCTAACACCGAGGTGGTTGTAGACACCCGGAAGGTTAGGGAAGCTGATATAACAGGTGCTATGGGAGCACAGGGGAAACCCAATATCAGTAACGAGGCAGGCGGCTATTCGTTAGCCAAGGTCTGTGGTGCCCACCTGCCCCCGGGTCATCCTTGTCTGGAATTCTTAAAAGGATGTGGATTGACTCCTGGTGTGAAAAATGACGTTCCGATTGTCACGGACATGCCCTCTGTTCTAAACGGAAGGCGGTGGTATGTTTGCCTTACTGTTAACGGAAGGTCTGCCGAATTCCTTGTGGATACGGGAACTAGCCACTCTTGTATCTCCAAGGGGTTCTACGACCTTATACCGGATGAACATGATACTCTCAAATCGGGAGGAAGTGCTCAGACGGCCGACGGCAGTACCTTGCAAACGTATGGTAGAACTTGTGTGAGACTACAGTTAGATGGTATACATGACTATGTCATGAGCGCCACCGTTGCGGATATAGCAGATGAGGGGATACTCGGGTTGGATTTCGCATCCCTGTATGGTGCTGTATTGGAACCCCAAACAGGAGTGTTGAGTGTGAGATACCCGTACCCCGTAAAGGTTAGATGTGCACTGAGACAAGTGAGCAGTATGGCTAGTGTGGCACACACTGTGCGAATCCCTCCGGGAGTAGCCTGTGATGTGCTTGTAAGAAGTGATCCTGCAATGCGTAACAAACCTGCAGTGATAGAACCGGATGTAGTTACTTTGTCAGGTATTGGATTAAATTCTGTAGACACGATAGTAGCGAATGCATCCTGGTCGGTAGTACCTGTCTCCAATACTGGAAACACTACTATCTACTTGAAAAAGGGACAAGTTTTTGGAAACGTGACCCTTTCGGAAACTGTAACGGATAGTAAGCTAAGCTTACAGAAGGTAACAGGAGATGATGAAATTTCGGAAGACTTACTTAAGTTGTATGAAGAAACTTCATTAGAAGATCCGGAACACCGGAAAGAGTTCTATGATATGCTCTGTCAGTATCATACTGCCTTTGCCAAACCTGGTGAAAAACTAGGTACGACAAATAAGGTATTACATAAAATAGATACTGGGGATGCCGAACCCTTTAAGATACCGTATAGACGGTTACCCTTAGCAAAAAAGAGAGTAGCTGAGGATGAAATAAATAAGATGTTGGAACAGGATGTAATAGTCCCTTCCAATAGTCCATGGAGTAGTCCTGTGTGTATGGTAACAAAAAAAGACGGTACTATCCGTTTCTGCATAGACTACAGGAAGTTGAATGGAATAACGAAAAAGAATTCGTATCCATTACCGAGAATAGATGAAACCATTGACTCCTTAGGAGGAAAAAGTTGGTTTTGTACCCTAGACTTGCAATCAGGCTATTGGCAAGTGGGAATGAACCCTTCAGATATGGAGAAAACTGCATTTTCAAGTCATATTGGATTATTCCAATATAATGTAATGCCGTTTGGATTGTGCAATGCACCTGCAACATTTGAAGCAATGATGGAAACAATTCTAAGTGATTTATTGTGGAAAAGATGTCTTGTATATCTAGACGATGTCATTGTCTTCGGAAAAACATTCGAAGAATGTTCTAATAACCTAAAAATGGTACTAGAACGTATTATTTCAAATGGTCTCAAATTGAAACCTAAGAAATGCCACATGTTTAGAAAGTCCATAAATTATTTGGGCCGCATCATCAGTGATGAAGGAATAAAGGCTGATCCGGAAAAAATCGAATCAGTTACGAATTGGAATAGACCTAAAACACCCAAAGAAGTGAGGTCCTTTTTAGGATTCTGTTCCTATTACAGGGAATTTATTCCGAATTATTCTAGATTCAGTTACCTATTACAAGCAATAGCTAACTGGACTCCAGGAAGTACCAAGGAAAAATTTCCTTGGACGCATGAACAGGAAACCGCTTTCCAAAAGCTAAAAGACCTGTTCACGAGTACTCCCGTATTGCAATATCCGAATGAGACGGATCATTTCAACATCAACAGATTCAGCATAGACCCGGAGTTAAGCATTTAAATGCTGATGCTTTGTCTCGAATACCAATCCGGAAATGTGATAATCCGGATTGTACTGATTGTGGAGCTCATAAGGCAGTGTTAGCAGGGATTCGAAGACCATTCGTACCCCTAGTTGCCAGTATACTGGATTGGTCTATGGATCACATACGACATTTCCAGGAAGCTGACTCGATAACTGCACAGCTACTGCAATTAGTACCAAAGGGTATACGTCCAGTTAGACCAGAGGTCTCTCTGGAAAATCGAGAAATGAGAAGGTTTCTTGCTCAATGGACCGAGCTTGAAGTCCGGAAAGGCGTGTTATACCGTTGGAAGCCATGTAATAATGGTGGTAGAATCATGCAAGTGGTGATACCACATGCCATGAGACATGACATTATGTACTTCTGTCATGGACATCGGAGCAGTGGTCATTTCGGAAGGAAACGCTCGCTAGCACGACTTTCCAAGAAATACTATTGGCCTGGCATGACACGGGACTTGCAAAGATGGGTAACCACCTGTCCGGATTGTTGTAAAAACAAACCCGGACCCGGATGGGCAAACTTCCCCTATCCCAAGAACTTTTCGGAGTTAGATTCGCAAGAATCGGGGTAGATATTATTAGTGGATTTAATACAACCGCTAATGATAATACCTGTATGATGGTAGTGTGTGATTATTATACGAAATACACTAAAGTATTTCCACTACCGGACCACAAAGCAATTACTTGTGCCGAAGCTTTTGTAAAAGGTTGGGTACTAAGCTTCGGTGTACCATTAATGTTACACAGTGACCAAGGCAGAGAATTCGAATCAAATCTCTGGCAGGGTATGTGCGAGTACTTGGCTATTTGCAAGACTAGAACCAATCCGTATAGACCACAAAGCGACGGATTGGTGGAAAGGTTCAATAGAACCCTCATCCAAGTCCTAAAGTCACTCGTTAATGAACATATGGATGACTGGGATGAGCAATGTCATTTTGTGACACATGCTTATAATAGTACAGTACATTCAAGTACAAATTGTTCTCCGAACCTTTTAGTATTCGGAGAAGATTTGATAATGCCTGCTGACCTAGTTTTTGGAGTCGTAGGAATGGACCCTGAACTACCTTGCCATGTAGTTTTTGTGGAATGTTTAAGAGACAGATTTAGAAAAGCATATGAGTCTGTCCGAATTGATTTGGAGAAAAGTGCCAAATGGCAGAAAGTAGGATACGATACCGATCTAAAACATCGGAAATTCCAATCCGGAGACAGAGTCCTTAGATTACATGAACCACTTAGACACATAAAATTAGCGTCTAATTGGGACGGTCCCTTTACTATAACACAAATTATCAGTGATTGTACCGTAATTATTAAATCTGACCTTGGTCGACTCTATAAGTCAAATGTGGCTAGATTAAGGAGATGGTCTGGGAGGGAGACCTCCACAGAAAGGTATGGTGAAGGTTCCGAAAGGATCCTGAATCAGAATCACATAATAGACCAGGTAAAGAACACTACAGTGAAGCGTGGTCAGGGTAGACCCAAAAAGTGTTCCGAATCAGTGACACCCACGCCAACACCGATTAAGCGTGGGGGAGTTAAAAAAGTCTCGGCAGGTGAAGACAAAAAGAAGAGGAAAGGTGTTTCTAAGGCTAAGAAGCACCTAGAGAAAGCTCTTCAGACTGTCAGGTCCGATAAAGAACTATCCGAGAAGGGGAGATACGTTCGCCGCAGCCCCCGAATTGCCCAGAGGACTGCAGTGACCTAACCTGTATACACAACGAGTGTAATGTTTACATTTAGAGGAACGGATGACAACTGACCCTAAAGGCTTATTTGTCGCCCCCGCATGATGTACCAATGGGTAGTGGACGGATAATCCGGTGGATTTGCTTAAGCTTTCCATAATCTCCACTTAAATCCCCAGTCGAGTCATCGGGGTGAGCGATAATTACCTAAAAACAATCAGTTTGTTGATGTACCGCCTGTAGCACGTGCGTTTCCGCATGACGTCACCGTGTCCAGTCTCGGCTGACCTCTCGTGACCTCGCGGACCGCGGGGAAATGACGTCACGAAAGCTGGCCTGTCGCCATATTTGTTTTCGGTAACGTCCAAGACGGTCGAGCTCGCTCCCTTCTTGGATTTTACCGGCTAAGCAAACCCCCCGCTGCTCCTCCAGAGTCTGTCTCCTGGTAGACAGACTCCGTTTGTGCCGGCCCCGGCGCCGTAAAAGCCGGAAAAAGGAGTAGTTTACTCCCGTGGTCGATTCCCCAGTCATGGCTGAGGAATCCGTAGCTGCAGCCAAGCTATCCGGTGACCCGGATAAGCTGACTCCGTCCGCAGAAGCTTTTCCGGAAGCTTTGTCGCCTGTTACACAGGAAGAGAGCGAGATGATGGACGTGGAGGAACCCACGGATCGCTCGTTCGAGGAGAAGCTGGCTTCATTCTCACTCAATGAGCCAGAGAAACTGCTATCTCCACTCCCAGCAGAGGGATCCGGAGCGACTGCGAGTGCTGAACCCGCAGCGACAGAGTCCGAAACTACCCAAGTTGACGGACAGAAGGATGAGTGGAAGCCAGCAGTGGCGGAGCCTTTTCCAGCTAGTTATGATGGTCGCTACCTGTATGTCCACCCGGAACTGCAGGCACAAGTGACCTACGCGGACGGGACACCAGTCAGGATGGACCCGAAAGTCAGGATAGCTATCGAGGGCGTCATGGCTCCCGAACAGCTGACCAGGATGCCTCCCGAGTGGCTTCGAGACTGGCCGTGGTTCCAACGGGGACTTATGGTGGACGCCGGTTTCCGTGAAACCATGTACGCAGCTAACCGAGCCTTCGAGCTCGGAGCGTATCCGAAGCCTGACAAGTCCCTGTGGAACGTCAAGGCTACGAACATTAACTGGGTAGGCTGTGTCTGGAATACCGATGGCCAGACCTACCCACGCCCTAGTGCTATCCGGACGCCGTGCCGGACCACTAAGGAATTCCGGGAGGCCGCTGCTAACTTCGAGCAGTGGGACGACGGTTACTACATAACCGAACAGGAATTGGTGGATGTCCAGAACAATTCACTAATCGGATTGGACCGAGCTGCAGCCCTTCGGACGGTTATTGTCCGCCGCATGACTGCCGAACAGGAGGCACAGGAAGAGGCTAAGAGGGCCGCGGAAGCACCCGCACCTCCTATCCCCGACCTGAAGCTTGCCACCAGAAGCTCCGCCAGTGCTACATCAGCTACCGGCAGCACTACTACTCCAGTAGAAGCCACGACCTCCAGCACATCCGGAACCCAGGAACCGGAGGAAGACTGGAAGGTCAGTAAGAACCGACGATCCGCTGCTCGGAAGCTCAAGAATCTCCCGGATTCTGCGAGAGCCGAGCCGAAACCCAGCACCTCAACCACTGGTAGTACTGCCATGGAGGTTGAGTCGTCTGACGAGGAGTCGGTGCACGAATCCTCGGTTGAGTATGATGAGAAGGCCACTCCATCAACTCAAACCGAGGCCGAACGTTGGGCTAACGCCAAATCCGGATTCAAAACCCGGATCCCGACGTGTTTCTCCGACTGTGCGTACGGAGTTAAGAAGGACGGCTCTACCCTCTATGCCTGTCCAGACTCAATCAATAAGAACGATGAGTCGGATGATGAAGATTGGATGCGCCTTTCGGACGAGGACCCCAATCCGAGCAAAGCCTATCGAAAGATGTGGCTTATGCTAAACCACACCGAAGGGTATTACACTTATACCCAGAGGAGGAAGCTGCGTTGGGCTTTAGAGAAGTGGTACGGTGACGATCAAAAGTCCTGTCCCTTCTCTATCTGCCAGGATGCGAGTGATGTCTCGATCCGGACCTGGAGTACTCCAGCCCGGTTCCAAAGGCATCTGGTAGAGGCCCACTTCCACCATCACCCGGTTTACATTTGTGATCCGAGTTATGGTAAGAAGGGCAAGAAGTGTACTACGAAGGTGCAATACAACCGACGTAGTGATCTGGCTAGACACCAGAAGAAATGCCACGCAGAAGGTTTGGACGGGGCCCGGAAGCGCATCATGGAGCTTCATCAGGAACTCATGAAGGAGTTCGATAGCCTGAGCGAGGATGCTTGGTCTAAGATCCGACCAGGGGACCAAGTCCTCTGCGAAGTTCCGAAGACCAAGGATTCGAAACTCCGAGCAAAGATAGTCCTGACTCCTGGAAAGGGTAAACTGGACATGCACGAGTCTCTCTGGCAGAAATGCGAGGAATCCGGAAAGGATGCAAAGAGAGCTCGTGAAAGGAGCAGGAGAGACCAGAACCGTGGCGGCAACGGTAATGGTCAGAGCACGACAAAACCAAAGGTCAGAGCAGAGGACCGTTCCAGGTCCCCTCTGACAAGGCACCCCGCAGAACAGGCTCAGGGCACTCCGATGTTCAAGAAGCCTGAACCTGCCGGATACGCTGGAGCCGTATCTAAACCTGGGAAAGTGAGTTCTCGAAACTTTCCGTCCTTAAACCAGGGACCTGGACCTGAGAGCCAGACCTTGGTAGTAGGAAAGGATGGTCGCCTTATGCCAAAGAAGACCACCGCATCTGCTGCCGCCGGATCTGCATCCGCTCCAGCCGCCCCACCAGTTACCTTTACCCAGGAGCAGTTAAACATGTACCTGCAAATGGGACTGAAACAGAATGTACCACCTGCCTTCTGTGTACCAACGACAGGTGTGTCCGGGAGTCCTAAACCCGGAAGTGGTCCACAGGCCGCCTCGACTACTCCCAAGGCTGTCGCGGCACCTGAGAAACCGAAGGACGCCATTACCATTAAAACTGGTAATGCGGAAGTTTGGTTTGAGAAGTCTCGCCAAGGGGAGGCAGATGTCCAGAAGGCCATCTACACCCATTGGGAGAAGACCGTTCGGGAGAAAGCGATCAAGTTTCATCAGGGTCTCCTAAACGAAACTCTGTTGTGTATGAAACAGGTGGGCGACGCTGAAAAGCAACGTCTCGAGACTCTCATCCGGGACGATGTAAAGGCCCAGGAGGAGGCTGCCTCAGCTGCTCAAGAAAAAGCAGCTATGGATGTACACGTGTTGGAAAAGCGTGTAAAGGAGGAGATCACTCGGAACACCAACCTGAACACTAAGTTCATGAGGGTGTTCGGAGTCGACTTGGACGAGTGGGACGGCACTCCCGAGTCGGCTTTAGCTCTTCTGAAGAAGAAGCATGCTAAGAAATCCGTTTAAAGCATGCTAGGGTTATTTCTTCCATAATTTTTTTCCAACACCAAATGACCAGATATAGTCTTTGCGGAACCCTAAAGGTCTGCGAATGCTTTTACTAGTGCATGAACACCTATGCTATGTGTTCCGGGTTCCTTTGACCAGTCTATTATTCAGGTTGTATAACATTTATTACACCCTGAATAGCCTATTCGGATTTATAATTTCATCCATGAACAATCCGATAGTAGACTTGCTGCTGTGAGACGTATCCGGATGCCAGTTCCAGACTCCTGCTGTTACCCGTGCTAACCAATTACTAGGATGGACTTTACGATTTACCTCTACAACTCATCTGTACTCCCGAATGGACTTATATCTCTACTACTATTACTTCCGGATCAACCTATATCGGACTATTATTTTACTTATGTCAACTAAAACTTAAAAAGGATTACGTTCTCTACACAGTTGACACATCCGGACTAATATTCTACAAATCTACACCATTCGGATATACTATAAACTTTAGCACTACTAGAGGATTGTGGGTAGCTGCCCCAAATCAACTACCGTGTTCACTCAATATAAGGAAACTATAAACTTTAGCACGTCCATCCCGTGGTTAGCTGACCACACCTACCTACTAGTACCCGGAGGATACAGCAGAAGACTCCAGCAGCATTTATAATTCCTGTATATTGTATATAATGTCATATTTCTATTTTTCTATAATATTATATGTATGTACATATCCACTAGATACATATTATAATACGGGTACATAGACATTTCCTGATACGGATCTCTAATCACTATTAGTATTTATATTATAAGATCCGTTAAACTTCACCAGATAACACATATTATTGTCCTGCGAGACAAAATATATAATAAGTATAATGATCTGGTGCTATAAAGGTTATTAGGTACACGGTGATAATATATTATTATATTCATTACCACACCGTGATGTTTTTTTTCAAGTGTATGTTATAAATAATCATATTCGTACTACTCACGGAATCCTTAACGGATTCGTATAATATTAATATACGACATGTCATTAGATAGTGATGTTACTATAACAGTCTTCTTTAAGACTACATATTCAAATGTGTTGTCAATGACTACAAACACACATACGGATGTTATTTTGTGATATGTTTTATTATCGACAGTTCCGTTACATATAGCTGTCATCATCACATGTATACGATTCATATTACTTGTCTTATTAATTATACCTGAAATATAATACATTATTATGTGGTATAATAATTAAATAGACAGTTCCGTTTCACATAACTGTCTCTTCTTCAAGTAATTCGTATAATATTTCAACATCCTAATCGTTATATGTAACTAAATTTCACTATCGAATATATATATATGACATCTGGTTCACAATTTATTTAGTGCTAATGTTATACCTATGGTTGTACCTCTATTACTAAAGGTTTAGACATGTAGAAATGTTATCCTAGTAATATTATACGTATAACACACTCCTAAATGTCTGGGGGAGTGGTGTAGAGGTACACTTTACTAAACCATAGGAGTTGGGTACCGTCTGACGTGGCGGGTGAGTCGAGTCGTCGGACGTTCCTCAGGTTCCGGATAGGTGGCAGCACCGATCCGGGTCTGTGGGGACATCTGACGACGAACACCTGGGTCCGTATATAAAGCCCAGGGCTCAGCCGCTACGTCAGAGGCCCTTCTGGCCTCCACACTATGTAAACCACTGTCTTTTAATATTAGCTGCCTCTTTGATATCATTCGGCAGCCGTGAGTGTGCATTAAGTAATAAACCTAACCGTTGGCATACACTTGGAATACTGTCTTACTCTTTCTTTCCGAATCGTAAGACCCGAACCCCCCAGGTCCGTAAGGCCACAAATCCTTACAGAAACATGAATTTTGGACTCTGTAAATTGTCGCCAAGGGGGTGTTTATTACAGACTACACGATGTCCAGAACGCCAGAGGGCAGGGGATGCTATGCAAATGAGGTCACGACCCCGTCTGGAGAGAGTGGCACCACGCACGTCCACCGCAGTTGGGCGACAGGCACCATGGGGAGAGGACGTGTTTCTCTGGACCGGGCACTGACACATAGACCCAGCATTAGAATTTTTTAAATTCTTGCTGGAGTGGAATTGGTCCAATTGAAACTGCTTATGGACATGGCAAAATCACCACGGAGATCGATGGGAGTATAGCCATGGGGAGACACAACACTCACCACAGCAAAGGGAGGAATAAGATTTTGGTTAAAAAAAAAAAATACATAAATAATCCTACGTGAATTTGTCCTCTAAAGGGGGAAAATGGTTATTTTGGGAAAATTCGGGAACAATAGTGACAGTGGGGTTTATCATCAGGGAACCTACAGAGTTACACATTAACACTCACAAAATTTGGCTGTCTTGAAGGAAGACTGGGAGCTCGTTGAGGGGTGCTTGAGTATGGAGGCCATCTTGGGAAGCATCGACTCAGCTCGTGAATCCACATCAGAGCGCCAAGAATCGAGGCTGAAAATATAGTTATTTCATGGGGGCACTCCAAAAAGGGATTCAAAAGAGAGGATAATCACCGAAACTACCAAATTCAAATAATGAAAATTGAGAAGTCTGAAATTCGTTGGAAAATTGTAAACTGGTAAATTTTGAGTAAATCCGAGGTGGAAATTTAGAGAGAATTATATGCTGAATTATTCCGGATACTCCAATATGAAATTATTTTGGGAAAATTGTGAGTTGAGTCATTTTGAGCAGATCAATATGGAATTGCTTTGTGAAACTGTAGGCTAAATTATCGCGAGTGGTCCAATATGGATCCATTTTTGAATAAAATTGAGAGGTTATAAGTTGAAATGTGAGGAAATTATTGATTTAGGCCATCATTATTGGAAAAAAAGGGCGTAGAACGGTACCTTCATGGAGTGGGGGACCGACTCAAAAGGCTGTGATGACCGTCTGGAGACCCATCGAGGTGGTCTAAGGAAATCGTCGGTGATTGGGCGAGAAATTCCGCTATGAACATGGGGACTGAAAATGAGAATTAATTCGCGAAAATTGAGGGAATTGGGAGTCATCAATTCAAAAGTTTGGAATTGGCAGATCTAAATCCAACATGGGTGAGCTGATGAAATTAAAACAAAATGGCTGACCAGTTGAAGACGGTCAGTACCGGCTGTTTGAGCAGCTCAAGAAATAACACGGCTATTGATTCAATCAGTGTCAAAATTCAGTACATTAAATGAGCGACATTTCAATACCATGAGCTTTTAGAGTGAAAATGGCGGGCATGAAAGAAAATTGCCACCACTGAGGGGATGATGAGAAAATGGAACTTCTCTGTATGACGGAGATCGTTGCTGGAGAGGACGCCATTTTGTTGAAACTTGAAATGTTGAAAAACAACTTGCTGATGTAATGCTGCGGTTCTCCTGAACTACCAAATAAGGAGATGTCTGGAAGTTGCTTGAAAAGTACGGTACTCTTGTATGAGAGCCCCGTCTCCTTTGGGTATAATAGTCAGAAAACATTTTTAGGTCTATTCAAATAGCAACCAAAAGTAGTAATTGACATTGGACATAAATTAAATAACTTCCATATTTGATGGAAACATGAATTTTGGACTCTGTAAATTGTCGCCAAGGGGGTGTTTATTACAGACTACACGATGTCCAGAACGCCAGAGGGCAGGGGATGCTATGCAAATGAGGTCACGACCCCGTCTGGAGAGAGTGGCACCACGCACGTCCACCGCAGTTGGGCGACAGGCACCATGGGGAGAGGACGTGTTTCTCTGGACCGGGCACTGACACATAGACCCAGCATTAGAATTTTTTAAATTCTTGCTGGAGTGGAATTGGTCCAATTGAAACTGCTTATGGACATGGCAAAATCACCACGGAGATCGATGGGAGTATAGCCATGGGGAGACACAACACTCACCACAGCAAAGGGAGGAATAAGATTTTGGTTAAAAAAAAAAAATACATAAATAATCCTACGTGAATTTGTCCTCTAAAGGGGGAAAATGGTTATTTTGGGAAAATTCGGGAACAATAGTGACAGTGGGGTTTATCATCAGGGAACCTACAGAGTTACACATTAACACTCACAAAATTTGGCTGTCTTGAAGGAAGACTGGGAGCTCGTTGAGGGGTGCTTGAGTATGGAGGCCATCTTGGGAAGCATCGACTCAGCTCGTGAATCCACATCAGAGCGCCAAGAATCGAGGCTGAAAATATAGTTATTTCATGGGGGCACTCCAAAAAGGGATTCAAAAGAGAGGATAATCACCGAAACTACCAAATTCAAATAATGAAAATTGAGAAGTCTGAAATTCGTTGGAAAATTGTAAACTGGTAAATTTTGAGTAAATCCGAGGTGGAAATTTAGAGAGAATTATATGCTGAATTATTCCGGATACTCCAATATGAAATTATTTTGGGAAAATTGTGAGTTGAGTCATTTTGAGCAGATCAATATGGAATTGCTTTGTGAAACTGTAGGCTAAATTATCGCGAGTGGTCCAATATGGATCCATTTTTGAATAAAATTGAGAGGTTATAAGTTGAAATGTGAGGAAATTATTGATTTAGGCCATCATTATTGGAAAAAAAGGGCGTAGAACGGTACCTTCATGGAGTGGGGGACCGACTCAAAAGGCTGTGATGACCGTCTGGAGACCCATCGAGGTGGTCTAAGGAAATCGTCGGTGATTGGGCGAGAAATTCCGCTATGAACATGGGGACTGAAAATGAGAATTAATTCGCGAAAATTGAGGGAATTGGGAGTCATCAATTCAAAAGTTTGGAATTGGCAGATCTAAATCCAACATGGGTGAGCTGATGAAATTAAAACAAAATGGCTGACCAGTTGAAGACGGTCAGTACCGGCTGTTTGAGCAGCTCAAGAAATAACACGGCTATTGATTCAATCAGTGTCAAAATTCAGTACATTAAATGAGCGACATTTCAATACCATGAGCTTTTAGAGTGAAAATGGCGGGCATGAAAGAAAATTGCCACCACTGAGGGGATGATGAGAAAATGGAACTTCTCTGTATGACGGAGATCGTTGCTGGAGAGGACGCCATTTTGTTGAAACTTGAAATGTTGAAAAACAACTTGCTGATGTAATGCTGCGGTTCTCCTGAACTACCAAATAAGGAGATGTCTGGAAGTTGCTTGAAAAGTACGGTACTCTTGTATGAGAGCCCCGTCTCCTTTGGGTATAATAGTCAGAAAACATTTTTAGGTCTATTCAAATAGCAACCAAAAGTAGTAATTGACATTGGACATAAATTAAATAACTTCCATATTTGATGGAAACATGAATTTTGGACTCTGTAAATTGTCGCCAAGGGGGTGTTTATTACAGACTACACGATGTCCAGAACGCCAGAGGGCAGGGGATGCTATGCAAATGAGGTCACGACCCCGTCTGGAGAGAGTGGCACCACGCACGTCCACCGCAGTTGGGCGACAGGCACCATGGGGAGAGGACGTGTTTCTCTGGACCGGGCACTGACACATAGACCCAGCATTAGAATTTTTTAAATTCTTGCTGGAGTGGAATTGGTCCAATTGAAACTGCTTATGGACATGGCAAAATCACCACGGAGATCGATGGGAGTATAGCCATGGGGAGACACAACACTCACCACAGCAAAGGGAGGAATAAGATTTTGGTTAAAAAAAAAAAATACATAAATAATCCTACGTGAATTTGTCCTCTAAAGGGGGAAAATGGTTATTTTGGGAAAATTCGGGAACAATAGTGACAGTGGGGTTTATCATCAGGGAACCTACAGAGTTACACATTAACACTCACAAAATTTGGCTGTCTTGAAGGAAGACTGGGAGCTCGTTGAGGGGTGCTTGAGTATGGAGGCCATCTTGGGAAGCATCGACTCAGCTCGTGAATCCACATCAGAGCGCCAAGAATCGAGGCTGAAAATATAGTTATTTCATGGGGGCACTCCAAAAAGGGATTCAAAAGAGAGGATAATCACCGAAACTACCAAATTCAAATAATGAAAATTGAGAAGTCTGAAATTCGTTGGAAAATTGTAAACTGGTAAATTTTGAGTAAATCCGAGGTGGAAATTTAGAGAGAATTATATGCTGAATTATTCCGGATACTCCAATATGAAATTATTTTGGGAAAATTGTGAGTTGAGTCATTTTGAGCAGATCAATATGGAATTGCTTTGTGAAACTGTAGGCTAAATTATCGCGAGTGGTCCAATATGGATCCATTTTTGAATAAAATTGAGAGGTTATAAGTTGAAATGTGAGGAAATTATTGATTTAGGCCATCATTATTGGAAAAAAAGGGCGTAGAACGGTACCTTCATGGAGTGGGGGACCGACTCAAAAGGCTGTGATGACCGTCTGGAGACCCATCGAGGTGGTCTAAGGAAATCGTCGGTGATTGGGCGAGAAATTCCGCTATGAACATCGGGACTGAAAATGAGAATTAATTCGCGAAAATTGAGGGAATTGGGAGTCATCAATTCAAAAGTTTGGAATTGGCAGATCTAAATCCAACATGGGTGAGCTGATGAAATTAAAACAAAATGGCTGACCAGTTGAAGACGGTCAGTACCGGCTGTTTGAGCAGCTCAAGAAATAACACGGCTATTGATTCAATCAGTGTCAAAATTCAGTACATTAAATGAGCGACATTTCAATACCATGAGCTTTTAGAGTGAAAATGGCGGGCATGAAAGAAAATTGCCACCACTGAGGGGATGATGAGAAAATGGAACTTCTCTGTATGACGGAGATCGTTGCTGGAGAGGACGCCATTTTGTTGAAACTTGAAATGTTGAAAAACAACTTGCTGATGTAATGCTGCGGTTCTCCTGAACTACCAAATAAGGAGATGTCTGGAAGTTGCTTGAAAAGTACGGTACTCTTGTATGAGAGCCCCGTCTCCTTTGGGTATAATAGTCAGAAAACATTTTTAGGTCTATTCAAATAGCAACCAAAAGTAGTAATTGACATTGGACATAAACTAAATAACTTCCATATTTGATGGAAACATGAATTTTGGACTCTGTAAATTGTCGCCAAGGGGGTGTTTATTACAGACTACACGATGTCCAGAACGCCAGAGGGCAGGGGATGCTATGCAAATGAGGTCACGACCCCGTCTGGAGAGAGTGGCACCACGCACGTCCACCGCAGTTGGGCGACAGGCACCATGGGGAGAGGACGTGTTTCTCTGGACCGGGCACTGACACATAGACCCAGCATTAGAATTTTTTAAATTCTTGCTGGAGTGGAATTGGTCCAATTGAAACTGCTTATGGACATGGCAAAATCACCACGGAGATCGATGGGAGTATAGCCATGGGGAGACACAACACTCACCACAGCAAAGGGAGGAATAAGATTTTGGTTAAAAAAAAAAAATACATAAATAATCCTACGTGAATTTGTCCTCTAAAGGGGGAAAATGGTTATTTTGGGAAAATTCGGGAACAATAGTGACAGTGGGGTTTATCATCAGGGAACCTACAGAGTTACACATTAACACTCACAAAATTTGGCTGTCTTGAAGGAAGACTGGGAGCTCGTTGAGGGGTGCTTGAGTATGGAGGCCATGTTGGGAAGCATCGACTCAGCTTGTGAATCCACATCAGAGCGCCAAGAATCGAGGCTGAAAATATAGTTATTTCATGGGGGCACTCCAAAAAGGGATTCAAAAGTGTGTGTAACTTTTCATGAATGAGATTTGAGTATGAAGGTATGAATGAGTCAGGAAGTTTGTGTATGAAGGTATGAATGAGTCACAAAGTTTGTGCATGAAGGTATGGATGAGTTACGAAACTTGCGCATGAAGGTGTGAATGAGTTATGAAATTTTTGTACATTCCCAAAGTAGTTCGCGGACAAGGACCTCGTATGTCTGTGAAAGCAACATTGAGCTGCCTCCGAGAATTGCTATAGCGATATTAAGAAGTTTATTGATCCTTGAGTTCCCTCATAAAGAAGTGGGGATGATGGATCTTATATGTCTGAGGAAGGAGTTGAGGAGTTCTGTAAGAGTTCTGTAAGAAACATGTTATGAGGCCTTTCTGAAAAAATCCAGAATTATAGCAAGGGAGATGCAGGATGGATCCCAGATGCAAATTATTGATGCAATTTGTGGTTGGCCTTTTGAAAATTTGTCGTTGTGAATCCAGAAAAAGTGAAATCAGAAAAGGCTAACAAGGTTTAATCGGGTCTACTATGTTGAAAATTACAGTTTGTTGTGCCGTCATGTTTCGTATATTGTTTGTTTATATCACTGTGAGCAGCTTATTGAAAGTGCTATGATGTATCATTCCAAGCTTTGCGTATTATGGGCCACTAACTGATTATGCTATGGTAAATGTAGCTATCAGTGGTGACTATGGTGTACAGCTTACTAACCACATTGATGTTTGATAGTCATTGTTGCTTATGGTGCACCAATTATTATTGTTTGGTTGTCAGTGTTGCTTATAGTGCGCGACTTGTTAGCTACGCTACATATGTGCTTGTCAATGATGTTTATTGTGCGCGACTAACTAATTATGTTGTGGTGTGCGCTAAACAGTCCTGTGTATGGTGTGTAGCTTGTCAATTATGTTTATTTGTGAGTAATTCTTTGGCAGAGTCCAGAGGATTTGAATTCCATTTGTTTGAGAGAGGAAATTTTCATTCATTATCAGAACCACATACAGTATGTGTGTGACAAACTTTCTGTGGATAAGGGTACTTCCTTAGAGAGGAAATATGACTCGAGTAGAAAATATAGCTTAATATCAGGAATCTGAAAACTCAGAAATAACGAAACTTACCAATCTCACAGATATGTTCCATATCTGTGGGACTTGTGAAAACGCTTGGGCATTTTGGACATTTGACAGAAACTTTTCAGGTGGCCGTCCGCTGACAGCGGAGATTCTTGTTGAGTGCGGGAGAAACTTACCAATCTCACAGACGTGTCCTATGTCTGCGGAACTTGTGAATACGATGGGCATTTTGAACATTTGGCAGAAACTTTTCAGGTAGCCATCCGCCGACAGCGGAGATTCTTGTTGAGTGCGGGAGATTACTTAACCTGCATTATTTCCTTCTGGAGGGTTTGCATTCATGTTCTTAAATAATCACACTCAAGTTTTCTTTTCTTTTCCAGCATTTAAGGTGTGATCTTTCTTTTCTTCTTTTTCCAGAATCTGAGGTGTGGAAATGAACTGACATTTGCGTGTGCACAGTACCACGTAGGAGTCTTGACCAAAATGATATTTGCCCATTGTTACTAATGTTTCTTTGACTTTTATCTGCAGGCTATCCGCTAAGACTTGCTGAAAGAGTCTATTTTGTGCTTTGTTGTCTTCATTGTTTCAGCTACACTCATGTTGTTATATATATATTATTGGTTTGGGAGGTGAAGAATTATGCAGATCTAGATAAAATAAACACTTTGAGGTCAGGAGAGTTCAGACAGTGATGTCTGAAATTAATATATAGCCACAAAAGAGAGAGGTAGAGTAGGCACGAGAGGTGCCTGAGTATTCTCCTATAAGCACAGTATCAATAGCATATTATGAGCAAAAAAAAAAATAGGACCACACTTCAGGTGCGTTATTGTTGGAATTTTGTTGTAGTTTTGGGGGTATGACGGACTCACATGTTGGGTCATATGTTCCGGTGAGCATCTTACCTTCAGTGGTTCCCAGGCATGCTGTCCTGGGAGGCAATCGGATTGCCCACGTACCAACCAGACCTCTAGGTGATGTCCCGCGTCTGGGATGTCCCTTGGAGGATGGTAGTGACTCTTGAGGTCTTATGGACTCACAGGTGAGATCAAGAGTCCTGGTTGCCTTCTTTCTTTTGAGTCTTCAGCCCAGCCCTTGACTTGAGGCACTATTGGTTCATCCACATGTCAATCGAGCATCTGGGTGACATTCCGTGTCTGGAATGTCCCCAGGACTTGTTGCCCTCATGAAGAGTGGTAAGTTCACAAGGCGAGATCATGTGATGCCTGTGATGGCCTGCAGACATCATAACTTGTGAAGCAGTTTAAAAAAAAACCCAAAAAAACAACATCTGGGTGACATCCCGTGTTTGGAATGTCCCTGGGACTTGTTGAAATTCTGGAGTTTGTTTAGCTCACAGGGTGAGACCAGGGGATGCAGTGACCCTCTATTTTTTTTATGATAGTGTAGGGGTATGGTATTTACACTTTTATGTTCATGTACCCGTGGGACTCAGACCTAGGTCTCCGGGTGTAGTGGGGGAATCCGGATGGCAGGTGGCAGCACCTGCCTCTGGGTTCGTATCCATTACACCAGGGGCCTACCACTCGTCCGCCACACGTCACGTGGCCGGTCTGAGTTTCGCGGGCTTTTCCCCTATATAAGGCTGGTTCTACGCCTATGTTCTCCAGTAGTGGTTTTACCCACTGCTCAACCAGGTCGTTACCCAAAAGGGTAACCGAATGCCTTAGGAGCATGTAGTCCTCTGAGGCCGTGATCGTATGTAACATAAGCTATGAAATAAAAGCTCGGTTGCCTACCCAGAAACTTTCTCTCTCTTCGTTATGATTACTTAATCTAACTTAACGAGACGAACCACTACACTGGTGCCGTGACCAGTTAGTCTTCGGGTAAGCGCAGTCAGAAATGACTGAGCTGAGCCCAGTTAGGGGAAATGGCCCAAATCATGAGCTAAATTCCCCGATGGAAGATGGTGAAATCAAGTCACCATCCCAAGGTACGGAGTGGAGAGATCCACAGGAACACTACCCTGATGGGATAGCGGATGTAAGAAAAAACTTACACGATGAACTGGAAGAATTTGGAGATTCCTTATTCATGCCAGGAGGTACTTTGAAACCTGCACCTATGCACAAAAGTACCGCTCAATTTGGTCAACTACCATTTGAGGTACCGAAGCCTAGTGCAGGTATGTTTGAAACTCCATATAGTTCCCGAATTAAACACCAAAAATGTGGATTCGAAAAGAACAAAATGGACGAGCTTGAAGATATGAGAGCTGAATATGAGAAGATCCAAAAGGATCTCATTACACTGACCGGAGACAAAATTCTGACTGAAAACAAACAGTTGATATCAGAACGTCTTGATTACGATCAGAGTTGTAGACGCCAACAACAACTGTTATTGGATCGAATGGAGAAGGAAAAACAAGATATCAGTATCAGTATCATGATGCACTATACACGGCGGATCTGGAATACAGAGCCTCGTGTGATGAGTTGAATAAAACTAAACAAGAGTTAAATTCAACTCAATCGGCCCATGGCAAGTATCAAGAAGAGCTGAAGAAAATAGAATCAGCCTTCAAAGATGCACGAAGTATGTATCATAGACAAACCGAAGAGCATGAAAAATTCAGAGGTCAATGGATACGTGAATCCGCAGACTTGACTGCTAAGCAGACAAAAATGCTGGATGATTATTCCGAACTGGAAGCTAAAGCTATCCAGATGTCAAAGTATCTAGAGGATACTGGCTGTGCAGTAGGCACTCTTGAACCAGACTTCACTGTTTCAGGAATTGCCCTAAACACGACGTGTAACCGGATGAACTCTTTGAGGGGCGAAGGCGAGGCAACAGAGACAACTGTACCTCGTTGCGAAGAAGTAAAGAGTCATCAGGTTAGATTTACGGATAATACCTCGAAACCTCTTGGTTTAGGTACGGGAAATGCTGGGGGTGCTTCCACGAGTGGAGTTAAACAAAACCACTCAGTAGGAACCTCCACCTTTGACGGCGGATGGCCACAACAGTCACCTTTAGGGGGACCAAATGGCCCATATGCTCAGTATGGATGGAATCAATCCCAATCGGGAGCGAATCCGTCTAATGGTAACGCCCGGAATACATCCGGAGGAACAACCGGACGAACATCCGGGAATTCCAGTACAGCTGGAGGACAATCCGGGTACGATCAAGGATCCGGGCCTTCAGGAGATAGTTCCAGAAGCAGACCCTCTGCCGGTAGAACTGGTTCCAATAATGAAAATCAGTCGTATGGAACAGGAGGAAACACTAATAACAATAGTGGTTTCTTTAGTTTTGGTGGAAATGCACAACCCACCAATAATCCAGGGTCAACTCCTCAAGCCGGTGGATACACCTTTTCACAGGTGCCTCCATACGGAGCAGGAGGATCAGGGGGTGGAGGAGGACCACCACCCGGTGGCTTTGGAGGTACTAATGGTACGAATCCTCCAAGGAAAAAGAGACTCAGTCGCCGAGTATCTCTTTCTCCAGGGTTACAAGCACTGCATGATTCCAATGCAGCGATTGCTAACTTAGGTGTTGATTGTTACAATCAAGGTCTGGACAATACGGAGATCATGGAATGGAGAAGGGGGTTAACCCTTACTGGATCCACGAATCCGGCTCCCTTTAATGCCAAGAATCCTTGGAAGGAAGAGTATCAAGGCTGCGCAGATGTCTTTAACTGCAATGGATGGGGTAAAGCGGAAGCTCTCCCTTATCTAGTATGCTGGTTAAAGGAAGGCGACGGTAAAGGAGCCGTGGAACAATGGAGAGATTCCCAAATTGTAGGACTCTCAGCCCATATGAAATATGATGAACTCATAGAGATTGCTTCATATTTATATGGAAATATAGTTGGGGAAGATCCTTGGCTGTCATTCACTAAAAGAACGCAGAAACCTAAGGAATCTGCCAAACTGTTCGGCTTAGAATGTCAACGACTGTTGCATAAAGCCAGACCTCAATGGAGATTAGATGATGAATGCTTCCTAGATGAAATGTTTAAACAATTCATCGAAGGATTGCGGAATCAGGAACACAGGACAGTGGCCTGTGAAGCTTGGAAGAATGATGCCTCTTTGACAGATTTGTTCCAGTCCTTAGATCATTATGATCGTAAGGCCCGGATCTTTGCCGGGAAGGTACCTCAACGGATGTCAGCAATGATAATCCCGGATGGGATACCCAAAACCGATTCATCCGAATCAGGGGAACCTGATGAAGACGAAAACATTGGGGCCATTGGCCAAGGGAACCCCCGGTACAACCGGAACTGGGGAAAGAAAACGGGTTACGTCAAGGAGAAAGTGATTACCACCAAACCTCCTGTGATTCAACCCGATACCAAACCGAACGCCGGTCCGTCTTTATCAGAGGACCTGGTTACCAACTTGGTAAAGAAGATCACTGAAAATCTTAGAAGGCCTAGGCCTGATAGGAGTGTAGTGACGTGCTTTCGATGTCAGGAAACTGGACATTATGCTGCCGAGTGTGAGGCAGATAAGCCAGTTTATAGAAATGCTCGTTACCGGAACAATCCGAGTAAGGAGGACTCAGTAAAGAAGAAAAACTGAGTGGGGGTGTCCATGATGGCAACCGGATTACCCCCACGAATGAGTGATTGCCATGACTGCCAGCCTATCGCCGCTTGCAGTGCTGGTGAGAATCCTCTAGCGATTTCGCCCAGCAGTGAAGCTAAGGGACCTGATCAGTTCCTTACTCATGAGGCTGGGGAGACTGATAGTACACCAGGTGTCAAGAACCGGCAGAAGAACACAGAGGGGAAACCCGATATCAGTCCAGAGGAAGTGGCCAATGAGTTGGCTAGGGTGGGGTGTGCCCAGCTTCCCCCGGGTCATCCTTGTCTCGAATTTTTGAAGGGATGTGGATTTGACCTTGGCGCTGAGACGGAACTTGCCAAGTACGCAAGTTGTCCTATCTACCTGAAAGGTAGGAGGTGGTACGCAGTTGTATCTGTATTTACTCTCACTAAAAACATTTTATTATTCACCCTCATTGACCGTCTGTAATTCTGAGGAGGTTCACTGAGTGATGCGTTTCTCTTTTGCTGCGCTCTCTGTATTTTTGTTGGCAGTGACGGATATGCAGGAGTGATGATTCTTTCTTCCATGTTGGAGAGCAGCAGGTTAGACCTGTCAGCTTTGCAGCCTTTGGGAGGTGTTTTTGTGACCCTACGGGAGTCATAAAGATATCAGCGTCTTTGCGTATAGGAAAGCTGAGGTGAAAAAAAAAACCTGGAGCATCAATGTTCTCTGTGTGTAGAAAATATAACAGGGTTGTTAAATGGTTAAGTGCATCGAAAAATGAGAGGGGGGCTTCCAAAATGCATAATTAGGTAGTTCAATGGCTGCCGTTGTGTCTGACTGGCAATCACATGGCTCTCACTAGTATTGGCAGTAACTCCAATAGGGGTTAAAAGTCTCTTGTCTTGGTAAAAAAAAATATATAATGAAATAAATATAAATAATATACAATAAAATATATATAGGTGTGTGTGTTGAAGTTAACAATCTGGTATTTTTGCCTTTGGTTCATGGTCTTTGAGAACTGGTAGATAGGCGGGAGTTGAGAGAGTGAGAACACTGTGAGTCGGGTGCGAGATTTCTTTCTTTCTATGTACAGAAAAACCTCGATTGTCAGTCCTTTTTCAAATCAGTCAATATCGGGAAGGTTTTCTCTTTTTCATGACTGCCCTTTTTCCGTCAGAACCGCAAGTGGGTATAGGCTGTCGAGTTTATTGTCGTCCAGTTGAGATACCATCATTGAGAGGGAGCTCCTGGTATGTAAGTAAATAATGGTAATAGTAAAATAAACAATAGTAATAAAGAAGCTGTATAACTCATAGGAACGTCTCTTATGATCCATTGTCTTGTTCTTCTGTATCAGTCTAGTTTCTGCGGCGTCAAGGTACACTAGAGGGATTGCCCCCGGCAGTAAGGGAGAGCTTGATTGTCCTCTGGAAGTAACACCTGAAGTACTTATTCTAGCCAGTCATACTATTTCTCTGAGAACTTTGGCTTGCCCCACTGCGGGAGATGGAGAGAATTATGGCTTTGGAGCCTGGAAGGCGGAATTATGGCTTTGGAGCTTGGAAGGTGGTGATCAGTTGCCTCTGAATCTGGAGGAGTGTGTTGAGACCAAGAGTCTCATGGGTCAGGTCCGCGAGAATGGTGTTCCATGATGTTTTCTTGCATTTTTCTTAAAAGTCCTTGCGTGGGTGTTGGAATGGAATGGAGGAATCTCATGAGCCTGGTTGATATCAAAGTCGGCAGGAATTGTGACGTCTGAAGAAAGTTTCTTAACAAAAAATTTCCTGGGAATGACTGGAGTTGCTACAGGGTTGCCCTTAGGCAATCTCACTGTTTCGAAAGCTCATCCCTTCGTCTCCTGTTTCTTGTTCAGAAGTCTATGTTTGGACCCAGGTGATTGTAGTGGTATGTTGTAGTGTTCTTATGAATGCCTTGAAGGAATTCATTCATTCAAACTCTTCTGTTTCTTAAATCCATTTAAAATCTTTTAAATCTATGCAAATTATTTTCTCTCACTCCAATTGTTCCAAAAACTCTTGCTCCCAAAAGGGTTATTATTTCCATTGCTGGTTTAGTCGTCATCGACGGTGACATGTGCCAGCCCATTGCACGGGGACATCCTTTGTGGATAAGTCACGAGACGACAGGGTTCCACTGAAAATCTGAGATATTTTCTAACCTGAGTTCTTTTGAAATGGTCCAGCAAGGGTAGAACGTCGCTGGAGGTACAGCACTCCTAGTGGAGTACCACTGGTGTCAGAGATCCTTTTCTTTTTCCTCTGTGATGTTGATGATTTGGTGAAGTTGGTCAACGAGCCATGACCAAGGTCAGTCCTGGTCGCTTGAGAAGCGGTAGAGGATCGTTACTCTTGAGAGAGGGGTAGGATCGGAACATGCCGGATCGTCATATGGTGCTTCTCTACTGTCAGGTTTGAATGTGTTGAGTGAGGATCTCTCCTCCACTTTTGATGATGTTGTTTGACGAGGTGCTGAAAGCAGCCCAGTGTCACTATTGCAAGAGGACGGAGTTCTTGAAGTGGAAATTGCAGAACAACCCTAGAGTTGCCGCGTTCTTTTGTTGGAGGACAGTGTAATCTTCTTTGAATTATTCTCCCAAACGCTTCTAAAAGGTGTCAACTATTAGTGTGTGATCTTCTGTCTTGTTCATTGTTTTCAGCCATCTTGCCTAAATAGAATATTGGTGAGCAGCATGGAGTAGTACCAAAGGTGCTATTAAAAACAAGTCTTTTGTGTAGAAATATCCGGAAAAGTATTGTTAAAAGTTTAGTAAAAAAAAAAAAAAAAAAAGCTCTAAAATTTGTTATTCATAGTATTTCTCCATAAAAGGAGAAAGGTAATTTTCTGTTGGAGCCCCAAGAGGTGCATGGAGCCACTGGAATACCATCGAGTTAAGTTGGCTTCAGGAAGGGCACCGCCAGTTCGGTAGACCTTGTTATATGCCCTATGGTGTCAAAGTATGTACATGGACATGTGTTGTTATCCTGAGTGGCTTCGTCATCAGTATCAAGATCTTAATTCCTTTAGCAGTGTCATGTCCCTAGGAGGTTGGATAACACTCGAGATCTTGGAATGGTGCAGGGAACAGTTGCCATTTATGGAATCGTTGTGGAGGACTGAGAGAACAGAGACTCCAAGAGCTTCTTAAGATTTCACTATTTCTTCGTCTTCTCACCTATGCTGGTATGACGAAGGTTCCTGTTCATGTCTAATCTTTCTAAGAAGTATTCTTTTCTCTTTTCTCGAGACCCCAAGACTTTTATATATATATATATATATATATATATATATATATATATGGATTCAGAGTAAGCAATTATGGCAAGAAATATGTCATCTACAACAATGAGGGTTAAATGTGACCATGCACTACAGGGTGCTGAGAGTGGGATACATAGGTGTGTATATAAATACCGCCGATCCAGATCGAGTGGTCAGTTGTGGGCCGTCTCTTGAGGAGGATGCATCTGACAGAATTCAGGAAGGTTGAGACATAGCTTTATGCTCTGGAGAACCAGTGAGAACGTCAGTTCTTGCATCTTCTCATCTTCTCACTCCATGGATTCTTTCCAGTTTTATGTTCTGGAAGACCAGTGATGACATCAGTTCTTGTATCTTCTCATCTTCTCACTCTGTGGATTCCTTTCTTTCCGGTATGTCTTTGCATACAAATGCCTTAGGCTTGCCAACAGTGGAAGTTGATGCCGATATGCCATAGTGGCCGGAGCCATCTTACTTGAGAGAGAGAGTGTGACACCAGAGTTGTCTGTACTGGCACGTGCGATTTAGGAACGTTCACTGTGTCGACAGTTTTCTTTTCTGGACAACTGCGGATATGTATTGAGAATTCTATGGTTTGAATTTGAGAATGGCGTGTTTATGATGCCATAATTGAGGAGTTTAGAGCCCCACTGCTCAGGAACTATGTTGCTAGTCTTTATACACTCTGTCTTCAATCTATCATGAGAGTCATCTCAAAGTGAGAGTTTTCCTGTGCTTTGAGAGAGTAAATGGTCAAGCAAAGCCAAGAGGGTGGATCGTGAGATCCCAGAAATGTCGACAAAATGCAATTGGAGTACATTAAGATAGGGCGTATCTGGCGAGTATCAGCAAGGGATGAGGAATTTTGTTTAGACCAGGAGCTGGGATGTTACGACTGGGTTTTACCACCTAAAGACACGACCAGTGTTAAATCATTAGAAACTCTAGCTATAGCACGTTTCGTACGAGGAGGCTGGTGCATCGCAACTTTGCCTGAAAAACTGAGAAAAGCAGTTAATGCATATTACCAAAAGTATGTGGTAGGGAAGTTACGCATGTTCGAAGAAATTAGTCCATGGTGTTTTATGTGCCAACCTCAAGACTGTCCGACACAGAAATGTAGAATGTGCAAACGTCGACGAATGGCTATTCAGGTCTATCGAGAACAAAGCGAGCGGAAGTTAAGAGTGGAGAATAGTGTCTTTATGCCGAGATATTAGTTCCTAGTCCTATGTGACAAACATTGACTTTCATGGCGTGCGTCCTCACTTCCGAAATGAGAATGGAGTACTCTCGAGAATTCTTTTCTGCATGGATTCTTTTCTGCATGATCTCTAGACTATTGTAGAATTCTTCTTCACTACACTAACTATTTTTCTATATAGACAATATATATTCTAATACCCTCTTTCAAATATAAACAGTGAGACAGTTATATTCCTTTAGTAAAAGGAATGTTCTTTGTGGTTTAAAAAAAAAAAAAAACAGCAAAAAGGGAGAAACAAATCAGTAAATTGGTGCACTGGTCGAACCTACCAGTGTTGAGTCAGGAGTAGGCAAAATGCCATAGGTGTCTTTGTAACATGCAAGAGTCACGGGTGTGTTTCTTTTCTTTTGTGACATTCTTGTGAGTTGGATGTATTTATGAGCATTTGGTGCTCCAACTTGACACTGAAGGAACAGGATCTGCACTGTCTCATGGGAACAATAGTTTAAATATAAATGTCTGTATTGTGCGCGTGGAAAGGAGTTGAGGTAGATATATATATCTGTTTATACCTGTATTGAGAGTGTAAAACGATAATGTGTTTATAAAGTATTTGGGTTGAGATTTTGGTTGCCGTTTGGAAATGTTATTATGTAAGAGGGAGTTTGGAGAGAAAAACTCAAAAGTGCTGTTGTAAAGTGTGATCAGGTGGCACATGAGAGTGAAAGTGACCACGGGATCAAACTCATCCAGACAAACAGAACAATTGAACAAGTCCTCCTGATGACCGTGCGGCTAAGAAGTCGCAATTCTTCTCGTCAGCAGAATCTTTTCCATCAAGAGCGTTGTGAGATCTGGAGATCATGAATGCTCGGAACACCGCCATCACCGCCTCAGGTCTTCAAGACTGGCGAGTGAATAATCTCCGTAGACTCCAGATATATGATCTCTATGATTTCCAAAGACATTACCTTCATGAGCTTCAAGTGCACGACCTTTATGATCTTCAGGTATATAACCTCTGTGACTTTCGGATGTACGATTTTTGTGACCTTCAAGTGTATCGTCTCTGTGACCTTCCGACCTACAGTCTTTGTGATCCTCAACAGCGCAGTCTTTATGATCTGCAGTCATATAGACTCCGGGATTTACAACCATACAGTATCCTTAATTTTCCCCCACGTCAACGTTGCGATCCTCATGCATATTCTCTAGTGGGAAGGATGACTGGTGGTTTGGACTGGATTGTGGTCGATGGCAATACTGTACCTGTTCTGCCTGTTTTCTTTCCGAGTGTTGTATGAGCCATGATCCACTTACCTGTGCAGTGAGTTTAAAAGCTGCTGACTTGCCGCTCATAATGGAATATGTAGTTGTCCGGTGTACTGCACGCCAGGATGGGTGTCAGGGGTTTGCTTGTCTGTCAAGTAGGCCACCCGACTGAATTATTCATACAAAGAACTGGTGCGTTTGCCGAGAGGTGATAGAAAATCAGCATCATTGAAGCTGAGCAATTCCCACTCTGATCCATGATTGAAATGCTCGGAGGGCGTGTCTGCCTGTTTTCTAATGTCTTATTCAAACACTAAGAGAGCTCAGAGTGCGTGACTATACTATTTTTTTTGTTTCTTACCTCATCCATAAGGACATGGTTAAAGTCGTCCTCAAAAGGGAGTTGATGCATTCCTTGCTGCAGCAGGATATCATCCTATCTCTGTCTCCAAATCTTCTCAAGACCCCATGTAAAAAAAAATCTCTTGCTGGTATCATTAATGCAACTCTGTATTCACAAATTCTGATCTCTGTGGTAAAAATTGGTTGCTTGCTACGCAAGGCAGCCAGGTATAAGCACCATTCAATGCTAAGGTTTTGATATATATATATATACTAAATCAATAACACCCATAAATGTCTTTCATTAAAGTGAGTGGAAAATGTTGGTTGGATCGGTAGCATGAGTAAGACCTTTTCCTTGAGTCCTTGTTGTTATCTGATTCATGAGTAAACTGCTCTTGAGTCCTTCTTATAATCTGGTTTTAGAACCTTGCTTCTTTTGCAGTATTATGGGCCTTCCTGAATTAAAACCAGTGGTCCAGAGTTGGCAGAGTAGAGAATAATCTTCATGCAAATTGCAAGTTCCCTTATAGGTGTGGGATAAGGTGTGTGATCAATAAAGATCAAGAGGACTGAGGAGCACCAAGTTCATAGGGAGACCTTGAGAAAGGCTGGTAGTTGAGATCAGGGATGCGAACTGGTGTGGGTCACACGTCAATCAAATATGTAATAATGATGTGTGTTGCTCCAGCACAAATTTAATTTACTGCATCACCTGCAAACTTTGTGGCATCCAATATGTCGGCCAGACTGAAAATGCCATAAAAACGAGATTTTCTGACCATTATGGGAAAATCAGACGCAAAGAGTTAAAAAAAAAGTGAGGTCTCCCGTCACATGAATTCTTGCTCAAAACGTGGACAAGACTACAAACACAGGGACCTGACCATCCATGTGGTAGACTTTATACACGCAAATTCAAAATCCGACAAGGCCAAATACCTACGGAATATAATTGAATTTAATTGGATCCAGAAACTCCATACAAATGCCCCCAGAGGCCTAAATGTGAGTGACCCACTGGTCCATTAGATGACACACTGAACGAGGTCCCTCACCGGGTTTTTGCCACGTACAAATAACCCAATTTCCACTTTGGATATTACCTGGTACGGGACCATGTGTAAAATTAAGTGCCTAGTCCCCATGGGCCTAGAAAAATGACATGACTAATAGATTTATTACAAAATAAATTTAGGACCACTAGTTAAATCCCAATTTCTGAATTGGGCTTCAACCGTGAATACATTTTTATTCTCAATAAAAATCAAATGGATAAATCATGTAATTAATTGGGACCGAGTCTCAATCTTATTTAATGAAGTATCCAGGAATATTTTGAAAACAAGAAATAAAAAACTTTTTTATTCATCAAAAAATTCCCCACCCACCATCCCTAGATGGAGGTACCGCTAAAATTATTTGGAACACTGGCACTGCCCAATATGCTCTAAATAATTTTTAAACAACTGCAGTCTGAAGATCCCCTTAGGTGAAACCGCCCAGTTCCTCTATTTAATATCCACTGAGATAATGAGGTCACACTGACCCCGTTACCAAGCATCCGTAGTAACCATTCCAGTGTCAACAAATCCGAGCTGCCCAGTCAGCCGTGATTGGTCAATTCAGGTCACATGTCAAGCACTATAAAAGGGCACTTTTGATTTCAAAAGGCTCATTCCAGCGGTAACTGCGATACCCTACAGATACCCCGTGATAACATCCAAATATGTAATAATGATATTCCATAACTCTTGTAAAAGAAAAGAGGAGTGTATTATTCAGAGTTAAACAAAAGTGTGAGCCAGCTCTGTGTGACCGACTAAAACTCTTTAAATTCTCTTTAATTCTCTAGCTCTTAGTGTGATGTGTATCCATCTTTCATGGCATAGCCATGTCATCTTTCTCCAGTTTGGGTGGTATACATCATTTGGGGAGGTAAAACTCATGAGCAGATATTCTTTGTGTGCAAATCTTATTTCTTTTTCTATCTCATCCTTGTAATATCATGTCAAGTATCTTGTAGAGAGGCGCAGATTTCAGTGTAAGAATGTCGTGATATGGGAAAGAGGCATATGCTGAGGGGAACAGATTTTCAAAGAGATCTAAGTTGGCTGACAGTTACTGCGTATTCCTCAAGGAATCTTCGGTGATCTCGTGGCATTTGCCATAAGGTCAGTGAGAAGGACATCATTTCTGTTACCAATGATCGGCAGTGTCGTCAATGTCTTCAGAAAACCATGAAATTTCCTTCACACGTGTGTGGTAACTTCCTCATTCCTTAAATAATATCAAAAAAATCTAAAATAAAAAAAAAAAAAAATGAATGATGATAAATAACTCTGGTTGTGGAGATCTTTGATACCACTGTCCATATTGAGAGAGCCAGAATCTCAAGTGCCCATATTTATGGCAAGTTAACTGGAACTGATTTCATGGGTGCTTATTTTAGTGCAAAAACTGCCAGCCGTCTTTCCCGGCGAGACAGGTATTTGGTAGAGGTTGATTGGTGTGTCATTAAAAGGTATAAGAAGGTAGCCATATATAAGTACTTAGGGTGTACAACAACAAGGTACTAAAAACTATTGTAAAAAAAAAAAAAATGTGTGTGTGTATGAGTTTCAAAGCACGCTTGTGTCAAAATCTCATTCTTTATCCATTGCCTGTATCAAATGCTTGGTTGTATAACAAATGTGTGTTAATTAATTGATGTAGCTTGTATCAATAGTTCACAACAAAGGGAGTTATTGTTGTTGTTTAAAAATTCCATCTTCGAAAGGAATTGATCCATGCTTGTGTCTAAAGAGTATAGAGGAGTTATGAACTCAGTGAATATGTATAGACCTCGCTGTCACCATCGAATTATGCTTAATGAACTCAATAGCTTTTGGTGCAAATTATATAAAAAAAAAGAAAAAAAAAGTGTTTTCCAAGATGATAATATATATATATATATATGTCAATTCACTGGAAGTCAAGATCAACAGAGTTGCTGATCAGACGCATGATCCAAAACTATGATGCTGTTCCGGGAGAGTTGTGTGCCTCTCCGAGCATCGGATCACCAAGATGTGTCATTTAAGCTGTGATACCATTCCGGGAGAGTTGTGTGCCTCTCCAAGCATCAGTTCACCAGAGTGTGTGGGCATAGCCCGAACTGTGATGCATCCCGGGAGAAGTTGCGCCTTCCCTAGCATCAGGTCACTAAGGATGTATAGTTTAGACGGTGGTGCCATTCGGGGGAAGTTGTGCCTTCCCGAGCATCGAGCCACCAGGGAGGCTGAATATGAACCATTTGGGTTTATTAAGAGTCAAGCTGAGGTGCTCTGAGCCTTGTTACTGGATTACGTGTCACAGGCAAGTGCCACAGCAACTACTAGACTCTGTGAGCTGAGTTACAAAGGAACCTGTACGGTGGAATCGGTGAATGCTGATCATCAACCAACGTTGGGGTCGTGTATTGACTCTATAATTGGTACTCACTGGTACGACGAGGCTGTGATCTACGAGGTGCTGATCATGTCCTCACGGGTACAATGAGGCTGTGATCTACGAGGTGCTGATCATGTACTCACTGGTACGACGAGGCTGTGATCTATGAGGTGCTGATCATGTACTCACTGGTACGACAAGGCTGTGGTCTGTGAGGTGCTGGCCACGTACACGTCCGCTTCATCCTGTCTCCGCCTCACATCCTCAAGGGGGGTGACAAATACGGGTGACCTCGGGCATCCTGAAGTCTACAGGGAACAGCTCAATGATCCACAGACATTTTCAGTCTCTATTTCTACAAGGTGGCGCGCTCTAGGGGATATGCTAAACCCTAACTTAGCGAGCAGTAAGTGATGCAAGCTACCATAGGTGATCATGTGCTATAAAGTGCTTCAGAAGGACCTGTACGTGATGAACATGGACTAGAAGGGCAGCATAAACATTGTGATGAAAATATGAGTGATAACTAAAAGCTCGAAAAGCAGTCCACCTCTCTTATTACCTTTGTCCTCATCTGCGTCGAGGGTTGATGACTCCACGCCATTGCTGGGGTAAATGATGTGGAATTATAAAAAGACTGTCAATCAAACTCACAAGTAATATCAAGAAATTATGGACAGACAGTTATGATTGGTGTGGCGTGAAGTGTGTGATGTATAAGCGGATGTCCTTTATGAAAGTGAAATTGCATCCGTCCGCGCCTGTGATCCTTTCTCAAATATCTTCATATGACTGTCTAGTATAAACCCAGAACAATCCCATGAAATTGCAACATGAAGCCAGAACAGTGACAGATGTCATTATCAACAGTTTGATGTGTCATCAATGATCCTGATGTTGCAATCAACAATCGTGAGGACAGTTTGATGTGTCATCAATGATCCTGATGTTGCAGTTGACAATCGTGATGTTCTGAGATAGTCGG
This sequence comes from Acholoe squamosa, assembly GCA_949317995.1. NCBI lineage: Eukaryota > Metazoa > Annelida > Polychaeta > Phyllodocida > Polynoidae > Acholoe > Acholoe squamosa. Next base: position 48,967,354 of record OX439037.1, read on the forward strand.
CGAATCAAAAGGACAATAGTAACAACAGTCGGTGAATCAAAAGAAAGACAATAGCGACAACAAGTGATCTAAAAGAAAGGCAATATTGGTGATAAGAACTGAAAGTAAAAAAAAAAAAATTTTGAAGTGTATTTCCATAAATTGTATTTTTTTTGAGTGTATTTTTAAACAAAAGCAAAATTCACTGAGTAAAAAAATAATAATAAATACCGCGTATAAGGCGCGTCTTATACGGGGGGTTTTAGTTCTAATTGGATCCACAAGGGGGACACCAAGACCTTTCTTTTGATATGTTACACTACCATATAAGCTCATCTGCTGCATTTGGGGTCCAGGAGGGTCACTGGGGTCCAAACAGCACATAGCTCTTTGAATTTTGAAAATCCATTCATTAGAACAAAAGTTATGAATTTTTTATTTTTTTGACCATATTCTGAAACTCTGGGTGCGCCTTATACTTGGGATGCGCCTTATACGCGGGAGATTACGGTAATGAATAACAAAAGTAAGTGATAGCAAAGGTCGTGCAAATGGACACGATATGGCTATTATAAGGTTTTTATGTAAAAAAAAAAAGAAAAGGGTTATGTATAATACGAGTATCACATAATTATGTTGTAAGCTATGTGTATGAGTATTGTAATACAAATATCAAACACTGTGAGCATGAGATATTAGGGAGTTTGTATGTACACCAAGGGAGTGAGATATTTTTAAATAGGAGGATTGTATATGGGTCGAGGGTGTAATTGCGATGCTGTGTGCGTTTGAAATATACATATATATGTGCATGTAAAAAAAAAAGAAAAATATGACATAAGTAACTATATGTGTAAAAAAAAGTGGGGACCAAATGGAAAATAGTGTAATAGGTACTGTATGTCACATTCTGTTTCAAAAGGGGGGAAGACAAGTTAGGTGAAGGAACCCAGGTATTGGAAAAACAACTGTGTAAGAAAGAGTGAGTGTGTGAAGTAAAAAAAAGGGCCAAAACTAAAGGACGCTACAACCAGGTCCGAAAGAGGACCTTGATTGTAATTGCGGGGGGCCTTGTGAGAAGAGCGACAAATCGATCGCTATTGTTTGGAGAGTTACAATAGTAATCCTGGAAATAATATAAAGACGCGGTAGCATACAGGAATGGTTATTGTATAAAGCATAATGGTTATTATATAAAGCCTAATCTAAAGGCAGGAAACTTTTGAATGCGACATGTCACCGGGAACAAGCAAAGAATGTTACTATAATGTTACTATAAGTCCTCAGTCACATAAAGTCTAGAGTGGGCGCGGTGTGTTATAGCCCTATAGGATACTGGAGGTGGAGGTGAAGTCCTTATAAGTGGGTGTGTGTGTGTGTGTCCTCTGGGTAATCTGTTAGAGCACTGCCAGACAAATGTCCACAGGGTGTCGGGTGACGAAAGACCAAAACCACCGGTGGTCTGGTAGTATAAAAGGCTGGAACTGTAGAGGTGGGGTGCAGACTGTGTACCAAAGGAAGGAATTCACGGTCTGTCCTGGAATCATAGGGGAAGAAATTTATATTTGGCAGTTCACAAGTAGGAGTCAATTGAAATTCTGAATAGTATTTACTGGAGCTTTGGTCACTGCTTGGAGTGCTTTCTGGGTCTTCAACAATTTCATTCAACTGGGATCACAACTTCATTCAATGGGGTCTACAACTTTATTCAATTGAGGATTATACTTGTATCCTATTGAGTCTTGACTTCATTTAATGAGGGTTTTGACTTATTCAATTGGAGATTTAAAACACACCAACTGAGAGATCTGCTTATTACATACATAGAGGAGACACACACATCTGAAGGACTTAGAATTGTTTAACTTTCATTGGTTCTCACTACACATTATTGTATTCTCAATGCTCACTTGAAACATCTCACCATGGAGTTATTGATTTGATTTGAGGTTATGCCATACTGGAGTTCTAAGGCCTCAACAGTTTGTGATTGTGATATTCATTTGTGATTATAGATTTAACCTGGAGTTATGTCATGATGGACTTCAAAAGTTCATATTATTTGTGATGACATGTGGAGATCGATATTTATCAAAAGTTCATGATTTTGTGATGACATATGGAGATCGATATTTATAAGAAAGTTTAGGCATTTCAAATCATTATTGAATTTGTGATTGGAAAATAACCTCATCTTTGGACTTGGTCATGAGGATCGAAACTTGTAAAGGTTTGTAATTGAGTGCCTGCGTGCACCTGTACCTACGATGGAAAGTGTTTCCACCCCGGATTGGGTGTATGAAACTATTTATGAAATGTGGTGCAAGTATTACCTGATGATTTTAGATATGGAAAATGCGGAATTGGAATTGATCATTGATTTGATTTAATTGAAATCCTTCCTGTTTAAAAGGTGTATGTTTAGGACTTCCAAATTGAAATGTGAAATCGATGTTGGATTCTGAATGGTATTGGACTTTGAATTGGCACACATATTTCGATTCAATAAAAACCCTTGGAGATGAAGTACCCAATTGTGTTTTCTTTCCATATGGGCATAGGAATTTAGACACAAAGCTCTACCCTTGATGCTAGCCCTAGATCATTCCCCAAGAATATGGTAACATCGCAAGTGGAGATAGATTGGTGGAGAAATATAAGCTGCGAGTGGAGATTGGAGTGAGGTGAAAACATAACTGGTGGAAATTCCGAGTTCGATCATTGTATTATAAGCTATCCCATTTCAAAAGGCGAGTTTAAACCCCATTATAAAGGTTCACCCCATTTCAAGGGTGTACTATACTTCAGGACTAACCCCATCTAAATTATCAAAACACAACTTCACCTCCGGTCTCCTCCCCAGAACTATAACAAGGCGTCTCCCCACAACAAAAATAGAACCCCCACTGTCCCTCTTCCCTCCGCCTGCCATAGCCCACTATGACTCAATGGGGACCGAGCGGCAGCCGCTGTAAATGCCCGTTCAAGTCATGTCAGCTCTTGCTCACCGGCGAGAAGACATTCGAGACGAAGCCTCGCTTCACTCGGCATATTGTGGAGCAGCATATGCACCACAAGCCTTTGATGCGGTGTATCCCTGGAGATCGCCCAGGCAAACTGTGTGACGGCACCTTCACCACCCACCGGCGCCGGGACCTGGCTCTGCACCTGCAGAAAGCCCATGGTACCGGCCTGGAGAAGACCCGGAAGCATGCTGTCAAGTGTTTCAACAAGCTCCTTGCAAATTGGGCTACGTTGAGTACAAAGGAGATCAAGGAGCAGGCATTCGATCCCGAGTTCTGCTCCTGGAGGAGTGGCAACCTCATGGCTTATTTCGCTGTGAACTACTCCAGCACAAAGTTTGGGATGCCCACCGAGGTGCACCTGAAGGTGAAGAAGTGGCGAGGCGATGACAAACGAGAGAAAGGGAAATCTCGTTCGAAGGGAACCAATGGAGGTTCGGCTCCCGCCACCAGGACCCGCGCGGAGCGATCCGTAAGCCCGACAGGCAATAAGGATCAGCCCAGACCAGCTAATCCAGCTGACCGACGCCACTCGGGACAACAGGTCTCGGCTCTCGACATGCCTGGCAACCTGACCCATCGGGTGGTTAGCCAGGCAACACCTCCAGCCCCTACACAGCACCCTTCGAGTGAAGCCACTGGTAGCCCGGATGATTGGAGCAACTTCTTCGGTGCCCCATCCGGCCACAGTGCATGGTGGGCCGGAGAAGGGTCTTCTGATAAGCGCCCGACTTACAGCGAGTACGCGGCGAAGTTCCCTGCCATGGGACCAGCGGGACCCGAATCACAGGTCCTGACCTCCTTGGGCCGAGCTAAAGCTTGAGGTAGAGGCCGTGGTGGACTCGAGTCCACCCGAGCGGCCTCGGGCTACGGCCGAGGCCGGGGAGGCACCACAGTTAAGGGTCCCCATGTCCCTTCTGCAGGCGCTTCGCCTGTTACTACGCAGGCTCCTGCACCAGAACCAGCTACCACCCCATCCGCGGTCCCTCGGGTCCCCGTCGATCATAGAGACGTACGTACGTACCGTCGAGATCCAGAATGACCTGATGGCTGAGTGGCAGTCTTTTCATCGCCAGAAGTCAATCGACTACTGGCGGACAATGACTGAAGCCACCTTCAATCTGGTCTATTAGATCCAGAAGAGGGAGGAAGATAAAATAAAGGAGCAGGAAATTAAAAAGGCCTATAAGTCCTGCCGGGAAAAACAGAGGGAAGCCAAAAAGCTTAAGGAGTTCCACGCCGGGTACATTATTAGGTACAAGGAGGCAGACCTGAAGTTCTTCCTCTGCTTCGGCAAGCACCTGGACGAATGGGACGGCTCCGCGTCGTCCCTGGTCGTACCTCCGAGGGCATGGGTGCTCTGGGCCTACTCAGTGACCCGAGCACCGAAGCCTTTAAGCTAGTTGCCACGAGCAGCAGCAGCAGCTCGGCTCCCTCTACTAACCCAGAGCCAGCTGAGAAGATGGACACTGAAGACGATCCCGAGGATCTGTAAGTGTCCATCTGTGATAAGCAAGCCAACGAGCCACCCAACATATAAGTCGATACGAACCATTACATCTGTTAAGCACCAGAAGCTCATAACCTCATCAAGTACCTGAGAGTAAAGGCATATGTAATGCCAGAAGATTAATTTCTTAAAGAGGACCCGACGGACCAGAATGATAACCTGCAGCTAAGATGGACGCCACCCGAAACATCAAGGGATTACCACAACAAACCCGGGGCTCCATCTTCCCATCCTCACCAGGGCACAACACACAGCAACGTGGCTTGCCACCACTTGTCATTCCAGGTTCACCGGAAGTCAATTAGTATTGTAAGGGTGATCCTGCTACCCCGGTAGGACGCCTCTTAAATTCATATTATATCATGTATAAATTATTTTTCTATAAAAAGTATATTTTTGTAAAAATCAAACAGAAAACAAATTTTTTTTTTTTCGGGTTACCTAGCCTCTCGGGTTACTTTACTTCGTATTGTATATACTACTACAAAAACTCCATATAACTTAACATATTTAAATACGTCTTAACTGTAATAACTCTGTAACACTGTTACACACATATACCACCATAGGTTGATGGTGCATAAGGCGCCACCTCCTATTTATGTTATTATTTAGTTACTTCGGGTTATATGCGACGATGCCTACTACTATGTACATATTATTTATAATGCCCCTTTAATGTTAAATATTCTATATAACATTGTTATAATAGACTTTCCTGTGTGTATATATTGTTACATAACTTTAACAATAGGTCATTTTTAACACCTACCCTAGGTAAAGTCTAGGGGGGTGGTGTAGGGGCCGGCATCGTTGTATATATATTAGTGCGCTTCATCCGAGAGACGCGCTCGTGTGGTGCTCGTTCCTTCTATGCCAACCAGGTGTCGCTTCGCGATACCCGTTTGGTACAAGAGGGGGCAGCACCATGCCTCGCGTCCAGCTTCTACTAAGAAGCCGGACGATCCGCAGAAGGAGACTGGACATAGTCCAGTCCAGACGTATGCTCTGAGATAGAGAGAAGCTAATAAAGTCCTACCCGAGCGGTAGGGAGTCTGGGGCTTTGCCCAACCCGAACTACTCCTGTTGTGTTGGTATCTTTAGTGTTAAGCGAGCCAACGAGCCACCCAACATATAAGTCGATACGAACCATTACATCTGTTAAGCACCAGAAGCTTGTAACAATTTTGCACTCTCCCAGCAGATTTTCTCGGAGGTTACTTTATCAGTAAATTCTCTGGAAGTGATGGTCAGATTTTAATGTATGACCTATCAAATTAAAGCTCTTAGTATGGGTAATCCAGATTTACAATCAATTTACAGTTTTACCTATTATTTACATCAGGGCGGGCACCGATCTCTTCGAATCGAGATCCAAAATGGTGGAAATTAGGGAAAAAAAAAGCTGTGACGGTTTTGTGGCATTGTGTATATGCTCTTTGTTTTAATTTGCTTCTGAATCCTATGATTTGGTCGATAAGGAGAAGTGTTATTGAAAAGGGGTATCTCAAAATATCAAAATTCTTGAAATTCCATAGAAAAATCGAGTTAACTTTAAAAAAATTACATACTTTTATCTAGCCTCTTTTGGTTAATCTGTTCTTGGCAAGCATTCAAGGCTATTTCAATGGGGTGGGAACCAGCGCCGAACCAATGCCTTTTTATATATAGGGTAATAAAGGGTTTCTTCCCCTTTGACCCTAGATGATTCAACACAAGAGGCCTCTGTGTACTTGGACATGATTTATCATCAATATGGAAGGTGTTGCTATCAGTAAGACTTTTGTTCTGCCTATGCAAAGTAAAAATTTACTTAACCAGAAAACATCATTTCTACTTGCTACATTGAAATTATTTATCACTGTAAGCATACATATATAAATATGGTGTAAATAGCCATTTGTAAAGGGTTTCCCTAATGTACTTAAAAGGGCCCAAGTCTTATCTTTTCTGTCCCCTCTATGGTGCAAACCTGTGGAATTGTATAATATAATCAACAAAATGGCATTAAGCACCTGTTACTCACTCAACCACCATTTGTAAAATATATCTCGACTGACTTTTTCTGTCATAGGCATGGCAGCATGTAGATGCTATTACTAGGCACTTGGAAAATTTGCAGCACTGGGTGCAGAAGTGCAGTCAAGCATGGCACACTCAAATTGGCCCCTCTATGGGAGTTTGACTTACATGACTCTATGGATTTCTTTGTCTAAGGCTCTATTGTACATATACATGAAATATCAACTTTGAAAGGTCTGTAATGGGGCTAGTAGCTAATTGTCATAAATAGGTTATTCATTTTGAACAGCTGATATGGTAGATCTCTGGAAATATGGTTCAACTTTCACTAAAAAGATTTCATTGAAATATTCATGACCCCTCCACATAAACATATGACCTGGACCATTTTGACAGAGAACTTGCTTCATGTAATTACAGGCAGATTAAAGGGGACACAGAGGGTTTTCTAGGTGCCCCATCTTTGCAGATATTTAATTTCTGCCATCTCCTTGAAAGAAATGATACCATGGAAGCCTACTAGATGGCACCAATGTAGAGCCCATTGCCACCCCACAGTAAGGCTTATGCATAGTTTGGACACATTCTGTCAGATGTCACCAAAGTATTGATGAAAGCCCATTTCGAGGCATTCGGGCAGCGGTTTTCTAACCATATGCAGTGCATTGTGGGTGGGGGTGACCTCGAACGCTAACTACACAACCTTAGCTTGTTCCCTCCACCCCCTTCCACCCCAGCCAGGTCTGGCTAGGTACCAATCCATAACTATGCTTGGGAGTGTAGTAAGTTGACTCAGGGATCAACATTGACCCACATGGGGCAGACCAATAGGGGGTGGCCTTACAAACCAGCATTGATCCCTCGGCCATACCACGAACGCCTCGATTTGATACCTTCTTCAAAGTTGATCTTCTACCTGTCAATATACATGTTTGTATTAAGTTGTTCAATGGAAGGTCTAATACAGTTCATGGGGTACCATCTTTGTTCCACAGTATACATGAGACCATACAAGAGTTCCCTAAAAGGTTTGGAGTCAATGTGACTGTTGTTTATGAGGTCATTAAACAAGGAAGACAGCCTAGTGTGACTGGTGCCAATCTCCCACTGCCAGACTAGTACAGATCTATAGTAGGTGCTTGCTTACCTAACCCTTCCACATTCACATTGATTTCTCTGCTTCTACACATGATAGAAACATAATGTTCTGAAAAGGATTCAATGTGGCCTATCACATGGGAGGCTGAAATTTGGAACTTTTGTTATTTGGAAAAATATTTCCCATTGCCTACTATTACTGTACATAGCATATCAGTAGCTGTGGTTCCCATCACCAGAATCCCTTCTTATAACAGAGAGATAATATATTAGGCGAAACTATGAGTGGGGCATACATATGCTTGTGTTCATTCATGCACTTTATGGAGATCACTTTACTGAGTAGGGTATTTTCATTTTTTTCAATCAATGCATCAATATGACAACAAAAACAGTTCCCACAGTATATACATGTTGTCTCAAACCACATTTTCAAAAGATTTGAAAGGGTAGAAAAGGAGTTATAGCAAGTTTATCACTTGTGTTACAGAGATCTTTGAAATGCTTTATGGAGATCCTAGCCAATTCAGGCAAATTGCTTTATGGTACATCAGTTGCAATGCTAAAGTATAGGTTCAAAGTCGCTCAACTGAATAGAGATCCGTAAAGCGCTTTATGGACATTGCTATCCCCACAGTGTTCTTAGGCATGGCCTGCCTCAATATGGCCTCAATATACAGGCAGCCAACATTGTGCTACATTGTGTGCGTCTCCCATTGAATGATTTCTTTATTAGACAACTCCTGCTCTGATACATTATTCAGTAGTTCTCGTGAACATAGTGATAATAAATAACAAAGGAAGTCACATACAAAGTTTGGGTGCTTTATTGTTGACCTCTAGTTAACATAATCCAGGCACATGCCTAATCAATAAGTTATACTATAACATTTTTTGTTGGCATCCACAGCAGTTTGGTGCACCTGAAGGCGGGAGTATTCAAAGAACAGTCCCATACAGGTGTCAGCTGGTAATATAGTTCCCAACTCTCCCACTAAGTAGCCTTTGAGTACTGGTCTGATATTTATACGAGGCGTTCGTGGATCGACCAAGGGATCAATGCTGGTTTGTAAGGCCATCCCCTATTGGTCTGCCCCATGTGGGTCAATGTTTTTTTGCTCAATACCTCCAGAGCACAGCATGCCATGCTACAATAAAAAAACGTATTTGTTCTATTTAATAAGCACATATGTGCAGAAAATTAATTGGCAGATGCTCAAAACTTTTTTAGAAGAATTAATTCTAATAAGCGCACCCCCAAAAGCCTAAAAATCGTTGTTATTGAGTAGTATAGTATGTATCGGAACGGGACTATAGCTAATCTAAGGATATTACTCACTGGGCATGCAGCCAATCAGAGGCCTCCATTTGGTCACGTGACCTGGACCCCGTGGTGGACCTCATTTGCATAATAGGCCACGCCCCCTTAGCCAGAGCCCTCCATTTGGTCACGTGACCCCTCATTTACATAATAGGCCATGCCCCTTTATGCTAATGAGACCTCATTTGCATAATAGACCATGTTTCCTATTATGCAAATGTGGATTAACCGTTTATTTAATTAGAAACCTGACTACTACCATGTACTTACATGAAGATATTTATCACAGTTTCTAACAACTGTTAAAAAACATTCCTGTACGTGACACTAGAGCATACAGCAGTTTGGTGCACCTGAAGGCGGGAGTATTCAAAGAACAGTCCCATACAGGTGTCAGCTGGTAATATAGTTCCCAACTCTCCCACTAAGTAGCCTTTGAGTACTGGTCTGATATTTATACGAGGCGTTCGTGGATCGACCAAGGGATCAATGCTGGTTTGTAAGGCCATCCCCTATTGGTCTGCCCCATGTGGGTCAATGTTGATCCTGTAGTGAACTTACTCTGCTCCCAGGTGTAGTAAAGGACTGCAACCTAGCCAGACCTGGCTGGGGTGGAAGGGGGTGGAGGGAACCAGCTGAGGTGGTGTAGTTAGCGTTCGAGGTCACCCCCACCCACAATGCACTGCAAATTATAAGAAAACCGCTACCCGAACACCTCGATTGACCTATAAGCTGGCACTTATAGTTACAGTTCTTGCCCCTGTTCACAGCAGTCTAGGTCATATATAGGGAATTCCCAGGGTCACATAGTGCATACTTACCGACAGACAAGCTCCGCATAGAGTACTATGTGAATTCTCGGTGGATAAAATTGATAGGTAATTTAGTAGAATTAAGAATTCATAACTGGTCCTAAGTAGATGCTAATTCATATGGTATAGAATGAAACATGATTTTTGCAAGTATGCCCATTCATTTAAGGGCTTGTTTGGATAGGGTCTGAACTGAATTTCTTCACTGCAAAAATTGCAAATTATGTAGGCCTAGGTATGTATACATTTATGGCCCGCATTCCAGATTTTCTCAATCAATCCGCTATTTTTTTTTTTTGTAAATCAAGGTCGCTCCTAAAAATGTACGTAGGATTTTTTGCTCAATACCTCCAGAGCACAGCATGCCATGCTACAATAAAAAAACGTATTTGTTCTATTTAATAAGCACATATGTGCAGAAAATTAATTGGCAGATGCTCAAAACTTTTTTAGAAGAATTAATTCTAATAAGCGCACCCCCAAAAGCCTAAAAATCGTTGTTATTGAGTAGTATAGTATGTATCGGAACGGGACTATAGCTAATCTAAGGATATTACTCACTGGGCATGCAGCCAATCAGAGGCCTCCATTTGGTCACGTGACCTGGACCCCGTGGTGGACCTCATTTGCATAATAGGCCACGCCCCCTTAGCCAGAGCCCTCCATTTGGTCACGTGACCCCTCATTTACATAATAGGCCATGCCCCTTTATGCTAATGAGACCTCATTTGCATAATAGACCATGTTTCCTATTATGCAAATGTGGATTAACCGTTTATTTAATTAGAAACCTGACTACTACCATGTACTTACATGAAGATATTTATCACAGTTTCTAACAACTGTTAAAAAACATTCCTGTACGTGACACTAGAGCATACAGCTAATATTAAGTGAGTGAGTAATGGTTGTTTAACGCCAAGCCGACAGCTAAGGTCATATTCATGGCGGAAAAAGTACATTAGACATCACGTCACAAAGGAATACATGTGCCTGTGCCCGTGCATATGGACACCAGACACATGTAAGAAAGAGGGGACAGGAAAGAGGAGATTCAAGGAACGAATATGTGCCAGTGCCCGCGCATATGGACACCACCCACACTCAGAGGATAGAAAAGCAAGACATAGACCCCTTTTAAAGATGGCCTGGGGCTAAAGACAAATGCTGGTGAATGAGCGACGTGGTGCATACCCATATGATTATGTGACCGAATTGAGACCCCTAATTAACTAAGGGCTACTAAACTACTAAAACATATTTGTACGTGACACTAGGCCATACAGCTAACATAAGACAAATGATGGTGGATGAGCGTTGCGATTCATCCCCATATATGATCATGTGACCTCGACCTTAACCTGGACCCCCGTGGTGAGCTCCTTATTTTGGAAAATAGACCACACCCTCTTAGCCAATTAGAGGTTTCCATTTGGTCACATGATCTGAACTTTTTTACATGAGGTAGTTGGATATTGGATAGGAATATGATAGAACCTACTTCCTGACTGTTTTTTTGGTTGGAGTCTGACTTTTAAAAGAGTTCTGTGGTCAACTCTGTACCCTTTAAACTGGTAGCACCATCCTCTACTGTATTTTACAGTGGTCCTTTTTTTGTTGCAAATTATTTTACTGAAGCGAGAGTTTCCCATTACCTTATTACAGTATGAGAAGTAATCGCTTAAATCATCATCATATCCGTCAGCTGTAGTTACACCAGCATAGTTTTCTCCAGCGTGAGGGTGATAATGTTCAACATCAGCAGCAGCAACACTTTCATCAGCAGGTGTAGTAGCATCTTCATCAGCAGAAGCAGTAGCAGCAGCAGTTGTAGAAGCAGCAGCAGCATCTTCAACAGCATCAGCAGCAGTAGGGAAATCAGGGATTACACCACATGGGTTGTAAGTAAAAGCAGCTGCGGTAGCATGAACAGTAGTTCATTTAGAATGCGAACACTAGGTAAAAAATTGCAGATTTGTGAGGTTTAAAGCTTGCCACCAGGCGGTTCCTTGTAAGTGGGAGCATTTTGTTCTAAAATAATTCAGTGCTTGATCGAAGTAATTCGTCTGAATAACCCATTCTATTTACCTTCAAACAGTTGTTGTTCTCTTCCATGTCGCAGATTTGAATTTCATTGAGATGACAGACTATTGATAGATTCCCCTACCCCACTAGAGTGTGAATGCACCACCCCCTCGTTACCACAATTTATTTTTGATTTACAAAATGGGGATCCTTTATAGGATCCATGAAGGGTGTGCCTCCGCAAGAGACAGCGTAGACCTCCCCAACATACACTTTATTTATCGCCCTAACCGGTACTTGTAAAACCATCACCTTCTCCAAAAAGGTGTAATCAAATATAACCTCATTGACGACTACATCTGATCATTTCAAATGTGTAGAACATATAAAAGTAAAGTCTACAACGTTTAACACTGTTTGGAACAAAAATAATATATATATGTATAGTTCGATCTGATTTAGACCCAAAAATGATTAATTACCTTCAAAGTTCTTTAATACACCAATAGCGCCTCCATCTGATGGCAAACAGCGGTACTACTACTCATAGTACTGTATGTATGAAATGGGTGGTTCTGTAGAGAAGCTATATGATCCTTCGTACATGATTGTCCAACCCAAAAGGAACAGGTCACTACTACTATGAATATAGTGTGTGTATAAGTTTCTGGGTGCAGATTGAATTCAATCCCGTCCAAAATGGGTGCCTTTACCCTATGGCTGAAGTACTTTTCTAATTAATCAAAGTCAAGTGCATCACCGCTCTTTAAGTTAGAGAACTGTATAAGATACATCCTACTTGTAAAACTATGATAGTGTGGAAAATCCAAAGAACAGTACGCAGTCAGTACTCAGCAGTCCGGACCTAGACATTCAAACACTTACTCCTGCCAAACTTGGTGCTCTCATGACATTTAAATGTTACGAAGGTATCAGTGATGATGAATCTGCAGTGCCATACATGGATGGTACAGCACGGCAGCCGACCGTCCTTGTTGGTTCCAATGTGCCTGTTGACATTCTGAGGTTGCCTTATATGTTGATAGTTGCCCATGATCACTCACTCATAATACATGTATAATGGCTTTTGGCTCTTTGAGGATCTCAGACTAATTTTGACCGTTTCTATAGAAACTCCACTGTACATTGTTCATCTATTCCTGCCATTTTTGAATACCTGTGTACTATGATTTATTTGAATACCTGTGTACTATGATTTATTGTTGTTTTCTGTGACATTGCTGACATGGAAATGTTATTATATCTTGTGATGTGATTCTTTTTTCATAATTGAGCTCAGATCTATTGTTTTCAAGGACTGATATTTGGGGCTTCTTCAATTTCAATTCAATTGGTGAGCGCATCATGCTTTCACCATCAGTAATAAAGCGGGAACATCAACTAGAAACCTCTCTGGAGCTTATCAATTTTTGCTCTTTGACATCTTATATGCAAGTTACTATTGTAATAAATTAAAACTAGGTAGATGACAGTCATTTTAAATATTTGATGAGATCACTAAAGGTCTATATATCAGTAATGAGACCTTAGAGGTCATCGGTTCTAAAGTAGGCACATTATAGAAATACAAATTCATCAAGGTTTTTTTTAATGGAAATACAAACTGAGGAAATCTCAAAAGACAATACAAATGTATGCGATAGCAATTGTGAATAAGTTTGCTATGAAAATATCCAGGCTATGATAGGGTTAGATTCATGTGCATCATTGTTCACGCTCCGTATCAGGAGGCCCATGCTGGTCCCGAGAAATCTCAGTGTATGGTCTATTTGACTTCTGCAGTACCTGCCATAATAAGGCGTATGTTGTGTATAGAGCGCATCCTGAGTTAAAAGGAATGCTATAATACACGCTTATAGGGCGATTCACAATGGGTTGAACGGACTGTGGACACCCATCCCTGAGTTCACCTGTTGTCCACTTCCTTAAATGTCCTGGGTGGACATTGGTAGTTATTTACTAGAAACCAGTAGTCGAACGCACCACCCATAGTGGGTGGACTCATCGACTTATAATATAAAAGACTTAGATTTGACTAGAGAGGTGGACTCATGGGTGGACTCACCTGCTACAAGACTCATAGGAAGACTAGGGGTGGACTCAGGTAATTCAAGACATTGGACTGATAGGTGGACTCATACACATAGGCATAGTGGGTGGACTGATGGGTGGACTCTACTAAACTCAGATTCGACTAGAGAGGTGGACTCATGGGTGTACAAGACTCGTACTGTAGAGTCATAGGGAGACTAGGGGTGGACTCATGGGAGGATTTGCTGTGTCCTCAGAAGGTGGGTGCATTCGACTGCCAACTGTGGTCAAGAGGAAGAAGGAAGAGAGTGGGGTGTCCACCCACTGTCCACTTGTGTGTCCACCCCATATGTCCTGGGTGGACAGAAATCCGTTCAACCCGTTGTGAATTCCCGGTACTAATGTCTTCAATATTCAGCTGATGTCATCCACAATCAGAGCATATTTGTGTAATTGAAACAACAAGTTAGGTAAGGGAGCATTCATTATTTATGGCGGGGGTGGGGGTGAGCATTTGGCGAAAGAGAATAGGTCAAAAATAAAAGGCCTCCCCCTAAAGAATACATCCAAAATTTTTGCCCCCCCCCCTCAAGAATAGGTTGAAAATAAATGGACCCCCCCTCAAGAATAGGTTGAAAATAAAGCTCCCCCCCAATGACGATCATCCATGAATATTCTTTTATTTAACATAAATGCCAAAACCATATGCCTATACATTGTGTGATACAAATAATTATACCTCTCTTGGGAGTAGTACTTTAACATTTTAATGATTAGCATTGACTATAGTCAACACCGTCGCGGGTCGAGCATCGACTATAGTCGACACCATGTAGGCCTCCTTATATAGGAATAGTGCGGGGACTGTGAATACCATATTCATTCTAATAACCGCACCGGTGCTGAAAATTAATCATTAGATGGTCGAAACCTTAATACAAAAATCATTTCCAAAAGGCACAACACTAAAGTCTAAAAACCATTTGCTCTAAAAAACTTTACTTTTACAGCAGCATGATTTGAAACAAGCGGTGTGTGCTTACAACCCAAATGGCGAGGGGTACGCTTATTAGTGCAGGTGCATTTAATAGAAGGTAGGCCCTTACTCCTAGGAAATTTAAAGGCTGTCCCCATGGCCAGATAACTCATGTGCCTTCTGCCCTTAATGGGTTAATAGACTCCAAGGGATAGGTGATAGAATTGGTCTCAACTCAGATACACCTTATAGACAAGGTATTTTTTGTGTAGAATAGTCTTGTTGTTCATAAGAGAGACTCAGATTCTTTGGAAGATAGTGCATACTATGTATCATCTCTATTATAATATGTTACTTCTAGATGAAATAGGTTAAAAATCAGCTGTAGCTGCATGTACTGGTAGTCATCGACAAGAAATGCACATTGTTATTGATCAATTGAAAAAGATCTCTGAATATAGTTCCATCCAATTAGATTTCACTGAACTGAATCAATTTGATTACCTTTAGTCTTTCAAAAGGAGTCTCTGATACATTAAAAGACATTGAAAAAAGCCCTGAAAATAAATGCCCCCCCCCCTCAATTTGCTCACCCCCACCCCTGCCATAAATAATGAATGCTCCCTAATTAGGGGAAATAGAAAATTGATGTAAAGTATAGCTCCTGGTATTTCAGAACAAATGCTGTGGCTCCTAAAATTACTGAAACAATAAAAAAGGGCGCTATGGCTTAACTCCATTTGATGTCCAATTAGCCAGGAGGCCAAGTCATCTGTCGGCCGCCCATAACGTGGAGGTGGAGGTGGTAAACTGACTGTGCTCCATCTGGACCATTATTTATAACTGTAAATAAACAATGACACAAAGACGTATTATAAGAGTCTATCTATTAATTACATAGTAAATGTAGGCTTACACAAATTGGGAATAAAGCTACATGTTGGGTACCGTAAGGGGGGATGTAGGGCAGAGGGGCACTCTGGCATAGGCGTGTGCTTAAAGACAGTCTGGACAGCTATAAAAGTCTATTACCCTATATTTGGAACCAGTGCATGATGCAGGGGGAATGGGGGCAGAGATGGTGTGGGGGGATAGGAATGATATGCAGATGACTTGGGATGATGTAGGGGCTCAGGAATGGCATGGAGATGTCTGAAGATGATATAGGGCGCCCGAAAAGGTGTAACAGTAAGGGGGGATGGGGATGATGTGATGGCTTGGAAGGGTGGGGGAGGGCTGAGGATGACATAATGACCGGGAACGGCGTGGGGGAGGGCTGGGGATGATGTAGAAGGCCGTGAATGGTGTGGGGGGTGATATAGGTCTTGGAATAGACCAAATCCGAGTTTGCCGTAAGCGTGCCTGTCCGCGCGGATTCCTCCAGTAGGGGTGTAGTTTGCGGCAGCTGGGTGGGACTACAGAGGAGAAGGGGAGGGGGAGATAAAGCTCCACCACCTAGGAGGGAGGGGCAGGGCAGCAAACCATGCACTCACGGCCTCAGCTATGTAGGTCAGTGTGTGCGTCATTAAAGTGCTAATATCTTTTATCTCTAACAAGATATAACTTATCCATTCCAGATATAAGCCCATACATACACATTGTCTACCTGTGTGGATTGGCAAGCAGAAATATGCATTAATGCCTTCAGTAGGAGGGTTTTAATTTCAGAGCTAGTACATCTGCTATATGGAAATCCAGCACCAGTCCCTCCTTCCGGTCTACTCACAGGCCGGGTATCAGCGCTGCGAGCGCGGGAAAGCTATGTAAGTTCTACTCTATAGTGTGTGGAGAGTTGGGGATGTAGGAGGTGGAGAACAGTAGAGGGTGGGAATAGTTAGGGAGTCGAGCATGATGAAGGGTTGAGGCAAAAGCACTGGAGTTGCTTAAAACTCAGAAGAGGCCCTTTTATCACTCAAGGTCCCATCCTTCCTCATGATTATGTAGGTATTGCTATTTTGAGATACACCTTAATATCGAGACAACTATATTATCGAAGCAATAACTAGTCGGTTCGAGTAGGTTTCAGAATCACTTTATTACGGTACTTGTTGCAGGCAGACTGCGAACACGTTTCAACCTTTCATATGCCTATAGTCTATGCCCCGAAGGAGGTAAAGCTCTCGTTATAACATTCGTTAGGCCGTTCTAGAGACAAGATCAGCCTACCAGCCTGGTAGCTCTGCGAGTCCCCCGACCGTAGGGGGACAGCGGAATATATACCTCTCGTCATGGTTCATTAGTTCCGCACTGAGCGCCCTCTGGTCTGCCTCCCACGTCACACCGCCCGTGACCACCTGTGGTGCCCTCTTATGAGTAACATAGAAGACGCTCCCGAAGAGTGCCTATCCTACTACTATACGGTACATAGTAATAGTCTCGAATACATTCAGGCCTCGATGCAGCAAATACGATTGCCTACACTACCCCCCTCGAGATAACACTAGGGGAAAAATGGTGATAGATATAGTAATGATTTTACCATAGTTTATCTATACAATTCACCTAGGGAATCGAGACAATAACGAGATATTACTATTACATATACACACTCGTTGTGATTACTCATAAGAAACCCAACATATTAGTTCTGAAAAGAACACATACACAGGTCATGTAACCTTGATTAAAAATATTACGAGATTCGTCATAACGTTCCCATGTCATTAATAGACAGTAAAATACAAGGTTCAACATGAATATGGTGAATATAGTCCGTATCCTACCTCCAGGGTTGACACTGAAGAGGTTCCAAATGGGTCTCCTGAGTATTAAATATATCAAAGCTCAGCTTCGAAGTAACAAAATATATATAGTCCACAACCTATATCCACACACCAGGTTGTATATAAGTGATCTCGTTTGCAACGTGAGAATCACATAACACATTAACAGATCGCCTTTATCAGACGTAAGTACATATTATCCAATAGAAGGGTCCATACTCCTGGACGGTGGTGCAACGAGCCAAAAGATTATGTCCTCCTCGAGATGAACACATAGGTAAGTTCGTCGAAACAAACTATCAAGTAAGTCCAATGTATGTTGTAGTATCAATATGGTAAGTCCAGATTCGTAAGGTTTATAGTAGTATTCGGATGACATCAGTCCCGTAATGGTATGTCGGCACAATCCAGATTATCATCTCAACAGCTCAGGTTCAGGTAGAGGTTCATATCCAGTAATTCCAATTAGCGTGTATTATATATACAACGCTTCGATAGAGCTTTGGTGGATTTGATATGTAATAAAACATAACAATCATCCTCGATTTGATTCTCGAAAAAATTAAAAAAAATTCAATCCGAATCCTCTAAATCTTTCAACCATTCTCGTAACTGAGAAGGCTGGCCATTCCACTCGTCGAAAGTGTGTCCGAGATGGATCTTTCTTTTGCAACTCTAATCTCCCAGTACTCTCCCTATTTCCGGGCCTCTTTTTCGCGTTTATCAGCCTGTTGGACTTTGTCGCGAAGACGTTCTTCCTCTTGTTGGTAGAGATGACCCTTTTCAGCATCATGGATATTACCAACACAAGCTAGAGTATTCTGGACTACTGTATCCCCAAAGATTTCAAGAGCCTTCGAGAATTCCTCTTGCCAGTTTTTAACTAGCCTATCCTGTATTTCGAAACTGACAAGGTTGTCAGGATTAAAATACTTCACTGGGGGTAGCTCTACAACCTTTGCTCCTGGAGGGATCTCGGGTTGTTTCGAGGTTGAAGCCTTTGTAAGAGGTTTCTTACTCTTCCCGGAAAGCACTGTTTGGCTTTCAGGGCCGCTAGGTGGTAATGTCTGGAAGTGTTCCGCTGAAGAAGACGACAGGCTCCCGACATGTACTTTCGAGCTGGGGCTTTGATTCCAATCAGTTTTCTTGGAATCAAGAGTCACTGGATTTGCCTTTGGTTCAACTTTCTGGAGGACTGTTGTACCACCTTGTACGTACACAGGTCCACCTTTGTCAACCCGAGACCTTTTCTTTGAAATGCCATAGGCATTCTTTTCGTCTGCCTTCCTCTTCGAGTTATGGAGAGCCTTATCCCACTCTTTCATTTCCTCATAATAGGCTTTCTGCAAGTGCAGTCGGTCTGTCACGTAGGAAACTACATATCGAGCTCTCAATTTACCATTGACATACTTGCCAACGGATTCTTTTAGTTTCGGGACATTAGTCTCGGAACCCTCCTCTGCTACTATAGCATCTTTGGTCGTGAACCCGGCATCAGCCCACTGTGGATCTTGTTTACACGCCGAATAGCGTCCTCGAACCTATACCCATGACAGGCGTTCATATGGCGGACCATATTCGAGCGACGCATGGTCATAAGTCTGTCGGGACACTTGGCACTTTGCTGAAACCTCTCATCGGGGACACATTCATACACCCCGTGGTGATGATAGTGCACCTCATAGAGATGTCTCATAAACTGGTCTTTCGAAGGCCATGTCTTCGGAACTCCTTCGCTTACTTGCTCGTCATGACAAGAAGTAAACAAGCATCGCTTCGTTTCTTCATACTTGACAAAGACCCACTTTAGCTTAAACTTCTGGTCTTTCAAGTAATATGCTTTGTCCATTTTCATGACTCGATTGAACCAGTCCCAGTAACATTGGAAAACTGCTTCCTCCTCGTTGGTTCCGCGGAGCCACTGTTCATCGTCCTCCGTGTTGTCGGGAAAGACAGCAGACGGAGCACAATGCCTTAAAGCTCATAGGTTTGAACCTACTGAACTTCGACAAGGCATTGGCGAAGATGATCTTATCATTTTCCGATGGTGGTACCTTTTCTGCTTCTTTATCCGACTCGTCAGCGTCAAATGCCTTCTTGGCCTCATCAAGCCTCTTTTGATGCTCCGCGGCTGAGGCTAATGCCTCATCTCGGAGCTTCTTCTCTTTTGCTTCTTTAGCTGCCAGCTTTTTCTCTTTCTGCGACATAGTTTCTTGCCGCTATTTTTCAGGGTTGATTTCTTGTCTTTAGGAGAATCCTCTTTTGTTTCGACCTTAGGTTTCGGGACCTTAGGTGTCGAAGAAGCCGATGGTTTCTTTTTGATACTCTTTCTCATTCGAGACGCCATTTCAGTGTCACTGACACTCTCTGCTTGGTTAACTTCCATGTCGCTCTCCGCCTCTTTTGCACTCTGCGGGAGGGACTGAACTGTTACTGTGCACACCGGTTTCGGGGTGCGCACGACCATTTCAGCTGTTTCCTGTACTATTTTGGCGAACCACGCACGTTGGGATGAACCGAGAGCACATCCACCATACGTTTTCAGCCAAAACATCTTGCAATTGTCAAACTGGGGAGTTAGTCTATTCAGAATGGTATTACGCAACTCTGTATCCATTTCATCGTCCGGGTTGAAGCTTTTGCAAACATTCAACGGGGCCGTTTCCGTAGTCTCGACGCTTGAAGAAGCTGATTGGTCAGCTGCTTTGACTTTTGTCGACCTAGTTATAATACTAGGACGCTTGAAAACCCCACCTCAAGACTCCGGAGTCTCGATGTAGGATTGGCTGAATGACTCGAACTCTTCGTCAGAGTCATTCTCGACATCAGAAAGACTCAGAGTGCTTACCCCCAAGAGATCGTCTTCCTCTTGACGTACCGGTGAGATTGTGTTACCTGAACTAGCAGGTGACACATCAGCTCCACTCTCTGCTCCTTCGAGCCCGCTATGGGAGGCGGTACTACCCCCCCGCCGCTTGTGAGAGTCAGTTGGACCTCCCGCTCGGTCATAGTCCCGTTAGGGTAGTGTGGTTGACTCGAGAGACAACCAACACACCTTGGGTATATGGGGGTACACAAGGGTTTAACGTTAATTAATCTTTTCTTTCGAGAGACGCTGACCTAACACAGAAAAACCACTAAAAAACAATGCGCACCCCAGCAACACGTCTGGTTGGCACCAAGCCAAGTCGCAAAGTGGCGGGATCCACAACGTCTCCTGATATCATTTAAAACAATGCGCATGCACAATCATGCGCATCCCTCTAACCTTACGTCTTGACCCCATTTTGATAATGAGGTCACTTGACCCAGTTTCCACTGTACTTTCCCGCCATTCCCTTTCGGGGTGGTGGGTCGTTCTGCAAGTTAACCGGTCCCTTCAGTCTTCCATGTCGACGTCCTTTCAATTCATTAGGAGCTCATGGAGGAATTATAATAATACAGAATGCCTTATAGCTATTCTGCCGGATTCTCCGTCCTCCACCCATGAGATCATGAAAAAGGTCAGCATTCCAGCCATTGCGTTAGGGTTACGTTTCTCGTTAGCCAATACAAAAAAATAAACAATAACAGACAGGACATTACACTCGTTGTGATTTTCAAGTTAGGTCACTGCATCCCTAGCCATGATTCTAGGGCTGCGCCTCACCCCCTCAGGAGGAGTTTATGTAGACCTGGTAGCGGGAGGAGCCTTTTCCATTGCCTGCTTAGTCTTAACAGCCATTTTCCTCTTCCATTTACCTTCACCCGCCGAGACTTTTTTCTTTTTACCTCTAGGTTGGGATTGTTTAGGTTTCGGGGTCCCCCCTGTCGCTTGCTTTCTAGCTCTTCCTGGACCTCTCTTTGCAATTGCTTAAACCTGTCTCGTAAGGATTCAACAAACATTATGCTACATGGTGTTTCGGGACTGATCCCTATTACACCATACACCAAGTCGGCTGGCATAATGATATCTTCTCCGAAAACCAACATGTTTGGCGTGCAATTAGTCGAAGCATGTACTGTATTGTTGTATACATGCACAACAAACTCACATTGATCATCCCAATTGTCCATATGTGTATTGACCAATGGTTTCAAGCATTGGATCAAAGTCCTATTGAACCTTTCCACCATGCCATCACTTTGTGGCCTGTATGGATTGGTCCTCGTTTTACATATGGCGAGGTAATGACACATTTCTGACCAGATGGAAGACTCGAATTCCCTTCCCTGGTCCGAATATAACATAAAAGGTGCCCCGAATTGAAGTATCCAGCCCTTAACCAGTGCTATTGCACACGTCTTGGCCTGGTGATTCGGTAGGGGGAACACTTTTGTGTACTTTGTGTAATAATCCGACACTACCATCATGCATGTATTATCATTTATGGTTGTGTTAAAACCAGTAATGATATCGAGAGCAATTCGGGCGAATCTTACACCACAAAATTCTTGTTGCAGAGGACTTTTACCTTTTCCCATACCTGGTTTGCTCATACAACACTGTGGGCATGTCTTAATCCATCTTTCAAGATCCTTAGACATTCCAGGCCAGTAGTATCTCCGCACGAGACGCTCGAGTGAACGTTTTTTACCGAAATGACCACTGGTTAAATGTCCATGACAAAAGAACATAACATCCCGTCTCAATGCAGAAGGCATTACTATTTGCAGTGTAGGGGCCGGCATCATTGTATATATATTAGTGCCGTTCATCCGAGAGACGTGTTCGTGTGGTGCTTGTTCTTCTATGCTAGCTAGGTGTCGCTTTGCGATACCTCGTTGGTACAAGAGGGGGCAGCACCATGCCTCGCGTCCAGCTCCTACTAAGGAGCCGGACGAGCGGCAGAAGGGGACTGGACATGGTCCAGTCCAGACGCTAGTACTTTGTTATCAAAGAGATCTAATAAAGTCCTACCCGAGAGGTAGGGGTTTCTGGGGCTTTGCCCAACCCGAACTATTCGTGTTGTGTTGGTACATCTAGTGGTAAGCGAGCCAAAGAGCCACCCAACATATAAGTCGATACGAACCATTACACTGGTGCCGTGACCAGTTGGTTCGGGGGTGGTGCGCGGCCACATTGGCCGAAAGCCTCGGGAAACCCGAAGCGGATCCCCCCAGCCCTGGGCTAGAGGGATTCGAAGAGGATGATTACACATCCCAGCATCTGTTGTTAGACTGGAAACCCGGTCAACAACAAATGTTTAATCAGGAGGGTGTACGAAATATTTTTTCTACACCCGACCTGATGGACAATGCCACCAGAGATGGCATCGTAAAATTGTATCCGGCTACACCCCAAACAGGAGTACCGGATACCGGATTGTTTAGGGGTGTGTTAAGACCCCCAACTTTAGACTTGAGCGATTGGTCCCAAGTTATAACTAGCAGACGCCAGCTAGGTCCTATGGTACCAACGGGCTCGGCTAGCGGCTTGGGTACACCAATTGCACAAAGCCCTATGCAGCGTACTGCAACCCCCCAGGGTTCAGCACCAGGTGGTGGAAACGAAGTAGCCCCACTAATGACATCGTCGGATCATGACAGCGACGATGGCAAAACCATAAGGGACGCAATAGTCCCAGGCGCGAAAGCAAAAAATAAGCCTAGTGGTACCGGACCGAAAAGCTCGGAAAGGCATCACCTAGGCCGATCTCTAGACGAAGGCTTGTCTGACTCCATGTTTAACCCTGGAGGCAGTCGCAAGTCTATCTACGGACGTCGGATGGGTCCCGGGTATAAAAATACCCAGGCCTATTTGAAAGCCAAGGAACAGGTAGAGTTGCAGGCTAAGAGGCAACATGAACAATTCATGTTAGCCCAATCCAAAATAGAAGAGGAAGCTAAGTCTCGGATCGGAAAATTACGATCCGTTGAGCAGGAGGCGATTCTAAAAGAATCCGACCTCAAATATCGTCTATCCTCCGTATCCCATCAGTTGGAGCGGAAGGAGAGAGACGCACAGGAAAAAGAAAAAAGGCTGGCTGAGTTGGAAATCGAGGAAGCCAGTAAACTTAGAGCAATCGACAAGGCTAGGGCCGAGGAGGTTGCTAAGGCTCGGGATGTAAATAAATTACAAACGGAGTTGCACGCAATGGAGGAGAAGCTTAAGAAACTTCAACTCCGGAAGGCTGAGACAGAAGCCAAGATGGTCTCGGAACAAGCCGAGATCAGGAAGGAGACCAGTGAATATAACAAGTCTCAGAAAGAGAAGGGTGAAAAGTACCGCCTACTTAAGGATACTTTTAAGCGAGAGGCAATTATCGCCCAAGAAGAAAGAAACCGAGCTGTGGCGGAAAATGAAAAGATTCGATCCAAAATCTTGGCAGAAAACGCACAGCTAAGGGAGGAACAGCGAAACCTGACTACAGACGTAGCTACCCTCACAATAAATAAGTCTGCTATGGAGAGTTATTTACAGGAGCAAGAGCAAACGCATGCCCCTCCGGCGAGTAGGGATACAAACCCGAACTCGACGTTCGTGAAACAGGGCGACCCAGTCTCCTGTTCTACACCGAAGAATCCGCAGTATAATCCTTTCGTAAATGATAATGCTTCGCGGAATGTAGATCAAGGGGGCGTTTACATCAGAACCCAGGATAGGCATGGCCGAACTAGTAGAGTCCGGATAAGTGAAGTGCCCATAGTCCACAACCTGGACCCGGACTATACCCCTAGAGAGGCTTCCGATAGTAGTGCGGAGACCAGTGGATTCCACATTCATGTGGATCCGAGTAACGACCCGGGGCTGGGTGCTGGTAATGACAACACCCAACCCAATCCATCGAACGATGGCAGCCAGTCAACGGGAAACCAGCCATCCGACGGCGGTTACCAAGGTGCGCAAGGGGGGGGCGGTGCTTCGGGTGCCACAGGCTATAGCGGTACCTCGGGTACCGGCCCCAACCAGGGTGGTGCGAGCTATACGAACCACAGTGGTACACAGTGGACGTATACACAACCTCCACCACCGCCTCCACCGGGCAATTCGAGCTTCGGTGGTATAGGGGGCAATCGAACCTTGAATGAAACCAAGGCGATTGAATGGAGCAAACAGCAATGCACTAGATTGATGTATGCTCACAATTCTGCCCGAAGGGTAGCCGTTATTCCTAGAGAATATGACGGTACTCGGCCATGGAAAGAGTGGTTTGAAGATTTCATCGATGTGATGAATTGTAATGGATGGACCCCATACGAGGCCAAGCCACATCTGGTGAGATGTCTGAAAGGCGGGCCGGGTCGCATGGCTGTAGAGCAATGGCGAACCTGGTACGGCCTCGTTGGGAGTTTTGAGCAGTTAGTAGAAACTGCTAGTGGACTGTTATGCAACATGGTCAAGGAGGACCCGATGGTCCGTTTTAAGAAACGCACACAGAAGCCGAATGAAGCTTTCAGAGCATACGGTATGGAACTCCATGCCCTGCTAAGTAAGGCCAGACCCGGTACTGAAAACCAGGACTGGTATATGGACGATTTGATCACACAATTCGTCAAGGGTCTAAGAGACCGAGATGAACAATTAGCAGCGAGGGATGCCTGGAAAGAAGGCATAACACTACACGGCATATTTAATGGTATAGATATGGCCGTGAAGAAGCGAGCTATGTTAGCTGGGGACATATCTAATGCCAGCGGCATGGTACCCCTGGCATCGGTGACCCAGTAGTCTGAGGTAAATACTCCCTCAGACGACTTCGAGTTGATTGATATCGAACAGGAAGACGGCACCTTCTGTTCGATGCAATTAAGGAAGAATACTTCAGGTAGGAAGTACATTCCCAGGAAATCTTTCAATAAACCAAGGGACTCTAGACCTTCATCCGAGGTCAAGAGTGACCCGAAGGCTGTCGAGAAGGCGGTCAAGCCCACTGTAAGCGCTGACAAAGCGAAGAGTCAGTCCCCGGACATGACCAAACTTCTGGAAGACATGTGTAAGAAAATTACAGATGCCATCCAAGCCAATCGGCAAAGACCCCGGGTGGATCGCCGAACGGTTAAGTGTTTCAGGTGCCAGCGCATGGGACACTACTCATCTGAATGTACCGCTACTAAGCCGGTAATGGCTGCCTTCTATGAAGCCGAAGACGACGGCGTAGGAAGGGAGAATGCTACGGATTCCACAGATGTGGAAAACTAGTGGGGGTTGTGTCAACGGCATCTGACATAGCCCCGAGTGGGAACGAATGCCAAAATGCTACCGGGGGTGTCCCGGTGGAAGATTTCGAGTCAATTACACCTGGAGGCCGGGTGGCTGTGGGTGCGCACCCCTGCACCTCGGCCGGGGCCAGGGACCCTAGTGTTGATATGTGCAGGAGCGATCATATGGAGGCGAGTGGCCGCACTAGGGGAGAGGAAGGATGGATCAAAGAGTTGATTCGAGTGTGTGGGACACGCCTTCCCCCAAGTCATCCGTGTCTGGAATTCCTGAGAGGACTCGGATTGAATCTTGGTGATTCGGGAGACTTTCACCAGTTTACCAGTAACCCCTCGCCTTTAGGGGGGAGACGGTGGTATGTACCCATATCTGTGGAAGGCCGGGTGGGGGAATTCTTAGTGGATACTGGAGCTAGTCATTCATGTGTGTCCAAAAGATTCTTCGATTCGGTGGCCGGCAGCCATGAGAACCTCAAAACGGGGGTAAATGCTTGCACGGCCGACGGAAGCAGTATGCGTACATTTGGTAGGACGTTTATGCCTATCCGTATAGGAGGCAAAGAATTTGTTCTTTCGCCAACTATAGCAGAGGTTAGTGATGACGGAATCCTCGGATTGGATTTTGCAAGCTTATACGGGGCCGTCTTGGACCCGAGGGACGGTACGATGGGTATACGGAGCCCGTATGGCTTGCATGTCCAATGCGTATTGAGACAGGTGTCTTCGGTCGCATCAGTGATACATACGGTGAAGATCCCACCGGGTACCACTTGCGATGTCCTTTGTGGCGGGTCCATGGCTCAAAGGAATGAAACTGGAGTCTACGAACCCGACACGGTGTATTTGTCAAGCATCGGGTTAGACTCAGTGGATACATTAGTGGCTAATGCAGCTTGGTCTGTATTACCCATAACTAACCGAAGTGGTTCGGTGGTTTATTTGAGGCGAGGCGACAGTGTTGGAAGGATGAGTTCGGTAGAACATGTCGCCGAGGCTAAATTTAACAAACCACTAAACCCAGTTAGTCAGCATCCCATGGATGAAGAATTCCAAAAGCTGATTGATCAGTCAGATTTAAAGAATACGGACGATAAGGATTGCCTAGCGAGACTTCTACAAAAGTACGAAGGTGCTTTTGGTAGGGAAGGAGGCCCGGTGGGTAGATCCGATAAGGTGTTGCACACCATAGATGTGGGCAACGAGAAACCTTTTAAAATCCCGTATCGTAGACTTCCTCTCAAGAAGAAGTTAATTTGTGAAGAGCAAATACAAAAACAGTTGGACCTAGGGGTAATCGTGCCCAGCTCGAGTCCCTGGTCCAGCCCTGTTTGCATGACTACTAAGAAAGACGGTACAATCCGCTTTTGTGTCGACTACCGGAAATTGAACGGTATAACAAAGAAGAACTCGTATCCTTTACCAAGGATAGACGAGACTTTAGATAGCTTGGGCGGAAACCAATGGTTCTGTACCTTGGATTTACAGTCCGGATATTGGCAAATACCAATGCACCCCAATGACAAGGAGAAGACAGCATTCTCCAGTCATATGGGGCTATTCGAGTATAATGTCTTACCCTTCGGATTGTGTAACGCCCCCGCTACATTCGAGGCTATGATGGAATCCTTACTGAGTGACCTTTTGTGGAAGAAATGCCTGGTTTACTTGGATGATGTGGTCGTGTTCGGCAAGTCATTCAAGGAATGCCTGGCGAATCTGCAATTAGTCCTCGACCGGATACTATCAAACGGTCTTAAACTTAAACCCAAGAAATGTAATTTGTTTAAGAAAACCATTACATACTTGGGAAGGATCATTACTCCTAACGGGGTGAGTGCGGATCCGGAAAAATTAGAAGCTGTAGAAAATTGGGAAAGACCCACGAGTGCTAAGGAGGTGAGATCATTTTTAGGATTTTGTTCCTATTATCGTGATTTCATACCGAATTACTCTCGTGTCAGCTTCCCCATGCAGTGCTTAGCTCACTGGACCCCGGGTAGGGCACGGGACCCATTCCCATGGACCAGCGAGCAAGAAGAGTCTTTTAATAAAATAAAAGATTTGTTTAGGAATACACCCGTGTTGAAATATCCCACTCCCGAGGGACATTTCATCTTAGACACCGATGCGAGCAATGATGCGATTGGGGCAGCTCTCTCTCAGGTCCAAGAGGGAGTCGAAGTGCCAATAGCATTTGCTAGCAACACGTTAAGCAAGACACAGCGAAATTATTGTACCACCAAGCGAGAACTCCTCGCTGTGGTGGTGTATACGAAGAAGTTCAAGCATTTCCTTTGGGGGAGTGACTTTACTTTAAGAACAGACCATTCGTCTCTTAGGTGGCTCCTTAACTTTAAGGACGCCGAGGGGATGATTGGACGTTGGTTAGCTCACCTATCCGAATTCGGATTAGAGCATAAACAAATAGAGCACCGACCCGGTGCTAAACACATCAATGCGGATGCCTTGTCAAGACGGCCTATCCGAAGGTGCCAAAATGCCACATGTGAAAACTGCGGGGCCCACAATGCTGTGGTAGCCGGGCTGGTTTTTAATTATACCACCCCCCGTATCCCCTGGGAGGAGGCTGTATGCAGCTATCTCGATTGGTCCCCGGAGACCATCAAGAAGTTTCAACAGTCAGACCCCACCACTGCGCGCATAATGGAATACCTACGGTCAGGCATTAAACCGGCAAGGCCTCTAGTTTCCCTGGAGGATAGGGAAGCGAGGCGATTGCTAGCTCAATGGACCGAGCTAGAGATCCGAGACGGCATACTATGTAGGTGGAAGACAACTCCCACCAACGGTAGGCTGTTGCAAATAGTGATACCCGCCCCGATGAGGAGGGATATCATGTATTATTGCCATGGCCACCAAACGAGTGGCCATTTCGGTAAGAAGAGGTCAATAGAGTGTCTACAAAGGCGTTACTACTGGCCCGGTATGAGAGGCGACCTGCTCCGGTGGATCGCCACTTGCCCGGATTGTTGTAAAAACAAACCGGGACCCGGCCTGGGTAAGCAACCCTTATCACAGGAATTGTTTGGTGTCAGATTCGCTCGAGTAGCGATAGACATCATCAGTGGGATTAAGACGACGCCGCGAGACAATACTTGTATGATGGTCGTAACCGACTATTATACTAAGTACACTCGGGTGTTCCCCCTTCCTAACCACAAAGCCGCCACATGCGCGGAGGCATTTGTGAAAGGCTGGGTGCTGCATTTGGGTGTTCCCCTTATGATGCACAGTGACCAAGGAAGGGAGTTCGAGTCAGAACTTTGGCAGGAAATGTGCCATTACCTAGCCATTTGTAAGACCCGAACAAACCCGTACCGACCACAGTCGGATGGGCAGGTAGAGCGCTTCAATAGAACCCTCATACAAGTACTAAAGCCCCTGGTTAATACCCACCAGGATGACTGGGATGAACAGTGCGAGTTTGTAGTACATGCCTACAACAACACTGTCCATTCATCAACTAACTGCACCCCAAACATGCTAGTGTTCGGCGAGGACATCATAATGCCCGCCGACTTAGTGTATGGAGTGGTTGGAATAGACCCGGAGGCGCCCTGCACGGTGCTGTTTGTAGAGTCATTAAGGGACCGGTTCAAACAGGCATACGAGGCCGTTCGGAAAGAACTGCTGAAGAGTGCGAAGTGGCAGAAGGTGGGCTATGACACCAATGCTAAACGAATTCGTTTTAATGTTGGGGACAAAGTACTAAGGTACTACGAGCCGCTGGATAAGCTGAAGCTCGTAACGCCTTGGGAAGGTCCGTTTAAAATCGTTCGTGTCATCTCCGAGTCCACGGTGATGATAGAGGACTGCCTGACGGGTAGAAAATGGAAGACAAATGTCGGAAAACTTCGGCCCTGGAAGGGGCGCGAAGAGGCGGAGAGGGAGTTCGGCTACAAACCACCTGTATCTGTCCCTAGTGGACCGAGCATGGTAGTACCGACGAAGCGCCCTAGAGGCCGGCCAAGAAAGACGTCGGGAGACGAGGTTATGGTACAAAAGAAGACGAAGGCCAGGAAACGACCTAATCGTAAGAAATGGAAGAAAGTCTCGCTGAGTGAAGGCATTACGTATGGGAAGGGTCCCGCTTTGACTAAGCGAGATCCAGAAAAGGCCGTACGTAAAGCCGGGAAAAATAAAATGCTAACCGAAGGCGTTAGACGCAGTCCCCGGTTGAGGTCTGCTGTAACCTAACTCAGTACACAACGAGCTGCTGCGTGTTGTCCGCCATAGGCAGGCAACATACGTTCCACGGCTAGAGATGTCGAACGCGCCCTCCCCGGGTGGCTGTATCCCGTGAGTGGCGGTCGGATTAACCGGTACATTCGCTTTGAAGCGTTGTATACACCGCCAAGCTCCAGACGATAGCACTCGGGTAGTAGGCCGCGTCTCACATGTCGAGTCGAATGTTGGTTCGGATCTAGTTCCCTAGGTGGCGCTGCTGGTGTGGCGGGAAAGCGCGGAACTAGGTCACCGGATAGCCATGGCAGGATCTTGCGAGACGAGAGGTCTGACGTCATACTGGTCATAACTAGAGCGGACTCGTGGTGGTTAGACGCCACCCGTTTTTGCTCTAGTTATTTGTCGGCGGTTGTACAGCCTGTAGCTGTCGTGTTAGCCTAGCTAAAACCAAAACCCTCTCTGTTGGACGAATCCTTCGGGAGGAGTCCAACAAAACTTGCCAATTTATTTTGGAAGTCGGACCCGGTGCCATGGCACAGGGAACGATTGACGCTGCGCGTCAAACTGCCAACATTCCGTTGGAACAAGACGAGGACCCGAAGGTCTCGTCTCGGGTCGAGGAATCTATGGATTCTTCGACAGAGGAGGCCGCCCGGACGCTCTCGGCTATGGCCGAGGCAACCGACCGGGAGAGAATGCCACCTCCACCACCGCCACGCCCGGAGCGCCCGTCTACAACAGCCGCTTCGGGTAGCAAAGTGGATGTCCTGGACATTCCAATGTATCCTCCGGGATTCAGGACTCAGATCAGACGTCTAGCACACGTTGATCGCCAGGAAGGTATCGTGTACACCTCCTGGGGTACGTACATCCCTATGCACGCCTCCATGTTCGGATGCGGGCCCATGGCGGTGGAAGAGGGCGTGCCCGAGCCCATACCAGATGATCTCAAGACTCTGGTAATGGACTCGTGCAGTGACGAGCTGGCTGACAACATGCCAGTTTCTTGGCTCCGCAACTATCTGAGGTTGGCGGAGAATATGGCGACTAACGAGAATTTAGCTCGAGCCGTCTTGATCTCTGCGGGCATCATCCAGAAGGCCGCGGAGTTAAGGGAGTCCGAATCCGACATGGATACAGACTCCACAGTTACCTTGTCGTCGGTGGAAACCGACCGGGTCAAGCGATTGACCCGTAAACCTGCGCCCAAGGGTCCTCTCACTGAGAGCGATCTGGAGGCTGAGGATGTCCGCATCGCCGTCGAGAGGTCCACAACCGAGACCGACCCAGCTGCCGACATCCCGGAGGCACCTGGCGAGATCTCGGAAGAGGACATCTCGCGCCGGCAGGCTGCTGTAGAGGCAAAGCGAGCCGAGCTTGCCAAGCAGCAGAAGGAGCTCACCGCGGCTCGCCGGGCCCATCGCAAGCAGCAGGCCCAACAAAAAGCTGAGATCTCTTCCGACTCTGACTCCCCGGTCAGCGGAAGGAGGAGCCCTCGGACAGTGGACAGGAGCCGACGCGAGTCGGATTCCAGTCCTGAAGTTCCGGCCCAACCGACTAAGGTTGTGCGCCGGAAGAAAAAGAATGGAGCGAAAGCGTCTCCGGCAGAGCCCACGCCCCCCACCAAGCCGAGGGGTAAGGGCAAACCGAAGACGCCCGCTCCCACTCCTACAACCACCACGGTAGCCACCTCGGTTACTGCATCTTCTGCAGCCAGCACGTCGGGTGCAAAGGCCAAGTCCCCTACCACGGCTTCGACTGGTACTACCACCTCCAGCCGAGCCAGCCGTAGGGGAGCTAACATATACACGGACAGTGAGGAAAGCGAAAGCGATCCAGAGCTGCCCGAGTCTGCCAAATCTGATTTGGAGTCCGTGACAACGTGGGAAGAAATGACCACGGATGTTCCCAAGGACGACAATCAGAAGTGGATGTGGAAGAATGCAGCCGAGGGGTTCAAGGAACGGACTCCCCGCTGCTTCGCGGACTGTGCTTACGACACAGTCCACTACATGTGTCCGAGCGCCGTCAATAAGGACGGTGACAGCGATGACGAGGAGTGGATGAAGTCCGGCCCCTCGGATACGCCAGTAGGCAAGTTCTACCTGATTTGGATTGACCAGCTCAAGTCCAAATTAGGCTCAGTCTATAGCTACGAGGCCCGGACGAAAGTCCAGTGGGCAATGACTCAATGGGGACCAATCGGCAACCGCCGAAGGTGCCCGTTCGAGTCTTGCCAGCTGACTCTCACGGGTGAGAAGGTGTTCGAGACGAAGCCCCGCTTCGCTCGGCACATCGTCGAGTACCATATGCATCACAAGCCTGTGATGATGTGTGTGCTCGGGGACCGCCCGAGTAAACATTGTGATGGCTCGTTCAGCACTCACCAGCGCCGAGACATGGCTCTGCACTTGCAGAAGGCCCATGGCATCGGCCTGGAGAAAACCAGGAAACGAGCCATCAAGTGCTTCAGCGAGCTCCTTGCTAATTGGTCCGCGCTGAGCATTAAAGAAGTGAAAGAGCAGGCATTCGAGACCGGATTCTGCTCGTGGAAGAGCGGCAACTTGCTGACGTACTTCCAGACGAACTCCTCGTCCACGAAATTCGGGATGCCCAGTGAGGTGCACCTGAAGGTGAAAAAGTGGCAAGGAGACGACAAGCGAGAGAAGGCCAAAGCCTGCTCTAAAGGTCCAAACGGAGGCACAGTCACGACTACTGCTTCCAAGAGGACCCGAGCAGACCGGTCCGTGAGCCCTTCGGGTGGCAAGGACCAGCCCAGACCAGCCAACCCAGCTGATCGTCGCGAGTCGGGACAACAAGTCTCGGCTCTGGATATGCCTGGCAACCAGGCCCGCAGGTCGGGTAGCCAGGCGACCACACCGGCGACTCCAGCCACCTCCACACCTGCACCCGCGGAACAACGCCCGGGCGAAGCCTCTGGCGGCCTGGATGATGGGGGCGAACTCTTCGCTCCCCCATCCGGGTATTCCACTTGGTGGGCTGGAGAGGGATCCTCCGGCAAGCGCCCCACGTACAGCGAGTACGCGGCGAAGTTCCCTTCAATGGGACCGGCTGGACCCGAGTCGCAGGTCCTTACCTCCTTGGGCCGGGCCAAAACCCGTGGTAGAGGCCGCGGTGGGCTGGAGTCCACCCGAGGCTCCCCGGGTGGTGGCCGAGGCCGAGGAGGCATCACGGTGGAGGGCCCGTCTGCTCCTCCAACAGGCACCCCGCCTGTCTCAGTGGAGGCCCCCGCGCCACCACCAGTGATAGTTCCACCGACGGGCCCTCGGGTACCCCTAATGGAACTGATCTCCGGTACCCTGTCAGGTCTTCAGGATCCGAATACGTTCGTCGACCACCGCAATGTCCGAACGGTTCAGATCCAGAATGACCTGATGGCAGAATGGCAGGCATTGCACCGCCAGCAGTCTGTTGACTACTGGCGTGTGATGACTGAAGCCACCGTCAATCTGGTCTACGAGATCCAGAGGCGGGAGGAAGAGAAAATAAGGGAGCTGGAAAGGAAGAAGGTCGAGGAAGCCCTCGAGTCCTGCCGGCGGAAGCAGAAGGAAGCCGAAAAGCTTAAAGAGTTTCACGAAGCTGAAAACTCCAGATACATCCATCGGTTTAAGGAGGCTGACCTCAAGTTTTTCCTGGCATTCGGGAAACATCTGGAGGAGTGGGACGGCTTACCGTCGTCTCTTATCTTCGTACCAGATATACCCCCGAATGCCCCGCCAGCCCCGGCTACTCCACCGGTTCTGGCCACTCCACCGGTCCCGGCTGCTCCGCCAGTTCCGGCAGCTCTCCTGCTCCCGCCCCCCACTTGGAACACCCGGGCTGTCCCAACTGCCACGGTTGCTGCACCAGCATCCGAGGCAATGGACAGTCCATCCGCAGTGATGAGGGCCTTGAGCTTGGGGAGCGAGACTCCCAGCGAGGCTTCAGCGGCGCTCTCTACGAGCAGCTGTAGCAGCTCGGCTCCATCTGCCTCAGTGGAGCCGGCTGAGAAGATGGACACAGATCCTGAAGATCTTTGAGTGTCCATCTGTTGGTGTCTTCTTGTACCCGAGGGTAAATGCATTTAGTATGCCAGAGGCACTGTTCCTTACGCTGGACTCCTGATACCTGGAACGTAACCTGCAGCGAGGATGGACGCTAACCCGAACACCCAAAGGACTACCACATCTAACCGGGTCTCCATCTTCCCATCTTCATCAGGGCACATCATAACAGCAACGTGGTTTGCCACCACACACATGTCGCCGGGTGGAGCTGCAGAAACCAGTCGTTCCAGGTTCGCCGGAAGTCCGGTATATTGTAAGGGTGATCCTGCTACCCTGGTAGGACACCTATATTTCATATTTTGTATAAATCTATTTTTATATCGTATATTATATTCTTGTAAGTAAATGTACTCAAAATTTTTTCTCGGGTTATTTACCCCACCTCGGGTCGGTAAAAACATTGTAAAAATTTATTAATATCACCTTACTACACATCCAATATTCTTCGTCGCGTCTCATGTTTAATAATAACACACTTGTAACATTACCACCATAGGTCGATGGTCCATAAGGGGCCACTTCCTATTTTTGTTATTATTTATAAACACTTCGGGTTATATACGATGATGCCTTATTATGTACATATAACTTATAATGCCCCTTAAATGTTCTATATTTAATACGAACTGTGTATATATAGACTTACCTATTTATTTATAACACCACTGTATAAATTCAACAATAGTTACTTATTAATTACACCCAACCCTAGGTAAAGTCTAGTGGGGGTGGTGTAGGGGCCGGCATCATTGTATATATATTAGTGCCGTTCATCCGAGAGACGTGTTCGTGTGGTGCTTGTTCCTTCTATGCTAGCTAGGTGTCGCTTTGCGATACCTCGTTGGTACAAGAGGGGGCAGCACCATGCCTCGCGTCCAGCTCCTACTAAGGAGCCGGACGAGCGGCAGAAGGGGACTGGACATGGTCCAGTCCAGACGCTAGTACTTTGTTATCAAAGAGATCTAATAAAGTCCTACCCGAGAGGTAGGGGTTTCTGGGGCTTTGCCCAACCCGAACTATTCGTGTTGTGTTGGTACATCTAGTGGTAAGCGAGCCAAAGAGCCACCCAACATATAAGTCGATACGAACCATTACAGCAGTATCCTTTGCCTTTGTGGTATAATTTTCCATCTGCACAATAAACCATCCCGAATGAACAATTCGGACCATTGTGAGAGGAATAGCCTCAGTTCTCTGTTTTCCAATGAGATCTCCGGTCTCGTGGGACATTTACCTTTTCCAACCAATTCTTTTAGGCATGCTAGAGTTGGGTCTGCATCCTGAAACTTCAATATCGATTCAGGAGTCCACTGTAGAAGGTTCTGTATCAATACAGGATCTACAGGGGGTCCCACGCTGGCGATAACAGCCTCGTGAGCACCACAGTCGCTACATTCGAGCCCGCCACACTTTCGAATAGGTTTTCTGCTCAAACTATCAGCATTTATATGTTGATTGCCTGGCCTATGCTGGATATGACTGTTCTCCAGCCCGAATTCACTTAGATGTGCTAGCCATCTTCCGATCATTCCTTCCGCTTCCATGAAATTAAGCAACCATTTCAAGGATGAGTGATCGGTTCGAAGAGTAAAATTCCCTCCATAGAGGAAGTGTTTAAACTTCTTCGTGTAAACCACTACAGCCAACAACTCTCATTTAGTAGTACAGTAATTCCTCTGAGCCTTATTAAGGCTATTGCTCGCAAAAGCTATTGGAACCTTGACACCATCTTGCATTTGAGACAATGCTGCTCCAATAGATTCATTACTTGCGTCTGTATCCAAAATGAAATGACCAGTTTCATTTGGATACTTCAGCACTGGTATTTCCTTAAAGAAACGTTTCAGTTCCTCGAAAGCTACGACATGATCATTATTCCAAGGGAATGGATCTCGAGCCCTATTCGGGGTCCAATTTGCGATTGTCTGTAAAGGATACGCTATTCTCGAAAAGCCTGGGATAAAGTCTCTATAATAGGAACAGAATCCCAAGAACAAGCGTACATCTTTCGGGCCTTTTGGTCTTTCCCAATCAGAAACTGCCTTCAGCTTATCAGGATCTGCTTTAATACCATCGGTACTAATTATTCTCCCTAAATAAACCATTGATTTCTGAAATAATGTACACTTTTTCGGTTTTAGTTTTAATCTATTGCGTTGGATTCGTTCTAAAACCAATTCGAGATTGGTAGAGCATTCTTTAAATGTCTTACCAAAAACTATCACATCGTCACGATATACTAAGCAGCTTTTCCATAAGAGATCATTCAGGACTGACTCCATCATGGCCTCAAAAGTTGCTGGTGCATTGCATAATCCGAAAGGCATTAATTCGAATTGGTACAACCCCATATGACTAGTGAACACAGTTTTTTCTTTATCCTCCTCTCTCATAGCAATCTGCCAATAGCCTGACTCCAAGTCAAGACTACAGAACCATTCATTTCCACCTAAGGAATCCAAGGTTTCATCTATTCGAGGTAGGGGATAAGCATTCTTTTTCTGATACCATTGAGTTTTCTGTAATTGACACAGAATCTCATAGTACCATCCTTCTTTGTAACCATTTGTACAGGACTAGACCACGGTCTAGTACTTGGAATGATTACACCATCATTTAACATAGACTCGATATGCTCCTCCACCAATTTCTTCCTCGATAGGGGCAATCTCCTATAAGGCATTTTAAAAGGTGAGGCATCTCCCGTTTCAATTCGATGCAAGACTTTTTCAATACGGCCCAAGGGTTCACCTGCCGATTTAAAAGCTTTGCTATACTTTCGAAGTAGCAAACGTATTTCATCAGTCTGTTCCTTTGAACAACTAATCTCTCGAGAGCTTCAGGCAATACGCCTACTTCATCTATAGTCAAGTCTTTCTTAGGATCTATAGCACTTACAGTTGCTTCCGCAACTGTTACAGGGGCTATCTCTTGATCCTTTGGTAAATACTTAACTTCCGAGAATCGAGATGGGCATGACCGTCCATGATCCATTCAAAACCAAGAAACTAAACCTATACTCGCAAGATACTCTGTATCGGGCTCAACTACGGACTCGATACCACTTAACTTCAGGTTACTCCTCACGAGTACATCACATGAAGTTCCTGCAGGTATTTTCACCATTTGTGCCACTGTTGCTATCGAGGAGATCTGTCGTAATACACATTGCACTTTAACCCTGTAAGGTTGATCTATCGTTAGAACACCAGTACTGGGGTTAAGAATAGCATCATAAAGGGAGGCAAAATCCAAGCCTATTATCCCGTCATCAGCTATATCCGCAATCGTAGGTGAGAAAATAAATTCCTTTTTACCTACTTCTAATGGAACAAAAGTTCGTCCATACGTTTGCATCTGAGTACCGTCGGCCGAGCAAGCCCGGACCTTCGAAGAGAAGTTTTCAGACTTACCGGGCAATGCATTGTAAAGTCTAGAGCTGATGAAGGAGTGACTAGCTCCCGTATCAACTAAAAACTCAGCAACGCATCCTAGCACAGATACAGCCAAGTACCAGCGTCTTCCTCCCAACGGAGAAGGATCTACTGTGAACCGTTTAAAATCTTTAGTGATACCGAGGTCCAATCCTTGTTTCTTTAGGTATTCGAATCATGGATGACTAGGGGAGAGTTGAGCACCCACAGCTCTCAAGACTTCCTTAAGCTTGACTCCCTCTACACTCGAGCTTTCGGATTGACTATCATCTATAGTCAACAATTTTCCATTCTCGAGGGTGCTAGTCTCTCTTTCAGTGGGTTGTTCCTGTCCACCTATTACAGCACTAGCCATCTCTACCACTTTAGACCTCTCTCGATTCACCGCATTACTTGTATGGCGAAGTTCCACTTCTGGGGCCACTTGGTCGCCTTTCGAAGCAACCCCCTTTACTTTTCCTGTTTACCTCGTAATACAGGTTTTTCAGCCGGGCATTCCATTGCGAAATGTCCCTTTTCTTGACATCTGTAGCAAGTTTTGCTACTCTTGTCGATCTTTGGTCTATTTCTAGTACATTCCTTCCGTTTCTTAGCTAAAGATTCAGTGATCTCCTTTACTAGCCTTTCAACCATATCATTATCGGGCTCCAGATTAAGAGGTTCTTCAGACTTCTTTACCTCGACAGGGGCTTTCTGGGCCGGTTTATCATTGCTACGCCGCCAGTTTTGGTATCCCCTCGACTGGAAACGAGTTGCACTGATATTCATATCAGAATCGTCAGTATAGTAGAACTCTTTATCCACGGGATTTTCTTCCTCGAAATATTCCGGGACAAACATTGGGTTGGCTCTAGCTTGCGGCACCTTCCCTGCCATCAAGGTTTTCTTTTTATTGTGGTTATCTATAGCTTCGAAGAGGTCATTCAAAGAACTATCATTCTTCCAGCTATCATATACCACTTGCTGTACCGACGGATCCTTTAGTCCCGAAGCAAATTGTACAAACAATTCCTCCATAAAGAATTTGTCATCCATTGGCATTTGAGGATGTACCTTCCTCAATAGACTTTGTAGAGCCAATCCATATATCTTGGGAGACTCTCCTGGCTTTTGAGTATGTTTTCTAAATTCGACTCGTGGGTCTGTACGTCCCACTGTACCGAAAACATAGCTGGCGCACTCTATTAACTGTAAGAAAGATCCACTAGGGCATTCTTCAGTCCAATTATTGAGAGTTACTTTTCCTATTCCCTCTCGAAGACATTTACAGAGTTGAGGAAGAGCTTCTTCATCACTCCAACCACTGATTTTCATGTCATCCATGAAACCCGCTAACCATTCCAGCCAAGGTATGTCACCCTTGTATGGTTTTGGCTGTGAAGCAACTCTTCGAGCCGCATTAGTCGACTTTTTGATGGAACGAGCAAGTTTTACACTTCTCCCGACATCAAACCCGTCAGACCGTCAGGAGATTGTATCCAATCCTAAGCCAGCTATTGCTGGGTTAGTGTTGTATAAATCACTCACTCTGGGACTCAAACTAGACCTTCGAACCGATGTGGTTGTACTTGGTCTCGTAGAGTAACAAGCTCCACTAACTGTTCCATTTGAATATTGGACAGTTGAGGGTTTGCTACAGGTTGGGTCATCGACTGGGTCGAGGTCTGTCCTGGGCTCGTTGAAGCTTGAGTATTACCTTGGCTAATACCCGCAACACTCGATTGGGCCTGACTCTGTGTTGTTCCTGAAAAGATAGTGAAGGTTGGCCTAGTCCCCGATGGTCCACTAGTACTATTTGGGGTAGTCTGTCTAGTAGCCTGACTTTGTGTACTTTGAAAAGTACCACCAGTAGTGGTGTTCGTTGTTCTTACAGGTCCTGGTGCCTTGTGAGAACTACTCACTTTCAAGTCTACATTCCCCCCGTAGCTCCAGTTTGTGTCGAGCTAGAGGGCTTCAATATCGACTTAGTTCGAGATGGAGTAGGTGTACTGGTGGGTACCCGAAGGTCATCATCTGAACTATCCTGTTTTATGGGTTGATATTGATCCCCAACATTTGGTAGCGCACTCACATTAGGTGCATGGAAAGGCGGTAACTGTGCTTTTGTCACAGCACCAGTGTAGGTATTGCTATTTCGAGATACACCTTAATATCGAGACAACTATATTACCGAAGCAATAACTAGTCGGTTCGAGTAGGTTTCAGAATCACTTTATTATGGTACTTGTTGCAGGCAGACTGCGAACACGTTTCAACCTTTCATATGCCTATAGTCTATACCCTGAAGGAGGTAAAGCTCTTGTTATAACATTCGTTAGGCCGTTCTAGAGACAAGATCAGCCTACCAGCCAGGTAGCTCTGCGAGTTCCCCGATCGTAGGAGGACGGCAGAATATATACCTCTCGTCATGGTTCATTAGTTCCGCACTGAGCGCCCTCTGGTCCGCCTCCCATGTCACACCGCCCGAGACCACCTGTGGTGCCCTCTTACGAGTAACATAGAAGACGTTCCCGAAGAGCGCCTATCCTACTATGATACGGTACATAGTAATAGTCTCGAATACATTCAGGCCTCGATGCAGCAAATACGATTCCCTACACTACCCCCCTCCAGATAACACTAGGGGAAAAATGGTGATAGATATAGCAATGATTTTACC
This sequence comes from Acholoe squamosa, assembly GCA_949317995.1. NCBI lineage: Eukaryota > Metazoa > Annelida > Polychaeta > Phyllodocida > Polynoidae > Acholoe > Acholoe squamosa. The sequence continues at coordinate 49,007,400 of OX439037.1, forward strand.
ATAGTTTATCTATACAATTCACCTAGGGAATCGAGACAATAACGAGATATTACTATTACATATACACACTCGTTGTGATTACTCATAAGAAAGAACATATACACAGGTCATGTAACCTTGATTAAAAATATTACGAGATTCGTCATAACGTTCCCATGTCATTAATAGACAGTAAAATACAAGGTTCAATTATTACACAAAACGATGGGTAGCATACATAATGAGATCTTTATCTATTAATTTGAGTTAAGATTTGGCACAATAACCCTACCAGTGACTATGGATATTCTAGTTGTAACTTAATATCTATGTTGAGTAAGTTATATTTTATCTATGACTTACCAATTCTATAGCCACAGTCTAGTTGTTCTTCTTTTGCCACTTGTCTTGCAACAAGTAATAAATGTCCAAGTAGCTGGATATGTGAAAAGACATGATGAGAACATTATAGATACTAGCCAGAGTAAATGCACAAGATACAAATTACGGGGGCAGGGGTATAGACCCTAACTTTTACAGTCATGGGATACCCGGAGCTGTAGTTATAGAATCCTACAGGCCTGCACCAATACCTGTTGGCCCAGAATGAAAAGTTTTCACTTTTATCAAAAAGAAAATCATAACTTTTCCTCAGTGAGTAAAAGCTGACATATAATGAGAAAATTGGTGACTAAGTGCTGGCAGGTGTTGACTAAATCACTGACAAATAGTGACAGAGCTGACATATACTGCATTGACTAATTAATGCTGACAAAGAGTGACTAAATATATTGAGTAATTACTGACAAATACTGACCAAGCATTGTCAGATAATGCCTAAATCACGGACAAATAATGACTAAAAGCTGACATATAATGACTTAAGGACCCTATACATGCAAACCAACAGAGTTGCGTCACTAACACACCAGGCAGCGCCACCAACGGAAATTGCGCAGTTTGGCCACTTCTGCTGGGAATTATGTAATAGATTTGTACAAGGATGTTCTGTTCACCAATGTACACCTAAACCGGCGCCGGGATTATGGGCAAAACGCGAAGAGAAAAAATAGATATAAGGCTTACCAAACCTTGAAAAGACATTAGAAAGATGCACACACTCATTTGAACAGTACATCCCGCTATAATAGATCTACCACTCATCCCGGCACTCATTAGCACCTGACCACCCACTGCCCGGTGGAACAACCTGTCACCCCTCTGTCAATGGACCATTCTGGGTATTATTATTATTATTTTTCATATTTACTAAATTCTTCGCCATATAAAGCCTAAGCTCTGCCCATGATCCACACTCAATAATCTCCTGTATTCCTCAATAGGAACCAGGATCCTTTAGTCATCACAAACACACTTCCTCCATTAGACTCTGTGACATAAGGTACAAGGATGTAATAACATTCCAACCTTATCTACTCAGTCCAACTGGAGGAAGTGCGATCCACCTGTGGTGCCATATTTGGAATGAGAGGATATTTCACAATCTCCTCTCAATCCTCATTAACATAATCTACCCACAGGTGGCACTCTCTCTGTATGACATGTGTCACTATTCTATTGAGCCACATGTACAGAACATTTCACAACACTGTGAGCTGCTCAAGCCCTTAGTATAAAAGGTAGCTTGAGCAGCTCCCAATCTATCTATTCTAAGTTCATCTCTCCCAACTTACACCTTACACCTATACCTCGAACCTACGACAGGTTGAGCTGTAGGAACGGAGGCAGAGCTTAGATCTTGGCGAGTGTTATCATTGTTACCACCTTTATGAAAACACTCATGTCAGCTATGCAATAAAAGGATCAAATGAACTTCCCTGGATTCCGTGTATATTCACTTCACCACATGTAACCGTCCGTTGACACCTCTTTCAGTGGGTATGCTTTACCCCACGGCTCTACCCTGCAACCGCTCCCTATAAGTAGTGGACTCTCCACTCCCTCTCGGCATCACTGGTCGCCAGTCAGTGAAGTGTGTAAAAAGATCGATGTTCTTAGGCCAGAGGGTAGATTAGGTGTTCAGAATACTTCTGTCAATTTAGAATTTCGTTTTACTGCATACCAAAGAAGATATTTACTGTTTAACCATTCCAAGAAGGCAAAATACGCTAAAAGCTAAATGGTAAATGACGGGGGACCAACCCCGAAAGTAGGTCATGAGGGGTGCTTTAGGTTACTAATTTTTATCTCTTTCTACGTCTGCCCACATGCCAGATTCTTTGAAGATTCAGAGAAAAGGTGACTAAAAATTACAAATTTAGGGGGAATATTTAAAGGTTTATTTTGGGGGGGGTTTTAGATGCAAAAATTTAAGTGGGGGTTCGGGGGCAGAGCCCCCGAAAAAGGTTATTTCTTAACTCTATTTCCGTTTTTCAGCGGTAAGGAATGCACTGCTCATGACCTGCTTTTGGGACTGGTCCCCCGTCATTTACCTTAAAAGCGCGGCCCAAAATATGTCAACAAATTCGGTCGAAAAATGTAAACAAAGTCATTGTGATGCACCAAGGTCCAATATCTTCAATTTGAGATACCACCTATACGCATTTATTTGCCCTTTTTAGGCTGACCTTTTTAAAAATGTTTTTTGGCCATATTTCTTGCCACAACATATGATGGGAAACTTTGTCCTGATTCCAAACATGGTCAATTCTAAGCTACAGAACAATCTTCACAAAGCTCTCTGCCCATGTGCGACTTGGGGCCAGCATACAGGCTTATGATGTAATACCCAGCTTGTGAAGTCGCACCATAACTTAAAAAGTATTTGTAACGAGGACGCCCATGACTCTATACTCATTATCATGACTCAAGGATCATTATCATGACTCTTTAATCTAGATTTATGTATTTATGATCATTTAATATATATCGATATAGAAATACAGCATTGCTGTAATAGCTGCTCGGTCGTATCATCTAGATTTATGTACTTATGATCGGATATTATATTTCGATATAGAAATACAGCATTGCTGTAATAGCTGCTCGGTCGTATCATCTAGATTTATGTACTTATGATCGGATTAGTAATTGCTCACTATTTGTCAGCAATTAGTCAATATATGTTAGTACTTAGTCACTATATAACAGCAATTAGTCAATATACGTCAGTAATTACTCACTTTGTCAGCAATTACTTAAATTATGTAAGTAATTACTCACTATTTATCAGAAATTAGTCAATATATGTCAGTAATTACTCACTCTTTGCAAGCAATTAGTCAATATGTGTCAGTAATTACTCTCTATTTGTCAGCAATCAGTCAATATATGCCAGAACTTAGTCATTATAAAAAAACAATACTTAGTCAATATATGTCAGTAATTACTCACAATTTGTCAGATATTAGTCAATAGTGAGCAATTACTAACATATATTGACTAAATGCTGATAAAAAGTAAGTAACTACTACCATGTATTGACTAATTGCTGAAAAATAGTGAATAGTTACTAGCATCTATTAATTTATTGCTGACAAATAGTCCATAGATACTGACATATTATGACAAATACCAGTCAAGGCAGGATGCACAGGAGGAGGAATCAATGGCTATTTCTCTGTTATATATTGACTATTTGCTGACAGATTGTGAGTAGATACTGACATGCATTGATAATTGCTGATATAGAGTGACTAAGTACTGACATATATTGACTAATTGCTGACAAATTGTGAGTAATTACTAATATATATTGAATGATTGCTGACAAATAGTGAGCAATTACTAACATATAGACTAATTGCTAATAAATAGTGAGCAATTACTAACATATAGACTAATTGCTCATAAATAGTGAGCAATTACTAACATATATTGACTAAATGCTGATAAAATGTAAGTAACTACTACCATGTATTGACTAATTGCTGACAAATAGTGAATAATTACTAACATATATTAACTAATTGCTGACAAATAGTCCATACTGACATATCTTGACAAATACCAGTCAAGGCAGATGCACAATTGAATCAATGGCTATTTCTCTGTTATACATTGACTATTGGTTGACAGATTGTGAGTAAATAATGACATGTATTGATAATTGCTGATATAGAGTGACTAAGTACTGACGTATATTGACTAATTGCTGACAAAGTGTGAGTAAATACTGATATATATATTTGACTAATTACTGACAAATAGTGAGTAATTACTAATATATATTGAATAATTGCTTGTGAATTCTGAGTAAATACTGACATGTATTGACTAATTGCTGATAAATAGTGAGTAATTACTGACACTTAGTCCATATATGTCAGTAATTACTCACAATTTGTCAGATATTAGTCAATAGTGAGCAATTAATAACATATATTGACTAAATGCTGATAAAATGTAAGTAACTACTATCATGTATTGACTAATTGCTGACAAATAGTGAATAATTACTAACATATATTGACTAATTGCTGACAGGTTGTGAGTAAATACTGACATGTATTGACTAATTGCTAACAAATAGTGAGTAATTACTAACATTTATTGATTAACCGCTGACAAATAGTGAGTAATTACTATCATACCTTAGCACTAACACTAACCTGTTATAGCCTTAAACTCAATATATGTACCATAAAAACACAGATTAAAACACAGAATGGTGTCAACATTTTCAATCAAACAGCAGAGAATGGAGAAATGGAGAGATATCCATTCAGTGCAAACAGGGCTTGCTCAGGTATTGATGTGTAAAGCTTATCAAGTGATAATGCAATGGTAACTAGCATTTGCATCTAAAAGGTTTAAGCATGTGATCAAGCAATGGCTGCCTCCATTGAACAACTTGTTTGATGCTATACAAAGGTAGAGGAGGGGTCTTTCTTTTCTACTGTTCAGATTCCACTAGTCACTAGGTGCAGTCAGTAGTTTATACTTGCAAGCATATGAATTCTATAAGAGACCAATGGAACATTTCTATATTATATTGAACAGTACCAAGATACTGCATAATTATGCTAATTATGCAAATAATATGCGCGGATATGGAATGTTTGGTATCAATCTGGGGTGTTTCGTCCCCCTAAAGGATATGCCCCCCTAAAAAATTTGTTTCAAAAAAGAATAAGCGAAATAATTTTTTTGACTTGCTGCCTTTTTGGCCTAAGCTGGTCCACCTGCGCCCTACCTCCAGCCAAAACCTATCTGTTTTAAGTGTCACCGGCGAAAAAGGGCAGGTTTGAGGAAGGAATGGATCGAAATATAGGCTTTTTTGGGACGCGGGGGCAGACGCCAGTCCAGGCACTGGCAGAGAGGTCCAAGAACTGGCAGTTTTACAAAATAAATCGTATCTCCCTTAATAATAGGAGTTTCCCATAGTGTGACCTATAGATAAAGGGTAGCTCGAGCTGGCGAACGTCATGGCGGTCTTTATTTTCAAATATGCACAATGGGAACAAAGTTATCACCCACTTAGCGATCTTTTAAGGACAAATAAATGCATTGGTGCATCATGCTGACCTTATGGAATAAAATGACAGGTGGTCTAAGGGTCTCTCAGCTAATAAAAATGTGTAGAGTCTATTATACCAACCTAGCGATATTTTAGGCCTATTTAGCGATCTTTTAAGGACAAATAATTTATTTCATGGCCTAATACAATGTTGTAGGGCTTTGGACGCCTCTACAGGTAATGTGGACTCTGGGAGTAATATAATAGCAATGGGACGTGTAAGGGCCGCGTTTTCGCGGCTTTGGACGCCTCTACAGGTAACGACCTGGCACAAAAACAATTCACTACAGGTATTTGGAGGCGCCTAGAACTGGTGTAGAAGCTATCAGCCCGCCCCAGAACGACCTGGCACAAAAACAATTCACTACAGGTATTTGGAGGCGCCTAAAACTGGTGTAGAAGCTATCAGCCCGCCCCAGAACGACCTGCGACAATAACAATTCGCTACAGGTATTTAGAGGTGCCTGAAGGCGAGATCTGAGTGTGTAGCTTTCTCAGCTTCATGAAATCAACAAGAACAGGACAGGAGAGAAACGGACAGGGGATACAGAGGTCCGATGCTGTGACGTATGTGTGAAAACACTAGACTTGCACATGCCTTACAGTGAGTGGGCCTAATGAGAAAGGTCTTAAGTACTATACCTATGGTGGCACAGAAAAAATGAATTACTGAAAGGACCTTAGCAAGGCCTAAGCGGTCTAGGTCACAATCTAATGATTTCAGTAGCTGAGCTATTGTGTCCGTTTTTGGTCGACAAATGGACGACGGTTCCTCCCTGTCCTAGGACGATGTAATATAGCTGGGAGTCTGTGGCTCCCAGCTAATAAACAGGGTCTAAAATTTTCCAGGGGGCATGCTCCCAAGCCTCCTTCAAACACCATTGTGCAATCAAAATTTAACAAGATTTTCATTCCTTGTTCTCATGGGCTAACTGCTGATGGTACACCAAAATGCTTTACTGGATTGGGGTCTAGAAATGCATCAGAATGCATTGATGTCTAGATTTCAAAATTTTCTTGGGGGGGGCATGCCCCCAAAGCCCCCTAGATATGTTGCAGTGCTGTGCTTGCGACATCACGCTGCTGCGCTTGAGACTTTGTGCCAATAGGTCCCCGTGTTGCACCCCCTCGTTTTCAAAATCCTGGATCCGCCCCTGCTTATAAATAAATAGTGGCCACCCCCCTCTCCGCAACTTTGTCCCTGAAGCCCATGATCAAATGTTGGCATCTCTCAATATACTGTAGAGGTCGGTGAAAATGTTCTTGGAGAAACCGGGACTCAAACCCGGGGCCCTCCAACTTCGAAGCGGCTGCTCTTCCTCTGAGCTACTTCCCCTGGCCTGACATTTCCACCTTCCATCCACACCTGGATCGGTATGATACACACTAGGGGGGCAGTGATTACCCGGAGACCCGCCCCTGGGGGTCTGCCACCGAGTACAGGGAAATACTGCCCCTACACTCCTCCCCATCAGCTTCAACCAACCCTGCTCCTCCAACCCAACCGCCAGCAGGTGACTAGTTTACCCCTAGGAGGCTGAAGTGTTATCTGTATCATACCGGCCCAGTTCCCGAGTCCTCAATCGGTCGCGATCACGTTAAGACATGAGCAGGCACACATATCTTTGATCTCATGATTGTGTTAGGATGCTCGGTTTCTCCACCACTGTAGAGGTCGGTGAAAATGTTCTTGGAGAAACCAGGACTCGAACCCGGGGCCCTCCAACTTCGAAGCGGCTGCTCTTCCTCTCAGCTACTTCCCCTGGCCTGACATTTCCACCTTCCATCCACACCTGGATCGGTATGATACACACTAGGGGGGGGCAGTGATTACCCGGAGACCTGCCCCTGGGGGTCTGCCACCGAGTACAGGGAAATACTGCCCCTACAATACCATACAATGCAGTTCTGATTATTTCTGCACATGACAATCTCAATTTCGGGCTAAAATCATTCAATGAAATGGGCCAGGGCGATAATGTAGCATTTTCCCATAAGCTCCACAGAGGGCAATTTCTTCACAGTCACACACGGCAACTTTACTGACTTAATTTCCTGTAGTTTCCCTCGGGGTTTCCGCAAAAATTTGTCCCCATCCCCACCTCTGAAGCTCTGTGGGCAAATACTTTACAATAAAGCATCCACGCAAGCACAGTTTCTCAGAAAACAGACGCCACAATACTGGTACTCAAAGGCTTATGGCTATTCCGTATGCTTACATGTAATAGGCCAGACCCTATTGCTTAATAAATAGGAGTGGTCATTTTCTTACGCCCCCCGCCCTTGACATCAATCAAAATTGGTAGTGCCCCCCGCGCCGGAGGCACAGAGAATTTTTGTGCCCCTCTTTGATCTACATTAGCGTATGTGTGTACAGAGCCCCTAATAGGACATACCAAAAATACTTTTGTCCCCAGAAAAAATATTCTTGCGAATACTGAACAATTCTTGCGGATACTGAACAATTCCTGCAGATACTAAATAATTCCCTAAAGATTAAAGGAGAGGGCTGATTGGCCACAGGATGAGAGAGACCAGGGCTACCATGTATTGATTGGATGATGTAATGTGTGGATTACTACATATGGTTGTAACAAGAGAGAAAATAATCAGAGCTATACTACACTTGGTCTTGGGGTCATCTCTTCTTGGTTTACAGTGTGGCTGAAATGATGCCGACGTAGAATTCTAATGGCGCAGGCCACAATGGCCTGCCATAATCTCAGCTTCCCAATGGTGAAAGAATTTTCCAAATTGGCCAAATAGAAGCAAAGATAGGGCCACATTTGTAAATGTTCCTGTAACTGCAGGAATGTTCCAGTATCCGCAGGAATGTTCCAGTATCTGCAGGAATGTTCCAGTACCCGCAGGAATCTTCCAGTACCCACAGGAATATTTTTTGCATCAAAAAAATCTTTTTGGTATGTCTTATTAGGGGCTCTGTATGTACGGCCTTAGCAAAGTGGGTAATTTTTATGCCCCCTCCCCCTCATGAGGGGTCAAAAGTTTTTATGCCCCCCCAGAGGTGTTATTTAATTATTGCTGGAGGTGGGGGGGGGGATTGTGACTCACAATGTGATATATAAGGGGGGGGGGTGATTATGTAAATGTAGCTCTTGGTATGAAACTCATAATCACGTTTATTGTCATGGGGCATCTTGCAAAATCAGTTTTTTAGTCGTCTATCTTTTAGCATATTGATGGGGGGGGGGGTCAGAAAAAAAAATCGCTACAACTCCAGTACTCAGTTTCATGCAAGTACTAAAGAAGCGCGACAGACATGGCAAAATTTGAGTACCAGATTATAATGTAAATGATATTACAGAATTTGCTAGCCAGTTTGAGAATAAATGGATAAAACATATAAGAGGAGGAAAGTCGTTCACATGCCATACTTTTGGTAATAAATTCAGGTACTCCTTAATAATTTACCATGCCTCTGATAAGTTCCCTCAGGTACCTCATTGGGAACTACAATAGCCTATGCATGGCACACATTAAGACTTGAGGGTTGATTTTACTTGACATAAGTTACTATAAACATGTACTGACACAAGCAAGATGTGCTTCAAAGCAACTAACGGTATTTTTATATTGCACACGCCAAAGCAAAATAAAAAAGTAGGAAAAAGTTGGCATTTTGGAGAAAAAGTAGGAAAAATAGCAAAATCATAAAAAAAATAGGAAAAAGTAGGATCGCCGGACACCCTCAACGATGTTTCCATGGGAAGGGCAGGGCTAGACAGAGATACCGGGTATCCTGTCCCCAACCTCCTCCTGTCGTAGTGCCAAGCGGTGGCCTACTACTAGGTAGGCATTGGCCTAGCTACTGTGTGCGGGTCTGCCAGTGCAGGTGTGAAAGCTGTGATCATGCACAGCTGTAACCTCACTTGTCTTTCCAAATTGATTTTGAAGCTATTCATAGGAGTATCAGAACAACCAAGGTACCATTTTAAAGGGCTTAAAGTGATCTATTGGATGTGTATTTTTAATTTAAGATCAGGTACAGAGAACAAAACCATTCTCCACACTTAAGTTGAACCAAAATCTCAAAAGCATTTTATGATATGAAGATGGCATAGCACATAATGGTTTGTATGCATTCTCTGGTTAAAAATGGTCTAGAAAATGTTTAGATTTATTTTTTCTAAAGCGCCCCCAGATGTTTGACAGACAGCCCCAAAATTTTGATGTGTGGTTCACTCAGAGACTTTCTCAAGGTTCCCAATGTTAGGGAATTTCCTGTTTTCCAATACTCTATCTCATGCATTCTATCTGTTGTGCAATGAATAGGTATGATAAAGAAGGGGATTTGTTTTTTGAATGTCAATTCAAAGGGAAATTATGACCGGTCAAAGCTCTCAGAGAGGACCCTACAGTTCTGCAGTGATTCTTATCGACCGCTGAAATGGGGGGGGGGGGAATTTGAATCTAAATAAACAATTTTGAATTATTTTACAGAGATAATATGCATCAATATCCATAATATTAGGCATAATCTTGCATCTCAAAAAAGAAAATCATCAAAAATAGTGATATAACTGAACCATATTCTCCTGTATTCAACTTGCTTGATCACAAATTTAGATCCTACTTAAACTCTTAACTATGGCAGAATTATGAGTTCGATTTGACATTTTTAACCAGTCATAATTTCCCTTTAAATTGATATAAAGACTTCATTTAAAAGGCAAATCCACTTCTTTTTATTAGCTCTTTCCATTTTTAAATAGATAAAATCAAAAGAATAAAGTTTCGAAAAATAGGTAAGTGCCTATACTAGGCAGGGCTCGCTGGACAAGGTCGCAAGCCCTGTTTTGGTAACCAATCATTCACAGGCACCCTTCATCGTTCAAAGGATCAAAAGAAAAATGTCACTACCCCCTTTGTTAGAAAATTTGTCTGTTGCCTGCGTCAATTGCCTGCTGACCAGCCCTAACCCGTGTAAAGCCAAAGGCGAAGACCTGTCGGGAAGACCTGCATCGAGTTGAAAAAAGCATGAAAAACGTTCCACAAACTTATCCTGAGAACTTGTTGCAGTCCTCCCAGCTTTGGAGAATGTCTATTCTGCCACTAGAACCCTGTTTTAAAATTATACAACCAGTATAAAATGTCACAGGTGAAGGACTCAGTCCTAAAGAACCGGCCCCAATTTCAAGTCAAATGACACATGTTTCAACACACCTTTTTTTACAGTGTAGGGAGGGACAGTGAGTTCAAGACACGTTTTTACAATGTAGGGAGGGGCAGTGTAATATCAACACACATTTTTTACAGTGTAGGGAGGCACAGTAATAGTTCAACATTAATTTTTTACAGTGTAGCGAGAGACAGTAGAAGTTAAACACATGTTTTTTTTTTACAGTGTAGGGAGGGAGAGTGTAAGTTCAACACATTTTCTTTACAGTGTAGTGAGGGACAGTAAGTTCAACACATGTTTTTACAGTGTAGGGAGGGGCAGTGTAATATCAGCACACATTTTTTACAGTGTAGGGAGGCACAGTAATAGTTCAACATTCATTTTTTACAGTGTAGCGAGAGACAGTAGAAGTTAAACACATGTTTTTTTACAGTGAGTGAGTGAGTAATAGATGTTTAACGCCATTTCGACAGCTAAGGTCATATTCATGGCGAGAACTACATTACACAATTTACAGGGGAATGTGTCAGTGCCCACGCATATGTGCACCACACACATCCCGAGGGGATAGGAAAGAGGAGAAATAGACCCTTTTAAGTGGGCTAGGGAAGCCCGTTTTTTTTACAGTGTAGGGAGCGAGAGTAAGTTCAACACATGTTTTTTACAGTGTAGGGAGGGACAGTAAGTTCAACATACGTTTTTACAGTGTAGGGAGGGGCAGTGTGAGTTCAACACGAATTTTTTACAGTGTAGAGAGGGGCAGTGTAATTTCAACACACATTTTTTTACAGTCTAGGAGGGAGAGTAAGTTTAACACATGTTTTTACAGTGTAGGGAGCAGTGTAATTTCAACACATTTTGAGATCACATAGGGCACATAGAGTGGTGTCAATAACTATGATAGCTTCATTCATGCATCATGTACCATAAAAGCACAGATTAAAACACAAATTAAAACACAGGATGACGTCGACATTTTCAGTTAAACACCAAAGAACGGAGAAGTGTAAAGGCCTTGATAGATTCAGTCCTGAGTTGTTTGGGTAAAAGTGTAGCATGCAGGATAGGAGAATGGATCATGAATGTAGCAAACTTTAGACAAAAACAGGTGAGTGAAATAATCTTCCCATACCAAATTATCCTCAAGATGGCTTGACCAACACATCACTAGGTTCATTTTTCAAAATAAAGTCATTTAGTAGGTTCATTTTTCAAGATTAAGTCATTTTGAAGCTTTTGTGCAAAAACAATGCTGCTGCTACCACACAGTCTGTAACATGACCATGAGGAACAGGTAGAGCCAAACACATTACTATTATACTCCCTAAAGGTTTCTACTAGCCAGGGTACGGGGTCATAAACACTTGAACTATATAGGCAGTGCTGGAGAGTTCACAGCTATGCCAAACATGGGGATTAGTTACGGGGCACCTGCCAGGGAAAGGGTAGGGTAAATACACCATTATCTAACTACCTACCAGCATTATTTAGTGGTATTTAGGCTATGTAAGTGACTGGTAATACACCAGCTCCAACCAAAGGCTATACTCAAATGCACAGGTCGACAATTTCATGATCCGCAAAGGCCGTCAAGAGGTATATAGAACCGACAATGCCGGTTCTAATAATGAGGCAAATCAACTTGAAATCCGACAAGACAAGCAAAATTTCCAATTGAAACACTATGTGTAAGGCAGTAGGAAACTAATGTATTATTGCCCCAGGGGGGCACTCTCTATGTGATGTATACACATATGTGCGGCTGGCAAGGGTACTTTTTCGAGGAAAAGTCCCTAGCAAGCCTCCAGTTTCAGCCACAAATGTCCCTAGCAAGGGTCTACTTTTGAGCAAAATGTCCCTAGCAAGGGTCAACTTTCGGCGAAATACCCCGATTCACACGGAAAATTTAGAAATTTTCACGAATATTTTCCAAGTTTTCATGAAAATAGCATGTACAAAATACAATTTTCTCCCAAACAAGTTCATTTTAAAACATTTTGAGCAAAATTTGGCATATACATGCTTGAACTATGTGCATCATACACCAGTGTGGTTGTATTCATTCCCTGTATCAAACTTAATCCATATTATCAGGATTTGGTTGCTTCTTTTCCTTAGAACAGCCTTATGGGGTGGATAATTGACATAGCTTACTGATTTAATGATTAGAACCCTATAACTGACATATTTTACTGATTTGATGATTGGAACCCAATCTTGAAGTCATTATCTGGAGGAGATTTTTTCTATTTCTTGATATTCCAATTACCGTAATCTCCCGCGAATAAGGCGCACCCCACCTATAAGGCACACCTAGAGTTTAGAGATTTGACCAGAAAAATAAAAAAATCATAACTTTTGTTCCACTGAATGGATTTTGAAAATTCAAAAACCTATGTGTTGCATGGACCCCCCAGACCCCCCCCCCCGACTATATTCAGCTGATGGTTATATGTGAGTGTAAGATATCAAAATGAAGGTCTTGATCCGGTATTAAGGTCTACAGAGCTTTTCAAAGTTGCCTAGGAGGCTGTGTACAAATGACATCATGCAGGAGGGGGGAGGGGGGGTTAGGCCCGGCATGGCGGAATTAATTTTCTATATACATGAGCATGACGGGGGGGAGTGAAAAGTGGTCCAAAAAAGCATGACGTCAATTATACATAGCCCCTAGTTGGTCAAAAATTTAAAAAAAATGCTTATTTTCCCATATTTTCGCCAGTTTTTTCACATTTTTTACCAATTCCAGCCTAACAGCCAACTCTGTAGGTCTGATGATGTCCAGGGCACGGGTGTCTGTAGATAAAAGGCAAAGGGAATTCTCTATGGATGCTAGACCTTGGTGGTAGGGGAGATTGGTGAGGAGAATCAGTCTGCACTGAAATCAAAGTGCCCTGAGTTGTGCGCCTTATACGCGGGGTAAAGAAAAATATCAATTGAGAATTCAAAACTAGTAGGTTTAGGCTAAGAATAAATGACTGTTATCTAATTTTAGGTGTGAATTAAGTTCCAAGGGGTGGGGGAAGCCTTGCATCCTGCCATGCAGCCCCTCACACACTACCAGTAGTACCCAATACTTACAGCTTTGTCTTCGTCCTCAGCGTCACTTATGCCGGGCATTATCTTTTTAGGTATGACTAAGAAATGCTTGGGTGCTTGGGGCTGGACATCTCGGAAAGCCAAGGCCTGAAATTCGAAGTGTAGAATAAGGAGGTATTGAGTTAAAACAGACTAGAGATAAAACATGAACTAATATTCCCTGCACTTCAACTGATCAGAGCCATATATGGGTCTTCTACCAGGTTTTCCAATAATTAAGTGCTGGATGAGTTGGAGCATTTGCAAAGACGTTGCTATGGGGTGTCAGGCTTATCATATTTTGACCCATGGAGGGCTGGCTATTAGGCTTTTAAGCACATGGAGGGTGTTTGTCGCATCACAGAGGCTCTATCTCAGTGTGAGAGCCTGGGTGGTTCTGCCTGAGCAGCTCACATCTGCTGCTTATATACAGCCCTGGGCTGTGCTGGCTGGCTGATCAGCTGACCAGTTTCAGCCAATCACAGGCCAGTAGACACAGAGACACGATTCACTCTAACATCAGCGCCACATTACGTAGAATGTCACACTGGCCCCAGTTCGTAGTCTACCGATTACTTCACTGGTAAACAGGCATGCTGGGAGGTACTATTTTTCTTAGCTGGTTCCTGGTGACTCAACATGGCAGATGGATACCAGCAAATGCTGGTTCCCACAAGCACCCAGTATTGGGGTCAAAGTAGGTCCAACACCAGCGGCGTATGAATACGTCAATTTTTGGTCAAATTGGTAACCTAGGGGAGAAGGCTTAGTTTGCCCACCAAACTAGGTCGCCGGAGAAGTTGCGTAGAATGTGTACTACACTCCAGTAGAGGGTGACGCTGTAAACAGTACGAGACACGATTAGCAATGTTCTGCTAATCACCTGCCCACACTGTTTGATAAATGTATGGAACTATGCTCATGACCAGTGCTATGGGGTGTCAGGCTTATCATATTTTGACCCATGGAGGGCTGGCTATTGGGCTTTTAAGCACGTGGAGGGTGTTTGTCACATCACAGATGCTCTATCTCAGCCAATTATTGGCCGATTCAAACAAGTGAGGAGTGTAAATTGTTCAGAAAATCAAGGGCTTTCATTTAAAGTGTCACGATCGTCTTTATTTCCAATGTCCAGAAAATCCTGAAACTTTTACAATACTAGTGTTGAAATATAGTGAAAAGAATTTGACATTTACGGTTTGGTTTTGCCAGTATAAAACCCTGATCATGATGCAATGTGTTAAAATGAGCAAAATATAGTACCTGCTTAGAGATCATAGCCTAATATGATTTTTCTAGCATAAATATCCATGTGGCTACAGCACCTATATCAGTACTTGTAATAACATAGTAGACCACAAAGACATTATTGGAATAACATATTTATTTCTAATGACAAAATCCAACAGTTTGAGAAGAAAACTCATATTTCTATCAAATTCCATCGAAAAAAAAAGTTCTCAAACCCAGATCATCTTTATACTGAAAATATAAGATAACATGACCCTTATGACTACAAAACAATAAAAATGACAATGTACGGTTATGTTTGTCCACAAAAATAATTCATTCAAAGTGTGGATTATAGGCAAAATGTTCTTATTCCCTTACATCAAGATACAGCACCATTTTAAAGAATGGCATTCCAACAATAACAATAAACAGAGCAAACAGTGTTTTTAGTAAGGGGGAAACATAGCACCTTCACTAATATTTGCATTGCTGTAACAATAATACCGTATGAGATATCACAACATCATAAATGTAAGAAGATACAACTGTTGTTTTTGGACTGATCATTATGGAAGAAAATGTTCTAATTCATTTATATCAGATACTGCACCATTTCAAAGAATATGACATTCCAACAATAAAAATAAACAGAGCAAATAGTGCTTTTAGTAAGCAGGGATGAAAGCTGGGGATGACAAAAAAAGCCTGAAAATGTGAAATCATTCTTCAAATGAATATATATCTGGAAAAAGGTCATATTATGTGTAGAATCCATGGTATATTGATTCGTATATTGATACATAGAGGGCTCCACCATCTCAGGTTTGGTAGCGGTGCGCACCAGTCCCTTCCGCATTCACTGCCCCAGAGCTGGAGGAGCAACATGGTACTATTCCTGCAATGTTGTGTGAATCTATTGTTATATGTTTTTGTCATGACTGGGATCGGATCAGATAAAGATTTGCAGAGGGTTCTGTCTATACACGCTACAGGATCTACCGATGAAACTCCAGAGCATAGAACTCTTAGGAATTGTAAGTCAGGCTGTGGATTGCGCCACGCCGGGCCCTGGGGCAGCCGGTGCACTTATATGGTCAATGGTAGCCGTCCACCTGTAGACACCAGTCAAGCTACGGCCCATTCTGACAATGAACCAGCAAACATGTCAGACTTAGAGAATATCAGAGAGGAGCTGGAGAAGGAGCGCCAGAGACAGGAGGATTTAGCAGAGCAGCAACGCACCTTAGATTTAGCTGAGGAGTTAAAACAGCTGCGTCTAACCAATGACAATGCGGAAAAGGATATCAGCCGCCGCTCAAGGAGTATTAGTGCCGGCGGTTCAAGCCCCACCAATGGCGGTGCTGGAGGAGCGAGCGTCCCCGGTGAGGGAGCTGGGATGGCTACTCTATTGGCCGGCCTGGGCACAGCTGGGTTGGACGTGGGTGCGCTAGGCGCCAATGCGATGACTCTATCTCAATTGGGTATGTTATCAGGTCTCCACCTTCTAACCACTTTTACCAGTAAACGCAAGCGTTCTCGGCATCCTCTATGTCCGGACACTTATATTGCTGATGATAAAGAGTTTTCTGATATGAATCAGGCTGAACTCTCATACGGTATGACTTGTGTTCTAGAATACGTCATGAAGGCGGGTAATGACAAGTTAGACCCTTTATCCTATTTGTCTCATATGAAATTCGTTCAGTTTAAAGCAATGGGAGGCACTTACACCGACTCAGCCCTGGCGAAATATGAGCACAGTGTTAATCAGAAGGTAATAAAGGGCACTCTGAATGACTTTGTGGAAACTGACAGTTCTTCATTCAACCAAGAGTTAGATGCACGAGGTACTAAAGTCCTACATGAAGCTATTCAAAGTCTTATGAGGAAAACTTCATCGCAGATGGAAAAGAAACCCAAATCTAAATACAAGGTTGAGGTCCCAGTGGATGTATGTGCCAAGTTTAACTTCACCTACTGCAACTTTCCTCGTTGTAATAAACAACATTGTTGTGCTATCTGCAGGGGTGAGCATAAGGCCAAGGCATGCCCACTCAAGTCAGCGGCAAGCCCTCCTCATTCTAACAACACGGCAGGTGTTAGCGACTCTCCCAACCATGTGTGACAATCTATTCAAACCGCCAGCGCCCCTCAGTGTTTGTTAATCAACAATAACACGTGCCAGGAACACGTGCGCATTTTTAATAACATTGCTTCGCAGAGCGCCCCAGTGTTAGCCATGCCCCCTGACCTACTGTCGCTGGGAACGAGCGACTTGGCTACGGATTCTATCGACAGGACCACCAGCACAGGAGGTCTACCAGCGAGCTGTCAACAACATGGCGTCTCGTGGGACATTTCAAGGTTCTCTCAGGTTTATCTCAGTGAAGAAATCTTATGCTATAGTGACATTCAGCCTTTATTGAGGGATTGTGAAGGTTATTTACCACTATGGAATGCTGCCGCACATCATACATTGGCAGGAGTATCCTCCCAACTCAACCCCTGCGGCTGGCGAGAACTTTTGTCGGGTGGCGACAGTCAAGTCTATGGCCGTGGTGAGTGGGATCAAGATGCACTGTACCTGCTTAATGGTGTGTTGTTTGGATTTAAATTAGTGGACCCACATGCACCCATCACTGACTATGTCACGGCGAATTACAAATCAGCCAGTGTTCATGCAAAGCAAGAGATTGACATTATTGTCAACAATGAATTGTCATTGGGTAAACTTTCCAAAGTAGACACTAAACCAAGATGTGTTCACGCTATGGGCGCGGTGCCTAAGTCATCTGGAGGTATAAGACCCATCACTGATGCTAGTAAACCTGACAATATGTCTGTTAATAATTTCATGGAGCATACATTTAGACATTTTTCTTATAAGTCAATGGACGATGTCTGTGAAGGCTTGGATGCCGGCCACTTTATGGCGGTGACAGATATTTCGTCAGCCTACAGGTCAGTGTTATTGAGAGCAGGTGATAGGCAGATGCAGGGTCTGAGCTGGTGGGACGACACAGGCCAATTTTATATGGTAGATAACTTCCTGAGTTTTGGAAGCCGTGCTGCACCTTATATTTTTACACGCATCACTGACAGTATTTGCAGATTTATGAGGAAATCCGGATATTCTTGTACAAATTATCTCGATGACATATTAGTTTCAGCTCCTACTTATGTTGAATGTGTACAAGCCCAGTTATTCTTACACAAATGGCTGAGGAAATTGGGATTTCATATTGCTTACTCCAAAGTTAAGTCGCCTTCAAAAGTCCAGATTTACTTAGGCATCGAGATAGACACTTGCGATATGGTCCTCAGACTTCCCAGTGATAAAGTGGCCAAACTGCATTCTGAGTTGAGTTTTTTTCAGGGTCGTCGACAGACAACAAAGAGACAACTTCAGAGGCTATGTGGTATATTGAGCCATTGTGCAACGCTGGTTAGAGGGGGCCGCATATTTTCACACCGTATCATTAGTCATCTGAAACGTTTTACTCCTGGCAGAAGGTACATCAGGTTAACAAAGTCCTTTTTCCAGGACTTGTCCTGGTGGCAAAAGTTTGGAGAATGGTTTAACGGTCAAGCAAAGATGATTAAGACGGGTAAGGAGAACAAGAAGTGTCTCTATACTGATGTATCGGGGACAGGCTGGGCAGCTGTGTGGGACAGAGATTGGTTCTGTGGCACTTGGAGTAATATACTATTTGACAATCAGACTCCTTTACTATTACATGATCATTTTGCTGATTATGACACTTCAGTGACTGTTCCTGAAAATATTAATGTCAGGGAATTGTTTCCCATCTACATGGTGGTACGTCGATGGGGAGAAGCATGGAAAGACTGTATTATTGAGTGTTTATGTGACAATACACAAGTGGTAGCTGCCCTTAACAAGGGTAAAAGTCGGAACGAATACTCTATGGCCCTTCTGAGATGTATTTTCTGGGAAACTGTGCTCATTAATTGCCATCTGAAGGCGGTGCATTTGCCAGGAGTAAATAATGACACCGCTGATTATTTGTCTAGAATCTGTACTTAAACCTCTCCTACAGTGCCTGATCACTTGTGTTGCAGGAAGGAATGCATACATCTCCAAATTGGACAAGAAGGCAGCTGAGGTCAGATCCAGAGCATGGGCACCATTAACCTGGAGGACTAGATCTTCTCAATGGAAGAAATATTTGAGCTTTTGTTTTTTATTGTCGTTCATACCACTTCCTACAACACTGTCTATTATGTGCAGATTTGTGGTTTATTGTATGAACACTCTCTGTTTTTCAAGCATTGATAATTATGTCAGTGGTGTTATCGCTTTGAATAATGTATTTGGTCATGATGTAGCATGGATACGAAGAGAGTTTCAATTCAGACTGACAATGGCCGGGGTGAGAAGAACACTGGGTGACCCAGAACCCTCGAGACCTACTCTTGATATATCCCGGTTGATAAAAATGTTCTTTAAAATAGACATTAAGGATCCTAATCATAGAGCTATGTGGGCTGCTATCTCCTTGTCATTCAGAGCACTGCTCAGGAAATCTAATTTGGTTATGACTGGTAGTAATGAAGACTTGAACTTACATGTTTTGAAAAGGAAGGCAATTATTTTCACTGACTGGGGGATGACTGTTTCTGTCTCCAGTACTAAGACTGTCCAGTATGGCCAACGTCTTCATATAATACCGGTTACTTATACGGAAGGATCACCACTTTGTGCTGTCTCAATGTTAAGAGCCCACTTTTATGACTTTCCTACAGTCAAGGAAACAGACAATTTATTTCAAGTCAGAGTCAAAGGTCAGGTTGTACCCTTGTCCTACAGCTTATTAATGATTTTTCTAAAGAGACTGTTGTCTGATATTGGTGAATTTCAGTCAAGAATGGGCATGCACAGTATGCGTCGCACGGGAGCGGCATACATGTACCAAATTGGCATGTCACTGGAAGGCATTAGGCAGGCAGGGGATTGGAAGAGTTTGGCTGCTCTGATATATTTGGCCAAACCCTTGTCAGCCAGGATAGTCTCTGACAAATGTATTCTCACATTATATTCGGCGGTTGGTGGTCATACTTCTTTGACAAGCCCCATGTCCAAACGGTATACGTGTGTCTTGTCTACCTCATTAATTCAATGTGTAGAATCCATGGTATATTGATTCGTATATTGATACATAGAGGGCTCCACCATCTCAGGGTCTGGTAGCGGTGCGCACCAGTCCCTTCCGCATTCACTGCCCCAGAGCTGGAGGAGCAACATGGTACTATTCCTGCAATGTTGTGTGAATCTATTGTTATCTGTTTTTTTTTTCTCTTTAATAAATAGGGTGGTCATACTTCTTTGACAAGCCCCATGTCCAAACGGTATACGTGTGTCTTGTCTACCTCATTAATTCAATAATTATATGTTTTAATACTATCTAAAAGCAAGTGTTGGATGCACAAGCATCCATGTATTGTACCTTAGTCATATACAGAACACACAGTAATAGTTCCTCTCTGTTTGTCACACCATGCCTTCATCATGGTGATATCATAGGTCTCCAGCAGACAAGAAGTCAGAAGTAAGACTCCTCCAGTTTGTTTGTTTGTTTGTTTAGTTTTACGTCCGGGGGCCATCGAGGAACTCAGACATTCAAGGTTTCTCGGACATTAAGTCCTTTCTTTTCTTTTTGGACAGGTATTTATATGCTGCTTGCCCGACACAGCAGTGACCGAATCTATGAATGACCGAATCTATGAGATGAATGACCGAATCTATGAGGAGGGTCGAGGGGGAAAACCGCTACCGGGGCTTCATTCCCCTACTCTTTTCGAAGGATAGCAAGTGTTCTTTTATTTGCCTGGTCCCATAGGCAGGGCCAGACAAACCACGGCCTTTGATCACTCAGACGTGGTTCACTGAGGGGGAATCCCATGGCAAAAGACAAGCATGTAAGCCCAGGCCCGCGCATATGGACACCAGCTGCCCACATGCTCACCCCAAGACACAAGAAACCCCAAGTTTGTCGCCTTTTACGAATCTGGTATGCCCACTGTTAGTATGGAAGGAGATTTCTCCTTGTGGACTCCCAATGAAGTTATTCTGCTCCTTCATGCCCTCACATGAAGGTCCCCACTCCACAGGGGGAACTCCTCCAGTATCTTCTCCCTCCAGCAGACATGTGGTCACTACTATCCTGTACTGAATATAGTCCCCATGTACCACCCCAGTACACACTGTTACACTGGCACCATGCACATACTTACACCAAACACCCACCTTACTCCCCTTGCATTCTTTAGCCACAGTCACCTAA
The DNA here is from genome assembly GCA_949317995.1 of Acholoe squamosa. NCBI lineage: Eukaryota > Metazoa > Annelida > Polychaeta > Phyllodocida > Polynoidae > Acholoe > Acholoe squamosa. The sequence goes on from OX439037.1 coordinate 49,028,614, forward strand.
GTAGGATACATTTTTTTTAAGGTTTGAAAGTTTTTTATTGCCAAGTCACAAATTATACATGAGTGATAAAATCTGACAATAAAGGTGATATCCTTAGGTTCACAAGTTTCTCAGTTTTCAACACATAGGTAATGAGATTAATGATTTATGTAAGATGATGAAGGATGAGAAAACAGTAAATATAAGGGTGACAGAAAAAACACTATATACAAAAGGAAAGAAAAATGTACAAGAAGAAATTGATCCATGTTGAGAAAAATACCATGAAAGCAGATTCATAATCTGCACAATTGAAATTCATAATCACAATTTTAATAATTGGGCTTGATAAAGAGACAAGGGGAACTTAAAGAATTGAGATTTAGAAAAAACTCACAAAATACTGAAACTAACATTAATACATTGTATATCCAAAGAGACAACCTGACTGGTTTTTACTGATTTAACGAAGTACATTTGATTATATCAATTTTGTGTATGTATGTAACATCCATCTATATGCAGCAGCAAGTTCATAACGCGAAACAGTACACCCATGTATCCAGCTACAATTATATCAGATATAGCAGTTGCATTAAGAAGGCGGTAGGTTAAGTCATTAAAACCCATCCCCCACACTTTCTTAAATAATCTAGCAGTCCAGAACAACAAGGTGAGGTCACTACAACCCATCCCCGTCCCCTGGCTGACATTTGACCCAGACACAATGAAGTGAAGTGCAGGTGAGGTCATTACAACCCATCCCAACATCAACTACACCATGAATAGATCAAAAAGTTAGATACTTGTTTAGGCTATAATCAACACTATATTTCATATGTAGCACCTTCTGGTGAAATTGGGCTTCCCTAGCCCACTTAAAAGGGTCTATTTCTCCTCTTTCCTATCCCCTCGGGATGTGTGTGGTGCACATATGCGCGGGCACTGACACATTCCCCTGTGAAATTGTGTAATGTCTTTCTCGCCATGAATATGACCTTAGCTGTCGAAATGGCGTTAAACATCTATTACTCACTCACTCACTCTGGTGAAATTGCGCTTTTGGTCAAATCAGCAATTTTAGCTATTCTCTGCTTAAAAACGAATTTGTTTGGGCTACGCTGATGCCAGGCACTTAGACAATTCCACAGCGTTGCTCCTCTGCTCAGTGGGGAGTTCAAATATCCACCATTTCTGGCTCTAAGAACTCTAAAATGAATTCGGCCCTCCGACCTCAACCCCTCGCGCCTAGGAGCATCATCTATCATTTCAGGACGTGTTGACAACTTGAACATATATGGCAATGTTAGTTGTTGCCTTCTCCTATTTAACTTACAAACATCAGCAGTTTTATACATATCATCTTCGGTCATATTTTTGCCACGAAAACAAATCTTTAGACCTCTTGATTGTAGCCTCTCCAATTTTTTCAGAAAGATTTCATTTGCTCCATCATGCTGGGCTGTATGGTTGTGTGTTTGTGTATATTGATGTAATCCTACTTGTATAGATATTAGTAGTTCACTCCACTGGTCTCGTGTATTGGGAAGACTTACTCTAGTGGTATGATGTTGGCTTAGCCCATTCTTAGAACCAACACCAAGACGCCAGTACAAGTCACTATTTATTGTTCACTCATTATCCACAGTTACAGTTATATTATCAGCTCCACTCAAATCTATAACAGCTTCAGCGACATCAGTCTAGTCATACATACAGTTCATGTCCAAACAATCCCGGTTCCTTTAGAGAGATAGGTGTCCTACAAAGTCCTGCTTAATCCATTCTTACATTAGCTAGGTGCAATACTAAGTATTAAACAGCTTCATCCCAGTCCGCTCCAGGAGTATGTGTGCCTTCCTCGACAGCTCCCACAATACTGACTCCTCACCTGCTTCTCACTAACCCACTACACCTTTACTTGCCATATACTTGGCTTACACATATCCCTTTCCTTACAGAATTCCCCTGGCCGGTTCTTGTTCCACTCCATCATCGCCTGCTGCATTCCATAGCTACTCTAAACCCATCACAGGACTCCTATAGCACTCTCTTATTTAGCACACAATAAATACACACATAGCTATACCCTGTTATACCCGTTTGTTATAATTATTACTTATTGATGACAAGACAATGCACAAAACTTGCATAGTTAAATAAGCTGAGAACAGTTGACTTATAAACCTGTATACATACATTCTCTGTTAGTAGATGACACAATTTACTTAGGGTAAATAGACGATTATTTACTTTAGCAATTAGTTCGTTCATCACTTGACCAAAACTTAGAGCAGAATCAATTTTCAATCCCAGGTAAGGGTAACAGTTTACTTCCTCTAATTTTTCATTATACAAATAAAAGTTATGTGGTTGTCTCTTTTTTAGTTTTTGAGCACCACCAAGCCAGCACACTTTGGTTTTATCCGTATTGATGGTCAGCCTCTTCGAGATACACCATTTTCCTATATTATCAATAGCTTTTTGTAATCGTGAGGCCACTAAGTCCACTTTATTATTGGATGTGTACACTACCAAGTCGTCGGCATATAACAAAAATTTAGTTTTTTATGACACTTATCACATCGTTTATATATGTAATGAACAACAACGGCCCAAGCACAGACCCTTGAGGTACTCCATACCTGACAGACTTAGTGTCAGAAGTGTGACTTCCAATTTTAGTATAGTAACTCATTAGCCAGTTTAATACACAATCTCCAAGACCAATTTTCCCAAGGACTTCAATTAAATGACCGTGATGAACACTATCGAAGGCCTTTTTAAGGTCTAAATAGCAGGCACAAGTAAGATGACCCCTGTCCCTATTTTCATATATGTCGTTCAGGAAGGTAAAGATGGCATCGCCTGTACCAAGGCCTTTTAGATAACCAAACTGCTTATTGCTCAAAATATTGTTTTTTTTTCAAGGATTTCGCATAGATGTATGTGCATAATATGTTCAGTAATTTTAGATTGGACTGGAAGAAGTGAGATTGGTCTCCAGTTCTTGATAAGCTTCATATTGCCAGATTTTGGTATCGGGCTCACACACGCCCGCTTCCACTCGTCAGGGAAGATTGAGGTGTCAAACGATAGTTGGAAAAACCATGTTATTTGAGACAACAAATTCTGGAGAGCTGATTTGAGAATATCACACCTGATTCCCTCTATGCCGGAGGTCTTATTAATATTTATATCATCAACAAGAATCTTGATCAAACCAACGTCAACTTTGATTCTGTCTACACTACCACCAACTGGTTCATCAAAAACCTGTTTGCATGGATGTCCTCGTCCAGTAAGTCTATGACATAACCCTTCACCAATACCAGAAAAATACTCATTGAAATAATCTACAGAGTCCTGTTTAGATTTTATAGTATCATCATCGCCTATTAACTCCGGTGGCTCGATCGGTTCAGGGGGTTTAATCACATTATTTACAACTCTCCAGAATTTCCTAGGATTGGCCTTACTCTCTTCCAACATATCCTTGACATGGCTGGCCTTTGCATATTTGACAGCTTTATTAATACGACAACGCAGAGATCTAGCTCTTTCTAGGTAGATGTATTTGAGGCATACTGTGTTTGGAGAAATAGGTCAGCAGCCACTCAATATTCAGGCCTCACCAGGCCAGTGCTGACAGTAAGGGATTCTTAGTACTTAATCTATATAAAACAGGCCAGCAGCTGTAAACCCAGTGTCAAGGTGTCAGACAGGCCTAACTCTGTGGGCAGGCTGACCAGAAGTAGCTGTCACACAGCTTCACACGGAGTGAGTGAGTAATAGAGGTTTAGTGCCATTTCGACAGCTAAGGTAATACAGTTCAACTCGTTATCATATAAATTGTATGATGAAAATATACAGATAGTGAAGTTATGAATAAATAAAATAATTGAGTGCTTCAAAGTTACAGTTAAATATGTGACATAGATTATAAAGGGCCAGCTGCTCAGGTAGGCTGCCAATTTAGAAGAGAATCTGTATTATATCTTTAGCGAATGGATAGCTGCTTGGGTAGACTATCTTTCGGAATAAATGTCTCTTAATAAAGGGGTAGCCTCTTGGGTAGACTACCAGAATTTGGAATAAATGTCTATGAGGGAATAAATGTGATGTGTTTTCACAAAACCAGTCGGAAGTCGCACATAGGTTAAATTGAGATATTGGTACCATCGTTTAGAGGAGATAAAGAGCTTTCATTTGATGTCTTACACATTGATATCTGAGCTTTCTTCATAATTTTAACATTTTTTCCTTTTTTATTTCTACCATATGTAGGTTTTGAGCTGTTCGCGCTTCAAATATTGGGAGGGCATATCATCTAAGATCCTTAGCAACGCATAGTTTTATCTATCACATCAACCTGTAATTTGATATGCTTATTGGGTAGCCCGTTGGACATATACTCTGTGAGTTTCAACAGTCAGGGAGGAAAACTCTTTCATTTGTAGAAGTCACAATATTATGATATAGAAAGTATTGAAATCCAATTGTAAGATAGAAAAAAACTCTGATTTCGTCAATGTATCTTGTTTGGCACACATCAAATTCTTCCTATATGGGCATCTATATCCATTTTAATCATTTTGCCTCTTTTTTTTGCCTTTTAGTGGGTACTTCTGTAGGGGCATGTCTTTTTGTCGAGTTTCTTTCACTTTCCTGGCCAGTACCCCCTGCTTGTCCCTGGCCACGCCCCCGACGACGACCTCGACCTCGACCACTTCTGTCAGTAGACCTTCCTTCAACCTCAGATACATTTTCAGATGGGATGTTTCTTCTTGGGCATTCTTCTCTGACCTCTGCTACAATTTGCTGAGCTATGCGACCTCGACCTCTTGCCCTACCGCGAGCACTGCCACGCACACGTTGGTGCCCTCGACTACCATCTATTATGGTCCTGTTGTCATGCAGCTCTGGGTTGTGCTCTCTGGTATCATCTGTTGATTCTTGGAGTTACTGAGGTGATTGTGCCAATTGTAGGTGGGAACAAGCACCTCCTGTATAGGGTGTTCTACCCCTACAAGTTGCCCAATGTTGACAGACTTCAGCTTACTAGACTCAACACACGATTTCATTTCTTCTAGACTTGAAACTGCAGTCCTCCGGAACTTTTGCTTTAGCAAGCCAAAGCACCAGTCTGGAGCAAATTTTGTGTGACCAGTGATAAGGAAATCGAGTGAGATCTTCTGATGCCTGTTGGTCATCACTCGCCAGAGAAGGTAGGCCAACATATGGTTGTTTTTGTTTTGCCCCTGCAATTGTCACAATGAAGATCTATTTCTAATTCTCCCAGTGCATAGCAAGAAAAGAAGTGGTGCAAATAAGAAATTACTGCATTGGAGCCTTTGCTTCCACAGTGGGCCTCATAGATGATATAGTTTACCTGCTGTGGAATGCCTTCACAGCAGACCCCATAGAGGCCAACTTTTCTTGGACACAGGAAGTATAGTGGACCAGGCTGTAATGGATCGTGGGGAAGGTGCACCTGCTGAGCAAAGTCAAAGCTATAGTGGCCAACTGTAAGTCTACTGCATGGCTCATTTGGACCTAATTTGACTTGCTGAGTACCTCCCTTTTGCCCGTAAGCCAGCTTTGTCCGATCCACCATATCTTGGTATACCTTCCGCTCTTGCTGAACTGTGGCTAAGTGCTGCTGTTGTTTCTGTAGTTTTGCTTCCTTCACCTCATCTGGGAGGTTACTTGTTCTGGATATTGATCTGTTATTTTTCTGGCACTCCCAACACAAGTCTGTCATTGGCCTTGATAACACTATTCTAGGGAGGACCTGAAGCCACAGCAAACGGAAAGTGGAATCTGCACCTAGACCTACATGAATGATGGAGGGCTGAATCCTAGGACAATGACAGTCCCTCAACATAGCCATTGGAACATTGGTTCTGACAGTCTGCTGAAGATTAATGACTTATTGACCCTACCTTTCGTGAGCTCATGCATCTGGAGTCCTCTTTCAACCATCTTTGCAGGGATGAAGTATGTGCAGCATGGACCACCGGAATTGAATTGACATGTGCACCTACCATCATGAATTCATTAATTAATTGAATGCAAGATGCAGATATACCAGCCATATAAATAAACAAACAAATTGTTCTTTTACAATTAAATCATATACCCATATAGGTTGCAAAATTATATTGACCCATAACTTTGGTTCTAATTGGAATATTAAAAAAATTCTTTCGCCATTAAAAAGGTCCTGGGCTGGAGATTCATATGCACATCATATTGTATCAATGGCGTGTGTTTGTCTATGCGATAATCGCGATACCCCATGCATCATTTCCATACATATTAATGACACTCATACTCAAGGCTGTGACTTTGTGCACATGATAAAATAATGTTGCATACACTTGCCTGAAGTTGGTTGCCTTGATCAATTCCTCATCTGGTGTTTCCACGAGTTCCACATTGTGCTCATTAAAGACTTCTCTTACTGGGTCAACAACCAATAACTGCCCATCTATCTCTGAACCATTGTCAGTATCGTTTTTATCTTCAGTTTCATCACTCAGGGCTTCTGTGTCGTCCCTCTGGGCATCACTGTCAAAGTAGAGGTCAAGAAGCTCACTCCACATCCCCTTATCTCCTGCTCCTGTGATGTTGGATCTGTTTATCCCATCCACAGCCTCTTCCAGGGTCTGTTGCTTCTCCATGATAAATACCACTGGTTTGGGATGGTTGTTAGTTGTGTAAATTGATAAATAACTCCATTTGAATACAGGAAACCGCTCCTATCTGCTCCTGAGCTGAAGGTCACAGGGAATTAAATCCATTTCCTCTATGTTTCTATATAGCATAACACACAAAAACAGCCGCCTAAAATGTTCGTTGGTAAAAATTTCAACCATAGCACGGTTAACTCATCCCTCATACACAATGTGACAGTATGTTGGATAGGCTTAACCCTGAAAATCTTAAATAAGGGAATGATATGTGCAGTAAGTGCCATTCTACCCTATTTTGGGCCTAAAAATCTCCATTGGCCAGGTTAACTTTTGCATGCCTCATAAAATCCCCAAGGCCTGGCATAATATAAAAACACACCTACTATTCCATTTATTAACTATTTGGGAACACCTGTGATTTTTTTCATAATTTTACCAATAATTCTAAATCAATCAGCAGTCAGAACACCCTTCAGTGCAGTCCTGAATACCATATGACTCACGAGAGGGCAGCATTTACGTCCACGTAACCTGAAGCCACGAGGCTGGTAAACAAAGATGGCGATTTTGCACTTCCTGTCTCTCAGCCAATCAGATTGCAGGATTTGTATGCTAATGCCCTTAGGACCTTCTCTATGGCATACCCGAGGGGTCATTGAACAACCAATCACAACACAGAAGACATACACCTTCGTCCAATCAGGTCGCTCCTTCTACACCGTACTTCAAAATAGGCCAGCCAATCAGACATCACCTTTCTATGCACGGACCCGTGTCCCCAGTGACACTGATAGTGTCCGGTGTCACCGGGCACCCTCACGAGTCTAGGGCTGTCATGCCGAAGACACTCACTCTCATCCGCTACCCTGGGCCTGGGGCTGGGGACGGAGTATCCACTGTCGTAGCTAATCAAGAACCCCCACCCCGAAATAAGAACTGATTGTGGAAAATGATCCATCCCAAAAATTGGATAATTAAGCATGTGGAATAAAGAGCTAAGGGAGTGATCTTTTTTAACAATGGGGGGCCTAGGGGGGGGCTGGTGGGTTTGAGGGGGGGTCAGAATTTTTTCAACCCCTTGACTACGGGGGTCAAAATATTAAATTTCACCTGTTTTCAGCGGAAAAAGCCCGCGCATTACAATAGATTAGGGAGTGGTCATTATTTAACAACAGGGGGGTGGTGGGTTTTCGTGTGGATGTGCGAAAAATTTTTACGCCCCCCCCTCGATGGCAGTCAAATTTTTTTGGGCCCCTCTTTGATCTCGCTGGCTTTTTTTTGCTAAAAAGATGATGAATTTTTTTAGCCCTGCCCTCAAGAGGGGTCAAATTTTTTTTAGGCCCGCCCTCGGGAAGGGTCTGAAAATTTTACGCCCCCCTCAAACCCCCCTGTTGATAAATAATGACCACTCCCTTAAAAGGGCGTGTTCGCACACGATTGTCGCCTCCAGAGGGGGGTCATAAAAATTTTGACCCATCGAGGGGGGGGGCGAAATTTTTTTCGTGCGTCCGCATGCAAACCCACCAGCCCCCTTAGGGAGTGATCATTTTTTAACAACAATGGGGGCTGTTGGGTTTGAAAGGGGTGACAGAATTTTTCGACCCATTTTTTATCAAAAGGGTACCGGTATGGTAGGATAAACAGGGGGCAGAGAGGTGGTGGGTTTTCACGGACGCACAAAGATTTTCTAGCCTATAGGGTAGGACAGGGTAAGAGGCCCTTTCAAGCCTTTGGGATAATATGCCCCGTAGGGAGTGATCATTTTTTTAACAACATGGTGGGTCTACACGCTGACACATGGAAAAAAAATTGTGCCCCCCCAGTCAAGGGGTTGAAAAAATTCTGACCCCCCCCTCAAACCCACCAACCCCCCCTTTGTTAAAAAATGATCACTCCCTAAGAGCTAAGGGAGTGGTAATTTTTTAACAAAAGGGGGGGGGGTCGGTGAAATTCTGCGCGTGCGTGGTGAAAATTTTTCAGTCCCCCCTTTTATTCTATAGTTGTGCGCGGGCTTTTTCGCTCAAAAGGGGCAAAAACTTTTTTGTCCCACCCCAAACCCATCAACCCCCCAGCCTGTTAAAAAATGACCACTCCCTAAGGACCAACCCTCCACCCCCCCAAGGGAGGGCCGAAAATCATGTGCGAATGAGCTCTTTTGACCTACAGTAATGCATAGGCTTTTTCGCTGAAAAAAAAAACAGGTGAAATTATTTTGACCCCTCCCTGGTCAAAGGGGTTGAAAAAATTCTGACCCCCTCTGGTCAATGGGTCGAAAAAAAATTCTGTCCCCCCTTTCAAACCCACCAGCCCCCCCCCCCCTGTTGTTAGAAAATGATCACTCCCTTAGCTCTTATGTCTATTAAAACGGGGCTAGCACGGCAAAATAGAGTATGGGTAACTGCTCAAAGATCGCTCACAAGTCCGCAGGAACCAGCTAATGCTCTGATTGGTCGAGGGGTGGTCACATGATCTAATAGTGCGGGTACATCTTAGCCGTGCTAGGCCCCCTTTAAAGGGCCAAGTCATTTATTCCCTGGTGCATCATTCCACATGCTTAATTATCCAATTTTTGGGATGGGTCATTGTGCAAAATCAGTTCTTATTAGGCTGACAGTCTAGTCCATGAATATGACACCTTGTTGAATCCCTTGAATAGTGTGAAAAACATGCACTAATTGTAGGGATGGGGACTGCCACCAGGATCGCTCTGAAGGCTATAACTACTGGTTTTGTTGATCAGGGAGGTTCATAGTTGCATGGCAGGGCCTTCAAATATTCCCTCTGTGAATTTCATCCAGCAAATCAGGTAGGATCAGTAGACTCATACATAACACAGATGGCAATATTAAACAATAGGAAGTCATCTTTGGTCAAATGAAAATTGGTGATCATGCCATTCTGACCAATTATGTGCGCTGCAGTTCAGATAGTGAAATATATATTCATGATCTCATCAAGTTTTACTAACACTGCAAGAATGTAGGGATTTAAGCACATTGCCGCTGGCCCCTAACAGGCATGTACCTAAACAATTGACTCCTTCATCATACTGTACTGTGTGTTTACTCTATTAATTTGATGTTATTTTGACCTTGCTTTCTAATCGCTGCATATAGATGTAGTAAAGTGCATTTTGGGGTTTGAGCTAGCTCCTTATAAATGGTAGAGTGTGCCACTACCTCAGCCCAGTACACATATCAAGCTGTGCAGTGATCCTACTCAAACAAAACCAGTGAGAGATACCTCCTGACGGAAGACTTTTATTGATTCTTCTCCTCGGCTACTAACACGTCAAGCACAACAAGAGTACAATAGTTCATCAAATACTCCGGCACTCTTCGATGATCAACACTCCGTCATATCCTCTAGTTCATACAGTAGTAACACAATAACCTTTATCTCCTCTTCATATCAAGGCTCACCAGCGATAATTTCCACTTACTAAGATCGCATATTATCATACAGTAGGCAAGGCAGCAGGCAGGTTTGGCCCAATTCAACTCCTAATTAAGCAATGCAGTGTACTTACATGGAGAGTCTTAATTGTTATTATGATAATCCAACTTTAATGTGGATCCTAAGTCCACACAGGGGGGATCCCTGCATGGAGAGGGAGAGGCCCTTCCCAGGCCTGGAGTCCGTCGATGTTAATTACTGCTATTAATTTCTATCTCCATTTTGTATTAAGTTCATAAGTTGAAACACTATCATTCCCAGGCAGTGTTGTTATAAGTCCCAACAGATTATGTCTGAGTAACCTCTAGATCTACTCAGCTTGTGAAAGGTGAGGATGTTACCACTAACAAGTGCATGTTGAATCTCCACTACTATAATGCTCCTTTCCTTAACATGTGTAGGCTACTCCCTGTTGTGATCTAATGGTATATAGCTGTTAAGAGTTAGCTTAGATATGAGTGCCCAACTTTCAATGCTGTCTCCATGCTCCCTCTGAACGAACTCCCCGTCTCGCACTCTGGATTCTACAAATATGTTATTCGAGTATTATTGTTATCCCGGCGCGCCTGCGCAGAGACATGTATTTGTCTCATGACATCACCATCTCATTTATTTCCCTTTTTATTACTCAACTTTGTGAAGTAATTATGTCCTAATCTAATATTCTTCTTCCCATTATTCATCATTAATCCCTCCAGTTCTACTGGTCCTAAACTAATTATCTCTTTCATTTTCAGATGGGATTTCGGAAGTTTATCTCCTTCATCTCTCGACTGGAGCCATCAAGCCTTCCGTCTCAAATCTCATTATGGACCTGAACATCACAATTTATACCTTAATTCCAGTAGAACACACCATCAACTCATTTTGTTTGTCAATAAACATTAATCACTTTGTTTTGCCTTACTGCCTTTTTCTTCACCTCTCTATTAAATTACTTTACATATCCCATCATTGTCAGCACTGCTGGTCACACATTATTATCCATTATGGATTTCTCTTACACCATCGTACACCCGCCGACACACACTTTTTTATGTGTTTCTGGTCCAAGGATACTTTCTTTTCTTCTTTATTCTTCCATAATCTGCCCCTTTTTCTTTCCTTATTGATACTTCATATGTTTCCCTACTAAAGCTTCTACTAATTTTGTATTTCTTCACAGAAAGTATTCCTGGTTATACACCACTTTTCCATCTATTAGCTCACTTCACATTTTATGTACACTTTATCACTTGTTTTGTGACTTATATCCCTTAATGACCGATTTGTGTTTCTATCTACTTCTACTTTTACTTACACCTGTTTTCTATCTTAATACATCATCTATCCTGACTACCTGGGTTCGAAGGCTGCTGACCCTTTTTTTAATGGCGCTCACCTCTCTTTCCGTCTGCCAGAGACGCTTCCGACCATCTCCACATGTTGCACTGCAGGCTACATCTACCCCCCAAGGCACTCGTGCCCAACAGCCTTATCAGTACCCTACCCTACACAGAGTACAATCCAAAAATTCCACAATACTCAACCTATGTCAAAAACGACATTAATACAACACAGTTCAATATGCACTTTGCTCATAGCCTTCGGACCCGTAGGGTCATATTGCGACTCAGAATCAAGTATTAATTCTAATACACTTAAATCTAATACACTTAATTCTAATACACTTAATTCGTCTCTTATTACAAGCACTGGCCCACAAGATGTCCCTATGTCTACCTATATTAACCTATATCCATGTCTCTACCTAGTGCGTGCATAAGAAAGATACATCAAATGATGAAGATCTACTGCCATGTCCATTTCACATGCCGAGTCATAATCCCAATTCCTTAATGTTTCAGTAGTCTCAATTACACTATTACACAAATCCATCTATTTATCAGTATCAACAACTAAATCCAGCTGTTCTGGTCATTACCAGTTCTTTCACTTAACAGACAAAGTCCAAAGTTCTGACTCAGAGCCTTTGATGTTCAAGTCCACTCACTAGTCAAGTGTCTGTCTGCATTCTGCCTTCAGGCTCGCAAGTTTATAGTCACGTTTTTTCATCTCAATGTCCCTTCCATTACCTGGTTGGTTCCTTCATCAGTCAGCTACCACAGTAAAATCCTCCCGTGCATGTCTAGAGGTTACACCCCTACTGGGACCCCACACACGCGGAGGCCTCCTCCAGGGTATCACAATTTGTCATCCCTCTTGGTGTAAAATAGACACCTGAGGCTGACAGGGTCCCGGATGGGAGCCTCCAGCACGTGTCCATCAGACATCCACTGCCTCTTCATAAATCTTACTGCTCTGCGGGCCCGGTTCTCTGAAAACCTGCTTCGACGTACTGGGCAGTGGTTCTATCACTGCCAACCTGGCCGCTGACCGCAAACTATACAGTTCCAGTTCCTCCAGTGTCCGTCTGGGGGGTTTGTGACCCACCGTGGTCCACCCATCATAAACCTTTGTAGGGCTTCCCACTGGAACCACTGATGCTATTCCCCCTTGGCACCTTAACAGTCTGGCCAACACCACTTGCTCTTCCCCCGACACCACAGCTGTCGCCAGTCTATTTGATATCTTCAGGGATGTGGGTAGTGGAACGGGATTTGGCCTTCCTCCCGCCATATTTGACTCACTGAACAATGTTCTACCCCATGTGACATTTGCCAGACAACTGCCACACAGGTGGTTTACACTAATGTCTTTTATCAGTGGGTCCAGAGACACCTGTATGAACAGATGATCCAACGGGACCATCGACACTCCCAGATGTATCATGTCCTCCGTGTCTGTGGATACCAGCTGTAGATACAATCCATCTTCCTTACTTGATGACAGCTTCCTTATATATCTGTACAGGAACGCGATGACCGTCGTAAATAGTATTAATATCATCACGGCCACACCTGCCACCATGACCGATTGGTCCTCACACGCCGGGCACGCTTTATCAGTGGCAACCTCTGGGTATGACCACTGTAGTTCAGCCTTAGCCCCTCTACATCTGCCTGCCAGCACAAGTGCCATTGCCGCCGGTCCACTCTTACAGCACAGACAGGACACCAATTTTATCACTACTACTATGATAATGAAAGACAATATCCCCGCTGAGACGCCCACATTTCTCTCACTCAAAATGTCGAACTTCTTGTCTACCTCAATTTTTACTGAACTCAACTTGTACTGGTCCTCCTTCATTTTACCTAGCAACCTCTTAAATTGTATTTTAGCAGACCCATTAACCAGGTCCGCTGTACTTTCAATGTCTCTCCGGAGACCTGGTGTCAGTGGATCTCGACCTAAAACCTTCACCTTTATTCCATTCACCCTGGGTTGTTGCCATTCCTTTTCGTCCAACCCTGACATAATTAGGTCATTATGTACCAATTCTATCTTTGTGGTAATCTTCTGTTTGGTACAGTCACCAAGACTATATGGGATCCAGGACTCTGTGCTTGTATATGCACACTCACACCCCAGCCTTATTATGGCGTATTGTCCTGTCGGCACCACGTGTGGCGGTTTATTACCACACACTATTCTTGCCTCACTTTCTTTTCCTGTGACCAGTATGCGACCCTGGCCTATCCGCACCGCCATCGGGTGAAAAGCCGGCCTCACTATATACTGCACATTGCAGTGACTGTCCACCACAGTTCTGTCACCTCTTATCAGTCCTGCTATACAGACATCGTCTGACAATCTGTGCATATGTGGCACATCCGGGCACAATGCCGCATCTCCTCCATGGCACTGAGACCACGATACCACTGGCTCATTAATACAGTAAAACTTGGTTACAACGAACCCCATGTTACAGGCTTAAAAATTTCGTTATAACCAAATTTCGTTATAACCAAGTCCAGCTTAATGGGGGCATCTCTACCCTCCTTTATTGATCCCTTACTGTCAGTAGCAGTCTGAGAAATATGAGAGGTGTCAGGGGGTGTGATAGGGCCAAAAACTAAATTGTTTGTTTCAGGTCATGCGACCCTACCTATTGAAACAGGGCCGACCATAGAATTCTTCCTAGATGTTTGGAGAAATTATATTTTTTTGGGCTATTTTTTAGCCAATTTGTCTTAGGAAAATCATCAAAATAAAGAAAATAATCCGACCTTCCCTACCTAATTATTTTCAGTATGTTACCTGAAACACAATTTCTTTGCCTAGGGCATCTCTACCCTCCTCTATCAAACCATTACTGGCAGTAGCGGTCTGAAAAGTGTCAGGGGCATCTGTACCCGCCTCTATTGAGCCCCTACCGGCAGTAGTGGTCTGAGAGGTGTCAGGGGCTGTGATAGGACATCTCTACCCGCCTCTATTGAACACCTACTGACAGTAGCGGTCTCAGAGTTCTGAGAGGTGTCAGGGGCTGTGATAGGACATCTCTCCCCCACTCTATTGAACACCTACTGGCAGGAGCGGTCTAAAGAGTTCTGAGAGGTGTCAGGGGCTGTGATAGGACATCTCTACCCACCTCTATTGAACACCTACCGGCAGTAGTGGTCTGAGAGGTGTTAGGGGCTGTGATAGGACATCTCTACCTGCCTCTATTGAACCACTACTGCCAGTACCGGTCTCAGAGATCTGAGAGGACTGTCAGGGGCTGTGATAGGACCTCTCCAATGGCCAAGCATTTACTTTTATTTCACTTTTTTCTAAACTGGGGGTAAAAATAATTTCGTTATAAACAAGTTCCTGTCAAAAGCACTTCGTTCTAACCAAGTTTTATCACTATAGAAATGTATAGGAGAGGTTTGTGTATCGGCATTTTTGTTTGTTATAACCACAGTTCGTTATAAGGAAGTTTGTTATAACCAAGTTTCACTGTATAATATTGTCCATTTCTCCTGATAGCTATTTCCGATGGCAGGCCCATAATCTGTATCCCGTCTGCCGGCTTGTCAGCAATAAGCACCGGCACTGGGAAAGACACCACCTTATACACACAGAACCTATGTTCCTCACTGACCACTGGAATCTGCATTTCTATCATCATCCTGCGATGTCTCCTGTATACCTTAATTCTGGTGTTTTTGTAATAAAACATTGGGTCTTGGAATGCCACCGCGAACCTTGGGTAATGCTTTGTCAGATATGAGTCTGTGTTTCTAATGGCTCTCTTTATATGTTCTGGAGACACTAGTCTTGCCGACAGCTCCCCTTCAGCCATTTTCCTCAGCTCCGCTAACACTGTGTCTAGTTCCCTTAGTGGATAATAGGTCCAATCTTAGTGCGTATAAGCAGTCCTAAATGTGCTGCATAAGACTTAAGTTCTGCAAATCGCATTTGTGTGGACAAATATTCCTCCTTATACCATTCAGTCTCTTTATTCAGAGTGTCCACAAATCTATACAAATTATCCATATCTCCCATTCCTACAATCACAGTGTTCTCTTAACAGTTACAACCTTTCCCCCGTAAGGTTCATAAGACCCATTGTTGTCTTTGTAAGATTTTCTAGCCCCTGATATATGACCTCTATATGCTCTCTATTCCTGGCTATTTCAATTGTCCTTGTCATTCCCGTTATAGCCTCTGCTATAACCATAAAAGGTTCTCTCATTCTGGTTGGTCTTTTGTGCGATGTCTTCGTTTTATTACCCTCCACCGGGATAGTGAAGATGGTTTTATGAATCTGTCTCCTTCTAGCCCTCTGTAAGGACAGGATCACCTCGTCCGACCATTTCTCGTACAATTTTATTATGCCGCAGGTATTCAGTGAGCTGGCAGTACCATTAAATACATTTACTTCTTACAGCGTCTTTACACAAGGCTTCAATGTGTAGTGTCTTTTCATTTCTTGCTGTGGGTGGCAACTCAAAAGTAAATATTTGTGACATGTATTCGGCATCTGCTATATAAAAACAGGTATAAAAACAACACCGAGCGTGGGGCGTGACAGTACCTCAAAGGCGAGGCAGCGGCCCAATGTTGTCGCCAATACCGCCAAAAAGAGGCGCGTCGCTGCCATCCTTAAGCCTTCCCTAGCAATTGCCGTGCTTTATAGAAAGGTCATCTGAAACATCGGCCTTGGGGTCCGCCACACCTAATTCTGACCACGCATTGAACTTGTTGCCTTCACTGTCACTGTGCAACAAACAGGACTTATCCTCACTTCCAGCATTGATGTACCCACTATATCACCAACAAATTCCCATCTGTATATTCCTGTCTCATTCCTGGAGCCCAGACGCTCTATAGTATATTCTCCCCTTATTACATCATTTGACTCATGTTCTGTATCTCCTGGTAATTTTCTGCCTGCCACTTCACAGCTCGTTCCGCTGACCTTCTGTCCCTGCCTGTCTACGAGGGGACTTTTTACATCTTCCCCAGACCATGCTCTGCGTTTACGACTTGGCTCCCCAGACATGTTGCACTGACTACTGAACCCTGGGACCGTCTCACCCTTTGTATTACCTCGCGATGACTCCCGGGAAAAATAATGCGCGTTCATTCCACCTGCTTCTCTCCCTCACCACCGGGCATTGCATAATTTATTATTTTACCTTTTCTTTTCTTCTAGAGGTATGTGCCCCCTCACTTGGCAGACGCTCGCAATCCTCCTTGTCCCCAGTGGTATATAAGGTGCGATGGGGGGAACCCCTTTCCGCACTCCTATCTGTCTACCACCTGTGCACCAACTTTTACCATGACCTCCTACGGCACCGTCATCGCAGACAGCGTTCGTCTACTACTACCTTTTGATATTCTAGAGAGAGGACACTCCTACATGTTGTTTGTCCCCGCTCTTATTGGACCACTTCCAGGTTTTCCTCCTATGTCGGCTTGACTGCTGGATATTTCCCGCAGTCCAGGGCGCATGATGCCCTCATCTGAGCTCCGACAGACTCTAGTGGAAAAATGCGGGGTTTCCTCTCAAAAAGCAGAAAACCTCTTGCTTCCTATTGATGAACCCTCTTCTTCACCTTCCACCACTGACGTACCTTCCAGCGACGCGGGCGATGGCAACGGCAACGGCGGACCCTCTGATAGCTCTCAGGGCCCTACTGGTCAGTCACCTCCTGCTCCTCCATCATCTCCCGATATTTCGGCTCCAACATCAGCTCTTGGACCACCAATAATGGCCACAGCTTCTCTGACAGCTCCTCTGGCGTCAACAAGTGCTGGAACGCCGTCTCTGAGAGACCTTCTGGCGGGGTCGGTGGTCGCTACCCCTGCCTTCCTGCCTTACAACAGCTACACAACCACGACACCAGTCTGCCAACACTTGACCGGTCCCACGCCCAGTCCATTTCCCGACTCCGTCGCCTGATCCAGCGGTCAGCCGCGTCCGCACCGATCCACCAGAGCCCCCAAGCGTCGCCGCCTCGAGCACAACAATGGTGATCCTACCTCATCCGGATCCTCGGCGCCCACTGATGACTCCACCCCCCATGTGTCTCCTGACGACCCGATCGGTTCCACTGGTGGCTTCATAGATGACCTAATGAACGCCATGCATCGCCTCCATCAGTTTGTGGCCTCAGTCTTCCCCCCGATCAAATCCGGTCACCCGACTACAAGGGTAAGTGGAGCTTCCTATTCACTGTATGTATATGGCGCCGAAGGAATAGAGGGTTCAGTCAAATACCTTCTTGCATTTACAGCCATGTTATTCATCTGCTGATCTGTATATATAACAGCCGGCCTTATAAATGGTTTCTTGCCTGAGTTCCTAGTGCAATGGCCCCTCTTCATGTTTGTACCCGAGGTCGGCGCAGCACGATTATCATTCCCCTCAACGCATCCTCCAAAGATGCATCGTAAAATACCCCCCTCCTAATACCTTTAATATTCCATTTTACTCCCCCATGTCTAATCATGTGCATTCGGGCCCCCATGCAAGGCCTATTCCGCAATATATATGCAACATATCTAAGCCCAGCAGGCCTACAGCAAGTGGCCCCCATCTTATGCACCTGTCCCCCTAGCATTTACAAAAAAAATTACTATTTCTGAGTCCATAGTTCATCCTGTACTCCCATCTCTTATCTCTTCACCTCACATTACTTTACAGATGTTCCTGAGTGAAGGTCGATCCTGCTCTAACCTAATAGTTATGTCTACCGCTATCAAGTCTCTGGTAGGCACTTTTATTATAAATTTTCCTTTATTTGTCCCCATGCATGTTTTCCACACTGCATGTTCCTATATACATATTTTGTTATGGCGACATGGCCATAAGCCCTCCATGTCTAACACCTGTTCCTCAGAATGAATTATAGCTGCTCCTCAGGGCATGCACACCTCTTCTGCTATACTACTCACATCCTATACAAAGCATGTATAGGTTAACTAAAAGCAGCAGCAACGTAACATTGTTCCACAAGCCTCTGAGCACCTCCATACCATCTCAGAGGTAGATTACTTCAACCATTTCCTGGCTCTACACCAAAATTACGTCTTCATGCCTGTCCAATGCAGCTCTTCTTCACTGTCCTACATGTCCCTGCGGACCAACCCTGGCATTTCTTCATATAGGTCTCTTTCTACCCTAGACGCTCCCGGCATGTACTGCTCGGATGGGCCAAAGGTGGACATAATATCCCGAGCTGCCCATATCAGACCCATAGGGTCATTCTGTCCAAGATGTATAAAGTGTCTGATTTCTCCCTCATCTGGCATACCAGTATTCTCCAACATATTGGAGTACAAAAATAGAAAAATCCGCACGAACTGTAGCCTGTATTCCTCCGAGCATAACATATATTTCTGCCATCTGGCCCAGCTCATTCCAGCTGCATCTGTATCTTCCAATGCAAACTCAAAAGCCAATGCTCTCAAAAGGTGTCTAAACTCTTCATGGGCCGCACCAAGGGCCGGCAAGTTGCTGTCCAGGTATGCGTCACCCCTCATACTATCAATTCACCATCAACAGTTAATGTCTGGCTGCTCACATGTAAAGTCAATCACATAATTATCAGTGAGGCACCTCCATCAAAACATCGACCCGTGCCCCTGCAGTACAACACTATGGCATTGGCCCGTAGACACGTCTTCCATGACCACCCCCAGCTGTTGAGGATGTCTGTGTGTCTGATGTCCGTGTGGTCCCGGCCCTACTCACAGGAGTGACTCGTCCCATCTCATCAGGGGATGTTTCGTATTTGCCTCGCATTATCTCCTGTGCTGTGGCTCTGGCTGCCTCAATTCTATCTTGCGCTGCAAAGGTGGATCTTCTTTCTAAGTCCGCCGCCATATAGAGATCCCATGTCCTCAACCAACTGGTGAGAGATCTCAGTATTACTTCCTTCTGTGATGACATGTTGATCCTGTCACCATGCAGGGGCGCGCAGAAGTGCGCCACCCTTCAGCCTGCATCCATGTGATATCTGTAGCTCATTTCATTCCATTATGTTAATGATGCATTCCATTATGTTAACGATGCATCCTATCTAATTATTCCCTGCACCGTCAACCTGCATCTGCCGGCGTCATCACATGTCCTAAATGTTTCTATTGCCATGGGGCGTCCTTTGTTCCCGTCCTAATGACTACACGGCCTTGACCTTGGCCGTCGTCCTTGAGACTTTGCCCAATGTCACCTATTGCTGTGCGCCCCCTTCTCACAGCTGGCGGCTCATTCCTCCGTGCAACCAAAACTCCACCCTATCTCTTCACATCCTATTCAATCCTAGATTCCGCACGGAGTAGCCTATACCTCCCTAATATGTG
This sequence comes from Acholoe squamosa, assembly GCA_949317995.1. NCBI lineage: Eukaryota > Metazoa > Annelida > Polychaeta > Phyllodocida > Polynoidae > Acholoe > Acholoe squamosa. The sequence goes on from OX439037.1 coordinate 49,048,425, forward strand.
TTCGCCAGAGCCGGACACCCACACATGTTTTTCATCTGCACCTCTTTGGCCCTTAACCATATATCACACGCATGGGCGCAGGAGGCGGCAGTCTCACCCCCTCCCGTGCTAACAGTAAGTACCATATACAAGACGATTATGTTACTATACAGCTGGGCCCTAACACAAATTATTTACACAGCCCACTTCTCAACCATCACTCAGGCTCTATAAAATCTGGCCCCTCAAAATAATCAACTGGTTTCCTAACTCTTAAGTTATATTTACCCTGTCGAGGCATATTCAATGTCTGGGTTATTTCCTCATGAGGACCCCTGTCCATTTCTTCTTTATTTACATTTAAGTTTTGCATTTCACCAGGGTTCATCCCCTGTGTTCCTCCCTTAGGCAGACTATTTACATCCATTTCCTGGGGAATCCTATCCTTCCCAGTATTATTTTTTATATCTCCCCCCAAATGTGGCACCTCTATCTCAGCACCCTGAGGTACTTCATTCCCTCCTTTCAATGTTCTCTCACTCTGCCCATCAAGGGTCTTGTCTACCTTCATCATTGTGCTAGGATTTTCACCTGTTCCCTCCTGAGGTATTCTATTCATCCCAGGAAGGTTATTTTCATTCCTCCCTATGCGGGGTACTTCAGATTCATCCCTTCGAGGGGTATTTCATTATTCATCCCTTCATGGGGTATCTTATTATCCATCCCTTTGTGGGGTATTATATTATCTATCCCTTCTCGGGGTATTTCATTATCCTTATTCTCTATAGTTTCAACTGCGGGCTTCTGTCTAGCTAGCCCCCTATCATTGCCTACCTCCTGATTCGCTGGCTGCTCATTTTTCTCATCCTCTGATTCCTCTATAATATCTGGGTCCCTCTCTTTTACTAGTCGTTCTATAATGTCTTCTTCATTTTCTACTTCCCCATCATATTTTCTAAATTGGCCGGCCATATGGTCATCTTCTGGTATATCCGCCAATGCCGGCGTCCATGGTTCATACGCCCTCTTCACCTTTTGTATGTTAATAACGTGAGGCAACTTAACACCTGTGGCCACTGACTGCAATCTTAACAGGTGATCATCCACTGTTTCAATAACTCTATATGGCCCCTTGTACCTGTCAGAGAATTTCGTGGATTTTCCCTTGGGTACATATGTATCATAATGATACACAAGGTCACCCTCTTTAAAACTGGCTGGGCGTGCTGACTTATCCATCCGCGCTCTTAAATCGTCCTCATAGTCATTAGTATATCTCGAGGCCATGTCTCTGAACATATCAATACAATGCCTTGTTCTGTGAAACCACTCCTGTTCATTCCTAGTAGGTGGGACTGGCCTGTTCTCCGGGAATCCCATAGCTATTGGATCCCTACCAAACAGCAATGTGTACGGTGAGAAACTCGTTCTGCAACTAATAGTAGATCTTATCGTCCATAGCGCCACCGGCAGCAACTCAGACCATGATGCATGATTGTCCATTATATAACATGCTATTACATTGGCTATAGTTTTATGCATCTTTTCGATCCTAGCATTGCCCCTTGGCAACCGTCCGCTGGTCATGCTGTGCCTACATGCCAACCTAGCAGTTATTTCCCTAAATAATTTTGATATGAATGATGGCCCCCTGTCCATGTGTATTCGACTGACCTTACCATATCTACACACTATGTACTTTAAAAAATAATTTGCTGCTGTTTCTGCCGTTGAATCTGGCGTACAGAATGCCTCCGGCCATCCTGTCAAAAGGTCAATAAATGTCAGCACATACAGGTCCCCGTCCTTGGACGGTATGAGTGGGCCTATAAAATCACACTGCACCCACTCCCATGGGTAATTGGGCGTCTCCCATGATTTAGATAGTGCTTTAAAATGTGGCGCTCTTTTCCTCATGGCACTTCTGTCACATGCCTTTAGGTATTTAGAAATATCTTGCAGCATGTTCTTCCAATAAAACCTAGACAGCATTTTTTCTGATAAAGCCTGCACTCCTACATGTCCACCACACAATATATCGTTGTGCATCAAATACAGTATCTTTTCAATCATCGTCGCTGGAACAACCATTCTTGGTTGTATCTTTGCGACCTTGCGCCCTTTCTTTCCAGAATTTATCCTATATTTACAAAGTATATCATTATCTGTCATTCCCATGGAATCAGCCCTGGCCATCACTGTCTTTGCCATTTCCCAATCATCCGGCAGTTCATTTGTCTTCAAAAATTTAATTAAGGGCTGCCACTCTGGGTCCCTCTTCTGTGCATCAGCCAATTCTCTTACGTCGATTTCATCTTTCATGCTGGCCTCTGCTACCCATGTTTGACCTACATTGGGCTCTGCCTTTTCTTCATCCTCTTCATTATTCTTCTTTTTCTGTTCTCCTTCTATAGGAACATCTGTCATCACTTCCTTCCGTGCCTCCACTGCTTGCTCCACCTGCTCGTCCTCCCTTGTTCCCTCTGCCTCTGGTTTACCTGCCATATCGTCCCCTGTACGACTTCTGTACACATTAACTCAGCCCCCACCTCTGGCTGGAATTCTTCCTTTATTTCTGACTCATCCCTATCCAGTATCTCTGGTGTTTCCCTGGACAGATAGTCTGGCAAATAATGTGTTGTTCCCGGCTGGTATATTATATCATAATCAAAACCAGTTAGTGCCAGTGCCCAACGTCTTAGTCTCGCCGATGGGGCATCTATGGCATTCTGCAGCAATGGTATAAGAGGTTTATGGTCGGTGACAATTGTCACTTTGCCCCCTTGTAACATATCCTCATGTTCCTTTAGAGTCTTAACCACTGCCACTGCCTCTTTTTCTGTGGTTGTATAATTTAGTTCGGCTGCTCCCAACATGTATCCATAATATGTTATTGGCCTGTATATATTGTCCACAATGTGGCATATGGCTGCCCCTATTGCAACCCTAGATGCGTCCGTCAGTGCATAAAAGTGACCTCCTATTTGAGGGTGTAGTAGCAATGGAGGATTCACCAGTTTATTCTTAATAATTTTGAATGCATTCTCACACTCTTCCGTCCACTTGAAGGGGACTGTTTCAGACGTCAATTTATTCAATGGCCTTGCCGTATTGTGGTATAAACCCTCTATAATAATTACATAATCCCAAAAAAGATTTAACTGTTTTATGGGAATGAGGTCTTGTGACATTCTGAATTTTCTTTATAAGTTTTGGCTGTGCCTTTAAGCCATCTTTGTTCACCAGATACCCTAAAATTTTTATCTCTGCACGACACCATTCGCACTTCGATGGTTTGACCTTCAAGTCGGCCTTAACCAGGGCTTGCAGCACCTGTTCCACTCCTTCTTTATGGCTCTGGAAATCTGAGCTGTATACCACGTCGTCCAGGTACGCCAAGCACATTCTGGGCAACAATCCTCTGAGGGCAATGGCCATTACTTTTGTAAAATTCCATGGCGCTCCCGCCAAGCCAAATGGGACACGCCTATACTGGTACACTCCCGTGGGCGATTCAAATGCTGTGTAGTGTCTATGCTCTGGAACTATTTCACATTGATGGTATCCACTAAGCAGGTCCATTGCAGTCAACATTGTCGGGTTCTTATATGCCATATACAGGAAGAGCTGTCTGGTGGTTGGCATCGGGAATTTATCCTTTCTTGTAAGTCTATTTAAATACCGGTAATCAGTACATAACCTGGGCTTCTTTTCTTCCTTCGTAACCACTACTAATTGGCTTCTCCATGCCGAATTACTGGGCTCAATAACCCCCAAGTCCAATAACTTTTGTATTTGAGCATCAATAATTTCTAGCTTTTGTGGCAAGTACCTGTATTGCCTTACTGCAGTCGGCCCCTCTGACTCGTCTACATGTAGTTTCAATGGGAACAGAGTGCAATGACCCATCTCAGACGCACTATATGCAATCGCATCCCTGTTCCTAGCAAGCATTTCAATAAACTCCTCTTTCTCAGCCTCACTCAGACACAAATCTGACAGGTCAGTTCCTCTTATCTTGCTTATCTTCTCTTCATCATTTTTCTTATGTTCTTCTTGATTTCCTGCTTCATTCTCCGTCAAAATTTTGATAGCTTGTAGTTGTATGTTTCTTATACAACCAGCCTCTTCTTCTTTTATCTCCAATATTTCTCCCCACAGGGCCTCATTCCTCTGTGGTATCTTGGCCTCTTCTACATATGCCAAAATATCCAACGGGCCCACATTTACATTATTCCTTCCCGGATTCATAACTTTAATCCACCAGTTCGTCCCTATTGTGTTAACACACCTACCCACACAAACCATGTTTAAATTAGATGGCATGCACAGTACATCTCTCTGTGCCGTTTTACATGTGGGTTCTCTCCCTGGTGCTACAGGTATAATCTGCTCCTGACCTGGCTCGATCTCTACACTTAATTTGCTGGACACTGGTATGTCTGTGAACAGGTTCACCCTTCTTGCCTTTACAACCAAATCCGCTCTAAGGTCTTCTAAAAGGTTCCTTCCCAATAATACTTTGTAGCACAAATTTGGCACCACATGAAAATCATAGAATATGGGAAGATTCTTAATCTTGCATTCTATTCTGACAGTTTCCAATATATCAGAAGTAGATGCATTACCAAAGTCAACTTTCTGGTAGCTATGTGAGACATCCCTTACGATGTCCATTGTCAATTCTCTTCTGAATATCTCACTTACAAAACAATCACTAGCCCCAGTGTCCACCAAACATCGGACGTCATGTCTCCCCATGTTCATAGACATAAACATCGGATCGCTGCCATATCCCCGTTTTTCTGTCGGTCCGTCTGCCCAACACAGGCTGATATCGTACGGGGATCCGGACCCATCCTCTAGTTTCCCTGCTTATCAGCAGCTTTACTCACTCTCACATCTTGTTCTCCGGATGCATCATTTGTACTATCTTGGGTCTCTTTACCCATGCCTTGGATCCTCTAGAACCAAAAACAAGCTTCGGTGGAGTGTCCACCTGTGCCATGGATGACACAAAACTTCCTGTTATTCTCGCCCGCTTCTGCGCTGGTGCGTCCCGTGTCAGTGGCCCCCGTCCTTTGGAAGCCACCTGGCCTATTTACCTCTCCTCCAGCATTCCTATTGTAATTATCTCTTCTGTAGAAAAAATCATCTCTGGGGTAGCCTCTGCCAAATGGTTGTCTCATGGGACCCCTGTCTCTACTCTCCCATCTTCCTTGACCTGCCCCTTGGTTTCTATTAAAATAGCCACAACCATTCCCAAATGATGCATCTCTTGCTTGCCCGTCTGGACCTCCTCCTACTGCATCATACTGTCTATAGCCTCTTTCATTCTCTCTCCTTCCATAGAACTGAGGCCTCGCATTCCCATTCCATCCTCCTCTTGGCTGATGGTATTGTCTTTGACCTGCACGCCCATACTCTCCGTCTGGCCTACTTTCCATCCCAGTCTGCTGTTCGTTGTTACTTTGTTGTCCCGTGGACATCATAGCCAACTGAGCGCTCTGCACGTGCATTGCATCTGTTAGGTCCCCTAATCTTGCTGTCAAATCTCTCATGTCCATGGACCCATCTTCCCCAGTCTCCTGGTCCAAACATAGGCCCATTGCATTAATGCTGGACTTCTTTCCATCCGTCTTCCTTTCCAGTGTCTCATACCATGTCGCGGCCTGTATTAAATCTTGAAATGTCTGATTCTGCAATTTTGCCACCTCTTTTCCAATAGCAGGTGTTAGTCCCGAGATGAAAGCCGATGTTATGGCATCATCATTTTCACCCACTACTCTATATTTACTCAGGCTAATCGCAAAATCCAGAGCTGATTGTCCCGGTTCCTGTTTCAGGCCAAACAAGTCTCTAAGCTTCTGCCATCCCCGTCTATCTCTGAATGTCTCTTCTACTGCTGCTCTCAGGTGATCCATGGTGTCCTTTCTATTGTAAGGTATCGTTTTTAACCATTCGTGGGCCTTCCCCTTAATACCTAGCTTTACCATACTTAATGCCTGTGCCGGCGTCCCATCAAAAACCACTCCTAACCGGTCCATTTCCTCAAAATAATTTTCATGTGCTTCACCCCTCTCTCCCTTAAATGAGGGGAGGTTAATGGCCGGTGTGGCCTGCATATTTAATTGTTGTGGGAGGTTGTGCTGTGGGTCCTGCTGGGGCGGCGTGTGCCGACCGGGGATATTTACTGTCTTCCTCTTCTGATGAATTATTACTATCGTTAATAAACTGCTCTCCTAATGGTTGGTCTCCATCGTCCTCTGACCTCTCGTCATCCAATGACTGAATGTTATCCGCGTCTGTAGCTTGACCGTCTTCCGGTGTATCTCTATCCTCACTCTGTCTTTCTGCACCGTCCGTTCCGCGGGACTCCCCCGAGTCCTCTAGATTACGCTCGCTAAATGCTCTGACTGTGCGCTTGATATTCTTATGGTTCCTCTTCACAACCTGTACCTTTCCATGTATCTCTTTTAAATTCCCAATAGTAGAATCCTGCTGTAGATCACCTTGCAATTGTTCAATATCCTCAAATGTGACATCCTGCCAGCCACCTACTGGATTTTCTTCATCTTCTTGAAATAATCTTTTCTTCACTGAGGTTGCCTCTTGAGGTGTTGGTCTCCCCCTGAATGGAGTTTCACCCTCTCTGCCAGCTCTACCCCCTTTATATTTTGGAGATAGATAAATTACGTCTTCATCATCCTCTGAATCATCCTGTAGCAAATCAGGCCTTATAACACACCGTGTGCGTCCTCTATTCACTCCAGTATTGTGGAATGAGGACCCCGGATGTTCACTAAATTCACCTTCAACGCCACCTCTGCCTCTAATTATACCGGCTGGCTGATCTGGTCGTGGGTCAGTATGGCGGCCGCGTGGGCCCCCGACCCGCTCGGCCGCTAGATGTTGATTCTGTTCAACTCCACCTAGAGCTCCTACTAACCCTGACTCCGGGCTCTCTCTGTTTTCTAATGTTTTCCTCACTGCGTTACCATGCACATCCGTGTCATCGATCTGCACCTCACCTTTATTTCCCAATTGCACTGCTACATATCCTTCACTACCTCCACTGGCTCTTGTGGCTCTCTTACTAAATGTCTCGGACCATGCCTTTTTAACTCCTTCTACCAGTCTCTGCCTTGCCTCTGCACTACCATGGAGTTCTGTTTCTATTTCCCTGTGTCTAACCGCTGAAGTGCCATGGCGCGCATGCTGGTTGCCCTCGTCTTCTGTTTCCTTTCGTTGTGGTGTCGAATAAGCCTGTGGAGCATGGAACCTGCGATCGGCTCGGCTCGGCCCGACGTGCCCCTCACCAAGAAGGGTCTCCCAGTCATGAAAAAGGGTCAGCACCCTAGGATTTGCTTCACCACTGTGTACTGTGTGTTTACTCTATTAATTTGATGTTATTTTGACCTTGCTTTCTAATCGCTGCATATAGATGTAGTAAAGTGCATTTTAAGGTTTGAGCTAGCTCCTTATAAATGGTAGAGTGTGCCACTACCTCAGCCCAGTATACATATCAAGCTGTGCATTGATCCTACTCAAACAAAACCAGTGAGAGATACCTCCTGACGCAAGACTTTTATTGATTTTTCTCCTCGGCTACTAACACATCAAGCACAACAAGAGTACAATAGTTCATCAAATACTCCGGCACTCTTCGATGATCAACACTCCGTCATATCCTCTAGTTCATACAGTAGTAACACAATAACCTTTATCTCCTCTTCATATCAAGGCTCACCAGCGATAATTTCCACTTACTAAGATCGCATATTATCATACAGTAGGCAAGGCAGCAGGCAGGTTTGGCCCAATTCAACTCCTAATTAAGCAATGCAGTGTACTTACATGGAGAGTCTTAATTGTTATTATGATAATCCAACTTTAATGTGGATCCTAAGTCCACACAGGGGGGATCTCTGCATGGAGAGGGAGAGGCCCTTCCCAGGCCTGGAGTCCGTCGATGTTAATTACTGCTATTAATTTCTATCTCCATTTTGTATTAAGTTCATAAGTTGAAACACTATCATTCCCAGGCAGTGTTGTTATAAGTCCCAACAGATTATGTCTGAGTAACCTCTAGATCTACTCAGCTTGTGAAAGGTGAGGATGTTACCACTAACAAGTGCATGTTGAATCTCCACTACTATAATGCTCCTTTCCTTAACATGTGTAGGCTACTCCCTGTTGTGATCTAATGGTATCTAGCTGTTAAGAGTTAGCTTAGATATGAGTGCCCAACTTTCAATGCTGTCTCCATGCTCCCTCTGAACGAACTCCCCGTCTCCCACTCTGAATTCTACAAATATGTTATTCGAGTATTATTGTTATCCCGGCGCGCCTGCGCAGAGACATGTATTTGTCTCATGACATCACCATCTCATTTATTTCCCTTTTTATTACTCAACTTTGTGAAGTAGTTATGTCCTAATCTAATATTCTTCTTCCCATTATTCATCATTAATCCCTCCAGTTCTACTGGTCCTAAACTAATTATCTCTTTCATTTTCAGATGGGATTTCGGAAGTTTATCTCCTTCATCTCTCGACTGGAGCCATCAAGCCTTCCGTCTCAAATCTCATTATGGACCTGAACATCACAATTTATACCTTAATTCCAGTAGAACACACCATCAACTCATTTTGTTTGTCAATAAACATTAATCACTTTGTCTTGCCTTACTGCCTTTTTCTTCACCTCTCTATTAAATTACTTTACATATCCCATCATTGTCAGCACTGCTGGTCACACATTATTATCCATTATGGATTTCTCTTACACCATCATACAATACGGCACCTCAGCTAACACTTTTAACCGCTTTAAATTGCTATCTACCAAACAATACACATTTCAGATCCCTTTCATTTCTAATTATCTAGAATTGATCATGATCATCTTAACAGTTATAAAATATTGAATGTCTGCATGATAAGTCAACTATTTCTCATTTAATCCAATCATAATGAAAACCTACAATCATACCTTTTATTGCCATTGGGGGGGGGGAGGGGGCTTGATGGATTTTGGCAGATCGGCAGATCTTTTTCTGAGCCCCCTCCCCACCACTATGACAAAATTAATCAAGACCCCCCCCCCCAATAAGAACTGATCTTGCAAAATGACCCATCCCAAAAATCAGATAATTAAGCACATGGAATGATGCACCAGGGAATAAATGACTTGGCCCTTTAATAGACATAAGAGCTAAGGGAGTGATAATTTTTTAACAACAGGGGGGGGCTGGTGGGTTTGAAAGGGGGGGACAGAATTTTTCGACCCATTGACCAGAGGGAGTCAGAATTTTTTGAACCCCTTTGACCAGGGAGGGGTCAAAATAATTTCACCTGTTTTTTTGGTTTTTTTTCAGCGAAAAAGCCCATGCATTACTGTAGGTCAAAAGAGCTCATTCGCACACGATTTTAGGCCCTCCCTTCGGGGGGGGGGTGGAGGGTTGGTCCTTAGGGAGTGGTCATTTTTTAACAGACGGGGGTTGGTGGGTTTGGGGTGGGACAAAAAAATTTCCCCCCCTTTGAGCGAAAAAGCCCGTGCACGACTATAGAATAAAAGGGGGGGTGGAAAAATTTCAGACCCCTCGGAGGGGGACTGAAAAATTTTCACCATGCACGCGCAGAATTTCACTGACCCCCCCTTTTGTTAAAAAAGGACCACTCCCTTAGCTCTTAGGGAGTAATCATTTTTTAACAACAGGGGGGGGGGTTGGTGGGTTTGAGGGGGGTCAGAATTTTTTCAACCCTACGGGGCATATTATCCCAAAGGCTTGAAAGGGCCTCTTACCCTGTCCTACCCTAGGCTAGAAAATTTTTGTGCGCCCGTGTGAAAACCCACCACCTCCCCGCCCCCTGTTTATCCTACTGTACCAGTACCCTTTTGCCAAACAATGGGTCGAAAAATTCTGTCCCCCCTTTCAAACCCACCAGCCCCCGTTGTTAAAAAATGATCACTCCCTAAGGGGGCTGGTGGGTTTGCACAGCTGTAGTAAAACCCCTGCTGATTGGCCACATCTGTTAGAGTGATTGTAACAGACCCTTTGATTGGATAGAAGAGGTCTGGCACCATATGGTGGTTTAATATATGTGGGGCTGCCAAGTATGGCCAAGGGAGGGGATACTATCGCATACCCAATCAGACCCACTTTCTCATGCCACTTTCTTGTAGAGGGATTCCCGGGGATTCCCCACAAGCCACATGGTGTTTTGTGTGCTTTCTGCCACAGTGCCAATAAACAGGACCCTTCCATATCCCGTAGTGTACACATATGTTTTTCGTTTAATGTTTATACCATTCAAACGAGCAGAAAATGGGGAATTCAAATATCTAAGTCACTTCTTTGTGTGACGTGTCTCTGATTTTTCATGAAAAAAAATATTTCATTTTATTGCGTTTCCTTACCCGTACCCGGTCCGTAGTAAAGGCCTCCGTCCCCAGGGTATGGGATGAGAGTGAGTGGCTTCAGCTTGAGCCCTAAAGGCGGCCGCAGGCGGGCCAGACTCGATCGGTAACTAGGGAGTACCGATCCGATCTGATTGGTCACATCAAACATGTTTGATATTGACCGACTGGATCGGACGTTCCCGAAGATGTCCCCGACGTCACGATCGGCCGACCCAGTCGGGCCTGTCTGCGCCGACTGCGGTGCCCTTGGCTAGGGGGGGCTCAAAATAATTTCACCCGTTTTCAGCGAAAAAGCCCATGCATTACAATAGGTTAGGGAGTGGTCATTATTTAACAACAGGGGGGTGGTGGGTATTTGCGCGGATGCGCGGCCCCCGCGCCAGAGGCGCTGAAAGAGGGGTCAAATTTTTTTTAAACCCCCTCGGGAGGGGTCTGAAAATTTTACACCCCCCCTCAAACCCACCACCCCCCGTTGATAAATAATGACCACTCCCTTAAAAGGGCGTGTTCGCACGCGATTTTCGCCTCCTGAGGGGGTCGTAAAAATTTTGGCCCGTCGAGGGGGGACAAAATTTTTTTCGTGCGTCTGCGTGCAAACCCACCAGCCCCCTCAGGGAGTGATCATTTTTTAACAACAGGGGGCTGGTGGGTTTGAAAGGGGGGACAGAATTTTTCGACCCATTGTTTATCAAAAGGGTACCGGTATGGTAGGATAAACAGGGGGCGGGGAGGTGGTGGGTTTTCACACAGATGCGCAAAAATTTTCTAGCCTAGGGTAGGACAGGGTAAGAGGCCCTTTCAAGCCTTAGGGATAATATGCCCTGTAGGGAGTGATCATTTTTTAACAACATGGTGGGTCTACACGCTGACACGTGGGAAAAGAAATTTGTGCCCCCCCTTGTTTTGACCAACCCTCCCTCCCCCAAGGGAGGGCCGAAAATCGTGTGCGAATGAGCTCTTTTAACCTACAGTAATGCATAGGCTTTTTTGCTGGTCAAAGGGGTTGAAAAAATTCTGACCCCCTCTGGTCAATGGGTCAAAAAATTCTGTCCCCCCCTTTCAAACCCACCAGCCCCCCCTGTTGTTAAAAAGTTATCACTCCCTTATGTCTATTAAAGGGCCAGGTCATTTATTCCCTGGTGCATCATTCCACATGCTTAATTATCCGATTTTTGGGATGGGTCATTTTGTAAAATCAGTTCTTATTGGGGGGGGGGGTCTTGAATAATTTTGTCATAGTGGTGGGGGTGCTCAGAATAAATCTGGCGATCTACCAAAATCCATCAAGCCCCCTGTCCCAATGGCAATAAAAGGTATTATTGTAGGTTTTCATTATGATGCCTGTTAGGGGCCATCGGCAATGTGCTTAAATCCCTACATTCTTGAAGTGTTAGAAAAACTTGATGAGATCATGAATATTTATTTCACTATCTGAACTGCAGTACACATAATTGGTCAGAATGACATGATCACCAATTTTCATTTGACCAAAGATGACTTCCTATGTAGTGTTTAATGTATGTTATGGGAAAGCAAGAGTGGGTTTATGGGTTAATATTAATCCACGACCCTGCAGTGGGAGTGGATTATTAACCCTAAACCCACGAGTGCTTTCCCATAACATACATTAATGTGTTAATCTAACATTTTTCTCCATTTTGTATCAATTTCTTACCTGATATCCCCAGAATTGATCAAGGAGAAGACATTTTGTAAGTGCATGCGATCCGCATGCTTTGCCAAGCCGTCGTGGCCATGTTGTCGTTCTGCCCGACATACCTCCACCTTTACACACATTTTTCGGGTATAATCCAAGCATGTCAAGTCCTGTACTTCTAACACCAACAAATATATGATCTCTAGTTGGGGTTCGCCTACATTTTCTATCCATTTTCTTATAAATAAATAAGAATCCATTGATTTTCCATAGCGATACGTTTCGCCACCCGCCTCCACCATGATCGGCTTCCTGTTGACAGTGTGGAAAGGTCCCGTATGTAGGTCAGCCGGTCAGCCTGCCGCAGGACGAAGGGGCGGGTGCCGACACGTATCGCTATGGAAAATCAATGGATTCTTATTCATTTCGAACAAAATGGCGAAATTAGGCATGGCATGTTCATCTAGGATATTTAAGGATGTTTCTCTGTTAATAACTCCACCAGGCTCCATTGGATTCTATGCTAACGAGGTGTGTAAACTTCAGGTATGTTGGAAACCTTTTTTAAATCCTTTATGTACATTGGTTTCTAGCACAGGTTGGCTTGGTATAGTGGACAGCGAGCTCGTCTCCTGCCACAGCGGCATGGGATCGATTCCCCGTTGAACCCTAAATGGTTTTAATAGGAAATCAATGGCGTAGTTGACTTTGTATCCTTCGCCAATTTATTAACAAGTCCAGATTGAAACCTGCACCTTCTTGAAGACGAAGAAAAGGTCTCAGAGTGCGCTTATGTCTTGATAACAAACCGTGGGTTATAAGAAAAAAGCACTGTCCAAGCCCAAATCGTTAGATAATGTTTAATATTGCCATCTGTGTTATGTATGAGTCTTCTGATCCCACCTGATTTGCTGGATGAAATTCACAGAGGGAATATCTGAAGGCCCTGCCATGTACCTATGAACCTCCCTGATCACCAAAACCAGTAGTTATAGCCTTCAGAGCGATCCTGGTGGCAGTCCCCATCCCTACAAATAGTGCATGTTTTTCACACTAATCAAGGGATTCAACAAGGTGTCATACTCGTGGACTAGACTGTCAGCCTAGCCGTAAGGAATATTCCGCTAGAAGCGGATTTAGAAGAATCCAAGCCTCTAGTATCTAATTTTAAGTCAGGAACTTGAGGAGCGGTTACTTTTAATACCGCCTCCTCAACTCGGGCTTTGTTACGAGCCTCCTCTTCAGCTGCCATACGACGGTGGATGATCATATGGAGGGCTGCATAATGGTCCAGTCCTAGGAGGGAGGAGTTCCTGACCTGGGTAACCTCGGCTTCTGCTATATAATAGCCGTCGTTCCACTGTTCGAAGTTGGAAGCTGCTTCTCTTAACTCCCTAAGGGTGTGTAAATCTTGTCGGACAGTGCTAGGGTGGGGATAGGTCTGGCCGCGAGGGTCCGACACACAACCCACCCAATCAATGTTGTCTTTCGTAACATTCCACTGATATCTATCGGGCTTGGGGTAGGCTCCCAGCTCGAAGGCTCTGTTTGCTTCGTAGACTGACTCTCGGAAGGAAATGTCCACCATGATTCCCCGTTGGAACCAAGTCCAATCCCTAAGCCACTCCAGTGGCGTCCTCTCAAGTTGGAGCGGGTGCATCACATCCTCGATTGCATTTCTAACCTTCGGATCCATTTTAACTGGAGTACCATCAGGGTGTACTATCTGTGCCTGTAGTTCCGGATGGACGTACAGGTACCTTCCATCGTAGAGCACTGGAAACGGGTTATCCTCAATCGGTTCCCTTTCCTTCTCTTGGTCTTTGGATCCGTCTACCTGGGTAGTTTCGGATCCGGTTGCACCTGACTGTACTTCTGGCTTTGAAGCGTCTCCAGGTCCCTCGGCAGGAAGTGGTGATACTGGCTTCTCTGGCTCATTCAAAGAAAATGAAGCCAGCTTGTCCTCGAATGACCGATCGGTGGATTCATCCACCTCCATCAGGTCATTATCTGCCTGTGTAACAGGTGACAATGCTTCCGGAAAAGCATCTGCAGACGGAGTCAGCTTATCCGGGTCACCGGATAGCTTGGCTACAGTTCCGGATTCCTCAGCCATGACTGGAGGAATCGATGCGGGAGTCCCACACTCCTTTTCCTGACTTTAACCACATCAGGGGCCGACGAGGAACAGAGCCGCTTTCTTGAGAATCGACTCTGTGGGTGGAGCTAGCCTGTTTAGAGGTGAAAATCTGCAGACGGACGAGCGCCTCGGTCCTCACCAAAAAACAATATGGCGACACGCCAGCTTCCGTGACGTCATTTCCACGCTTGCGAGCGGGGTCACAAGAGGTCAGCCGAGACTGGACGCGATGACGTCATGAGGCAACGCACGTGCTACGGACGGAACATAAATAAACCGAATGTTTTTAGGTAATTATCGCTCATACTGTCGACTCTTCTAGGGATTTTAAGTGGAGTTTATGGAAAGCTTAAGCAAATCCACCGGATCATCCGTCCACTACCCACTGGTACATCATACAGCGACGACAATTTAGACCTTTCAGGTCAGTTGTTATCCGTTCCTTTAAATGTAAACATTACACTCATTGTGTATACAGGTTAGGTCACTGCAGTCCTCTGGGCAAGTCGAGGCCTGCGGCGGACGACTATCCCCTCTTTGGATAGTTCCTTTTCGGACCTGACAGTTCGCAGAGCTTTCTCTAGGTGTTTCTTGGCCTTTGAAACACCTTTCCTCTTCTTATTGTCCTTCACCTGCCGAGACTTTTTTAACTCCACCATGCTTAGTCCGTGTTAGCGATGGCGGTACTGATTCAGATATCTTCCTAGGCCTACCCCGGCCTCTCTTCGATATCGGGTCCTTTACCTGGTTCACTATCCAATTCAGATTCAGAATCTTATCGAATCCTTCACCATACATTTCTGTGGAGGTCTCCCTCCCATACCATTTTCTTAGTCTAGCAACGTTCGACTTGTACAGTCGTCCGAGGTCTGATTTAACGATCACAGTACAATCACTAATAACCTGAGTTATTGTAAAAGGACCGTCCCAATTAGACGCTAATTTTACATGTCTAAGTGGTTCGTACAGTCTTAGCACTCTATCTCCAGATTTGAAATTTTGATTAAATCGGTATCATATCCTACCTTCTGCCATTTGGCACTTTTCTCTAAATCAATCTGGACAGACTAATATGCTTTCCTGAATCTGTCCCTTAAACATTCAACGAAAACTACATGACAAGTTAGTTCCAGATCCATACCTACAACTCCGAATACCAAGTCTGCAGGCATGATTAAATCCTCTCCGAACACTAGAAGGTTTGGAGTACAATTGGTACATGAATGTACTGTACTGTTGTAAGCATGTGTCACAAAATGGCATTGCTCGTCCCAATCGTCCATGTTTTCATTTACAAGTGACTTTAGGACCAATCCATCACTCTGTGGTCTGTATGGATTGGTTCTAGTTTTGCAAATAGCTAAGTATTCGCATATCCCTTGCCAGAGATTCGATTCAAATTCTCTACCTTGGTCACTGTGTAGCATAAGCGGTACACCAAAAGTCAGTACCCAACCTTTTACAAAGGCTTCGGCACAAGTAACTGCTTTGTGATCCGGTACTGGGAAAACTTTAGTATATTTCGTATAGTAATCACACACTACCATCATACAGGTATTGTCATTAGCGGTTGTGTTAAATCCACTAATGATATCTACTCCGATTCTAGCGAATCTAACTCCGAAAAGTTCCTGAGATAGGGGAAGTTTGCCCATCCCGGGTCCGGGTTTGTTTTTACAACAGTCTGGATAGGTGGTTACCCATCTTTGCAAGTCTTGCGACATGCCGGGCCAATAGTACTTTTTAGAAAATCGTGCTAACGAGCGTTTCCTTCCAAAATGACCACTGGTCCGCTGACCATGACAGTAATACATAATGTCATGCCTCATCGCATGTGGTATAACCACTTGTATGAGTCTCTCACCATTATTAAATGGCTTCCAACAGTATAACACGCCTTTCCGGACTTCAAGCTCGGTCCATTGAGCAAGAAACCTTCTCATCTCTCGATTTTCCAGAGAGACCTCAGGTCTGATTGGACGTATACCCTTAGGTACCAATTGCAGTAGCTGTGCAGTTATCGAGTCAGCTTCCTGGAACTGTCGTATGCGGTCCATAGACCATTCCAGTATGCTGGCTACTAGGGGTTCGAAAGGTTTTCGAATCCCTGCTAAAACTGCTCTGTGAGCCCCACAGTCGGTACAATCCGGATTATCACATTTCCGGATTGGTATTCGAGACAAGGCATCAGCATTTAAATGCTTCACTCCGGGTCTATGCTGAATTTGGCGATGTTCTAGCCCGTATTCGGACAAATGGGCTAACCATCGACCCAACATTCCCTCAGCATCCCTGAAGTTCAATAACCATCTTAAAGAGGAGTGATCCATATGTAGAGTAAAGTCAGTCCCCCATAAGAAGTGTTTGAACTTCTTTGTATATACAACTACTGCTAACAGCTCTCGTTTAGTCGTGCAGTAGTTGCGTTGAGTTTTACTCAGTGTATTGCTAGCAAAAGCAATGGGTACCTCTCTTCCATTTTGGACTTGCGAAAGGGCAGCACCAATGCTGTCATTACTAGCATCCGTATCCAATATGAAATGATCCGTCTCATTCGGATATTGCAATACGGGAGTACTCGTGAACAGATCCTTTAGGTCTAGAAAAGCAGATTCCTATTCATACGTCCAAGGAAACTTATCCTTGGTACATCCTGGGGTCCAGTTAGCTATTATTTGTAACGGGTAACTGACTCTAGAATAATTAGGAATGAATTCCCTGTAATAGGAACAGAAGCCTAAGAATGATCTCACTTCTTTAGGTGAGTTAGGTCTACTCCAATTCCTAACTGATTCGATTTTTTCTGGATCAGCTTTTATTCCTTCATCTGAGATGATACGGCCCAAATAGTTTATGGACTTTCTGAACATATGACATTTCTTAGGTTTCAGTTTGAGACCATTAGAAATAATTCGTTCTAATACCAATTTGAGATTGTTAGAACATTCTTCGAATGTCTTTCCGAAGACTATTACATCATCAAGGTATAGTAAGCATTTTTTCCACAATAGGTCACTCAAAAGAGTTTCCATCATTGCTTCAAATGTAGCTGGTGCATTGCACAAGCCGAAAGGCATTACGTTATATTGGAATAATCCAATATGACTCGAAAATGCTGTTTTCTCCATATCGGATGGATTCATTCCCACTTGCCAATAACCTGATTGCAAGTCTAAGGTACAAAACCAACTATTGCCTCCTAAGGAGTCAATGGTTTCATCTATTCTTGGCAATGGATACGAATTCTTTTTCGTTACTCCATTCAACTTTCTGTAGTCTATACAGAAGTGGATAGTACCATCTTTTTTAATTACCATGCACACAGGGCTACTCCACGGACTATTGGATGGGACAATTACGTCTTGTTCCAACATCTTATTTATTTCTTCTTCAGCTACTCTTTTCTTCGCTAAAGGTAACCGTCTGTACTACCTTGTCGTACCCAATTTTTCACTGGGTTTGGCAAAGGCAGTTCTATACTGATGGAGCAAATCATAAAACTCTTTCCGATGTTCCGGATTCTCTAATCAAGTTTCTTCATACAACTTTAATAAGTCATCCGAGATATCATCGTCATCCGTTACCTTGGGTAACTTCAACTTACTATCGGTTACTGTTTCCGAAAGTGTGACATTTCCGAAGACTTGTCCTTTTTTTAGGTAGATAGTGGCACTCCCAGTGTTGGAGACCGGTACTACCGCCCAGGATGCATTCGCTACCATAGTATCTACGGAAGTCAATCCGATACTTGATAAAGTAACTACATCTGGTTCTATCACTGCAGGCTTATTGCGCATCACAGGATCGCTCCTTAAGAGCACATCACAGGCTACACCTGCGGGAATTCGGACAGTGTGTGCCACACTAGCCATACTGCTTACTTGTCTCAGTACACATCTAACTTTTACAGGATACGGGTATTTCACACTCAACACTCCTGATTGTGGCTCCAAGACCACACCATACAGGGATGCGAAATCCAACCCGAGTATCCCCTCATCTGATATATCCGCAACGGTGGCACTCATGACAATCCATCAAATTGCAATTTTACACAAGTTCTACCATACGTTTGCATAGTACTGCCATTGGCCGTCTGAGCATTTCCTCCCGATATGAGAGTATCATGGTCATTTGGTATAAGATCCTAGAACCTCTTGGAGATACAGGAGTGGCTAGCACCTTTATCAACAGAAATTCAGCGGATCTTCCGTTAACAGTGAGGCAAACATACCACCGCCTTCCGTTCAGCACGGGGGGCGTGTCCGTGACAATCGGGACGTCATTGTTCACACCTGGAGTCAATCCACATCCTTTTAGGAATTCCAGACAAGGATGACCTGGAGGTAGGTGGGCACTACCAACCCTGGCTAAAAAATAACCGCCTACCTCGTTACCGGTACTGGGTTTCCCCTGTGCTCCCTGGGCACCTGTTGTATCGGCTTCCCCAACCTTCCGGGTGTCTACAACCACTCCGGTGCTAGGCGAATTTGCTACTGCATGCGAACTATCATCACGGATGGTGATATCATGGCAAGATTTGTCATTGGGATCCCCTTCTCTGCCCATCGAGGGACCCCTGTTCAGTTTTCCTCTGTGATTATTCCAGAGATACTTCCCTGTCCCCGAGGGACAGGTTTATCAGCCGTACATTCGGCTGCATAGTGTCCTAATTTCTGACATCTGAAACACCTTCTCTGAGATTTATCCACTCGGGGCCTTCTCAGAGCATCTGTTAGCCGTGCTACCAGTGTCTCTACCAGATCGGTTTGTTTGTTTGTTTGTTTGTTTAGTTTTACGTCCGGGGGCCATCGAGGAACTCAGACATTCAAGGTTTCTCGGACATTAAGTCCTTTCTTTTCTTTTTGGACAGGTATTTATATGCTGCTTGCCCGACACAGCAGTGACCGAATCTATGAATGACCGAATCTATGAGATGAATGACCGAATCTATGAGGAGGGTCGAGGGGGAAAACCGCTACCGGGGCTTCATTCCCCTACTCTTTTCGAAGGATAGCAAGTGTTCTTTTATTTGCCTGGTCCCATAGGCAGGGCCAGACAAACCACGGCCTTTGATCACTCAGACGTGGTTCACTGAGGGGGAATCCCATGGCAAAAGACAAGCATGTAAGCCCAGGCCCGCGCATATGGACACCAGCTGCCCACATGCTCACCCCAAGACACAAGAAACCCCAAGTTTGTCGCCTTTTACGAATCTGGTATGCCCACTGTTAGTATGGAAGGAGATTTCTCCTTGTGGACTCCCAATGAAGTTATTCTGCTCCTTCATGCCCTCACATGAAGGTCCCCACTCCACAGGATCGGTAGGGGCAGCAGCAGCTGCTACGGTAGGGACGGTTGTAGTTGTACTATTACTAGCCTGGCCTGGCCCGGACGTTGTTTTATTTACAACGGATCCTCCTTTTCCTTTCGGATTCACTTTTCGATACCGTTTCTGGCGGTAATACTTTCCAGCTACTTGGACGGAACCAATATATTCTCCGTTGTCATCGGAGATATATTCGTCTTCCTGATTAGCTTCCTGTAGGTCAACAGGGGCCAATTGGAATGTCTCAGGTACTTGAGCGGGTGCTGCTCCGTTATGTAATAGAGCAGCTCGTAGGGGATTAGGTGCCAGACCCACCAATCTTTTCTTCATATCATAACCGTCAATGGCTATGAAGAGATCGCTGAAGGATGTTTCGTCCTTCCAGGAATCCCAGACCACTTGTTTGTGATCCGGATCTCGTAATCCGCTATAGAATTGTGTGAACAGTTCTTGCAGATAGCAATCATCATCATGAGCCCAATTTGGACCTGCTTTTGACAGCAGGTCCTGTAGCTCCAATCCGAAGACTTTATGAGACTCCTTGGGTTTCTGGGTCCTCTTCTTGAAGCTTACCCATGGATCTTCTCTTACGATAGAACCAAATAGGTACGCGGCACATCTGACTAATTGGTCGTAGGTACCGTATATCCCATACGCTGCTCTCCACAGGTTGAGAGCTACCTTTCCGCCCTTGTTAAACCAGCAGATCAGATAAGGCAGAGCTTCTTCTTTTGTCCAACCGCTACAGTTAACTTCATCGACAAAAGCCTGATACCTATCCTTCCATGGATCATTCGAATCGTAGGGAGGGGGTATCCTTGCCTGTCTATGAGCCGGATTATTACATCCTCGTAGTCTATCAGCCTCTCGCATGCTCCAGTTCATGACTTCCATGCCATCTGCTCCTTTTCGGTAGCAGTCAATGCCCAAATTTTGGATACATTGGCTTCTATCAAAGATGTTCTGCATCCCTGCTAGCATGGATGTTCTCCGATTTGGTTTCCTGCCATCTCCACCCGATCCTGATCCTCCGGATCCAGGTCCACCGGGCCTGCCACCAGGGTTACCTCCTGGGGGTCCACTATTAGAATGGCCTCCAGAGGAACCACTAAAGTAGCCTCCACTGTAGCCAGTATTTCCGGATGATCCAGAAGGCGCATACCTGGGGTAGGAATTATTCTGATTCCCTCCCAGGTTATATGAAGTTCCCGAATAGGAATACCCCCCTCCTCCAGAATTATAATTATTATAACTATATCCTTGAGGAGCTGGTCTTGGTATGTAAGACCAGCTTGTGGTTGTGGTAAGTTGTGGTAAGTTTGAACTTGGAACTTGTCCAGTATTAGGTGCATTGCTAGGGCCAGGATTGGGGTTAGGCAATCTTGGTCCTGCTGGAGTACTATGTCCGGGTTGGGAAAAATAAGAAGGTGGTGTTAGCAGGTTTCTTATCGGTCCCGGTATACGAGGTTGGGATGGCGGAGTTGTGTTTGGTCCACTCACCGCTGCATTAACTTGAGGCTGATTAATCTTATGACTCAGATCTGGTATCGGCGGTGCCGGACCCACAACCGGATCATGTTTTGGAACATGTGGTGTGGACGCACTACTTGTTGATGATTGATGTGAGCCGACTTGTACTGTTGTACTATTCGGATCAACCACTCCACTGGATGTAGAATGATCTGGTTTCTTATAGATACCAGAATCTACATTCTTATCCGCCCTATCAGTTACAATAGGGCGGATAAGGGCATCTACATCCTGTGGGTTCGAATGGGTTTGGACTGTTAATGTCCCATTGCCATTCTCTTGGACAAATAATTGTCCCTCAGGGTTAGCTTCCGCGAGATTGTCTAACCCATGTACTAGCCATTCGGACGTTATAACGTCTGGGCTATACACCAGAATAAACTGGTCATGGCACCAATGTAATGGTTTGATTTACCAGTTCGGTGGTTTGGGCCTTACGGATTAGGAAAGAAGGAGTAAGGCGGTGGTTCAAGTGTATGCCAACGGTTTATTTAAGGACACTCAACTGCTACCCGGAAGGTGATGGTGGGGCAGCTAATATGGATTAATATCTATGTCTATAAGCTCGGAGGCCTGAAGGGCCTCTGATGTAGCGGCTGAACCCTGGTCTTTATATATGGACCTTGGTGTTTGTAGCCAGATGTCCCCACAGGCCCGGATCGGTGCTGCCACCTATCCGGAACCATAGGAACATCCAGCGACTGGACTCACCCGCCACGCCAGACGGCACCCGTATATATGGTACAATATGATACCTCTACAATTGTACAGTAAGTACCAGGTTATTTCATATAACAACCTCAGCGATTCCTGATATCAAATGTGTTGACAACTATGGAAGGTGACTAAGTACATATCAATTACTCGGAATGGTTATGAATAAAGAACCTGATAATCATATTACCTCTAGACCCCTTTTCCTTTTTATTTTTTATAAAAATAATTTACTGTACAGACTATAGTACTATAAATACTTTACATTATTTACATGAACACCTGTAGACTCAATGTACCGGAAAAAAACAACTCATGAACACATGTCCAATGTATGACAACCTTAATCTGGTCTTAACAATTGCCAGATATGTAACTCTACTTGGTAATCTACCAGGATAGTAGAATACCTCCCAAACATAATTAGAGTAATTATTCTTAATATGTAAATCTAAGATAAGATAATAACTGGAACAATTAACAAATTGTTCACAAAGTCTCTTTATATGTTGTCCCGACTCCTAATCCTCATCCTTCTGGTAGTGGTAGATATGTAGCTGTAAACCCGTATAATCCAATAATAGTCTGTTATAAGGAACTGATACCGATGTCCACGTATGTATGAGTTCAGAAATAATATCAGCAAGCGCTTCGATCTGCTAGTAGTTGTATATGTAGTAATCAGTTTGTATGTTAGTAGAACTCTTAATCCAGCACTTGTATCCTGTACTGTTCTGGAGTAATCAATTTTCCTGGATGCTTATACCAAATCCAAAGTCATCGTAAATGCTTTAGCACTCGTATCCTGTGCTTTAAGCAGAGTTCAAACGTAAAAGGATTGGTATAACGGTATAGCATATTCACAGAGCCCATCACACGGCTTCCACATCAGCTACCACAGAACACATTCAACCAGAAGAACGTCAATAGTCAGGAGCAACACCTTCCCAGGTCGGTGCCTCGTAAGATCAGCACGGCTCTGGAACACATCTCAACTTGTCAGGTAAGTAGTTATTTTACTTATTCCATACATTCAGAATTTCACTTAACCATCATACATTGTCTTAACTTAATCCTCCATATCCTCATCACTGTTGTCTGTTCGAAACCCGGTGTTTCCAAGTACGTTTTTGCCGACCTCTAAACGAACCTGGGACCTCTCAACTTGCAAGCGAGCGCTCTACCACTGAGCTACATCCCCAGACCTGACGTTCTCTACCTTCCACCTACATCTGGATCGGTATGACACAAGGGGGCAGTGTTCACTGGCTGACCAGCCCCTGGGGGCTGGTGCAACCGGAATGGGGACAGATAGCATACCGCCATGGACTCACAGCCAGAGCTGGCCCCTACGCTTGTCTAGAGGAAGTCTCCTGTACGGAATCTTAAAAGGTATATTCTCACCAGTATCAATTGTATGGAGTACTGTGTCAGTACATCCCAATTTTTCATCTGGTGCTGCAAAAGCTTTTCTATACTTGTCTAGCAAGTCAGTTAAGGCTTCATGTAGCACATCCGTCTCGACATGACTTTTAGCTATTAGATTATCTAATTCCTGATTCCTTTCGGATAACGGAGGGAATTCGGTTGCTAAAGCATGCTTACAGCTTCCCACTACTTCAGATAGGATAACCGACCCAAGGTGGTATCCTTCTGAATGTAGACGGTTTTGTTACCCAGATTGGATACAGGAACTACTGTTCAAGCAGCATTTGCTACTAGAACATCAGCAGATTCAAGTCCAATACTTGACAACATGACGATGTCAGGCTCAACAACTCCAACTTTTCCAGAAAGTTCACGGTCTGCTCGACATAAGACATCACAGGCGGTACCGGGTGGGATCTTCACCGTCTGTGCTACACTGGCTACGCTACTTACTTGTCTTAGTACACATTGTACTTCGAGATGGTATGGGTCTCTTACTTCCAATATTCCCCTCTGGGAATCTAACCTTGCTCCATACAATGCAGCAAAATCCGGACCTAATATAACATTATCCGCAATGTTCGCTACAGTCGGAATAAGAATAGAATCCTTATCCTCCTGTAGACTGAACCTCAAACATGTTCTATGAAAACGTTTGCATCATGCTACCGTCGGCTGTACGAGCATTTCCGTCCATTGTGAAAGTTTCATGACCCATAGGCAAAAGATCGTAGAGCCTCTTTGCAATACAGGACTGGCTAGCACCCGTATCAACCAAGAACTCAGCAGATCTACCACTCAAAGATACAACTATGTACTACCGCCTACCTTTCAAGTAGGTAGGACAACTTGCGTACTTAGCAAGTTCCGTCTTAGCGCCAAGGTCAAATCCACATCCCTTCAAATACTCAAGACAAGGATGACCTGGGGGGGAGGGGGGGCTGGGCACACCCCACCCTGACCATCGCATTGGCCACTCCCTCTTGACTGATATTGGGTTTCCCTACTGTGTTCTTCTGACAGTTCTTGACACCTGGTGTACTATCAGTCTCCCTAGCCTCATGAGTAAGGAACTGATCCTCCATTACAGTACGTGCTTCCTACCAAATGAGTCTGTTGAGATCCATTTGAGGAAGCATCTCCAGAATCTCCAGATGTACCGGGTTGACCCGTGTTTCTGGCCCCCAAACCTATATGGTTTGTGGTGTTGTCTGTAAATTTTACCTGATGACTTTTTACTTTTGTGCTACGAGGCATAGTCTCTTTAGTTTCTAAAGATTCCTTTATCTCATTTCTCTCCCCATTAGAGTCATCACTGTCCCCAGCTATATTTAGGACAATCCCTGAAACATTAAAGTTAGGTTCCAGAGTGCCTATAACACGGCCTGTATCCTCGAGATACTTTGACATCTGAATTGCCTTTGTTTCCAGTTCAGAATAGTCATTCAACATTTTGGACTGTCTGTTAGTCCAATCGGTAGATTCACGTATCCATTTAGTCCTGAGATTCTCATTTTCTCGGCTTTGTTCGTGATTCGTGGCTCTAGCATACTTGAAGGCTAATTCAATTTTTTGTAGCTCTTCCTGGTTGATTGATTGATTGATTTGTGTTTTACAGCACTTTAGCGGCACTAAGTGGCTATCCTGTGCTTCACAGGTTGATAGGCACTATCAGCGGAGATGGTGGTATGATTTGTCTATGTGGGGGAAGTAATCATCAGGTTTCAACTAGATGTTATTGTAGAGCCCAAGGGCTTTTATATATCCCAATATTTCTTCTTGTATAATGCATCACGATATTGTTCGTGCTGGAGTTGAAAATCCATTTTTTCTTTTTCAATCTTAGCCATTAATTCTTTCCGTTGACAGCTAAGTTCATGGTCCTCTTGTAGTCGTTCTGCCATTAATCTTGTTTTCTGACAGGATACGACTTCGAGTACCATTTAATACAATTAGATCTTGTTGGATCGTTTCGTATTCAGCTTGCATATCTTCAAGCTCTTCCATCTTACTTTTCTCGAAACCACACTTTTGTTGTTTAATCTGAGAACTGTAAGGAGTTTCGAACATGCCTGGACTTGGCTTAGGAACTTCAAATGGTAGTTTACCAAATTGAGCAGTGCTCCTATGCATGGGTGCAGGCTTCTTTGTACCACCTGGCATGAATAAAGAATCTCCAAATTCTTCCAGGTCGCCATGTAAGTTTCTTCTTACATTCTCAAAATCAGCTACCCCATCCGGGTAGTGTTCCTGTGGATTTCTCCATTCTCCAGCTGGTGATCCTATTTCACCATCTTCCATCGGGGAGTTTAGGTCCGTATTTGGACCATTTCCCTTTACTGGGCTCGGCTCAGTCATTGTTGACTGCGCATACCCTTGAAAATCCTGGTCACGGCACCAGTGTAGTGGTTTGTCTTTTTGGTTAGATGTCAAATCATAACGAAAAGAGAAGTTTCCGGGCAGGCAAACGAGTGTTTTATTCTGAACTTAGTTACATACAATCCCAGCCTATAGAGACTACATGCCAGATGGCATTCGGTTACCCGTAGGTAACAGTAGAAGGATGCTGAGCAGTGGTAGGACCACTACTGAAGAACTACGGTAGGAACTGCCCTTATATAGGAGAAAAGCCTGCAAAACTCAGACCCGTCATGTGACGTGTGATGGACGAGAGGTAGGCACCCTGGTGTAACGGATACAAACCCAGAGGCAGGTGCTGCCATCGGCCATCTGGACCCCCCACCACACCTGAAGACCTGGGTCTGAGTCCCACGGGTACATGAACGTTACGAGTGTGATATTCCAATACAAAATACCATACCCCTACACAGTACTTAGCAGTGCCGGGGGCCGCCACCTGACTAAGTCCAGAGAGGACTTCCCCTAGTTATATACCATATGAACCGGAAGTGCCTTCGAGTGGCGCCCCCTAGCGGCAGGCACCGGAACCAGGGTGGCCCTCCGAAGTCTCCGAGATCCTCCAAGGATCTCCTAGCAGCCTCCGGCACCACTCCGACAGTTTGCCCCCACCAGAATCACTCCGAGGGAATGATTCACACTAAATCTCCGGCTACTCCGAGACTCCGGCACCACAATATATATACACACACACACACTTCTATGTACACAGGTTTATGGGCAGATTGATCAGACTCACGCTGCGGGAAGATGTTCGGTTTGTGGGTAGATGAGATCTGCCCATAAACATATGGGGCTTAAATGAATGTCATGAGGTTGAGATTTGGGGAATTTGGAATATAGCTTCCCACAACACTGTTGGAAGTTGGTAGAAAGTATTATATCTGTCAAGTGACACTAGGTGTCTCTAGTAGTTGTGGAGCTGAGAGGTTCATTTATATATCAAACACTGTGAGCAGGCCATCAGCGGAACTATAAACAGACCTGGAAGTGGTGGAGCTGTAGGTGGAGGGATGGTAGTAGGCTGGAGTGGGGGGGGGTGATGGAGTTGGGTAACCACAGGTCCCATGGGAAGGGCTTGCTCCTCCATTGAGTGTGGCTCATGCCTCTCTCTCCTGTGTAAGCTATACCTCTCCCTCCTGTTCATCCCCTTCTGTCTTGTGTGATTCTGGATGGTGGCCTTTAGCTATGGCTTTTAGCTACAACACTATGGAGGCATGTCCTGTGCCTTCAAAACTTCAGAACAATTTCTACTCACTATCTCCACTTAATCTCCAAGGATGCACTATTTATCCTCTCAAGCAAAGTATTTACCTGACAGTTAAATGCCATACCGTAGGATGAAAAACCATTCCATCTATGAACTAAGCCATTATTGTCTATAACATTTACCTATTATATATTTTTTTTGTATATAAGTTATTTACGACCAGATGAAACTTTGTGATGTAAATCGCGTAGCTTGTTGTTAATAAAAATCAAATCAAAGCAAGGGATATCTGGCAAAGTTAAGGACCACCGGGCAGGACAAATCAAAACACAAAGATGCCATCACCGAAGAGGATGTACATTCATTTGTAGTAGAAACAGACAGTCGTGGTGTAAAGTATGTAAAAATGGCATACCATGAGGTGGAGAAATCCCGATCCGGTGTGAAAGATAACGAAGAGGACGTGGAGAAAATTATGTATGCAAGCCCTTCAAGTGGTAACAAATGCCCCGTGTTTGCTTTTGAAAGGTATGTGAGTAAGCTGGATCCAGAAAACACCACCTTCTTCCAAAGTCGGAAAGGACAATGGAAGTATGATGAAGACGCCTGGTATGATAATCAAGTTATTGGTGTAAACCCACTCTACGAGTTCATGGGAAACATGAGCATCGACGCTATGTTGAGTAAAGTGTACACAAACCATTGTATACAAGCAACTTGTCACAGCTTTACACAGGGCAGGGTACAGTTCTGACCAGATAAGGACACAAAAACTCTGCATCTGTAGAAGCCTACACGAGAATTCAAGGGACTATAGTACATGATTTAAAATTTAAGCTTTATTTAAAATTTTAATGATTTCTGAAGGTACAGCATAGCTGTAATGTCACGTTGGCTTTAAAGATTGAAGATTCCAAATTTCTATACAGAGAGAGATCTCTTGAATCCACAGTCCATTTGTAGGCAGGGTGTGTCATGGTGGCGGAGAGAATCTACAAAGTGTAAGTTCAACATACATTTCTTCCTGTGTAGAGAGGGGGGAGGGGGTTCATGGTGGTGGAGAGAAGGTAGAAAGTGTAAGTTCAACACACATTTCTAGCAGTGTTGGGAGGGGGGAGGGTCATGGTGAAGGAGAGAAGGTAGAAAGTATAAATTCAATTAACATACATTTCTTACAGTGTAGAGAGGGGGGGGGACATTTGTGGTGGTGGAGAGAAGCTAGAAAGTGTAAATTCCACACACATTCTTTACAGTGGTTGTGCTGGTAGAGAGAAGCTAGAAAGCATAAGTTTAACACACATTTGTTACAGTGTAGGGAGGGTGGGTCATGGTGGTGGAGAGAAGTAGACAGTGCAAGTTCAACACACATTTCTTACAGTGTAGGGAGGGTGGGTGATGGTGTGGAGAGAAGGTAGAAAGTGCAAGTTCAACAACTATTTCTTACAGTGTAGGGAGGGGGGATAAACAGATAGAACTATGCAGACCTAAGAGGGTTAATCATTAGTTGTGGTCAGAACACAAAGGGCTGTATTCATGTATCATGACGACATATATAAACTATGCAGCCCTTCAATCACCGGTCAAGTGGGGTGCTGTCAGAAGGCTAATCTGACAGCTATTACGCCTACACTAAAAGCTTGCTGTGACAGACTGAGAGTGGTGGTGGTAGGAGTGGTGGTGGTGGTGGTGGTGGTAGGAGTGGTGGTGGTGGTAGGAGTGGTGGTGATGATGGTGGTAGGAGTGGTGGTGGTGGTGGTAGGAGTGGTGGTAGGAGTGGTGGTGGTGGTGGTGGTGGTAGGAGTGGTGGTGGTGGTGGTGGTGGTGGTGGTGGTGGTGGTGGTGGTGGTGGTTTTCTCCTTCTGTTTGTAGATGGTAGTTGTCGCTCCTCTGGGGGTCCTTTGCTCCTGGTTTGTCTGAGATCTGCCAGGGACTCATGCCTCTGCATAGGTCATGTTGTAGTGTGTAGAGGTACTGTTAAAAGCCAGGTTCTGCACCACTCTGTGGGCGTGGAAGCGCCACTTATGAATGAGACAGAGACCAACTACGGTGTGATCTTGAAGGAATGTGGTTTATTGAATAAGTATATCAATATTGACCACCTGGAGGTGACTGATGACGATCTGTGGTTGATCCAGGGTTTATATCCAAACCCTGGGGCAGTACAGGAAGTCACGGTAACCATGGTGATCTATTGTTAGTCATTTACATAATGTAGTGTTTTACTCGATGCTAATCGAATCTTTCGCTAGACAACGAAGAACAACTACCGTAATCTCACGCGTATAAGGCGCGTCTTATATGGGGGTTTTAGTTCTCATTGCATCCACAAGGGGGACTCCAAGACCTTTCTTTTGATATGTTACATGCCCCCTTAGCCATAACAGGATATATGGGGGCCCAGGGGGGTCCATGCGGCCCAAGTCACACATAGGTCTTTGAATTTTGAAAATTCATTCAGTAGAACCAAAGTTAGGAATTTTTCATTTTTTTGAGAATTTTCCAAAACTCTAGGTGCGCCTTATACGCGGGCTGCGCCTTATACGCGGGAGATTACGGTATTCAGGTTCCAGTTAAAACTTTATTGTCAATAACGCATAGGCATCAGCCATTCTTGATGACAGTTTACAGGTAGTAGTGTTTGACCTACTAAGCACTCTCGACACTAGACGACGAGCACAGCCTTCTAGTGTCTATGTTCTACAAGTAACATATACCTTCTCTGTGCAACAGCACAGAGAAGTATTATAACATGGTAGTCGGGCAGCCGCCAACCATCGCTCACGATGGTCCGTCACGACTGGACTGACCCTGAGGAAGGCTGTACAATGGCCTTATATACACCAGAGTCGAGGGCCACGTGACCATGTGGTGACGTGGCACTGGACTCCAGCGCCCCCAGGCGTCGGGTAAGAGAGGTGCTCTCGATGTCGCCCACGAGGACCATAAAGGTACCTCGAGGACAACTTGTGACCACCACAATAATATAAACATGGGATATAATTGGTGGAGTGGTAGCTTAATGTTACATAAATACTGATTGGTTGAACAGAGCTTTAGCAGGGGCCAGGCGTGCAGGCAGCGGGCTTGGATGGGCTAAGTTATTAATCCTTGTGAAAGCAACTGACACTACAAGTGGCCATCGGTGCCTTATGCTGGTTTTATATATATTTCTATTGTTCTTGGTTAATCCTTCTGTTATAATCCTATAGCTGGCATGACTGTGTGGTGCTGAGTTCATGTTTGGCGTTTCATGAGGGGATTATACGTCTGGCTTTCATAGTGTTCCTGCTGGTGCGGCGACGCCAGGTTTGATGATACCTAATAAAGTCCATATTCCATATGTCACATACTTCATATTATAAACCATAAATCACACGTTATCTATCACAATATACAAGTCATATGTTAGTCTAAAACAAGTAAGACATTAGGGGTTTGTCCAATTGGAAACAATTGGGGGAGATGATAGAAATTATAAACATTCCCCCAGCTGTGTTACTTATATAATATATGTAGCCTCATGAAACAAGGGGTTGTGGATGGGGGTCCCCCATGTCACATGTCGATTCTAAAAAATGGTCATGGCATTTGTCACTTAAATCCCCATGTCACCTCTAAGATCTAATGTCCCATGTCAAATTTAAGAAAGCACCTATGCCATGTCATTAATTGTTTTGTCTCATGTCACTAAGGCCCATGTCACATGTCGATTTTAAGAAATGGCCATGTCACCATGCCAAATTTAGTGGTCCATACCCATAAGTAAGCTACAGTTTCCCGTCAGAATAGGACCCAGTTTGCCATGAGAATAGGCACATGCAGTGAGCCTGCAGTGAGGACAGTGAGGTGGCACCATTTAGTGAGTATTGAAAGAACTAAGTCCCACAAGGTAAACCCAGGCCCTATCTGCACACTACCTATTGCAAAAACAGTCAACTAAATTCAACACATTGGATCAAAGAGAGAAAAATCTTTCCAATCAATCACAGCACAGCAATAATTCAGTGTGGAACACCCCAATATTATGCAAATGAGCTGTATTTGAGTGTAAACTATAATGGGAGCCGGCCTATGTTATGACTACTAAAGACCTGATTAGGTAATTAAGAGAGGTTATTCATAACAAACTGTCTCCCATAAAAAAAAATTGTTGTGTTCAGGTAACGCTACCTACCCTAATTTTTTGGCCCTACCCTAATTTTATGGGCATTTTTGGGGGAAAATCTGTTATTTTGGCACTTATTGAGACACAGAATTTTTTTTCACTGTCTCACACATCAAATTCGCATCGCGTAGGCCTGAAAATTTACAGCCAGCCTAAAAACATTCTCCAAAATAAAAAGATTTCCCTACCTACCTACCCTAATTTTTTTCGACCCTGTTACCTGAACACAACAATCTTTTTTTAGGTCTTCTTATAATCAATTCTCATCTAGTTATCTAAGATCTAATGTCCCATGTCAAATTTAAGAAAGCACCTATGCCATGTCATTAATTGTTTTGTCTCATGTCACTAAGGCCCATGTCACATGTCGATTTTAAGAAATGGCCATGTCACCATGCCAAATTTAGTGGTCCATACCCATAAATAAGCTACAGTTTCCCGTCAGAATAGGACCCAGTTTGCCATGAGAATAGGCACATGCAGTGAGCCTGCAGTGAGGACAGTGAGGTGGCACCATTTAGTGAGTATTGAAAGAACTAAGTCCCACAAGGTAAACCCAGGCCCTATCTGCACACTACCTATTGCAAAAACAGTCAACTAAATTCAACACATTGGATCAAAGAGAGAAAAATCTTTCCAATCAATCACAGCACAGCAATAATTCAGTGTGGAACACCCCAATATTATGCAAATGAGCTGTATTTGAGTGTAAACTATAATGGGAGCCGGCCTATGTTATGACTACTAAAGACCTGATTAGGTAATTAAGAGAGGTTATTCATAACAAACTGTCTCCCATAAAAAAAATTGTTGTGTTCAGGTAAAGCTACCTACCCTAATTTTTTGGCCCTACCCTAATTTTATGGGCATTTTTGGGGGAAAATCTGTTATTTTGGCACTTATTGAGACACAGAATTTTTTTTCACTGTCTCACACATCAAATTCGCATCGCGTAGGCCTGAAAATTTACAGCCAGCCTAAAAACATTCTCCAAAATAAAAAGATTTCCCTACCTACCTACCCTAATTTTTTTCGACCCTGTTACCTGAACACAACAATCTTTTTTTAGGTCTTCTTATAATCAATTCTCATCTAGTTATCCTTATTGTGGACTGATTACCATTTTTGTGGTTATAATCATTTGTTTATCAAATGATGTCACATATTAATATCAATAATAATCATAATTAATACGTAATCATACCAATAACGATCATAGATAGGCTGGGTGGCGCGAGTATAGCTTCTACTGCACCACCCCTTCTCCTAACCGATTTTTAGATCAAGTTCCTGCACTTGGTCTTATCCCACTCCAAGATTAGGAGTTAGGTCACCGTATTGTTCTCAGATTTCAAGGCTGCAGCTTCCTACATCTCCTTGCTCCCCTTGGCTTCTACTTCCTTCCAGATCCTGCCCATAGGGCGTATAGGGCACACTTATCTCCTCTGAATCATCTCCTGTCATCTAGGCACTACAGAAATGGCATAGTGACTTCACAGAGTGTCACTTCTAGGAATGATTCCTCGAAGTGACACTAGACTAGGTGAAGCCACTATGCCACTTTGATATATGGCTATACTGTTGCCTTATGTTATTAGACTTCAGCTCCCCTCACACCCTACCCTTGCTGTAGGGTGTTCATAGCTTTTCATACCCTGTAATGTGGATTTCACGCCTTTCCGTGTGGTTTTGGTTTGGTTTGGTTTGGTTGATTTTACCTCCACTAATAGTACTTAAAAGTTAGCAGTTTGGTTTGGTTGATTTTACATCCACTAATAGTACTCAAGACATTTCTGTGGTTTGCAGACATTAAGTCCTTTAGTTTCTGTGGTTCTCGGACATTAAATCCTTTCTTTTTTGGGGGGGGACAGGTTTGTTGGTTTGTTTGTTTAGTTTTACGTCCGGGGGCCATCGAGGAACTCAGACATTCAAGAATTTTAAACTATTCAATAGTATTTGAAAGCTGCTTGTCCATATAGCTAGACAGGTATTTATATGTTGCTTGCCCGACACAGCAGTGACCGCATCTATGGATGACCGAATCTATGAGGTGAATGACCGAGTGCCCTCACACCCTAGCATGTGGTCCTCACACCCTCTCATGCCAGGGTCACACCTCATAAACTCATCAAGGCTTCCCTAAGGCATATACAGTGTACATGGATGACCAGATTGGATTGGAATCTTGGCCTACCTCGCGTACAAGGCCCCCCCTAAATTTTCCCAAATGCTATAAGGCACACCTTGTATGCGAGAGGTTATGGTACATCTTATCTCTGCTGACTTTCTGCTAGATTATCAAGTCGATAGCTCACCTGGTCGTCCTCATAGAGTATATCAGCTGGTATTGACTTGTTGATGATTTTACTGAAGATGGTGGGTTGTCCTAATAATTTCCTGGAGGCATCTGCAGCAGCTATTGCAGCTTTGGCCACTTCATTACTCTTTGTGCAGAAAGTTTGGTTTTTCTGTTGCACACCAGTGAATACAGCCTGGCAGACAAAAGGGAATGAAAAGATTTGATTATGCTAATGCAATAAATACCACCCCCCAACAACAGTATGATAAAGGGTATCACTGATAGATACTCATAAGGGCCGTGTCATTTATTGCTAGCTGAAGGGGGGGGGGCTTGTTTGAATTTTACAGACCGGCAATTATTTTTCTGACCCCACATAAATCTGATAAAGTAATCACATCCCCCCCAAAAGATCTGAGTGCAAAATCCCCCCCCTCCAGAAACAAGCAGCACAGAATCAGTATAGTTCATTTGTAAACAAATGAGGAGGTGAAACTGTCAATTGAGTGGTTGTTCATTAACAAATAGGAAGTAATTGCTGGTGTGGCGGTTGCGAGTCACCATCGAGGAACATTCAATAGTTGTTGTCTAGCGGAGGATTCGATTCGAAACACTGGTCAAGAACACTATACTGGTGCCGTGACCAGTTGTTAGCTTTAGTCCGCACTGAGACTTTGCGAGCTTAAGTTCGAGATGCAGGGCCATCGTTATGAGGATGGGGAAGACACCGACCATCAACATCAGGCGGCAGCAGGTCCTATTGTGGATATCAATCATCCATTGATAGGTGGTAGTTTAACCACTGATCACTTGTTGGGGGGGGGGCCCATGGCAGATACCCTCGGGCTCCAACAACAGCGTTGATTACTCAATTGGCGAGTATTGATGCAAATGTCTCCTGCAGCTGAAACTTTCATGAGGACACAGAGCTTGTCTTTCATTGAAAGATCAGCTTCGCCAGGACTCCTTTTGGGTTAGGTAAAGCACAGGAAGTGGATGGGGTCTCAATGAAGAACTTTTACAAGAGCAAGAGTATCAGTTGAGACAAGGTCGTTGCCACTTTGAAACCTAACGGAAAACATGGTGAACGCCCAGGAGAAGAGTAAAGAGGTTGAGCTGAAATTGGATAAGCTTCGGCAGCAAACAAAACTCTTATAGCCAATCAACAATTGACAGACCTTCAGAAAAAGGTTACAGAATTGTCGGGCGAAAAAGAGTCTTTGCTTGCTTTGAAGTCCGATATCGAAAAGAGCCAAAAGACAACCGCAGGGTGTCAATCGCTCGAAGCAAAGATCAGAGTCTTGCGCAAAGCTGACGGGTTAAAGCATGAGTTGAACCAAAAATCAGCCGAGCATTCTGAAGAAGTAGAAGAGCACTTAAATGCTTATGAAAAGCAAGTACAAAAGCTACGTCAGGAAAGCTTAGTGTTACTTTGTCAGATGCAACCTGACAAGGATGCTCGAGCTAGAGATGAGGCTGAAATGCTTCATTGTTGTGAGGAGCGAATCAAGCATGCGCATAGTATGGCCGAATATCAGATAATGATGGAACTAAAAGCTAGGCAGAAGGCAGAGCCTCAGGCAGAAGGCAGAGCTTCAGCGACTCGAATCTGATGCCTTAGTAGCTCTTTCTTGAAAGGAAAGGGAGAAACAGAAAACTACTTTGGCGCATATGCACACTAGTAATGATAAAACTCCGCCGTGAGCATACATGTCATGAGGCTGACCATGTCAGGGTTAATAAAGAAGTTCAAGCCGAACTCACACTAGAAGAACATCTGCAGATAGAGACAGTTGTGAAAGTGTGTGCCGCGAGAGGCAATGAAGAGCGTCAAGGTTTGTTTGTTTGTTTAGTTTTACGTCCGGGGGCCATCGAGAAACTCAGACATTCAAGAATTTTAAACTATTCAATAGTAATGGTAGGCTGCGGGCCTACCTCGGGTTTGCACACATGAGTGTGTGGGTGTGTGTGCGCGCATGCATATACTTATGAGTCTGCTTGTAGCAGTGGGACACGGCTCGTAGCGGTGAAATACCACTCGTGGCTCAAGGCCCCTCTTTATCGTGCTGCCTCACGCAGGTAACATGTGTGTTGACACATCACCCGGTCGGTCACATTATCCTGACACCGACGGACCAGCCATTTTCGATTTTTTTTTTTTTTTTTTTTTCAATTATATGTATATATGATCTATATGTACTTATATAAGTTTGATTCTTTGAGGAAGTTCAGGAGTTCTTTTGTTTCTATTGTGTTGAAGACAGCTTTCAGTGTTGTTGCATTTTTAAGATATTTTCTTCTGTTGCTTGCAGTCCTTCGACAGTTGAGCAAGATATGCTTAACTGTGAGTTCAGTCTTGCATTGTTGGCACATTGGTTGGGCTTCACGTTTCAGATGGTGTTCGTGTGTAAGCCTTGTGTGGCCAATTCGTAGACGTGTTAGTTTCACTTCGTCTGATCTGGATAGTTTTCGTTTTTTCACCCTTTCCTTTCAGTTGAGGCTGAATGGAGTGTAGCTTGTTCTCATGCTGCTTCTTCCAGTCAGCTTGCCATTTCAGTTTCACATATTTCTTGATGGTTGATGTCAGGTCCGTGTGTGGGATTGGCACTTTTCGAGGTGTCAGTTTCAGTGCTGACTTTGCCACTTCATCTGCTGCCTCGTTTCCGTCTATGCCAACATGGCTCGGCAGCCAGCAGAAAACCACATCTTTCTTTGCTTTCTCAAGGTTGTTGGTTTTGTCCCTGATGTCTTGTATCAAAGGATTGTTTGGTTCATATTGGTTCATTGCTTGAAGGCATGACTTGGAGTCTGACAGAGCAATGAATTTCTGGTGAGTTGATATCCTGTCATATTCTAGAGCATGTAGCAAGGCGCTAGCCTCTGCCGTGAAAATGCTGGCTTTGGGTTGGAGGCCTCTTTTCAGGTTGCCATATGGCGTGTGTACTCCATAGCCTACTTTGTCACCCTCCTTAGAACCATCTGTGTACACCGCCAGGTGTTCACTATGGTCTTTTTCTATCCCATGGAGTTGATCTTTAAAGGTGACTGAGTCTGTTTCTGCCTTTTTGTTTTTGCACAGGGTGAAGATGATCTTTGGTTCCATTTGTAGCCATGGGGGATTATCAGGTGGTTTTATCTCCCTGGTTTTGACCACATCTAATTTTGCTGCTTTCATAGGTCTTTTCACTCTGTACGAGTATGGTTGGGTCATGTTCGTTTTTTTCCTGTACACTGAATTGTTTTCGGTGAACAGTGTCTCATATGTTGGGTTTCTTTTGTTTGCTCTTACTTTAACTGCGTACTGCATAGACAGCATTTCTCGCCTAAGCTCAAGGGGGGCGATGTTTGCCTCCACCTCTAGACTTTTTCCTAAAGATGTACGGAATGCCCCCAGGCATAATCTCAGTCCCTGGTTCTGGATAGGCTTCAACCTGTCCAAGTAGCTGGGGCAAGCTGATCCATATACGATAGAGCCATATTCTAGTCTTGACTGGATGTAGGCCCTGTATAAGATCAGTAATGTTTCTTTGTCGGCACCCCAGTCGGTGTAGGAAAGCACTTTCAGGAGATTCATGGCTTTTTGACATTTCCTCCTCAAGTATTCGATGTGTGGTTTGAAGTTGAGTATTCTGTCAAATATCAGCCCCAGGAACTTCACTTCTTCTTTGACTTTGAGTGCCGTGTTCTGGAGGTGGAGCGTTGGTTTTTCCCTACATCCTCTTCTGCGACAGAAGTGGACACAGGTGGTTTTGGTCTGTGAGAACTTGAAGCCGTTTTGGCAGCTCCAGGTTCCAAGGTGGTTCAGGGCCTGTTGAAGCTTTCTTTCAATAGTTTAAATATGCCTCGATCTGTAGCAAATGACAAAGTCATCCACATACAAAGAGCAATTGATGTCATTTTGTAAGTTTTTGGTTATTTCATTAATCTTTATGCCAAACAGGGTCACAGAGAGGACACAGCCCTAGGGGACACACATTTCTTGTTCTACTCTGTCTGAGAGAGTAGTGCCAAGGCGTACACTGAATACTCTTTTGGCAAGAAATTTTGATACAAACATGGGAAGGCTTCCACGGAGCCCTAGTTTGTGAATGTCTTTCAGGATTCCATGTTTTCATGTGGTGTCATAGGCCTTCTCCAGGTCGAAGAAGATGGCAACCACATGTTAATTATTTGCAAATCCCTTTCGGATGTAACTTTCTAACCTGACAAGATGGTCTGTCGTGCTACGATTTTTCCGGAATCCTGACTGAAAAGGATTCATGAGATCATTAGACTCAAGGTACCACATCAGTCGGTTGTTCACCATTCTTTCCATAGTTTTGGCAAGGCAGCTTGTCATTGCTATGGGTCTGTAGTTACAGGCTTCACTGTGGTCTTTTCCTGGTTTCGGGATGGGTACGACCAATGCCTCTGCCCAAGATCTGGGATATTTCCCATTTACCCAGATATCATTCAAGATATCCAGTAGCAGGTTCAGTTGATTGGCAGGGAGATGTTTCAGCATTTGGTAGTGGATCTCATGCGGTCCTGGGCTCGAGTCTTTTGAGCCATTCAGTGCATGTTTCAATTCACCAATGTTAAAAGTTAGGTTATAGTTCTCTTTATTATCTGAGGAGAAGTTGGGTTTGTGTAATTCTTCTCTTTCTTTATGTCTCAAGAATGTGTGGCTGCAGTTTTCAATTGACGAGGTTTTGCGGAATTGGTTCGCCAGTGCATTTGCAATTTCTTGCTTTGATCTTTTGGGTTCGCCCCCAACTCTCAGGTGGTGTATTGTTGGGTTGTTGGCCTTACCTTTCATTCTATTTACTGCTTGCCAGACCTTTTTCATGGATTTGGACAAGGGGAGAGATTTAAAATAATTTTGGAAAGATTCTCTTTTAGTTGTTTTCCGCGTTAATTTGGTTTCTGCCCTTGTCTGGAGGAGGTTGTACATGTTTTCTGGGATTATGTTGTTGTTAAATTTTCTGAGGGCCCTCTTGCGTTCCTTCCGAGCTGCTTTGCATTTGTCGTCGTACCATGGACGAGATTTTTTGGAGGCCTTTTTTGATGTTATCGGGATGCTCATCTTGCTTATCTCCAAAAGGGTATCTGTAAAGTATTGGATGGCATCCCTCTTCTCAGCCACATGTTCCCATGGCAGGAAGGAAGTTTCATAGAGTTTCTGGAATTCATCCCAGTCAGCTCTTTGTATTTTCCATGTTGGGTTCCTTTGGTTGTTGTTGTTATGTTTTTGAGTTTTTAGGATGATAGGAAAGTGATCAGTTCCACAAAGATCATCATGAACACTCCATCCATAATCGGCAAAGATGTTTGGATGACCTATGGTTAGATCTATATAGCTGTAGGTCCCACTGGCTGGGTGGAGGTATGTGGGTGTTTTGTTGTTGAAGATGCATAATGATTTGCGGTCTAGTATCCTTTCAATAGTTGTCCCCCTTTCATCACATTTTTGGGATCCCCAGATGGTGTTGTGGGCATTGAAGTCACCCATGAGGATGTAGGGAGTGGGAAGTTGTTGAATCACTTTGCTTATGTCAGTGTAGAGTATCTTCTCTTTGGGTGGGAGGTAGTGGGTGCAGTCAAAGCGCTACCTTTGATGCTCCATTGAAACCTCTCATTGAAAATCCTGACTATAAACAGTGGCTTAACAATGCAATTGCCTTACATGACCAACGTGGTCTCTCATCTAATGAGCAAAGCTGGTTGGAATTCCTTACAACGGAATTAAAACAGGCAGAACGCTCGAGACAGCATGCAGAGAGAGACAATATGGTTTAAAAGGTAGATAGGTTATCTCATGTAGAAAAACGAGAACCTAGGTACTCTTTGAATCAAAAGTCTATGCAGACTGGTGATGGTTTAAGCGACGCAGGCATCATACTGCCTTCCTGAAAAAAAATAGGATTTTTTCCAATGAAAAAATAGGAACTTCAGCGCTCTTTGGGCGAGAAAATAGGATAAAAATAGGAATTTTGACGCTTTTTGGGCAAGAACAATAATTTTGGGCGTTTCATGATGTTTGATACTGTATGATAACGAGCTGCAAAAAGGGAGGTTCCAGGATTTTGAGAAAAGAGGGTAAGGTGTGTGCATAGCCATGGGAAGACGCTGAATGGGCTAGAGGCTGTTCACAAGCGAAGCTCCACTAATTTGTAAGTGAAAAGAAGCAAAGCAAAATGACTGTGGTAGGCGGTATGGGGGCATGCCCCCAGGAAAAATTTTAACTTGAGAGGGCATTTGGTGCATTATTAGACCCCAATTATAAAGGTATTGATACATGGCCCCCCCCCAGGAAAATTTTCAATTTTGGATGGTGTTTGGTGCATCTTTAGTTTGCTGACAAATTTTCCAGCTACTGCTTAGGGGCTGGTTTTATTTACTGGAGGACAGAAGATTTTTGCTTGACACTCTCCCTTACCAAGTCTAACACAATTTTGAAATCCAGATATTCTTGATTACAGAAGAGATGCAGTTCTAATCTCTTATGGAATACTGCAATGGCGGCGCTAGACTGCTGCATAACTCTGTGGGGCAAACAGGTTCATCCTCTTGCTGCAAGGGGTGTGCTGTACACAGCAAGTATATAACATCGCTGTCCAGCATTGCCTCCTCTGTCATTGCTTAGACTTGAAATCTCGTGGTGTGAACCAGTCTCCCCTGAGCAGTACCACAGCTTTAGGAAAGACATAGATGACTTTTTATGACATATAATGACTCTTGTACTGTGTTGATGCTTTACAATACATGAAGCTGATCCTCCTTGTAACTGTAAGGGTAGCAATCATGTTTTCTCTATCACCAGAACTTGTCTATTACAATACAATATACTATATTCTGACTTGGGTTAAAGGCCAGGGTAGGAAAATTCAATTGATTTAAGGGTGGACGAATGGTGAGATTAGACTGAGGGCACGGTGAGACTGGTTGGAATATCAGTTGGGCTCAAGGCAAGGGGAGGATGAGAGTAGGGGTGATGGAATGGTGAAATCTCTGCCCACTCCTCCCAATCATCAAGCTATTACTAGCAAGCCATGTAAATTAAGGGGGCTTAGTGCAGGGGGTTTCAAGACCCCTTCTCCCAGTACATGTCACATGTGTTTTGTAATGTGTATGTTCAAAATAGGAGTGGATACAGGGGGTAACCTTAGAGCAAATGTATTTCCCCTCCCCTAAACCCATTGAAAATCGGCCTTAGTATGACTCTATAGGAAATGTAGCATGTCCCCAAATTTTCTGTCTGTGCCCTCCCCCTAATCACGTCTTCTGGATTTGCCCCTATTGTTAATTATGAGGGCAGAAAGGTAGTAGCAGAAGGAAAAGAAGTAAAGGTAAAGGGAAGGCAATATGTGAATGACAGGATAGAATGAAAGGGAGGGAGGGCATGGGGAAGGGGAATGCCAGGGAATGATGAGAGGGACGAATAAAAGCATACAAGGGATGAATAAAGGCAAACACACTACAGAATGCCCCCCCCCCTTAAAAAAACTGAAAACTCCCAGCAGGTTTGCTAGTATGTGGGAATACAGACAATGAGTTGTTCCTGAGCAAACTTTGAAAATATCAATGTCAAAACATGCATTCTGGCTTTATTGTAAGCAGTGTTTCAGTGCAGGGCATTCTGTTGACTTCTGGGAATCACTTCATAACTTCGATCTATTTGGGATGTTAAGGAAAATGACAGGGTCACTGACAGAATCGTCAAAAATGACATGAAAGTTATTGAGTTTCCAGGCACACACAACTCAAAATGAGAAAAAAGTTCTCATCTCTCTGAAAAATAGGAATTTTTTGCTGAAAAATAGGAAAAAAATAGGCAAAATTGCCCAAAAATAGGAAAAAGTATGATGCATGGGGACGTGATGAATCAGTTTTCTACCCCGATTCCAGATCACCCCCGTATAGACCCACCCAAATACTGCAACATCCGCTTTGAAGCTTCTCTTGTAAGCGATATCAGATTTGGTACTGCTTTGACAGGAAATCATAGTGTAATAGAATAAAGGCTGACGCCAAGTAAAGATTTAACGAACTCGTACGGTTTATTCAAAGGCCACAACCCGGCCTGCCTTTAGGCTTAGGTTCATCTATTAACTCGATTTTCTGATCACACGGCAGCACACCCAGCTCGTTCTGCTCTCCAGGCGTAATATCATCTCTCTCTGCTTCTGG
The DNA here is from genome assembly GCA_949317995.1 of Acholoe squamosa. NCBI lineage: Eukaryota > Metazoa > Annelida > Polychaeta > Phyllodocida > Polynoidae > Acholoe > Acholoe squamosa. The sequence continues at coordinate 49,089,888 of OX439037.1, forward strand.
TGGGTCTGCACCCAAATGCGCGTCTGCCCCCCCAACACGTCTCATCAGATGGTCCTTGACCTGGCCTAAGACCCCGACTTCTCCTAAACATCACCTTAAATACTCCTTCCAGATCCTCATGACATCACTTCCTACGTGATGCCCCCCCCCTTCTCTTCCAAATAAGGTCTGCTAACTCCTGTCGCTATGCCCCCGGTGTCGGGATGTGACACTAATGACTAGGCGTCTCCGCCGGACCCACCCGTCTTGCTTTGTTTACTCCGCCGGAACTGTCTCCATTACACTCCTCCCATCTTATCTACAACCACCAGTCTGCTGAAACGGCCTGGGTGTCCTCGCTCTCTTAACAGGGTACTGTCGGGTCTAGACATCCTTTTTAATATGATGAGTCTCGACGACATTGATGAAGAGATAACTCAAGAACCCATAGTTACAGTTTATATATCTTTATTGCATAGGCTTAACAATCGATGTTTTGTGATGAACAATAATTCTCGCTTGGCTGATGAGATGACACACATTTCTATTGTGAAAGATTCCATACTCAACTTACAATATAATAACTAAGTCCATCCGTGTCATGATGATGATCTCCATCTTGTACTCTGTTATTACCATAGGTAATCTATGGTTCCAGGCTTGGCATGCCTGTATACTAGTTAACATACAGGGTGCAGCACGTAGTACTGCGTAGTTATGCTATTGTATATCTGAAGGTGGCGCTACACAACCTGTGTCCCTCCTGGATGATTGTCAGGGCTGCCACTGACTCTACTACCTAGTGGTATGGGTGTCCTGTCCCATGGGCCTGCTAGGTCTGGTTTATACTAGAATGAACCGGTCTATGGGCCTCACTATGGGATCCCCCTGTGGTTATCCCGTGTGATGTATCTTCTATCTGATGATTATCCTTGCATATTCCTTATATATTCTGGACTATTAGTAATATGGTTTACACGTAATTGTTTTAGTGGGGTCTAATTGTACAGAAAGGCGAAATACGGGTGGTTAATAGGTAGAGGTGATAATTGTGTAGGAACTACCATAGAGTTGGATTTATAATGAATTTAATGTATGTGTTATGCTGACACAATCCCCCTTCTCGATTCAAAAGTCTCCTGAATTTGTAAACACGGAGTGCAAGGTTTTTTCAGAACATAATCATTTTAAAGTATAAAATGAAACAAGTGACTTGGAGTAAGTCTCTTAACCAAGTGGAATGTATGTGTTATGCTGACAGTACTGCTATCAAAACATCTAGGGTACAAAGGTCGTCTCATCTTCTAGCACCGGACATTCTTCTTATGACATCGATGGTAAATGATCGTCCCATCCTCCATCACCGGATATTCTTCTTATAACGATATAGAACAAAAGGTCAACAGTAAAACAGTCATTTTCCTCTACATCAATCACTCCCTCCCGCCGAAGTTGCTCCCATACTTGGTTTCCACTGCAACAGCACGGCTCACAACATTTGTCATTATCGCTTATTACTAACATTTCTGGCAGTCTCCTATGAATTTACATGTTATCATCACTTCCGTCGTACATCACCATCAGCCGATAACACGGGAGAACAGTATCATCACATATATAAGAACGTCATTGTCAGGCAGTAATAAGGAAGAATTTACAACGGCATGAACACATCACAATGGATCTCCACTTCTCGGTGGCGTCCAACTTATATACAAGCGGCAAACCCAGCGGTATCACCAGAAACCATCCTTCACTAAACAGCTGTAGTCAGACTCCTCTTGTATGTGGCTGCATCTGAGTCTAGAAGTAGTCACCCTAGCATTGACCCTCCAGGCTCGCCTCTACCCCTGAGGACCTTCCGTCTGTCCGCCGCCACCGGCCGCCTCATCACTGGAAGCCCGCTCCGGCGGGTCCTCTCGCCTCCCACCACGGCTCTCCTGCAACACAAGAGGCACCGTAAGTACAGGTTTCCAGATGATATCTTCTACCAGCCCTCCCTCAGAGACCTTTCTAACGCTGTTTGATATAGCTGGTTGACCTGGACCAGGTCTTCGCCCGCCACATCTTCCCATGTGCTGGCGGCCCAACACTGGAATAGTTGGCCCCCACTTGTAGTGAGGGTGATTCCCTGTTCTCCACCTCTTCGCTGCTGTGTTGCTGCCTTCCAGGCAGAGAATGGAGACGGGGTGCAGGTGTAGGTAGCTGTCCCCACACATCAGGGCCCATTGGCAAAACCGCCCGTGGGGGAGGCATCGCGCTTGGAGGAGGTCCTCTCATAACACCGCTCCCAGCGCGTGGGGGTCCGGTGTCCATCTGAGACTCATCACTGCTGGATGGCCAGTACTCCCGTCCCTCTCACTCTCGCACCCTTTCTCTCTCTGCCCACCGCCTATCTTCTTCCTCCTCCTTATGCTTTTTTTCCACATCTCTTATCTCGGGGTCTCTTCTCCTTCTCCTCCCAGCGTCTTTTATCCTCTTTCTCCTCCCGGTGCCTCTTCTCCCTCTCTTCCATCAGTCTCTTCTCCTCCCCCTTCCTTTTCTCTTCTTTCTCCTCTGCTGATCTCTTCTCCTCTCTCTTCCTTTTCTCCTCTGCTGATGTCTTCTCCTCTCTCTTCCTTTTCTCTTCCTTCTCCTCCACTAATCTCTTCTCTTCCTGTTTCTTGTCCTCCTTTGTCTTCTGTTCTTTTTCCTCAGCTATTCTCCTCTCCTCCTTCTTTGTCTTCTGTTCTTTCTCCTCAGCTATTCTCCTCTCCTCCTTCCCCGGCCTCCTTCTTTGTCTTCTGTTCCTTCACCTCTTCTCGACTAGGGCAGTGGAGTGTCCACCTTTTATCTGGAAAGATTGGCTGAAGTGGTACCACGCCTTCAATCATGTCCGTAGAGTAAACGTGTGGAGCTCGAGTATGGCATTATCTCAATTCTTAATGCTCCAACAAACAGGATCAGCAGCTGACACTGTTTGGTTATGGGAGGAGCATGGTGACTGTACTCTCGATTGATTGATTGATTTATTTAACGTCCTAAGGCCGTGGGCCTCATGGGACTGCCTCATTGGTTATCAGACATTTAGTCCATTCTTTCCTCAAACTTAATTTGCGCGTGTGTGCGCGTGTGAATGTGAGTGTGCACGTGCGTGTGTTTAGGAGTCTGCTAGTAGCAGTCGGACAGGCCCGTAGCAGTGAGACACTGCTCGTGGCTCAAGGCCCCTCTTTATCGTGCTGCCTCACCCAGATGCTGTGCCGCAAACTGTTGACACATCATCTCACCGGTCCATTATCCTGACACCATTATCCTGACACAGTCATGGTTCTATACCAATCGGGCCAGCTTACCAGGGACTGACGAGTATAGAGAGCCACTTTCCAACCTAGCTGCAAGATTACTCTTCCAGCCCGGCTGGAGGATCATTCCCCCAGCCCACCTGACCGATACTTGAGGGGAGGTGTTTCCCATCGCTTCAGAGCTTCTCGAACATCTTCACTTCCCTGAGGAAGGTCAGAAGTTCTTTCTTACCAGTGCTGGTAAACACACCGTTCATGGACAAACCATGAAGGTGCTTGTCCCTACTCCTCTTTGTTGCCCAACATGAGAGCACCAGGTGTTCCATTGTCAGAGGTACTTGACATCGCTGACATGCGGGTTGGTTTTCACCCTTCATGAGGTGTCCGTGAGTCAGCAGTGAGTGACCTATCCGAAGACGGGTCAGTCTTGTCAATTCCCTCCCGGTCAGGCCAGTGTGGTCATGCTCTTTGCCAATTGAAGGTTCGATGGCTCTGAGCTTGTTGTTGTGGTCAGAACTCCATCTTTTCTGCCACTGTTTCTTGATGAACTCCTTGGCCATAGGGAGCAGGTCTGAAGAGGGGATGGGAGCCAAGCCGGGTTCCCAGCTTTTTCAGTGTACACCTCAGTATACTTGATGGCGATGGCAGACTTCTGCCAATTTCTCCAAGTACACCTTGTATTCAGTTTCGCTTTTCTTGTGTTTGCTCAAGTCAAAAAGGATCTTGGCTTCTGCCTGTTCCCACGGAGGGGACTTGGCAGGTCCCTCCTTCATGACCTTTGTGATGGGAATTCGGGCCTCTCTGATCAGGATTCTCACCCTTACTGAGAAAGGCTTTGCCACGTTCTTGTTTCTACAAAAGACGCTGTGGTCCTTGTAGAAGATGGTATCGTGGGTGGGGTTTCTCTCATTTGCCTTGACTCTGATGGCGTATTGCAGGGACAGCTTGGTCCGTCGCAGATCCAGTGGTGGAACCCCTGCCTCAACGCAGAGACTACTTGCCGGTGATGATCGGAATGCTCCCATGCAGAGCCGTAGGCCCTGGTTTTGGATAGGTTTTAGCCAATCCAAGTAGGACCTTGCAGCTGATGCATACACCACCGATTCATAGTCCAGGCGAGACTGGATATACGTCCGATATAGGGTCAGCAGAATCTCCCGGTCCGCTCCCCAGTCTGAGTGGGAAAGCATCTTCAGGAGGTTCATGGCCTTTTGACATTTTTTCCGGAGGTATTTGATATGGGGTTTAAAAAGCGAGAATGCTATCAAACACGAGTCCAAGGAATTTGACCTCCTTTTCTACCTTTAGTGCGTTCCCGTGCAGTGTGAGGGCAGGAGCTTCCTTGCATCCTCGTCTACGACAGAAGTGCACACAGGATGTTTTTGTTTCAGAGAATTTGAAGCCATTTTCCAGGCTCCAAGTCTCTAGGTGGGAATGGGTTTGCTGTAATCTCCTTTCTACCGTTGCCATGGAGGTGCCCCAATAGCAGAGGACAAAGTCATCCACGTAGAGGCAGCACTCAACATTGTGGGCAAGGGTTTTTGTTATTTCGTTGATTTTAATGCCGAAAAGGGTCACTGAGAGGAAGCAGCCCTGGGGGACTCCAGTTTCTTGGTCAACTCTCTTGGAGTGTGTGTCACCAAGTCGGACATTAAATGTTCTGTTTGCAAGGAAGCCTTCCATGAATTGTGGCAGTCTGCCTCGCAGTCCCATTTTTTTCATGTCTTGGAGAACGCCAAATTTCCATGTTGTGTCGTAAGCCTTTTCAAGGTAAAAAAATACAGCAACAACATGTTCCTTGTTGGCGAATCCTTTCCGGATAAAACTCTCAAGATGGACTAGGTGGTCAGTTGTACTGCGACCTTTTCTGAATCCAGACTGGTACTGGGTTAGAAGATCATTCGACACCAGGTACCATACCAGTCTGTTGTTGACCATCATTTCCATTGTCTTGGCCAGACAGCTGGTCATAGCAATGGGTCTGTAGCTCGAGGGCATAGATAGATTCTTTCCAGGTTTTGGAATCGGTACAACTAAGGCCTCCGACCAGGATGATGGGTATTGACCGGTGGTCCAGGTGTTGTTAAAGATGTCCAGGAGCAAACTCAGTTGGTGCTCTGTGAGATGCTTTAACATCTGGTAATGAATCTCATCAGGGCCTGGAGATGAGTCTTTTGCCTGCTCGACAGCATGGTGTAACTCAGCCATTGTGAACAGCTTGTTGTATGCTTCCATGTTGTCAGAGTGCAGGTTTAATGGGTTCATCTCCTCCCTTTCTTTATGTTGGCGGAATTCGTCTCGGTAGTTGGCACTGGAGGAGACTTTGCTGAAGTGATTATCAAGAGAATCCGCAATCTCTTGTGTCGTCTCCAAAGTCTCATCACCAACCTTGATGTGGGTTGCTGCAGGAGTCGGTTTTCCATTGAGCTTCTTCATCTTTTGATATACCCTTTTCAGGGGGGTGGAGGTGTCGATGGTATTGACATACTCACGGAATGACTCACGCTTCACGTTGTTGTACACCAGTTTGGTTCTGGCTTGTTCTTGGTAATATGCTAGCATATTTCCCAAGTTCATGTTGCTCTCAAACTTCCTCAGTGCCTTCATTCTGAATCTTCGTGTCTCGCGGCACTCATCGTTAAACCAGTACGCAGGTTTGGCACGAGGTTGTTTGGAGGTTTTCGGGATGCACATAGCACTCACCTCCCTGAGGGTGTCTGTGAAGTACTGTGTCGGGTTGTTTTTCTCTTTGACCAGTTCCCAGGGTAAGAAGGACCTACTACAGGTGTCCTGGAATTGCTCCCAATCTGCCTTATAAGTCTTCCAACGTTCTGGTTGGTCTTCCTGAGAGTTTGCCTTGACGGTGCTGAGTATCACCGGAAAGTGGTCGCTTCCCAGGGGGTCTGCATGCACTCTCCAGTTATAGTCACCATCGATATCTGGATGACAGATTGTAAGGTCTAAGGCTGATTTTCTGCCTGATCTACAGAGAAAGGTTGGAGTCCCTGTGTTGAGTAAACATAGTGACTTTTTATCGAGAAGATTCTCAATAGTCCGACCTCTTCTGTTTGTGCGGTGTGAACCCCAAATTGTGCTGTGAGCATTCAAGTCACAAAGCAGAATGTATGGGGGAGGCAGTTGTTCCACCAGCGATGTTAGTTGCTCGTACATGACTCTCTCATTAGGTGGTAGATAGAGAGAGCACAGTGTGACAGGGGTGTTGATTGTCACTCTGGCTGTAACTACCTGTAGATCCGTATATTCTTATTTCGGTTTGGGGGTATGACTTGTTTATCATGAGAGCTACTCCTCCTGATGCCTGGTTGGGATCTGGGATTTTGTTGTAGCTCTTGTAATTTGCAAGTCTAGGTATTTGACCTGGTATGGTCACTTTTAACTCCTGGAGGCACAGAGCAACTGGGTCGAGGTCTGCCACCAAGATGGGCAGTTCTGCTCTGTTTGCTCTGATGCCTCTACAGTTCCATTGGATTATATTACACCTAACGTTCGCCATACTGGGACTAGGTGTGTCTATCAGAGGCCATTGCACAGCTTTTGGCCCTTGCCTTGCTCCTAGACCTGGAGGACACAGGACTTTCACGGTCCCAGGTCCAGTCTATCATGAAGTGAGGAGCCTTCCCTCCAGTCACCTCAGAGTCTGCTTTTTCAAAGGAGAGCATGGTGTTATTCCCCATCTCATCCTCCAATGCATCCCTCTGGGAGGCCGGAGTATCCACCACCCCGCGGTGGAAGTGGAAGGTAAAGATTCCGCTTCCTCATCTAGAACGGGGTTTTTCCTCACCCTCAGAGCCGGATTCTGTAGGCTCCACCTCGGTGGAAGACAGGTCTCCAGAAGGGAGCTCCTCGACAGCAGTGGGTGGATCCGCCTCTGGCTGAACATTACCTTCTTCAGAGAGGGGGCCAACTAAGGCCTCTTTCTCAACTGTCTCCTGCACTGGAGCCTCTGTAGAAGCTTCCATGGTTTTGGTCTTCTTTGTCTTTTTCTTATTTTTCTTCTTTTTGCCAGCTTCTTTTCCATCCGGGGAGGTTGGTTCCCCAGCGGGTCTTGTAGGGGCTACTTTCGTTGCCTCCTTCCTGGCTTCTCTTTCCTCTTCCTTATTGCCAGCTTTGGCAGTTGGTTTGTTGGTTTTTACTGAGCCAGTCTCTTCCACGACCGGCCCTTTTGGGTTGGCCTTGGATGTCCCCTGGCTGACTTTTTTCTCAGGTTTGTTAGTTTGGGTAAGTGCTTTGGAGGCCGCGCCAGCATAGGCAGAGGTCCTCGAGGCCCTGACCAAGTTCCTGGCCTCAGGAATGGAAATTTTCCTGGAAGCTCGGACTGCCAGGACCTCCTTCTCCTCAGCAAACCGTGGGCAATCCTTCGCGAACAAAGGGTGTTCCCCCTTGCAGTTTACACAGCAAGGTTTTTGCCCATGGCAGTCTTGTAGTGTGTGGCCCTGTTTGCCACATCTACCACAGACAGCCTTCCCTCTACATCTCTTACTGGTGTGGCCAAAGCGGTGGCACTTGTAGCATCTCATCGGAGATGGAATGTAGGCCTCCACATCGACCACCCTGTAAGCGCATGTCGAAGGTCTCGTTGATATGGCAACAGACTTCAAGCCTTCAAGACCCTCTTGTCACATTAGAAAGGAGACGCCAGGGAAAGAAAGAAAAGCATAATGGCCTATGGTTTTGCTTTGAGACGTCTTGCTGGCGATGCTTACCCAGGTGTGGACTTTTTGGTTGAATGGCTAATAACCAAAGTCAACCAACTGTTAATTGGTTGACTTCATGATACAGAATTATAACAAGATGTGTTATCTGAATGGCATACATACATGTCCTTGAGAGAACCCATGGAATTGGCGGACAAGCTGCTGCGAAAGCGACAGTTGTTAACTAAGTTGGTTAATCCTACCATGACAAACACTATGTCGGCGGTTAACGAACAAAGTGCTTCAAATGTTGAGGGGGGGGGCAGGGTGATGTGGCCGCTTTCACGAAATCAGATTCCGGTGGCAGAGGGAAATGCTCCAAGAAGCCATTGGGTATAATGAAGGTATCAGGAAAGCTGCAAGAGTTGATCAAAGCTATCGAGAGAGGGAATGTTCCAGACATTGACTTTGAGAGGCAGAGAACAACCCCGTCTGATGCCATGTGTTGGAACTGTAAAACGCAGGAGCATTTCACACAAACATGCCCCTAGCTGATTAAGAGTTTACCACCTGATGAGACGGAAGTTGAATAGCGTGAGAACTCACCACCAGATTTTTGTAAGGCATCCAAATCTGAATTCGTGAGACATTTTTTAAAGGGCGACAGGCACGCTAAAGCACGCCCGCATTAATAAATCACGTGACCACCCCTCGACCAATCAGATCGTCGCAAATTGTCTGCTGGTTTCCGCGAATTTATCAACGATCTTTGGTCAGGTACCCATATTGTTAAAAGTCCCCCTATGATACATAAGATAGGTATGTGAACGTCAGTGCTGCTGGGAGCGCGGATGTCGTCACATAAAACTGTGCGTATTTTTGAGGCTCAGTGCAGGGGTACCTCTCAGTTATAGCCTAATATTTGATGTTAATATGGGCATGACAGTGTACCTATGATTTTTATCTGTTAGAAAACAAAATTTCTTACAATCTGGATTTTGATTTTTTTACATCCCCAAATTTGTTAATTAATTACAAGCCTAATTAGGTCAGTGTCCAATTAAAGAAATCTATTGATGAACAACAGAGATATAGGATCTGCAGGATTTAATAACTACCGTAATCTCCCTCGTATAAGACGCATCTCACATATAAGACGCACCCTGAGTTGAAAGGAGAGCTATAAGATGCACCTGGGGCAGGATTTGGACTGGTTTAGTACTAATCTAATGTAATTTTACCCCTCCTATAAGACGCACCCCCTCTTTTGGCAATGTCTAAATGGCCCATTTGGCTTTTGTTTGGCGTAGAAGACGCGTCTTATAGGCGGGAGATTACGGTAATTATTTTACCCCAATTTTAGTAATTTTCCCTACTTTTTTTCTTCAAAAATTCATAATTTCAGTTGTATTCATCGGAGAGACTTCGCCTTGAAATCATTATGACCGCAATGTTACTAGCTTTCAGGATATATAAATATTTCTAGGCTAAAGTTGATTTGGAAAATGAGTAAAAAAAACATGAAAAGGTCACAAGGCAATCCTCTTTGTACAGGTTAAAATTATGACGAAAAAAAAACCCAACCTTTCCTTATAAAAATGTCCATAGCTCAGCCAAAAATCATGATAGAATAAATATTCCAAAAGCATTAGGATTCTTAAATGTACCTTTTCGTCCTGTGTGAAAGCCAAAGAGATCCATTGCTTTAAAAAAAATTATTCACATACCTACATAAGAAACCACCATCAAACCTTTTGGTACCCAAAACAAAAATAAAGGTGTTTCGGCTCTTGGACTAATACTAATAGAGACACTGACGTTCACATACCTACGGGGGGGGGGGGCTGGCCCGGGAAAAGTTAGCACTGGGATAGCGAAGTCAGCCTAAAATTTGGACCTCGGCAAAAAAAACGCAATTTATATATCAAATGAAAGAGCTTGATACACCTACTAGAAGCGTTTTTTTATACCTATTTATAGTTTAGAGATGTAAAAATCTTTCTGCCATTCCCTGCCCTATATTTTTAATCAAATATCCAGATAAGACCGACCATTAAACATGCACTTTGTGTGGTGTATTAGGCCATCACCCTAATTAATCACTGATAAAATTTGACTGGAAAGGACAATCTACTAACCACCTTAAAGCTGAGAAATAGGAGATTAACATATCTAAATAGCAATTAAATACTAGCAGCAGAAGTGATCTAAATATCAAGCTAAAATCTGAAATTGTAATTATTTTTTCTTCAATTTGTTGGTAGTATACATTTAGCAGATTCAAAATCGCAGAAAATTGCAGCACTGTAGGTGTATAAACTGCCTCTATTTTGATGAAATAGATGTTGTAGAATACCTCTGTTGGTTCAGTTCGCTTCCTTAAGAAATATTTTTCAAGGAACATTGATCCAAAGTTGTACAAGTTTGTGAGACCGCCCTGTGATTAATAATCACCGAAAAGATATCAATATCCCATCAAAATGTAGGGAAATATGTTGGTTACAATTATTTGATGTTGTACCTCATGTTACTTTTAGTATAATGGGCAATATCCATGCATCTCTGCAATAAGTACATGGCCACTTATGTGACTCAAACAGGGTGGTCTGACAGAATCACCTAATTCAGCCAAACATTCACTGTCTGAAGCTGTAGAAAAAATAGAAAATGAATTGAAATATTGTGCCAGTGAGATATATAAGTATATATAAGTAAATCTGCCAAGTAGAAGGCACAGAATAAATACTTTTCCAACACATGTATACCACTGTGACAGATATGGGGAGTGGCTGGCCAAATTGGGCTGACTTCGCCAACTGGGACCCCTACTTTCATATGAGTCCTTTCATATCTTGATTAACGTACATTAATACAATTAATGGTATACAGCTAGGGACCCCAGAATCCGCTAGGGGCGCCACTTAGGGAGTTGCAGTGAAAGCTGTGCAGGGGGCCTAGGCAGACTCCCCAGAAAAGGCTGTAGAAGCTCTTCTGTCAGGGAGTGCTCTTTAGCAACCTTTACAGGTTAATAGTCATATGTATAGAGAAAAGAAAGTGCTATCTAACCATATGTAACACAAGTATTTCCATGTGAGAAAAAATTACATTTGGATATTGTTAAAAACATGGTATTTTCAGAATATGCCCAAACCATGAAGTTATTAATGCTACTGGTTGCTACTCAGTAGTTGGGTTGGACTTTAGGGAGTGGTCATTATTTATCAACAGGGGGGGTGGTGGGTTTGAGGGGGGGCGTAAAAATGTCAGAACCCTCCCGAGGGGGGGGCTAACAAAATTTTGAGCAAATAAACCAGCGCGCTACTATAGCTCAAAGAGGGGCGCGAAAATTCTCCGCGCCTCTGGTTTGGGGGGCGCAAAAAATTTTGACTGTCGTCGAGGGGGGGGGCCTAAAAAAAAGATTTTCGCGCGTCTGCGCGGAAACCCACCACCCGCCCCCTGTTGATAAATAATGACCACTCCCTTACCTCAATATGCACTGTAAAAAATTTCAGAACAATCTGACGATGCTCTCCCATGCTCTCAAAGGATTTTGTTGATTGAATGGGAAGCTCTGTGACCTCCGAGAGTAAGATCTAGGTCAAAGGTCAAGATCAAAAGGTCATTTGACTACTTGATTAAATAGGTCACATACATATCCATCTAGAATTTTTTAAAAACTCCTACTAGAAGTGAAACTAGATTTTTCAGGGTGTTTCGGAAAACCCTAGATTTTGGATCTCTTTGGTCACAACCTTTAAGCTCTATTATAATAGAAATGTATGGGTAGCAAATCCTTGCATTTACGGACATATATATCATCATATCTCCGGTTCTATGATAGATAGAAACAAAATTCCCAAAGATTTAGATTTCCCTGCCCAGGCTCTATCCAAAAGAACTAGTCAACTGTGGTATCTAACAGATTCCATTTTTTTCTGGGCTCCCTAATACAGAACTTGTAGAACAAATTTAAAGAAAACTCCTTGTAAATTATCTTTTGAGCCACCTGTAACACGCTATAAATCTAGACCACTCAGAAGAGTTTCTTGGCACTGTCTGTAGTGTGAACACCACTCTGGAACTGAGCCTGACTTGAGCCTGAGGGAAGGGTCCCACAGTTTGAGCCTCACTCACCGAGTTCGACCTCTAGTTAATAATGCGGAAGACCCGCGCCGCGGTAGACGCCGTAAGCAGGATACCGATGACTGCGGTCTAGCTAGTCCTGTGGACTAAGGCGTCTGCCGCGGCCAGCAGCAGCCACGCGCCGACATCTAGTCCTGGGGACTAGAACGCGCCCTTACTATGCATGCTACGCTTTAGTCCTCAGGACTAAACAGGTGGTCCCTGGGACTATATGAATCTCATCCCCAGGGCACCATGACTATTCTCTACTCTTCGATGATTATGAGCCAGGGTCTCAGTCCCAAGGACTATAATTTAGTCCCTAGGACTGTATCTTTAGTCCCTGGGACTACACAGAGCAGTCCTGGGGACTAAGAAATAGTCCTCAGGACTAAATTTGAAGTCCTGGGGACTACATCCCTAGTCACAACTACATTAGACATCAATCAATGAATTACCGGTACCACGAGGTAGTCCTCAGAACCACTTGCATTGGTCCTGAGGACTAGGCAAATGTTTTTGTAGTCCTCAGGACTAAACAAGTAGTCCCTGAGTCTACGAATTAGTCCCCAGGGCTAAAAGCTTAGTCCTGGAGACTAACAGCACAGTCTTATACAAAGTCATGGGGTCTGCAGGGTAATTCATGGGAATGTACAATTAGTCCCTAGGACAATATCCTCATATTCTTAGTCCTGGGGACTAGGCTTTAGTCCTTAGGACTTAAGGCTTACACCTCTCATTGTAATCGCCTAATTCTAAGCTTCAATTTGGTATATTAACTTTTATTCTAGCCCAAATATTAAGCCCTCCAGCCCCTATTATCTGCTGCTTGTACTCTAGCAGCATGGAAAGTTGTTTTGATAACAGTGTGGTGGTCCCGCGTCGTCTTCGAGGTACCTTCGCGGTCCTCGTGGGCGACGTCGAGAGCACCTCTATTACCCGACGCCTGGGGGCGCTGGAGTCCAGCGCCACGTCACCACTTGGTCACGTGGCCCTCGACTCCGGTGTATATAAGGCCGTTGTACGGCCTTCCTCAGGGGTCAGTCCAGCCCCGACTGACCATCGTGAGCGATGGTTGGCGGCTGCCCGGCTACCATATTCTAGAACTCCTCTGTGCTGCTGCACAGAGGAGGTGTATGTGGAATATCAACTGTAGACACTAGAAGGCCTAGTGTCGAACCTGTTATAGAGTTCAAACTCTGCCACCTGTAACTGTGATCGAGAACGGCTGATGCCTATGTGTTATTAGACAATAAAGTTTTAATTGGAACCTGAATAGTTGTTCTTCGTTGTTTATCGAAAGATTCGATTAAACACCGAGGGGTAGAACACTACACTGGTGCCGTGACCAGTTGTTAACTTTAGTCCGCATAGGTACTGCGAGCTTAAGTTCGACATGCAGGGTCACTTGGATGAAGGTGATGACCCCAATCACCAACATCAAGTGACTACAGGCCCGTTAGTGGATAGAAATGATCCACTAATCGGTGGTGGTTTGAACCACACCCTGATATTAGGTCCATCGTCTGACCCGTTGGGCCTGTATCAAAAGAGCCCACTACTCAATTGGCGAGTATCGACTCAACTCTCTCCGGCGGCTGAGAACTTCTTGAGGACACAGAGTTTGTCCTATGTAGAAAAATCAGCCTCGCCCGTGGGAACTCCAATGGGCCTTGGCAGTTGGTCCTTCGAGGGTCCCTCGCCCGTGTCGATACAAGGAAGTATTGACAGTGGCAGGGGACTCAACGAGGAGTTGCTACAAGAGCAGCAACGCCAACTGCGCCAGGGTCGCCAGCAGTTGGATGCTCTCGCGAGTAACACCACGAAAGCTCAGGAGAAGAGTACAGAAATAGAGCTGAAGTTGGAACAGCTTAGGCAGCAGGCGTTAGAGGCTTCGAACAAGACTCAGATCGCGAATAGAGAACTTACTGATCTTCAAGAGAAGGTCAAGCAGCTCTCTAGCGAAAAGGAGTCCTTGCTTGCAACGAAGTCAGAGATCGAGCGTAGTAGGTTGACAGCAATGGATTGTCAATCGCTAAAAGCAAAGATCGATCGCCTTGCTACTAGCCGCCGAGAATGTGTTGAGAGAGCTCGAAACGATTTTCGGGATGCCCAGCACGAGCAGACGTCCCTTAAACATAAGTTGAAACTACAAGAAGTAGAAAAGACTATGTTGGAGGAACAACTGCAAGAGTTGCGGCATGAGTTGAACCAACAATCAGCCGAGCATACTGAAAAAGTAGCTGAGCACCTAACGGCTTATGAAAAGCAGGTGAAACAGCTACGTCAGGAACGGGAGTCGTTACTCTGTCAGATGCAAGCTGACGAGGATGCTCGAGCCAGGGACGAGGCAGAAATGCGTCGTCGCTGTGAGGAACGAATCGAACACGCAAACAAAATGGCGGAATATCAGGTCCTAATGGAACAAAAAGCGAGGCATGAGGCCGAGCTTAATTCCTTGAAGTCTGAATCCCTAGTAGCCCAGTCACTGAAAGATCAGAAGGATTCGGATACTTTGGTAGCCATGCGTGGTGAAATCGATGAGCTCCGACGAGAGATATTGTCTCGCAGAAAGGCTGATGAAGCCAGGGTGAATAAAGAAGTTCGTGATGAACTCGCACTCGAAGAACGTCTGAAGGAGCAGACGGAATCGAAATTGCGTACCGCTAGACTTCGAGATAAGCAACAAAGTAGTGAATGCAGCACTACTAGAGTTGCTACTCAAGGGGATCTAGTCGAAAACCCTGACTACAGAGAGTGGCTCGACCGTGCCATGAAGGAGGTCAAGCAACTCTTTGCCATCAGCGAGCAACGAGATCTCTCGAAGCCCGAACATACCCGCCTGGAATTCCTAGTGTCGGAATTAAGGCAGGCGGAACGTTCAAAACAGCAGGCTGAGATAGATAGAATGGTGGGGGCAATCGACGACATCTCGAAAGTTGATTCGAGGTCGCGTTGGACCCTACCTGTTCCTTCGATGCCACGCACCGATGGTCTAAGTGGAGTGATCGGACAGTTCTCGACCCCTACCACGACCCAACAACATGTTGATCCGCCCAAATATAGGGATATCAGATTCGAGGCTTCGCGCTTGAGTGATGCCGATTCTGGTAATCCCTGGGGGATGAATCACAGTCGTGCAGACACGACTATGAGAAACATGGGGATGGACCATCAAATACCTAGAAGAGGCACAACATTCGCCCTTGATCAGGTCAGGAGATCAAGCAGAATGTTTGAAAATACCTCTATCGGGCATGAACCAGCCCGAACTAGGTCAGTCGAGTGCCCTCCATTTACATGGAAGGACGATTGGCTCCGTTGGTACCACGGATTCAATCACGTCCGTCGAGTAAATGTATGGACCTCGAGTATGGCATTAGCTCAACTCCTCATGTTACTCCAGAATGGCCCTGCATCTGATACTGTGTGGCTATGGGAGGAGCATGGAGATGGGACTTTGGAGGGACTGGTCGACATGGTAACGGAAGCCATGACTTCTAGCCTTCAAGACCCCATTGTTACAATGGAGAAGAGACGCCAAGGCAAGAACGAAAGCATTAGAGCCTATGGCTTTGCTTTGAGACGTCTTGCCGGCGATGCCTATCCAGGTGTGGACTTCTCGGTTGAATGGCTCATAACCAAAGTCAACCAGTTGTTCATAGGAGGATTGTATGACGTTGATTTACAACAAGACGTTCTTCGGGAGTGGCGCACTTACATGTCCCTAAAGGATCTCATGGACTTGGCAGACGAGTTGTTGCGGAAACGACAACTCCTGCCGAAGTTGGTGAATCCTACCTTGACAAATGCATTGTCGGCGTTGGCCGACGCCGCTTTGGTCGAGGAGGGACAGGGCGAAGTCTCCTCATACTCGAAGCCCGGGGCGGGGAGTAAGACTAAGAAAGGTCAGAAATCCGCTGGTAAATCGAAAACACCAAACAAGGCCTCCAAACCCAAGGTACAGGAGCAGACCTTCTCGCTGAGTCAATTGAAGAATTTACTCAGGGTTATCGAGGGAGGGGATGTCCCTGGTACTAGCTCGGAGAAGCCGAGTACCCCTCCGTCCGACGCCAAGTGTTGGAACTGCAAGAAGCAGGGGCATTTCGCACGAACTTGCCCCGAGCCGATTAAAGGTCTACCACCTGACGCGACGGAAAACTGAGGCGGGCGGCTCGACGTGGCAATCGAGCTGCCCGACCATCGAAAAGCCAAGGTATCAGCACCTCTGGCACTCCTGATCAGACGACAGTAGATTCGAGGGAACTAGGTAAGGTCCCGGTAGGGCCGTCCCAGCCCTTTACCACAGCGGCACCGGTTGATCACCGGTCGGGTTCCGAAGATGTCGGTGTAGAAAAAGCCTGAATGGCCAAGGAACAGGGCGCTGGCAGCCCGAACTCTGAGGTCGAGGGTTCGACTGGATCGAAAGTGAAAGTCGACGCCGGGAGAAAAGCCCTGATGCGGCAGCTGGCCAGAGTCTGCGCAACAGAGCTTCCCTCAGATGATCCCTGTCTCTCTTTTCTGAAGAAGAGAGGGATCGATCTGAGTACTGACGTAGGGTTGAGAATGCTAGCAGGAACCGCCCCCTTGTCGGGGAAACGATGGTACCTGTCTGCAGAGATTCGAGGGCGTTCTCTAGACTTCCTGATAGATACTGGTGCCAGCCACACCATTGTCTCTCGGGAACTCGCGAAAACGTTAGTGGTGCCGTCAGATAATCTCTACGAGGGAATAACGGCGTGCACTGCGTCTGGAGCCGAAATGCGGACCTATGGTCGATTGGTTCTACCTCTTAAGGTCGCATCGACCCACTATGTGTTTAGCCCAATAGTGGCCGATGTGGCTGACGATGGCATTCTGGGGCTCGACTTCGCGGCATTATACGGTATGATCCTGAACCCAAGGACGGGTCAATTGGTCATGACCGAGCTTTTTGTTTGTTTGTTTAGTTTTACGTCCGGGGGCCATCAAGGAACTCAGACATTCAAGGTTTCTCGGACATTAAGTCCTTTCTTTTCTTTTAGGACAGGTATTTATATGCTGCTTGCCCGACACAGCAGTGACCGAATCTATGAATGACCGAATCTATGAGATGAATGACCGAATCTATGAGGAGGGTCGAGGGGGAAAACCGCTACCGGGGCTTCATTCCCCTACTCTTTTCGAAGGATAGCAAGTGTTCTTTTATTTGCCTGGTCCCATAGGCAGGGCCAGACAAACCACGGCCTTTGATGACTTAGACGTGGTTCACTGAGGGGGAATCCCATGGCAAAAAACAAGCATGTAAGCCCAGGCCCGCGCATATGGACACCAGCTGCCCACATGCTCACCCCAAGACACAAGAAACCCCAAGTTTGTCGCCTTTTACGAATCTGGTATGCCCACTGTTAGTATGGAAGGAGATTTCTCCTTGTGGACTCCCAATGAAGTTATTCTGCTCCTTCATGCCCTCACATGTAGGTCCCCACTCCACAGGGGGATCATGACCGAGCCGGTAGAAGAGCACCATCAGTGTAAACTGAAGAGAACTGAAGAGAGTGTCATCGATAGCCTCAGTAGCACAGACCACTAGGATACCTGCCAGACATCGGTGCGATGTCTTGGTAAAATCCGACGGTCTGGAAAGAGACCGACAGGGCATAGTCGAACCCAACCTGAAAACTCTGAGAAGTTTTGGGTTGGTTGGTGAGGCTGCCCTTGTCAGCAATGTCCGTCGAACAGTGTTTCCCGTCTGTAATCCACTGAATCGAGACATTGTCCTGGAGAAAGGCCAGGTGGTCGGTACTGTACAGTACGCTGACAGAAACGGTGAACTCTCTTCACCGGAGGTAGGATCTGTGATCATGCGTCTCGAGCAAGAAGCTGCAGACATCAAGACGGCGGAAATCGCGAGCACCCGCACGGGGGAGCTCCCTACCTGGCTGTTAGACATGTATGGCGACACCCACCTGACCCAGCCAGAAGAAAGACTGAAACTGTCCGCCTTACTACGTAAGCATGTGGATGTCTTTAAATCCCCAGATGAACCGTTAGACACGGGTGACGCACAACCTATCCGAGTCCCTTATAGAAGGATTCCGCTCAGCAAGAAAGCTGCGGCGGATGAACAACTTAAGGAGATGTTGGATACGGGGGTGGTTAGGCCAAGTACTAGTCCCTGGTCCAGTCCCGTCCAGATGGTGACGAAGAAGGATGGGACCATGAGATTCTGCGTCGATTATCGATGTCTGAATGGAGTGACTAAGAAAAATGCTTACCCCCTCCCGCGCATCGACGAATCCTTGGATGCCCTGGGAGGAAACAAGTGGTTTAGTTGTCTCGATCTCCAATCTGGATATTGGCAGATCGGGATGAATCCCGACAACGTCGAGAAAACCGCTTTTTCCTACCAGAGGGGGCTCTACGAGTTCGATCGCATGGTGTTTGGTTTGTGTAACGCCCCCGCCACATTCGAGCGAATGATGGAGGAGATGTTGAGAGGTTTGCTAGGTAAAAGTTGCCTGGTTTACCTCGATGATATCATCGTCTTCGGCAAAACGACGGATGAAGCAATGGCGAATCTGGCAGAAGTCTTCAACAGGATTCGGGCATGGGGACTGAAGTTAAAACCTAAAAAGTGTCAACTTTTTAGGACTTCAGTCGAGTACCTGGGCCGAATCGTGTCTGAACAGGGTATAGAAGCCAACCCGGGGAAAATTAACGATGTAATGACTTGGGCTAGGCCCACTACAGTGAAGGAAATTCGATCCTTCATTGGTTTTTGTTCCTACTACCGAGAGTTCATCCCGGGGTTCGCGGAACTCGTAAGCCCTTTACAGGACTTAGTGATCCAAAAACCTAAAAGTAGTAGAGGTCGTTACGAGGCATTCGCGTGGACGGAAAGAGCCGAACATGCCTTTGTCGAGTTAAAACGAAGTTTCAGGGAGACACCTGTGCTTCGATTCCCCACACCCGACGGTCGTTTTATCTTGGACACTGACGCCAGTAATACTGCGATCGGGGCTGTTCTATCCCAAGTGCAGGATGGAGTGGAGGTCCCGATCTCATTTGCTAGCAACACTCTAAGTAAAACACAACGAAACTACTGCACCACCAAAAGAGAACTGCTGGCGGTTGTCGTGTACACCAGGAAGTTTAGGCACTACCTCTATGGTGGTAACTTCACTATCCGCACCGATCATTCGTCTTTGAAATGGCTCCTGAATTTCAAAGAGGCTGAAGGAATGATGGGTAGGTGGCTGGCCCACCTTTCGGAGTTCGGTCTCGAAAACTCTAAGATCGAACATCGAAGTGGGGCCAAGCATCTAAACGCCGATGGTCTTAGTCGTATCCCTGTGCGGCTATGCCAGAGGTCGGATTGCACAGACTGTGGCAGTCATAATGCTGTTTTGGCAGCTGTAGGTGGTTTAGTAGACAGCCGGGTGGGGGTTGCATTTTGGTCTCTCGATGAACTCATTGATGCTCAGAAAGCGGACGCCGACATCAAACAAGTTGCTGAATGGCTAGTTAAGGGGGCTAAACCCACTAGGCCTGATGTATCAATCGAGAGCGCCGAGGTACGGAAATTAGTGGGGCAATGGCCTCTATTAACCTTCCGTGAAGGCTTGTTGTGTCGCTGGAAAGTCGAGGCGGGTCGGGCTAGACGCACGATTCAAGTAGTTGTACCACGCCAACTGAGGGGCGAGGTACTCTCCTTTTGCCACGGACACCGAACGGCGGCACATTTTGGTCGTAAACGAACGCTCGAAAAAGTGAAAAGGAGATATTACTGGCCCGGAATGGGAAAGGACATAGGTCGTTGGGTTCGGCACTGTCCTACCTGTTGCCTGGTAAAGCCCGGCGAGGGCATGGGTAAGTCTCCTCTGCACCAAGAGTTGTTCGGGGTGAGATTCGGGAGGATAGCTATGGATATCATCTCGGGATTTGCACCCATGCCAAACAAGAATACTTGCATGTTAGTAATCCAGGATTACTTCACCAAGTATGTACGCGCTATTCCCCTACCAAATCACACGGCAGAGACCTGTGCAGAGGCCTTCGTGGACGAATGGGTTTTGACCTTTGGAGTCCCGTTGCTTCTGCATTCCGACCAAGGTCGAGAATTTGAGTCTCAACTCTTCTCTGAGATGTGTGAATATTTGACGATTGTAAAACAGAGAACCAATCCATACAGACCACAGAGCGATGGTCAGGTGGAAAGGTTCAATAGAACGTTGATTCAGAGCCTGACTATGTTGGTAGACAAACATATGGACGACTGGGATGAACAGGCTAAATATGTGGTGTCCGCATATAACAGCTCTGAGCACAGTTCTACTGGATGCAGTCCAAATATGATGGTATTCGGGGAAGAAATTCTCATGCCAGCGGATGTGATTTTCGGCTCAATCGAGAACCCACTCGAAGTCCCTTGTTCCGTCACTTTCGTGGAACAACTTCGTGACCGATTGAGAGAGAGTTACAGCATGGTAAGGGAAAACCTAGGTAAATCTGCGGAATGCCAGAAGGTCGGGTATGACTATGGGCTGAAGCAGAGAAGATACTCAGTTGGGGAACAGGTGGTGAGGTACCACACCCCCCAAGCAGCTATGAAGCTTGCCCCCAACTGGGATGGGCCGTTCGTAGTAGATTCTGTCCTCTCTGAGTCGACATTATTACTTCGATCATCCCGCGGACGGTTGCAAAAGAGCAATATCGATAGAGTGCGCCGGTGGTTGGGCATAGAGCTATCACAAACTGTCGAGTTGTTGCAACCACAACTTGATGATGATTCACCTTCTCGTAAGGCTACGAAAAGGGCTAAGTCTGTTTCTGGACAGGTCGAAATAGAGATCGAAAGGTCGCGGCCAGAAGTTCAGTCTCAAAAACAAACTACGCGGGGTCATCGAAAACGACAGCAAAAGGCTCGAAAACTGAGCGAGGTGGAGGTGTTGGATGCCAGTAAACCATCAAAGCGGCGCCGTGGTCGACCGGCCCGTCGAGATAAGTCGAAAGCATCTAAACAGCCTTTGAAGGGATGTCGGAAGCCCGACCCCCCCTCGAAGGCGCGAACGACTGAACAAACTTCACATCGAGACGTCTCGATTGAAGTCAAAGATCAGTCACTCCAGTCCGGACCTATGACTCGAGCAAGGCTTAAGCGCCAAGGCTCATCAAAGGAACGGTCAGCGAGTGTCGAGGATGAAAGGAAATCCAGAGCAAACACTCTGGCTCCTACATCCACACCGTCACAAGTGATGGGAGGCAGACGCCGACGGAAACTGGTTAATAGCCCGGTCGGCCCGGCCACATCAAAGGACGGCGGGCTAGGAGGGGGTGATAGTAACCCGCCCCGAGGCTCAACACTCGTTCCTATAGTAAAGGTTAAAATCAGGAAAAGTCCTAGATTAAACCCTACTCAGTAATCGATGTTTCGCACAATACTAAGCAGCAGCTTTACTAACCTGTGTTTTTAATGAGGCTTTAAAATAACGGGTGCCGTTCTTGAGTAAATCTGTCTGTGGATGTGAAGCCGACGGTGAATAAAAAAATTACACAACGAGAAGTCATGCGATTGCCTCTTAGTTTGAGACAACCTGATGCTGGAAACATGGAAATGTGGGGCGTCCGACTTTTATTTTGACTGTGTGGAGGGGTTCCCAGCATAGGCTGGTGGATTCTGCCCGAAGGGTAGATCCATATTGGAACCATTTTTTTTAAATCCCGGTAGTCTGATAAAGGGGGGGGTGTGCCCAAATTATCCATGTTAATAGTGTTGGAATCCATAGACCGCATAGGAAATAACGGCATATGCAAAAATTGCGACTGGAGAACCAGAGCGTGACGGTGAGGGGAGAGTGAGTCGTTCTATTTTTTGAGCATTACCTTATTTGGTCATGGCGTGATGCGCGGTGGACCAATGGGGCTCGCCCTCCTCGGTCACGTAGGCCCTTCCTCCAATCAGAGGCGTGCGCCACAGGGATAAAAGGCCACGTCGCACACCCCGGAGGTCACATCTGCGCCCTTCTCGTGAGAGTCAGACGCAGATAAGCTGGACTAAGCCTAGCTTATTCCAGCTGGTACGCTCCGTCTGGGGACTTCCTACCTGAGTGTAGGAGGTCTCCCCTGCCTAGTGTCGAGGGACACGACCTGTGTGAGCGCAGGTTTGTGTTCTCTCGAGACTCCAGTCTTCGGTCCCTCGAGCCGCCTGAGTGCGGTTCGAGGTACATCGAAGGCACCTTCGAGGCTTCGACCCGCCAGAGTGCAGATCGAAAAACCTCGAAGATTCTCTTCGACGTCTCGTCCCGTCTGAGTACGGTTCGAGGCCCGGAGTCTTCTTTCTCCCTGGTGGAACCCGGCAGTTCAGGAAGAACCATGGGGTCCTCGTCCGACGAGCAGTCAGGGTACAGCTCTTCGGCGAGCCACAAGTCGCAGAAGAAGAAGAAGAAGAAGAAGTCCAAGAGGACCAGACCCGAGCAAGAGCTCGAGTCTACCTCGGCTAAAAGTGCAGCCCTTCTGAAGCAGATCGAGGATGCACAGAAAGCCTTGGCTGAGTCCCAGGAGCGGGAGAAGGAGCTCCGCCGGAAGGCGAAGGAGGCAGCTAAGCAGCAGAAGCGCGACTTGAAGGTCGCAGCTGCTGCCGCCTCGAGAGACTCTTCTCCCGATGAGATGGAGGTCGACGAGCCGTCGACACCTGCTCCATCGAAAAGTGCTACCCCTTCAGGTTCTAAGGGCAAGAAGCCGACTGAATCGAAGGCATCCAAGGGCACCTTGAAGGATTTCAAGATCCCTAGGGTGCCCAAGAAGGAAAGTAGCAAAAAGGAGTCCGCAGCCAAGAAGGCTCCAGCCCGGGAGAGGAGTAGCGAGTCTACTGCTCCACCGGAACCTGGAACCGAGCCGTCGGAGGTCGATGCCGGTGCCGTGGAGAGCACCGTATCCTCACCCCCAGACACGGCCAGGGCTGTCGACGAGTGGAAGCGGCTGTCAGCGATCACTGCCAAACGACGTGCTGAGTACGTCGATGACAGACCACTGACAAAGCTTCAGGACTACCGCAAGAATGGTCAAGTGGTACTCCCAAGTCTCGTCGGAAAAGGATGGTAGTGACGACGAGGAATGGTATTCGGACGATAGTCATGCCATTGACTGGTATGTCTCGATGATCGAGAATATTACGAATGCCTCAGACTCGTCGGGGGTGTCGCTGCCCGAGCGACAGCGGATTGGGTTCGCATGGCGCATCTTCAATCCAGGGCAGCAGTGTGCTTTCGAGAACTGCACACGTAAGGGGTTCCCCCCTCGCGTATATGCGACGGACGGCAGGTATGCTCGACACTTGGTTGAAGAGCATCGAGCCATCCGTCCGCAGTTCGGTTGTGTTAAGGTGGAAAAGACCATTCCATGTTACCAGGACCCGGATGACCCGACCTCTCCTCCTTTCGTGACTTCACGAAGGGGCTTGATGGCGCGTCATCTCAAGTCGTACAAGCAGCCCCATAAGTACAACGCCGAGGGCGCTATCCAGCTAGTGGAGACACTGGTTGGAAAGTGCGAACGGAATGAGAAGACAGGCGCGCCGACTAGACACTGGATGCGGATGGCCCCCGCACCCCCGTCTACGAAGCGCCTGTATATCAGACCGGAGCTGATGCCCGCTTTCTACGGTGCCTACCCCGAGTTCAGGGTAGAGCAACGGAAGAAGCAGGAGGCCAGTCGTCCTCGGGACCCAGGACCTACAGCCTCTACGAGTGGGAACAAGAGGCCCCACTCTACAGAAGCTGGAAAGTCTGCCGGTTCGACTGAACCTAAGAAGCCTAAGCCGCAGGCTGCTCCCTCGAAGCCCGAAAAGGCATCGAAAGCCGCCCCGGCCCCGGCTCCTAAAAAGTCGAAGACTGCTTCGACCGGTTCAGCCAAACCAAGCACCAGTGGTGCTAAAACTGGAGGCAAGACGGTGGAAACCCGGAGTGGTTGTGATCGGCAACCCAAGGTGACCACCAACTCGTCTCCCCCTGTCAAACCCCCTGCGGCGGCGGAGGACAGCACCCCAGCTGCCACGCCGCGTGTTCACGTGGGAGGCGCGACACTGACCTCGGCAGCAGGAGCTAGCTTCTCCAACGTCGTGACAGGCGCCGACACCCCAACAGCAACCTTGCGTTGGGAGTTGGCACAGCCTGCCTACGGCGATGGCGTCGAACGTGGGGTCCCGAAGACGTTCGTGGAACGTTGTAAGGGACTTCTACAGATGACGGGCAGTCCTGCTATCGACAAGTTCGGTGAGGCATTTCGTGAGGAAGCGAGTGCCTACTTGTTCGGCCTGTTTGATAGAACAAACATGGCCATCCGTAACGAGCTCCTTCCGGCCCTTAGGAATGAGGCGCGCAAGACCGTTCAGATAGAGATGGACTCTCGTCTGACCGACGTCCGAACGCGTCTCAATAACTTTGAGGCACAGGCCCAATATGATATTACCAAGAGGGATAGTATCATAGAAGGCTGGGAGGAAATCGACCGCGAATTCTTTAGAGTCTTCGGGGTCCAACTCTCGGAATGGATGAGGGACAAGCACCGTGGCGTCCGAACCCTGAAGCCCGTTCGAACTGAGCCCTCTCGCGAAGCGCAGAGGTACCTCGTCGAGGGTGGAGTGGTCCCTGACGTCAGGACGCTGGCGGCTCAGACGAATCCGTTGAGAGAATTGTCTCCAAAGATGGATAGTCTGAGCTCGGCTATGACGATGTTGGGCCGAGAGCAGGTGGTGCAGGACAAGCCTGACACCCCGGGTAGGTCTCTCGGTGCCTCCGTCTACCCGCCAGCAGCCCCGTCTTCCTCCTCGGTTCCCTTGATAACCCTCTCGGGAACCACCGAGCCTACGCCGCCACCGGTCCAGAGAGTGGTGTCACTGAGGATCCATCCGGATCTTCAGGGCATCACTCCCCTGGCCCCGGCGAACGTAGCCATCTGTCCGGACCCGTCGGCTTCCGCCCAAGCAGTAGAACCTGCCGAGGTGGAACAGTCGATGGATATAGACGGGGACGTCGATGTCGTCGATCATTCTCCAACGCCTCCCCCTGACCAGGGAGACAAGGACGACCGTGAAGGTCAGGAGAGCGACGACGACGACGGAAGCGACTCAGCAGACTCGGCCGTTCTTCACTCAGATGCTGAGGGGGACTCCCGGGATGCACCCGAGACCTCTAACGAGGCTTGGAGTACGACAATGGACCGTGAGGTCCCATTGCCGGAGTCGCCGACGTTTTCGGGCCAGCTAGCCGCCAGCGCCCCACATGGAGAGGAGCGCACTGACGGAGAGCAGGCCGAAATCGACGCCGCTACAGGGTCCATCTCGGAGGATCAGTAGTATGAAACTACTGCTCCTCCTCGTTAGCCTGGATCGCTGACATCGAACAGAGTCTCGATGTCAGCACGGAACCCCCGGGAACTCGTTCACGGACGACGGTGTACCCTCCACGAGTGGGGGTACCTTTCCTGTCCCCGGACCTCCCTGCGAAGCTGTGTGAATCCGACGCCACCCTGGTCTTAGGACCCGGTGGTGCCACACATCCTCGGCCTCACGGTCGAAGGACCATCATAGTGTACTGTACACTATCGATGGGCTTCCTACGCTGGAAGGAGCTTCTCAACGAGACAGGGAGGAAACGACACGACCCCGGTTGCCATACCCGGTCGTGCCTCCCTCGGATCGACCAGGAGCAGGTCGTGAAGCAGTGTTTCGACACTGGTCTTCTACGTTGGATGGAGCAACGCCTTATAATTTATCTGTGATAATAATTTTTTTTCTACAGTACAGTAGAAACTATATTTCTATATATTCCTCTACTGTTTCTGTCGACTATGTCGACGGATCCAGTAGTTCATATTATTATCTAATTGTTTAGACTGATCCGGGGTCTCTGAGTTTTCAGAGACCTCGTTTCAGTCTAGTGGGGGGTGGTGTGGTGGTCCTGCGTCGTCTTCGAGGTACCTTCGCGGTCCTCGTGGGCGACGTCGAGAGCACCTCTATTACCCGACGCCTGGGGGCGCTGGAGTCCAGCGCCACATCACCACTTGGTCACGTGGCCCTCGACTCCGGTGTATATAAGGCCGTTGTACGGCCTTCCTCAGGGGTCAGTCCAGCCCCGACTGACCATCGTGAGCGATGGTTGGCGGCTGCCCGGCTACCATATTCTAGAACTCCTCTGTGCTGCTGCACAGAGGAGGTGTATGTGGAATATCAACTGTAGACACTAGAAGGCCTAGTGTCGAACCTGTTATAGAGGTTAAACTCTGCCACCTGTAACTGTGATCGAGAACGGCTGATGCCTATGTGTTATTAGACAATAAAGTTTTAACTGGAACCTGAATAGTTGTTCTTCGTTGTTTATCGAAAGATTCGATTAAACACCGAGGGGTAGAACACTACAACAGTAATGGCGCTACACGCAGCGCGGACGCGGCAGTGGTTTATGCAAGTGCCTACTTAACTTAAGCATCGCATTTTTATTAGCTATAGTCCTGAGGACTACCACTACGCCCGCGCACCTACGCTCACCGCGGGACGCTCCGTGTAGAGTCCGCGTATTTAGGTCAGCGTGGACGTGCCAGTCACCTTTAATAGTCCTCAGGACTAGCTAGACCGTAGCCACTCCCATAGCCCAGAGAGTATAGATATAACTGGAGTGCGTGCTCCCGAATCTGGGTCAATATGTTCGTTATCTAGGTCAACCCAGCCCCAAACTGCTACTTCACTTCCGGTTTTGGTATTACCATTGGATTCCCCATAGGGCTGACATTGATGGTACAGAAAATTTCAGTTTTCTATGGAAATGTTTAGCTAAAAAGATTTAAAATTCTTAGCGAATGCTCTCAGGCTATTTAGGTATACTGTATGTAGTTATGGATGTGGAGCCATTTTTCCCAGTACATTAAAAAGGTTAATGTTTTAATGAGGAAGAAAACAGACTGATTCAGAGACCCTCCCAAGCTCCTGAATCCACATCCCAGTGAACATAAAACAAACAAAAAGCAGACATGCTATCTTAATGATGAAAAAAAAAAAACATTACTAGAAGGTTTGGAATGTTTGGTTATGATACTTTTTCAATATATGCAGAAATGTGTACCTTAAATCACATTGAAACGTCTTTTTTTTCTTTAAATCTCCAATGACATGTGCCCTAGACCTATTTCCATTTATATGCCCTATCAAAATGCTTTTATCACATTCCCCCCTCAACCATTACTTCACAGAGGTAGGACTTAGATGTCAACTTCAAAGGTGATGATTAGCATGGGGCATCACTCATCACACCTCAAGGTGTGGAGTGGTCACACATGCATGTGTGGAATCTGGCATACAGCTAAGTGAGGTATGGATGGCTTGGCATTCACAGGTCTGTCCAAATTAGGCAAAGATTCTATGAAGGGCACCCATTGTAGCTGTAGTTATTAGAGAGAGAGGTACTGATGACTTTCAATGTCTTTAGTTAAAGGAACCTCAATGTGATCAATATTCTACATGGATTTATCAGCTTCATCAAACACAGGAGGATTTAGGCAACTATTTGTATTATGGAGTATGGGAGAATATTCTCAAGTGCCAATCAGAATATTATTCACATGGAGTACCTTCATTTTTATAGATCAGAATTTAAAGGTAGGTTACAGCCTAGATGGCAAATTGTGTGAGTGGCTTAGGATTGCCCAGTTCTCGGACAGTTTTATTTTTGGGAGACTACTAAACTGGCCAAACTCTGTTTCCTACATTTAGGCTCAGCAGGATGCATGGATAGGGCCCCTTGGTATCATAATAAAAAGTATCCCTAGCTGAAGCCTAATATTTATAGTTGTTATAAGGGGTTTTGTATAGACATTCAAAAATGCCCAGTTCTCGAACGGGTGTACCAGTTCACGGACAGCCTCTGTATTTTAAAGATATCTTTACAAGCTGAAGAAGGCTCACCACCATTATTAGATATTGATGAACTAGAAGTCTTGATGAATTTGCTAGTATATTCACTCTAATTTTGGTTTTAGAATATAAATTATCAAAATTGTCAGGAAATAGGCATGTCATTGTGCCCAATTACCGGACACCGCATTTTCAATGGTCCAATTCTCGGACACAAGTTTCAAGTGATATCAACAGAGGGCACCACACACTTTGAAATTTATCAATTTGCCATTGGGAATAGACATCTATTAGATATAACAGAGAGGAAATCAAAATAAAATAGGTTTTATGGCCTGAAATAACATTTAGCTAACTCCAAAAAATCGTCCGAGAATTGGACCTGTCCGAGAACCGGGCAAGTTTTGGATGGTTGGGAGAGGGTGTGGGTTGTTCCTTCATTAAAAGACTAAAAGATTCTAAGAATCTACTATACCTAAACGATTCATATTTACACACATCATCCCTACTTGCCATTAGATTTAGAACATTCTCTGAATTTCCATAATTGTTTAAATTAGAAATTTTCCATAGAAAAATTGCATTTTATGCACTCTCACAATTGGGCCTATGGGAACTCTACCAGTAATATCAAAAACCGTCAGGTAGCAGCTTGGGGAGAGGTTGACCTAAATAATGAAGATAAGAGTGGGCCGTAGTGCATGGCACCCAGAGCTACCCTTCCAGTGTCTCTATATTCTATGCATAGCCCTACCAAAGAACGGTCAACCCGTGACACAGATGAAACTCAGTCTAGCTAGACCGCCGTCATCGGTATCCTGCACACCGCAACGCAGGATACCGATGACGGCGGTCTAGCTAGTCCTGAGGACTAAGGTGACTGGCGCGTCCGCGCTGACCTAAATACGCGGACTCTAAACGGAGCCTCCCGCAGTGCGCGTAGGTGCGCGGGCGTAGTGGTAGTCCTCAGGACTATAGCTAATAAAAATGCGATGCTTAAGTCCTAAGGACTAAAGCCTAGTCCCCAGGACTAAGAATATGAGGATATTGTCCCAGGGACTAATTGTACATTCCCATGAATTACCCTGCAGACCGCATGACTTTGTATAAGACTGTGCTGTTAGTCTCCAGGACTAAGCTTTTAGCCCTGGGGACTAATTCGTAGACTCGGGGACTACTTGTTTAGTCCTGAGGACTACAAAAACATTTCCCTAGTCCTCAGGACTAATGCATGTGGTTCTGAGGACTAATCCATGCATTGATGTCTAATGTAGTTGTGACTAGGGATGTAGTCCCCAGGACTTCAAATTTAGTCATGAGGACTACTTCTTAGTCCCCAGGACTGCTCTGTGTAGTCCCAGGGACTAAAGATACAGTCCTAGGGACTAGATTATAGTCCTTGGGACTGAGACCCTGGCTCATAATCATCTACCCAGCTAACTGGGCCCTAGATATGTTCATTCAGAGGCCCAGCAATTGATGTCCACTGAAACCAAGTCCCATGGGTTTGAGGGCAGTTTGTGGCCAAATGATGCCTGTGTGCATTAATTAAAGTAGACCCCTGTCTTGTTTTGACCTTTATGAAGCTGTCCTACTTACTGTGATAATTTATAATTGTCAATATATCCTCCCTGTGTGTTGGAATTGATCACACATGTCTCAAATGTCAACAAAACATCTCATCCAACAATTTGGGCTTGAACTTCCTGTGCCTAGATGGTCCCTAGGTGGCAGGCCTTTACAGTTCATATTTTACTCACCAGAGGGACCTTGTGTCCCTCCCACCTGTACCACCACAAAGACAACAGTCAGACCGACCAGGAACCAGCACTTGCCACCTTGCCCAACATGTCTGACTGAGTTCTAGATATCAGGTTACAAAAAACAAAGGCATGGATATGATTTCACATTTCAAAACAATACACAACAAGTAGGTAGGTCCTAGAGTTAAGATATCAAAGACCAACCCCACATAAGACTAGAGACCAAGTTTTCATTGGGGGCTTGGGAAACTACTCTGAAAGTTCCACCACCACAACACCAATGCCACCGCTTACCATCGCTCCTTAAGCGATGGTTCCGTCTAATAATCATCCAAGAGTAGAGAATAGTCATCGTGCCCTGGGGATGAGATTCATAGTCCCAGGGACCACCTGTTTAGTCCTGAGGACTAAATTGTAGAACGGCGAGTAAAGGCGCGTTCTAGTCCCCAGGACTAGATGTCGGCGCGTGGCTGCTGCTGGCCGCTGCAGCGTACGCGGCAAACGGGGCCAGCGTGGACGCGGCAGACGCCTTAGTCGATCCAGATAAGTAAGGCCGTACAAACCATGATTACATACTCTAAACTATAATAGAACTAGAAACAATTAAAGGGCTAAGGATACTGTCCCTACGCCGTAGAACTACTTTTGCCAAAACTATTTACACAACTCTTTTACAATAACTCTAGACCCTGTGACGTCATATCAACAGTGTCGTCCTTATAGGCAGAAACTGCTGCAAGCAGTGCACACTTGGGAGTGTATACCCAACCTACTGCTTGCCAGGTGTGTGCCTCAGTGACCTACTGCACCATCGGTAGACACTGGAGGTGGTGTCTTAGGGCAATGATATCCTGTTGTATTTTTACATGTAACTTCAATCTGAGACATTCAATCAAAATTCTGAATCGACATAATGATTTTAAATGCATTTATAATGAATTATATGGTTGTTGTTGAAAATTAAAAAAAAAGTGTGGTGTCTCATGTGTACGGCTGCAGTAATGTAGGTCAGGTTGGCATCATTAGAGGGTGCCTACTTCCAGGTCCGTGCTCAGTGGTAGCTGAGGCATTGGGGGGGGGGGGGGGGGGTGATGTTCCAAGCTGCTTCCAAGCCATCCACTAACAGAGCTTTCAAGTGCTGGTGAAGGCAAATAGAGAGACTTTGCCAGGACTTGCGGGGGACCTTGGAATTTCCTGAGAGAGTCAGTATCAGGGGTTTTGGAGGCATGCTCCCCAAGAAAATATTTTAAAAACTGAGGTTGATTTGTGGAATTTTAGAGCATTTTAGTACATCACACAGTGGATAAATGTCCAAGTTCATTAAATATGTCTATACTGAATTTACAAAGGTGCCTATTTCATGCGACTCTGCGATCTATAATAGGGTGCAGGTTTTTCCTTTGCTAATCAATCTATAAGGCTAAGAGAGCATTCTTTATAATTATTTATGGATGGGGGGGGGGCAAATGAAAGAGGCGTAGGGCTTTTATCGGAGGGGGGGGGTATTCCAAGGGGAGGGGTCTCAAAACATATTCTGAGACAGGGGGGCCAATTTTTTCAAGGTTCCAATACTATCTCTGTCATAAAAATACAAGGGGAAGTGCATGGTCGGTGGACTGGAAAAATGTTGCCCCCTTTAAAAGGGCAGTCCATTACTAGGCCTATGCAAAAAAAAGGGCCGGTGGGCAAAAGAAAATCTAAAAGTATGCTGGGCGAACGGAGGGTGTAGGGTTGATACACAGATGATGAGATACAGGGTGGGGAAGGGTGTATGAGTGAGATGCAGGGGTGAGTTGGAGGGTGTAAGGATGAGACGTAGGATGGGTGGAGGGTGTAGGAAGAGTGAGCCGCAGGGTGGGCAAATGTTGGCCACAAGGAATTTGCCCCTTTTTAGCAAAAAAGAAAAAAAGGCCTGTGCGTCAGTATAGAATAAAAAAGGGATGGACATTTTTCAGACCACGTTATTAATAATTGACCAATCCTTCCTTTTTGCCAAAGAGTACAACCCCCTGGAGTCATCAGTCCGAGATCTGCGCGAATATGTCCCAAAACGGTCCCGTTCTGCGCAGTTTGTGCACTTTGCTTCCGGTTGGCAACTGTGAGTGGGCAAAATGGCGTCCAAGAGGGGCGGCAGCAGGTGCTGCCTTCCGAATTGTAGTACACATTCTACTATCTGTAGAGGAATTAGTTTTCCCAAAGTACCATCGAAGGAAACAGAATGGGGGAGGAAGATGCACGCTATCATTAGTCGGGGTGATCCCAAGTTTAACTCTGAATCAGCACGAATTTGTACACGGCACTTTGAGGATGATGACTTGAAGCCCCACGGTGAGTTTTGTTTTTATGATGGAAGTGGGTGTGGCACCGTCAATAGTTATTTGGGGACTTCCTTACCGTAAGGCTTACGACTAGGCCTACGTGACTATTATGAGCCTACTTAGAACTGGGTCCTGACCAGTCTCTTACATGGCAGCTTAGGCATAGATCTAGACCTGCCAACCGGCACATAGTTCTGTACTACAGGCGTACTACAGTACATAGTACAGAGCGATCTTGGAGTGGCAGATAGTGTGGAATCCCCACACAATCAAGGCAGAGAATTTAGACCTTTAGTCTTTATGGTACAAAAATCACGAACGTCCTTTTAGCTTATAGTAACGTGCAGGGTTTACCACTGAAAACAGGTGAAATAATTTTCACCCCCCATCAAAGGTGTTGAAAAGATTCTAACCCCCCCCCCCCCCCGGTCAAGGGGTTGAAAAAATTCTGACCCACCTCAAACCCACCAGCCCCCCCCCCCCCCTGATCACTCCCTA
The DNA here is from genome assembly GCA_949317995.1 of Acholoe squamosa. Taxonomy (NCBI): domain Eukaryota; kingdom Metazoa; phylum Annelida; class Polychaeta; order Phyllodocida; family Polynoidae; genus Acholoe; species Acholoe squamosa. Next base: position 49,122,387 of record OX439037.1, read on the forward strand.
AGATGAACTGTGCCTATTGTTTTAGGCTGTAAATTCACTAATAATGGTCCGAATTGTATGTAAGGGAGTGGTCATTATGTCAAGGTGAATATCATAGTTCCATAGAGAAAGCACTGAACCCCGTATTGCACCCCTGCGTTAAATAACCCGCGGGAAATCCGCACGATGACGTCATATGTCCACCGCGCATGTGCAGCATTTTTGAAACGTAAACATTCAAAATGGCGGCGGTCAGGATTTCGCGATGAAGATGTGTAAATAGGAGTTAATTATGGATTATATTGATGAAATATCGATTAATTATCAACCCAAACACCTTGACATAAATGTAAAGATGAACTCTGATTACCGTAAAACCTCACGTATAAGATGCGTCCTCTACGCCAAGCAAATGCCTTGTGCGTCTTATAGGATTTCTTCAACTTAGGGGTGCGTCTTATACGAGGGGTAATTTTACTATAGAACAGTACTGGATTGACAAAAATCACCCCTAAGAGGTGCGTCTTATACGCAAAAATGCATGTGCTGAGTTTGGGGTGCGTCTTATACGTGCAGCGCGTCTTCTACGCAGGAGATTACGGTAGTTTGAGCCTCCTGTTTCTTCACTCGCCCGCTCAAAACTAAAATAATTCTCCTGGGGTTAATAATTCAAATTTCTAGATGGGACCAACGCCATAAATTACTTTAATGTGTCTACGTTTTAGCCTCCTAAGCATTTTTTGGGGGGTGGAGCCTAAATGGGTAAAACAAAAATAAAGCATCTTGGTGTCTGGCCGTATCAGTCATTTACCTATACTTTCAATGCTAAAATAGGCCCATTTCGACCAAAAGTAAATAAGTTGTCATTAAAAAAATCCTGAATATTTTTAAATGGGAATACGATGGGAACCAAGTAAAATATCAACAGTTTAATGTGTATTAACCTCATTTGCTAAGAATTAGACCTAACCAACCAAAAAGAATGCTGATATTTAGAGTTCAGTTCAGTTCTATACTGAGTAGCGCCCATAGACTTATCATTACGTGAACAAAGTCAAAACTAAAATAATTCTCCTGGGGTTAATAATTCGAATTTCTGCATGGGGTTTGCGCCAAATATTAGTTTAATTATTCAAGTTTTTAGCCTCTTAAGGATTTTTAGGGGGGTGAAGCCTAAAATGTCAAACAAAAAATAAAGCATTTTGATGTCAGGCCGTATCAGTCACTTCCATCGGGGAATCAAAGTTACCGGTAAAATGAAAGTGCATTGAACCTAGGTACATGTATAGAATTGTTTTAGTTGATCTCTGGGTGACGATACCGGTAATTATTGAATATCAAAGTGCATTGAACCCAGATACATGTATAGAATCGTTTTAGGCTATCTCTGGTTTAAGATACCGGTAATTCTTTAAAATCAAAGTGTATTGATACCAGGTACATGTATAGAATCGTTTTAGGCTATCTCTGGGTTAAGATATCGGTAATTCTTTAAAATAAAAGTGCATTGAACCCAGATACATGTATAGAATTGTTTTAGGCTATCTCTGGGTTAAGATACCGGTAATTATTGAATATCAAAGTGCATTGAACCCAGATACATGTATAGAATCGTTTTAGGCTATCTCTGGGTTAAGATACCGGTTATTCTTTAAAATAAAAGTGCATTGAACACAGATACATGTATAGAATCGTTTTAGGCTATCTCTGGGTTAAGATACCCGTAATTATTGAATATCAAAGTGTATAGAACACAGATACATGTATAGAATCGTTTTAGGCTATCTCTGGGTTAAGATACTGGTAATTATTGAATATCAAAGTGCATTGAACCCAGATACATGTTGAAAAATAATTCTTTAATATCAAAGTGCATTGAACCCAGATACATGTATAGAATCGTTTTAGGCTATCTCTGGGTGAAGATACCAGTAATTCTTTAAAATCAAAGTGCATTGAACCCAGATACATGTATAGAATCGTTTTAGGCTATCTCTGGGTTAAGATACCGTTAATAAAAATATTTTGAGCCCTCTTGAGGGGGAGGGCTAAAAAAATTTACCCTCTTTTCAGCAAAAAAAGCCCGCGCGCTTCTATAGATCTAAGAGAGGCACGAGAATTCTCCGTGCCTGCGGAACGGGGGGGGGGGGCAAGAAATTTTGACTATCCTCGAGAGGGGGCGTAAAAAATTTTTGCCCGTCCCTGCGAAAGCCCACCACCCCCCCTCCCCCGTTGATAAATAATGACCACTCCCTAAGCTGTAAAAAAAACGTATGGCAAGTACTTGTATTGAGTGTACATCAATACAATTTATCTGAAAGGTAATGCAGGATGAGACTTCCCAATTTGTGGATGATCCTATACGGCACATGGCTATTGTATTATTGACCAATGGGAAGCATCCCTGGCATTTACTGCGGAGACGGGGGCTGAAGGTGTTAGTCATAGTGCAGTCGGGGTCTAATGGCGGCCTCCATAGCCTAATGTGCTAATGCCCTATAGGGCAGCAAAGTCACGTCACGTGACTTGCGACGGATCGGTGCGCTGGGGTTATTCCATTATCGCTCAGTGGCGTCCGTCAGCAGTATGTGAATCAGGGGATTTGTAGTCTTCTAGAATAACACTGAATTCTCATGATTTATGTGGAATGTAGGCAGGATTCTTGGTGTAGGCCACCATGGGGCATTGGGGAAGGTTTTGGCAGAACAGGAATCATGAATCTTCTCTATATTTCTTTGTTTTGCCAGCTATGCAAAAAGTGAAGTCTGTCGCTCTGCCACCTCAGGGAGTGGTCATTGCCAAACGAAATTCTCACCCCCCCCTCCATAAATAAATTTCAGGCCCAGTGTCACCACTTTTTGGCTACATGGCGACAGTTGCCCCCCCCCCTCGGCTTCAGTGAAATTTTTTTTTGCGCCCTCCTCAAGCCTCTGCGGACAATTTTTGCGCTCCTCTTTGTTCTATTGTAGCCCACGGGCTTTTTTGCTAAAAAGAGGGTACATTTTTTTAGCCCCTCCCTCAAGAGGGAGCCAAATTTTTTCAGCCCCCCCCTCAAACCCACCACCCCCCCCTTTTGATAAATAATGACCACTCCCTTATGGCCAGACTGAGATCTGACATTGACATTTGCTCTCAGTGTCACTGTTAAAATACACGTGAAACGGACAAGTAAATTTCCCTCATCAACGACATTGAAACTAGATGCTTGGCTGACAAATCATCTTAGCCAGATGATATATAACTGCTATTTGAAGTGTGGATAAAATATGAAGGTCTGACACCCCTTAGTTTCTCAGAAATGAGCTATTTTGTTGATGGTGCACAGGTTGTAAATCTGCTCTATAAGCCACATCTTATACGCGAGGATTTACAGTAGTTTAGGGACTCCTCCCCCCCCTGTTATTTAATAAGCCCTTCCCCCACATGGCAATAAATTACTCATCCCTTATCTTCCAATACTTGATCTACACAAACTAGATGCTTAAAGCACTATCCTTAGCATGGAAGAACAGTACACTGAACTCAGCTTTTACTATCTTTAAGCCTTGCCACAGAGAAAGTGACCATAGAACGGACTGGTGTAGGAGACAGGGAATTTGATCTGGGTTCAAAGCAAGTTTTCATAATATCACAAGATACCGTAATCTCCCGCGTAGAAGGCGCAGCTCGCGTAGAAGGCGCCCCCCCAACTCAGAGGAGGCCTTTTCACGTAGAAGGCGCACATACCTCTTCTGGATTGATTTCCGGAAAAACCCGCGTATAAGGCGCCCCCCCCAACTCACAGGGGGGCTGTTTCGCGCCCCCCCTCCCCACCCCCACTTCCTAACCCCCCTCTCCACCCCCTATTGTACACCGACCGGGCTGCCGCGCTGCTGGCTATATGAGTTCAAGCTGTCATCGGCACACGGTCGGCGTATTCCCCGCCGAGCAAATCTACAGTGACCGGGCTGCCGCGCTGCTGGCTATATGAGTTCAAGCTGTCATCGGCGCATGGTGGGCGTACACCGACCGGGCTGCCGCGGTGAGGGCTCTATGAGTCGATGCTGTCATCGGCGCACAGTCGGCTTGAACCCGCCAAGCGCGTCGACACCTCCCGGTCTGCCGCGCTGCTGGGTCTATGAGTTCAAGCTGTCATCGGCGCATGGTGGGCCTTATTCCCGGCGAGCGCGTCGACACCTCCCGGGCTGCCGCGCTGCTGGATCTATGAGTTCAAGCTGTCATCGGCGCATGGTGGGCGTACACCGACCGGCAATAAAAACGAACTTTTCAGTCCATTAGTAAGGGTATTGTTGCAATAAAAACTGAATTTTTAATTTTGGCCTATTTTTGGGGTGTTTTCCCAATTGAGATGTTGGAAAAAACCGCGTATAAGGCGCACCCCGAACTCAAGGCAATTACCCTCCCGCGTATAAGACCCAGCAGCATTTTGTTTGGCGTAGAAGACTCGCCTTCTACGCGGGAGATTACGGTATGATTCAAAGAGGGAAGCACTAATTATCTTTGTCTGCCATTTTTTCCCAGGTTCAGGTCGTATCATTAAGGAAGGTCGACTCCCAACCAGAGAGCTGCCAGTTAAGAGCTGTCAAGTCCCCAGACCTCCTCCAAGGAGACCTCCTGTGAGTTTCAAGGAATGGTTCATGGTTATTTTACTTGATGAACTACTGTTATACCCCACATATAAGGCACATCTCATAGTTTAGGACATACCTCTGGTGTGCCTTATAGAAGGAGCAAATGAGTGGGGAGGGATGGGGGAAGCGTTGAGATGGTCATCGGTATTTTGAATTTCAATAAGTAAATGATTACAACAAAAGTTATGCTGTTTTCTTTTTTCCTTCCATATCTACAAACTAAGAGTGTGCCATATATGCAGTGCATTACAGTATTATCATTGGCACTATGGACGCTGCTAATACAGGTCCGTATTAAAGTGCTTTTCTTTTCAATCAATGTTTAAGTGGAGTCTCTTAAATAGAGATATTGAAGAGGAAGTTGTACATAGCTTCTATGCCATTATTACTTTTTTGACTCAGGGTTGTCAGTCTATATCTTACTGATGCTTTAGTCAAGTTTTTATGTCACTGTCTTTATGTCTGTGTCACATATATATATATATATATATATATATATATATATATATATACATTGTACCGTAAATTCTCTTGTATTAGCCGAACACTCGTATAAGCTGCACCCAACTTGGGAGTAGCTATTTGCTGCACCCAAGGTTTGAAAATTTTAAGTTTAGTACTGTTTTATTATGTCAAATACCCTCATATAAGCCACACCTCCTATAACCTGCATTTTCATTTAGATTCTGTTACTAGCCACGGCTTATACGAGAGAATTTACGGTATAATAGGGAATTAAAGTGTTCACCTGTTTGCCTGTAAAAATTTTGAGAAATGTGTTCTCTGAAAAAAAGGCTCCAAGGAGTGGGACCTTAGTAGTTGTTGGCGGCTTGTAATAATGAACATAGTAAATATTGTACCCGGCTGGCAGACTTTGCAAGCCAGAGGACAACCACAAGTGCATCGCTTACTCTCTAGGTGGGGCCTTACACTGCAGTCTATGAAAATGTTTTTTAAAAGTAAAAAATAACTTTTTTAATTGATTCCTAAGTTTGTGAAAAGTTTTTGTTTTTTTTAAACATTAAAATAACATCAAAGCACCTGGCGGTGGCACAGCCAGTTGGAATTGAGTAGTCGCTAAGGTCAGACATTTTTGGGGGCCATCCACAAATGACATCATGCTGGGGGGGTCAGGCCAAGATTAACGAATCGATTTTCCATAATTACACCTTCAGCATTGCAAAATTCGCAAAGAAAAGCATGAGGGGGGTCAAAAATGGACAAATTTTGCATGATGTTATTTTTGGATGGCCCCTCGTGGGGGTTCACCAAGGCTCCACCAGCTGAGCTACAGGAATTGGTAGAAACTGATGAATCAATGGAAGAGATGATTTGCTTGTTATTGCTGCCTCTGGTCTTCATTCAGTATAGATCTAGAAAACACATCTGTACTTTCCCCTACGATGTTATCCTGTATTATCCTAGACACACATTGTAAAACACAGCACCCTAACATGCTTTTGGTGCTGCATTTGTCTTCCAGAGGAACTTGAACAGTAACTTTTAGATTACCATGAGTATATTTCTTCCCTTCCTTAGCTTAGTCCCTGTTGTTTTTCAAGAGCAGCACTTATTCAACATATAGAGCGCAGTGCATTTTAAGATTTTCATATGTGCCCATGTACCCCTTAGATGGGGAGCCAGACGGCTCAAATGTTGATTGATTGATTGGTGTTTTACAGCACTTTAGCGGCACTAAGTGGCTATCCTGTGCTTCACAATATTTACCTTTCTGCTGGTGTTGAGAGCAGCACTTGATATGAGAGCTAGATAAGGGTAAATGTATAGAGCTGATTCCGAATCAGGGGTGTGTATCTTCCTATCTAGGTCGGAACAAGGTCAAGTGAAAGGTCCCAATGTAATTGCAATGGATCATAATCAACTTAGGGTACACATACATGGGGTATCCACCGTGCACTAAGGACCTCTAGTGTTAATGAATGGAGCAAAACCCTATCTCTGTTCTATATTAAATACCAGGTCCAGACCTTTGACCTTTGATTTGACTTTGTTCCGAGCTAGATAGGAAGATACGCACACATGATTTGGAATCAGCACTATCAATTTACCCTTATCCAGCTCTTGTATCTCATGCTGCTCTCAACACCAGCACTTGTCCCTATCCGAGAGCTGGCTCCCCAACTACCTGCTGCATGATGAAAACCAGCGCTCATCAAATTTAAGTCCAGGTCTATGAGGGCGTCTTCAGTAAAAAATGTACTAAAGGTTTGGTATGCTAGAAATCTTTTTAAATGAAAGTCTGTCAATGTGAGAGTTGGAAAGCATGTTTGCATTCATGGTTCATATATTCAATTTTGCACAAATGTACCTTAAACAATTTTTAAAATAAAATATTGTTGTCAAGCTATGTTTGTTTTGTGTTCATTGGAATTGAAAAATCACCTTTGTCTATATCTTAGATGAATACTGTATTTCCTCATTTATAAGCCAAGGCGTATACAAGTGCTAAGTGGCATAGGGTAGATCTTAAATGTGCATGATCACAGAAAAGGAATTATGTACAAACTCCATAAAGAAATTGAAATCCAGTTTTATGTGAATCAAATTAAGCAAGAATTATTACTTCTAGGCTTATACTCATATGGGCAAACACTGGACGATAAAAAAACTGAGCCGATAAAAATGAGATATAACATTGAGGAACCTTTCCTTGGGGCCTGGCTAATACACTATGAAATATGGTAGCTATCATTGTAAAATTTCACGGTAAAAACATGACACACCACCCAAGGCTGGACAAATCAAATCTGGAAATGTGTGCCCATGTGAGCAAGAGCTGTAAAACGTTTCCCAGTACAGCGAAACAGTAGAGAAAAATTTCCCAAGTTTGCAACAAAATTCTAATGTACCAACACGTTTAGATTTGGTGAAGCTATAAACCCTGGTGCTCTTTCAAGACAGGCACCCATTTCAAACAGGTGTTCAGATGTGTCCCTCTTTTCATGTCAAGCTAGACCCGGCATTTACATCTTTAAAGTAGGCCTGACCCCCAGCACCTATACAAGACAGGCGCTTATTCAAAACCCAACGGCACAGCATTCTTTCAGAATATGTGTATGTACATGCATCTTATGTAGGGATGTCATTGACATCCTTTTTGTCAGATTCCGATTATCACGATTTTTTGTTTCGATATTCCAATATACCATGATCTTCTGAGAGGTTACAATACCGTGTTAAAGGTCAGTTAATATATACATGTACTAAATTCCAAGCAATAGGGCTGGGATTGAAGGACTATTCTAAACCTGTCCAAGCATATCTTTACAAACCTAAATCGTATCTCAACACCTGTGAAAGTAACTACAACTGTATAGCTAGCTATATAATGGTAAAGTTGTTTTCACTATTATTCCAATATTTAGTTATGTGGACTATCAATGATCTCTAATCTTATGAACAGTGCAATTTAGTCTGCACTTCTAAGTAACTATAAAACTGCAAACTTAAATTTCCATAAAGAGCCCTTATTATATATACTGTAGCGGTAGCGCCCCGCTACCGCAGGGCACCGCAGTAGCGGAGCCCCGCGGGGCCAGTTGGTTCGCCAGGTGCCACTAGGCCGCAGCCTCTACAAAAATGTGACCGCAGGGCAGCGGCCCCTCAGTCGTGACTTAGGCTCCAAATGGCACGGGTCAGACCAGCCTACCTCGTAGAGCCACGGCTATAGAAAGGATGTTGAACATTGATCTTAGATGTGTGCTTATCACGTCAAATATGCAGAGATACCACTTCAGACTTGTCCTAGCAATTCCTGGTGTTTGCTAGGAATGTCTATTGAATTATATTATTTACCTGGGGAAAATTGTAGGCTTTCCAGGTCTTAGTTACACAGAATGTGGCATCTCTGAATATGGATTTTATGTATGCAAATAAGTTTAAAACAAAACCATTCGAAGGGTTTATCATGAATTTATTGTATATTAATTAATGTTAATAATGCTACTGGCTTATTTCAAATAGAACAACAAAAAAAAGGAAAATGGGAACCAAGATTAGGTTGGAAGGTCGGAGGCCAAGTTTGGACAGCTGTCAGTGCCGATATAGGCATTAAAACTGTAAGTCTTGTTCGATAAAGAAAGAGAAGTAGGCAAAAGTACACAAAAAAAACACAGGTTTTTTTTTGAGTACCGGTATATTTACCTACACTTACAATCTTAATTAGCGCTCATTGCATACCTTTACACAAGATAAAAGTTTCTTCAAAATTTGCCGACTCTGGTGCTCTGATATGAATAAATGATGGAAAATGGCACATATATGCAATAACAAAGAATACCGTAATCTCCTGCGTATAAGGCTAATCCCGCATATAAAACGCACCTACAGTTTTAGGATATGGTCAAAACAACAAACAAAAAATTCAGAACTTAAAACCATGTGTAGCTAAGTCACCCTGGAACCTCTCGAACACCCCTTTGTTATATGATGACGAAGTGGGACTGTAAGATATCAAAAGAAAGCTCTTGGTGTCCCCCTTGTGGATCCAGGTAGAAGTAAAACCTCGCACATAAGATGCGCCTTATATGCATGAGATTACGGTAGTTCTTTAGTTATGACATTTTCTGTGAATTTCAGTCACTCTTGAGTCACCAATATTCTGCTGTTACATGGCATTCAATAACTCATTCTTCCATGACATGTGAGAACCCTACATTGTGTTCATGTTCATTATTGAGAAGTGCTTGGTAATAACCAGAAATACAGAGGCTGTAAGCCGATTTGTGGGTTGCCTGCCTGTTTTTCCCCAAGAGTTGTGTTTTGCTTTATTCTATCTGTAACAACAACAGCAAACTATTTTCACAAAGAAATTATGATGACAAAGCGGTAAGCAATTTATGTAGAGACAGAACACCCTGGAGGTTAAGAGAATTAATGAGGGACCAGACCCTATTAAATGTGCTTTGTTATTGCTTTTAAACAAGGACATCAGGGGACCTGTGCAATTGTACACGAGTGGGAGACGAGTTTACAGACAAAAAAAAAAAGAAAGATTTACAGTCACCTGAAGGTATTGAGTAGGCCTAGGCATACTGACGTAAACCAAAATGTAGTTTAAAAGAATCTCCTGCCTAAGCATAGTTCAGCCACCTGGTTTTTTGTCCTCTACACCAAATAAATGCCTGGTGCGTCTTATAGGATTTTTTCAAGTTGGGGGTGCATCTTATACGAGGGGTAATTTTACTATAGAACAGTACTGAATTTACAAAATTGGTACCTAAGAGGTGCGTCTTATACGCGAAATAACCATTGACGAGTTAGGGGTGCGTCCTCTATGCGCACCGCGTCTTCTACGCGGGAGATTACGGTAGTTTGAGTATAATTTTTAAGTTATCTAAGTTCATTAGCATTACACAGAACCCACACAATACGGTGAAAAACATGGCATCTCTACAGATACTTCTGTCTTAGACAGATGTATATGTAATACGGTAATGTCCCGCGTATAAGGTGCATCCTGTGTATAAAACGCAGTTTAAGGATTTGGTCTCTAAAATAAAAAATTCATAACTTTTCATCCACTCTACAAGATACCAGAATTTAAAAAGCTATGCGTAGCTATGGTGTCCCCCTTGCAGATACAGGGGGAACTAAAGCTCCATATGTAAGACGCACCTTATATGCGGGCATTTAAGGAACCAATTTATCCCTTGAAATAAACTAACTAGCAGCCATTTACTTAGTTGACAAATTTACCTGCAGTCATTTTGAAACACTGTAATTGGAATTGATAGGTGCCATCACAGCCCTTGTGGAATACTTCTTTGATTCTAATTTGTTAAGAGACACTCAGCATGGTGACCATAAGAATTTCAGGTCAAAATTCCCTTAGTTTTCTTTTCCACAAATGATTCATTTTAAAAGCTTTTCATGAGAACACACCACACATCACATCCTTCATGGAATTGTAAAAATCGTGACAAATTAATATAGTCCAATAGTCTAAATTGACAAACATGTGTAGGCAAAAATACACTGTCGAATCTATGTATTCCTTGAATCAATGTTTTGACACGGAAGTTCTGACGACAGTCACCAGTCCGAAACTTGTCATTCAGAAATTGAAGTACAATAGTAGAAAGGCAGAGGCTTGAACGGGATACTGTGGGCCGGCTGAACATGATGTAGGCTGGCTGGACACACCACAAGGTGTTACGGGCACTGAAACCAAATAGGGAAATAGACATAAGTTTGAATACTGGAATTCGCTTACAATAAAACCATATTAGTTGAGGGCCAGGCAGCTTAAATATCAAAGTTTTAAACAGTGCTATTTATAAGGTTACTACAGCAACTACCGTAATCTCCCGTGTATAAGGCGCGTCTTATAGGCCAAACAAAATGCTGCTGGGTCTTATACATGGGAGGTAGATTGCCTTGAGTTTGGGGTTCGCCTTATACGGGGATATCTTTTACTATAGAACAGTACTACATTAACAAAAATCTGCCCTCAGAGGTGCGCCTTATACGTTATAACAGACCTCTCTGAGTTGTGTACGATATATTTATGGTGTAGGGGCCGGCATCGTTGTATATATATTAGTGCGCTTCATCCGAGAGACGCGCTCGTGTGGTGCTCATTCCTTCTATGCCAACCAGGTGTCGCTTTGCGATACCCGTTTGGTACAAGAGGGGGCAGCACCATGCCTCGCGTCCAGCTTCTACTAAGAAGCCGGACGATCCGCAGAAGGAGACTGGACATAGTCCAGTCCAGACGTATGTTCTGAACCAGAGAAAACGTAATAAAGTCCTACCCGAGCGGTAGGGGAGTCTGGGGCTTTGCCCAACCCGAACTACTCGTGTTGTGTTGGTGTTATTACTGACATATAGACTAATTGCTGACAAATAGTACGCAATTACTAACATAAATTGACTAAATGCTGATGAAATGTAAGTAACTACTACCATGTTTTGACTAATTGCTGACATAAATTGACTAATTGCTGACAGATTGTGAGTAAATACTGACATGTATTGATAATTGCTGATAGAGTGGCTAAGTACTAACATACATTGACTAATTGCCGACAAATTGAGTAAATACCGATATATATTGACTAGTTGCTGACAAATAGTGAGAAGTTACTAATATATATTTAATAATTGCTGACAAATAGTAAGCAATTACTGACATATAGACTAATTGCTGACAAATAGTACGCAATTACTAACATAAATTGACTAAAAGCTGATGAAATGTAAGTAACTACTACCATGTTTTGACTAATTGCTGACAAATAGTGAGTAATTACTGACATATATTGACTAATTGCTGACAAATCGTGCATTATTTCTGACATATTTTGACTAATTACTGACAAAATGTGAGTGCATCATGTCAATCTGGGCATGATGCACAAATGATTAAAATGCCATTAATCTTTTTAATGTCAATACTTAGTCCCTAGGTGTATACTGACTAATTGCTGACTAATTGTGAGTAAATACTGACATATTTCGACTAATTACTAACAAATAGTGAGTAATTACTAACATAAAAATTATATTGATTAACCGCTGACAAATAGTGAGTAATTACTATCATACCATACCTGACGGGGACGCACTGGGCTGTGGTAAACTGCCATAAATCGCCCATCTATCAGCAGTTAGTCAGTGCTATTAGTGCTATTTATTGATACAATTGCACAGGTCGACTCATGGGTAATTGGACTGTCCGATTCCGTGTGCAATCGACCTCCCATGTCAATGCAATGGAGATGCCAAGGGCATCTCCAATAAACCTAGATTATGATGTTAATTTAGGAATAGCGATACATGGTATGCTTCCAAAAAGGAGAGAAAATTGTCTATTTCAATCTTACTTTAGGAATCAATACTCAATCCTCATGTAAGTGGGTGGAAAGCAATACATACGTTGCCCCGAGTCCCATATAAGCACCGTAAGTCCCTGATGAGAGGATCCACTGGAAAGAACAAAATGGAGCTAAGGTAAAATGTCCAAGCTGTTAATTCCACATGTAATGCAGTTCACTTAACCTTATGTCAAATAATTGGCCTTTTGTGAACATCTACAGTTAAATCTTGCGTCTACTTTATGAAAGGCTAACGGTTAGACATCTTAATAATTTAGTCAGACAGTACCTGTGTGAACAGTAACCAGGCAGGCCGATAGGTTTGAGCGCACCCTCTGTCTTGGCCAAATCATGCTTCAATAACAGCCAGGGCTAACATTCCTGCAATTTATCAATACAATATTCTCATATATGTGAAGAATTGCATGGATTCACACAATTTGCTGAATCATGAAAGTCAAGAGGAACTCAGTCACGAACACGAGTAAATCCCATTTTTGTGACCAATACAAACATGAATAATTTCTCAAGTGAACCTGAAGAGAAATATGTTGAATGAAAAAACAAAGAAAGGGAACACAACTGTATCTCATACTTATCACATAGCATATAAACCAGAATTAGGGAGTTTAAGTTGGAGCATGACAGCTGATAATCACCCTTCTATATCCGGTTGCTTAAATCTTCTCTTCCTGGGGCTTTTTGGACCATATTCTAAAATGCTAGGTGCGTCTTATACACGAGGTGCACCTTATACACAGGAGATTACGGTTATTTCTTCTCTGACACATATTGGAGATAAATATGTGGGGTGGATGCCTCCCAACTGCTAAGACCCCCTCCTCACATTTCACCATAGTGACCCATTTTAGCACATCTGCAGTAATCATATTAAATATTAAATCTGGGTTAGCATTCTCATTTTTTATTTACATCTACTTTCAAGTAATTACAGGGCACCTTGAAATACTATCAAAAGACACTACAAGAAAAGAACAGCACAATCTCGGGTACATGAAATCTACATGCATACAATGATTGATTGATTTGTTTAAAGTCCTAAGGCTCTTACACCTCATGGGACATTGTACATGTATAGCAATCCGAAATTACAATGTAATGAACACAAAATTTAACAATTGCTATAAGCCACACATAAGGCCTTCAAGTATCATTTCAGTACTGCACCAGGTAGTATACAAGGACAACTATTCATAAAAGCTAAGCTCTCTTATGTAAAAAATGATACTGCTACAGTAGTAATTGTTCAACGTTATGCTCCAATAACTGCTTCCTTAGGTCTATATACTCATTTTCACCTAGATAGCTGTATTCCTTACATAGTCAGCGTTATTTTGATACCAAATATGCATATGTTCTGAAAAGTTTGGATATATTTTACACATTTTGTACATTCTTCTACATGGTCAGTTGGGACACCTGAACACAACTTTGCTTTTAAGGCCTAACGAGAGCACAATTTCCCAAAAAGCAAAACTACCCTTCAAAGGCTAAAAAAGGTTTAAAACACCTAAATGATATGAAACCTCTTATTTCCTTCAGGCCTTGCGGCAGGTTTCGATAGAACAAGCCACGGACTCTGAAGTTGACGAAGGCCCTGTTTATCAAAGTATGAATGACGTCCGAGATGACATAAAAAGGCTACCTGCACCATGGTTTGTGACAGAAGACAGTGAGAAAATAGTTCTTGGATGTCTCGATGAAAATCTGAACACCAAGTACATGGTCAAAGTTACAAATATGAGGGCAGAGGTCTATGTTTATGGGCTGCATGCAATGACCAGCTGGATGAAAGAAAAAAACATTCAAGATTTGCTGCAAGTCATAACATCAAAAACCATCTGCCAAGGGATACAAGAACCGACTCTGCAAGTCTATGGAACTCTGCCAACCATTGCCACTAAACATTACTACAGACACATTATTAACATTCCATCACAAACAGGGCTGATTCACTCATCCACTATTCGCTCCACATCTTGTCAGGTATTGTCTTCATCACCAATCTGCCACCCATGCCAAAGAACAAAACATTTATTATCAGCCAAGGAGAAAAGACGCCAAAATAGTATGACACGTCCACTGAAACCAAAAACCCCATTGACGTCTGCATCGAAGCAGGTCTTATCAAAAGCATTAACAACCGCTAGAAAACAACAAAAGGAAATGGAAAAGTCTCTCGAAAAAATGAGACAAGAGCTGGAGTACAAAGGAGTAGAAGTGAAAAAAGATGAACATGACACCTTCATCAAATGCATGGAGGAGGGGTCAGGTCGGATGCCCAACCCCCTGGCTAAGCTGTTTTGGTCGGAACAGCAGAAGGCCTTTAGAAGGAAGGATCGTGGGATGCGCTGGCATCCCACGATGATTAGACTAGCGATCCTTCTGCGCTGCCGTAGTCCCGGTTGCTATGACACCCTGAGAGATATGGGCATCCTGCAACTCCCGGGTACTGCCACACTTCGGGACTACACAAATGTAAACAAACCACATGAAGGTTTTATGGCAGCTACCATCGAAGACATAATTCAGCAAACCCAGCATCTTGCAGAACATGAACGGTTTGTGGTCGTCTTACATGATGAGATGTCCATCAAAGAGGACCTGGTCTTTGATGAGACTTCTGGGGCTATCATTGGATTTGTAAATCCAAACCATGAATGGTCACCGAAGGCATGTGAAGTCGCCAACCATGTGCTGGTGTTCATGGTAGTTGGGGTGACGGCTCCGATTAAAGTGTCTCTAGGGTATTTTGGCACAAGATCGATCACCGCTGCTGATGTATACCCACTGTTGTGGCAGGCGGTCGGTATATTAGAGATGTCGTGCAAATTAAAAGTAATAGCTTGTACGAGTGACAAGGCAGCAGCAAACCAGCGGCTGTTTAGAATGCATGGGCAGACAAATGGGATTTACTACAAGACACAGAACATGTATGCCCCAGAGCGATCACTGTATTTTATATCAGATGGTCCACACCTCATCAAGACCGTACGGAACAATTTGTCTAATTCAGGTGCAGGACGAAAGACTCGCTATCTGTGGGTGAGTTAAAATCATTATATTAATAAATTAGATGTGCCATGAAAAAACTGGATTAAACTCAACCCATTTCATTCAAATACCAAGTGGTAAAAAACATGCCTCCTCATAGATATGCCCAAAATGTGAGCTGAGAAAATTGGCTATAAATATTCCTCTCATAGCCAAGGTTTGTGAATCTAACTTGTAATTTTCTTTAGATTGAAGTTAAATAGTTATGTTACTGAAAATATACATGTGCCTGGTTTGAAGTTGATAGCATTCATTTGTCTTTAGAACGATGGAAATCACATTCTGTGGAAACATGTGACTCAAATTTACGAGATGGAGATGGGGGGTCTGAAGAGGACCTTCCTCACGACTGACCACATCCATCTGACATCGTTCTCTGTTATGAACGTCAAGCTGGCAGCGCAAGTAAGTATAAGGGTGTAAAGTGGACTTTGTTTTCTTACTCACTTTATCTTTTTTTATTTCTAACAGGCCACTCAGAAAGGGACTTACCAATTGATTTTGCAGATACAGATCACACTTTGATTTCTCCTAATCTGGTCAAATTACATGGGGTTCTCATATACCTTTTCTAGAATTCTGTTGTCTTACATACCAATTGGACGAAAAAGAAAATTAGCTAAGAAAATGAAATCGCTGGTAACTCTTAATGAGTGACTTTGATTCCTCAATTCATGGCATAATGCTGAATCTCTATACGAGCTCACGCTTGGTTGAGGACATTATTAAGAGTGAATTGTACATCACAGATGTAATGGCCGAGAGATCGTAGTAGAGACATCTAATTATGAAGTGATTGAACAAACACTCAGAGACTCTAGGGGACAGAGCTGTGGTGCTGTTGGATGACCTGGGACAATAACAATTGACTACAGGTACTTAGAGGCGCCTAGAGTGGGTGTGGAAGCTATCAGCCCGTCCCAGAATGACCTGGAATAATAGCAATTCACTGGTACACTGGTACTGGTACACCACAGTCTTCGTCATGGTTGACTGATTTCAGTAGCTGATCTATAGTAGAGGGCTTTTGGCTGTTTTTGACATGACCTGCTGTCCCCCTTCTACATGATGTATATATGGCCGAGGTGACAAGTCTCTCGGCCAATTACAAGTAGGACTCTGTATTACACAGTAGCAACATGCACTGGTGAAGCTGCGTTCCATGTTTAAAACTGATATCAGTGGCCTCTTCTCCCAACTGGATTCCCTCCCATCATGTTTCAGAAATCAAATTAAATCTTATGACATTTGACACAATGCAACCCTTAAATAATAAATTAGCAGAATCTAGAGATTTGTAGCATGGGCATTGTCCCAAAATAGTGTACAAAGCTTTCTCAAAGCAGGGATATATAGGAAACATATTATTATCTCCTGCATTCTTTTTTTCATCTAAGGTCCTCAGTAGCCATGTGGCAGTAGCCCTACGTGACCATGGCGGTCCAGACAGCCAAGAAACGAGCAAGTTCATAGCTCTTGTGGACAAGTTCTTCGACTGTATAAATGGAGCTAGGCCTGAGGTCGGAATGGTATCAAAAAAGAAAGAGCTCGAGGCATACCAGAAAGTGGACGATAACAGGTTTGAGGTCAGTACTGTATGGGCGCGTTCAACAATTACGTCTGCTTAGGGGGTGGGGGTCTTTGGGTTCCTCTATATTGTGGCGAAGTCGCTTCGAGTCAACGACTTCTGCGGGACTTCGCGGGGCAGACTGGTTCGGTCCCACACCGCGAGGTGGCGCGCTGCCCGTGGCGACTATATAACGAGCCGCGGGACGGCCGCCTTCTCAGTCAACCTCAACTTGTCGCTGGGTGTGGACCGATCCAGTCTCCCTAGCGAAGTTGGCTCTAGGAACGACGTTGATGAATGTTTGAGAATTGATAACACATTACAACTGCTGTTTGTACTCGCCTTTTATTATACCGAGAATATACAGGTGTCACTTTCCCTTACTCTACTACAAACGCCTCTGGTCTTGTGTCCAACTTATTCATTACAATATGTTCCATACAAGAAGTGATTTTTGGGCTCGGGTAACTCAAAATAAATTTAAATTACACAATGCATTTTTGATCATAACTTTGGTTCTAATAGGAATTTCTGAGAAATTTCTTCAGATTTGGAAAGCCAAAATCCTGTGCATTCATGAGACGAATGACTGTATCGATATAATGGTTTATCGATGCGATAATTGCGATTTTGTAAATCGCTACGTATGGATTATGAAGGTATCGATGACACTCCTACACTTAACTCCTCAATACATGTGTATATGGTTTCTTTTCTTAAATTGAGAACTTCTGTTCTAATTGGACGATTTACAAAATTCAAAAATGTGTAGGAAGCTTACAGAGAGCTGGAAGGAGACAAGTGGCTCATTTGCAGCTAAAGCACATGGACAGCAGGCAAAAGCATGGAGGAAATTACAGCTATCTGTCTGGAGAACCCTGCTAGATATAACCAAAAGCTACCTGCCTATCAAAGTATGAAACACATTTCTCACGGTTTACTCGAAACTACTGACTTTCCCTGACCTGTGGGAACTGTGTTATGCAGCCAAAACATTTCACTATGTCAACCTTTTCAGTTCTTGCGGAACGAGTTCCTGGGGTACCTGTACCACTGGAAGGCTTCAGTACAGGCAAGGCCTGGTGCCTTTACCCAAGGAGAGCGCAATGCCATGTATCTGACGTACCAGACAGTGGAAGGGCTGGAGACAACAGGTAAATTAGGTGGAAACCCAGACTCATGTCTCTTGGGTTTTGACAGGATTTTCTTGAGAGTGTGTTATATTACAATAACTTCATCATGTGAGAATCTATCATCTAATTAATATGATTCGGTAAGTGTCCAGGACTCTCCTTATCTATATAATTATAAACATTGCCCTTTTTTCTTCTCAGTACATTCCATCATAGAGGCAACACAGTACCTGCTAAACCATGGGGTGAAGCAAGTCTATCCAAGGGTGTTCTGCCAGGACCCACTCGAAGACCATTTTGGCAGACATCGGGGTATGGGCCGACGTATGGACAATCCCACATTGTGGGCTTTTGGGCAAGTTTTCTTATTACAGCTGCGTATAAAAGTATAACAGAGCAAAAGGTCCATCATCTTGTATCAATACTATTCAGGGAAATATATTGTCAAGAACTGTACATCAATGTTTTTGGCCGGATTCATATAAATCATCTCAATTCGTAAGTAATACCTTATAGTCAAATATCATTCAATACATGTTCTGCACAGGTACACTGTATCGGTCAATCCTATTACTAGCCAATATCTTCTTTAATGTACCACAGCACCCTATTGTATTAGCTGCATCTTCCACTCAAATCAGTACACCTTATAGGATTATCCCAAAGTCTGCCAAGGTATTACTCTTCATATTTAAACCACAGATATTTCTCCTATAATTTACACTGAACTGTAAGTAAATATGCAAGAGGAGCAACTTTCATTTGCACTTTCTCAACAGGTACCAAGAAATAAAAATTCGTCTCCAGCGTGCTCTGGCAATGCACCTCTGCCCGCGGCGTTATGTGCGAGGCAAAAAGAGGACAGCTATGGCCGAAGTAAAGATCAGCAACGAGCAATTGAAACGTATCAAACGTTAATGCTATGGTAAGGGTACTTGCAGTTTGTGTTTCACCTATGTAAGCAGCAGCATTTAGCAACAGCCAGAGTGGACCAAGAAGCATATCAGGAATTTGTGATGACAGGAAAACTGGTGATACATCGAGCTCATGTAAACAATGCTTTACTTCAATGACTTCCGTAAGGACTTCTGTCTATGTGCAAGATGCTTCTCCTGCTTTAACAGATCAACATAGATCCGGCACTTGTGGTGTGCCCGGATTCGGAAGTAGAGGATGACGATCTTACGGAGGATTTCCTCTTTTGAGTCATCATCCTCTACTTCATAGGAGCTCTCATAGTACATGCATAGTACTTCGTCTGTCTCCATGCATGCACTATGGAACTCCTGAAATGAAATTTGGGTGACATTACCACCAAACAAATGTTCAAAAATCTTTTCGAGGGCAACAAAAATGGTCTTGCTACAGTTCTTTAGAAATAATAGACCACCTCTACTAAGGGAAGCCGTCATTCCCTTGCTGCCGTCAGGATCAGATCCCTTGACAGCAAGGCAGCTTATTATTTCATCCCAACGGGCATGACAGCCTCTCTTATGTCCCAACTCCCTTATCTTTCGGAGAACACTCCCCCCGATGTAGTGGACAATATCCACAACCGGTTCATGTACTTTGACTGGATTGGTCCTTTGAGGGTACGAGGCATACATCATTTTGGCAAAAACCTTCATGGCGAGCCATGTTGACAGCTGGCTGGACCCGGTCAATGAGGTTAATACCGGAAGATGGAGTGCAAGAGAGCTGTGAAATTTACTCCAACTCTGCTCTTTGGACGCTGTGATATTCTTCTTTATTACCACAAGGGAATTCAGGTAGAGAAGCACAGAAGTTATGTCCCCAACTGTAATATCAAAGCAGTCAAAAAGAAATTAAGTAGTACTCATGAATTTTAGATTTCAGCTTTGAAAGGGCAAGCCGCATAGAGACAACACACTGACAGTATGAAAAAGCTTTTAGATCACCCCTGAGGTTCACAATTTTCTGGATTAAGACATAGAATTTAAATTCTATACCAGTATACTTAAGCACATGGAAAATAACACGGGCCTGCTTTATGTTAGCCCTTACCCAAGTATTACTGATCATGTCTCCATCTGTTCTCTGTGTTTTATGCCCTGATGTACCTTAGCACAAAATGTTATAAAGCATTTCTGTGTGTGACATGTTTTACTTGGTAAAATTCATAATAGTAACATTATCGTTCATATCTTCTATTTCATATCAATACCAAACTTGAGTTCTTTTCATAATCTTGTAATATATTTTTATCACATAACAAATAAAATACCCACAAAAAGACTCAAATACTGCTTTTCCTTGTGATGATGGGGAATGACTAAGGATAAAATCCTGTTTGTCTTTTTCTAGGATAAGCCAGGAGTAAGGCATTGGTGCTGCGTTGGCCCACAGACTCTGAGCAGTTTCCGAGGAAACCGGTGCAGGACTGGCTTTTGGTACATCCCCTACTATGCATGCTCCAGTATTGTAATTGTCATTGTAATATTGTTGACACTGAGCAATTACCACTAAGTCTCCCACGACAGCGCAGGCCCTATTTGGGGCGCTATAGAAGTAGATTAATTCTTACCGTTAAGTCTCCCACGACAGCGCAGGCCCTTATTGGGGCGCTTTAGAAGTAGATTAATTCTTACCGTTAAGTCTCCCACGACAGTGCAGGCCCTATTTGGGGCGCTATAGAAGTAGATTAATTCTTACCGTTAAGTCTCCCACGACAGCGCAGGCCCTTATTGGGGCGCTTTAGAAGTAGATTAATTCTTACCGTTAGGTCTCCCATGACAGCGCAGGCCCTATTTGGGGCGCTATAGAAGTAGATTAATTCTTACCGTTAAGTCTCCCACGACAGCGCAGGCCCTTATTGGGGCGCTTTAGAAGTAGATTAATTCTTACCGTTAGGTCTCCCATGACAGCGCAGGCCCTATTTGGGGCGCTATAGAAGTAGATTAATTCTTACCGTTAAGTCTCCCATGACAGTGCAAGCCCTTATTGGGGTGCTATAGAAGTAGATTAATTCTTACCGTTAAGTCTCCCACGACAGCGCAGGCCCTATGTGGGGCGCTATAGAAGTAGATTTATTCTTACCGTTAAGTCTCCCATGACAGCGCAGGCCCTTACTGGGGCGCTTTAGAAGTAGATTAATTCTTACCTTTAAGTCTCCCATGAAAGCGCAGGCCCTATTTGGGGCGCTATAGAAGTAGATTAATTCTTACCGTTAAGTCTCCCACGACAGTGCAGGCCCTTATTGGGGCGCTATAGAAGTAGATTAATTCTTACCACTAGGTCTTTAGTGTGTCCATGTACTAAACAGATTGCCCAAGTCTAATCTAAGAATAAATGGAAATATTGCGGAGATCATGCGCAGATTTTTTCTCTCAAGATCTTGTCAAGTTATTCACCATTTAGTTTTGTAACACTTTGGTAAAACAATGGGTAACACCTATGTGTTACCAATAGGGAACCTATGTGTCACGATAAACAATGTCGAAAAAATAAAAAAATCTAATTTGGAACTAAAAATACCAGTATTTCCATTGACCTCCCTAGTTACCATATATAAAAATTTTTGGCCCAACTCTCATTTCTTCCCAAGTTATGAAAAGGCCCGCATGTGACATGACTTCGCCTCCTAATGGAAATGTTGGGAGGAAATGATGGGGAGGTAAAACAGCTACCTAGCCCCCATGCTTCCACCTCTCCCCCTGATTATGAAATGTCTGAAAGCCGCAACTTATACTGGGGGGGGGGTTCTACGGTCTTGCTAACTCTTTTGAAAGACATTATATTTTAAAACCTCAGATGTTGCTTTTTCCCAAAGTCAGAGTGTGGAGCATGCAGAGGTTCAAAATTAGTCCTTGTATTTATTTTTTCATTATCTTTGTTTTACTCAAAACCAATGGCTGGTATTATTAAAGGACACCCAAGTATGATAATCCAGGTAACATGAGTAAGGTAAGAAAGAGACAGTCCAACAAACATGCTGGGGGAACAAATAAAGGTTGACTAACCCATGGCAAACACACCAACCATGCCACCAACTTCAGAACAAGAAACTGCAGAATTCTACCTGCTATAATAAGACTGACCTTTATCCAGAGAACCAGCAACTTGCTCACGGAGAGCAGTCGGCAGGGCTTTGTCAGCCACCATATTGTCCATAGCTGACTTTACTAATGCTTGAGTAACCTTTGCATATGAAGAATGTCATTATTAACTTTACCTGTTCTATAGACTCAAAGTTTGAAGCCAAGGTATGCATTCTAAAACATAGGGTAACTGGGTGATAACCTGAGAATACTATTACTGTAAACTCAGTTTATGGATTTGACCTGAGTCAGACTCTATTTAGAACCAATTATTGTAGAAGGATAACTCAAAAAGTGGCAAAACCGTCTTGAAAACCTATATCTATCCATGAGGGTCCGCTCGCATGCAAGGTGTTGCCGAAAACCTTTTAATGATGCCATTTCCTGCTTGTGCAGGCGATATTGATATCAGTATCCTAAGGTACCTATCATAACTCTATTATTACCATATGTATAAAAAGGCATTGGTTCTTCACTGGTCACCACCCCATTGAAATAAGCTTGAGTGCTTGCCAGGAACAGATAAACCAAAAGAGGGTACTTTTTCAAAAGTTAACTCGATTTTTTTCTAAAAATTTGATTATTTTATTATTGTGAGAGATCCATATACAATAAGACTTCTCTTTATCAATCAAATCGTAGAATTCAATAGCAATAACAGCAAATAGCACAATACTTTCTAGCTTCAGTTCGTCAGTTCAGATGGCACCACAGATTTTGCTGCCCTGATGGGTAGAGCAGGCAGGGAGAAGGGGAGGGGGGGCATAACTTATAGGTCTGTTCCCCACTATCTAGTGGCAAAGCCACTAGTAACTTACTAAAAATTGGAAAATACTCAAATATAAAACATCTGCACAAAAACAGTGTTATCTTTG
Organism: Acholoe squamosa; assembly: GCA_949317995.1. Taxonomy (NCBI): domain Eukaryota; kingdom Metazoa; phylum Annelida; class Polychaeta; order Phyllodocida; family Polynoidae; genus Acholoe; species Acholoe squamosa. The sequence continues at coordinate 49,145,543 of OX439037.1, forward strand.
GTTCTAATGGTCTGCATCCCAAAGCCCTATGCTAGCCATTAAAGAGAGGAGACAGGATCTACTCAAATGGCACCTGGTGGCAAAAAATGAAACGTCCAAATTTGACAATATTTGCTAATATTTCTGATTTATATAATAACATTATACCACGATTTCGGGACTTCCGGTGGGTTTATATGCAGTTTAGCCGTGCATTATTCTGCATATACCACCCTTGTGCATTTTTGAAATTTTTGGTATATACTTTTTCGAGGTCACATATTTTTGGAGACGCTGGCGGACATAGAAATTTAGCCTCGCCATTGTTTCAATGTGAAAAATCGTCCCAACTCGTATGAGGATTGAACCCCGGCCGCAGTGGTGGTAGGCGAAGGCTTTAGCCATAGCGCCACACTGAACGGTGATGAAATCCAATGCGAACATAAATAAGACCTTGACCGGAGAGATACCGAATGTTCACACTCACTTTTCGTATGGAATCCAACCATGACATGCTATAATATTAAAATCCCAAGAAGTATTCGATCCATAGACGAGGAATGCGTGCTAATTGTCTCCATTTTCTTCAATATAAATAAGAATCCATTGATTTTCCAAACCGGTCCGAAATTTTCGGCGTCTTCCTCGTACGGCGAGCGGATGACCTATATCCACATCCGGGCCACTGACACACTTTCGCCGAACATGGAGGCGGGTGGGAATGGCCGGACCGCGACTCGCTTACGATGAAAAAATCAATGGATTCTCCTTTATTTTGAATATATTGGACATATCAAGCATGGAGTACTCATCTAGACTATCTAAGGATATGTATGTTTTAATTTGAAAACTTGTCATGGTTGGATTCCATACGAAAAGTGACTGTATACACAGCGGTACCTCTCCCGGCAAGGAACCAAAACAATGGCTTCGCGCAGAGCGGACACGGGCCGTGTCGCTTGCAGTTACAAAATGTCTTCTCCTGGCTATGTTCTTTGGATTTCAGGTAAGAAATTGATACAAAATGGAGGAAATGGTGGTATAAACCTATTAGGTGATGCATATCGGGGCCCCACGGGCTGTATATGCTGTATATACCCTCGCCGCTCCGCGGCTCAGGTATATACAGCATATACAGCCCTAGGGCCCCGATATGCATCATCTATTAGCTTAATAACCCTTTTTTATGAACCCTTTAGGTGGGATATATAGATAGGAACAGGTTCCTGTGGGGTCCAAGAAGGAATACTTCACTCTGCCAGCTTCTCTCGAGAGGCACTGCAAGATTATGGATCCACCAGAGAGATTGACAAAATCTAATGTTATTTTTAATTTTTTTTTTTGCCTTTGGCCAACGGGATTTTTTGGAGAATTTGACAATAAATGTTATTTCAGGAAGAAAAACATATATAGCTATTTAGTTGCTCTTCAGATGTTGGAATTTCGTTCAAGTTGTCTGGATTAAATGGCCTTATGGAAAGTCATTATAATTTATTTCATGTTGATATGCCCGAGATACTCACGGTAGGCTTAACAGTGCAGCTCCGTATCTCACACACCCTGTCCGATAACCCACTCCTGTATCTCATGGCCAGTAATACCAGCCAAAATGATTATAAAAACATGTAAATATTCTCCTTTTAGTGCATTTTTCATTCAAGTTTTGAACATTTCTGGCTTAGGTAACATGAAAATATAATGCAGCAATGTAATGTGAAAAGCCTGTGATTTGCTCCCATGAGTTGTGCTTTCACCATGTTGCATCAGCACTCCCTTTGACTGTCACACGGTCCTTTACAGGGGATGCCATGGAGTCAAGCACTCCCCGACCCAGGTTATTCGCACCACCAAGCCACTATTTGCATAACTCCCACCAAAACTGCGCTATTCGCACCACATTGCCAAAAAAGACAGGAAAGTTGGATCAACATCATATACCTTCACCATTGGAGGCAAAAAGCATCTTATGGCTGCCAACCAACTGAGTCTGTACAATATTGACAATTTCTCAAAATTTACAATACTTGGTAATGAAATACCTTTTCCTGTAAGACCCCTACATCTCTTTCTTTAATGGCACTGCAAATTCATTAAGTAATTCTGCTTCTTTAATATCAAAATGCCATCTGTTGTTAAAACTTATTCGCACCACCAAAATGACTGAAAGTGCAGGGCCCCAGGGTGTCTCCTTATAAGTCGCTTTTCGAGTTAATAAATACAAAGGTTCACTCGTAGTGGGTATGATAACCCTCAGTCATTTGTTTGTTTGTTTGTTCATACACACTACACATCAACCTTTGACTATCTATACCAACCTCCGGTGTGGCAGGGGGCAACTCAAGCACTTGTTCATCTGGTATTTGGCTCGCCTCCTGTAAAGATGCACATGACCAGGGTAATGTTTGTTTGTTTGTTTGTTTAGTTTTACGTCCGGGGGCCATCGAGGAACTCAGACATTCAAGGGTAATGTAGAACTCCAGGACATATATAGTTGAATATTTATAGACAAATCCTGATTAGACCACATTTTCTTAAATGGAATTTCTAACACCTCTAAGATGAAATGAAGGTCTTGCTGACACCAGCAGGCCGCCGGCGTCATTTTTACTACCCCCGGTGTCAAATAATCCCAGAATCGCCGCCGGTGTCATTTTAGCTCTCTGTAGATGTTTTTGAAAATCCATCAATTAGAACCAAAGTTATGCCCTTTTAGCACTTTTCCTGGGTCAAAACATATAATTCCTTGTGAAAAGAATGGAAAAATCTCCAAATATGAATATCTTAACCACCATACATCACAGTAATGGGTAACAAACCCATTATTTTATCGAAAGTTTGCATAATGACTTCCGCACATCGTCTCGCTCGGGGTTTACGGTGTGATTTTTTAATCTGTGGAGAACCCTGTATAAGGCGCACCTCGCATATAAGGCACACCCAGACTTTGCAGATGTGATTGTAAAAGTAAAAAGTAAAAAAATTCATAGCTTTTATTCTCATCAAGGGTTTTTCAAAATTAAAAGACCTATGGCCATCTTAGAGCCTCCCCATCCAATTGTACCACTATACAGGGTCAAGGGAGTATTAGGGAAATTTTAGAGAAAAATATCTCCTTAATAATTCTGCTTCTATAAGGCGCACCCCTGGTGCATCCTCACGTATAAGGAGCCCCTTATACGCAAGGTATTACGGTAAGTGTGTTTACATATAGGTTGGGAGCGTTGGTCTCCTGACCGACCCATGAGGCCAGGGCCGTGCATTCATTGTCTGGAGGGAATTACAGCTATCTGTTGTTCTCATTGAAATGATTTTCAAAGTAAACTTGCCTAAAATATGATCTCAACGTTCACCTAGCTGTGTGACACCTAGAAAAAGTCTCATCACCAAAGAAGTAAAAAGTCCAGATTAGCCGTGAATACATCTCCCCTCACCAAATTAAGGGACAAAATTTCCTTTTTTGGGGGGATTCGGTGAACTATTTAAAAAAGAATGTTGGAGGAACAAAATTTTGCATATTTTTCTAGCAGTAACCTCTCCACATTTAAATGTGTGTATATCCGAAATGTAAGGAAATGGTGTGTCCAAAAACAATTAAGGCTAGATCTTGATGTACACCAACTGTAGATGTAGTAAACAATGGCATGGATCCTGTCTTGTCACTATTCCTGCTGGGTGTTCCCATAACTTTTAGCTGCGGGAATTTGAATTTCCTGATGCCAAAAAGAGATAAAGAGTCTCTGAATTTCATGAGGTGATCACATGCTCCAAAATGAGTACAAGAGGGGCCCTACCACCGGAAATTTTGAGCCCAGTATAAGTAGAAACAAACAACAAGGACAGTTGAGATAAATCGCCCCTTTATCGGCGCTGTCGTATCCCAGAAGTTGGCCCATTCCAGAAATCGACTGTGCATGCGCACTCCCACAAACATCAATGAAAATAAATAATATGTTGATAAAATTAAAACAATGATAACATCCCTCTCTTACAGAATTTGAAAGGATGACAACCCTAATGATACTGTAACCCTAATGATACTGTCCCTACGCCATAATTACGAAACGGGTAAAGTTTGAATTAATTATTTTAAAAAATACGGCCAACTTCTGGGATACTCGACTTTTGGGATATGATAGCGCCACTTTGTATTGTGACCCGTTTCTTAGTAACGTGCTGTATCTGACGTGCTGACCTGTGCCAGCTTTACTGGTGGATTAAAAAACATAATTATTATGTAATAATACCAATAATGATCATATCTAGGCTGGTGGTGGCGGATAGTAATGTGATACTAATGTGATACTAATGTGTAAGAACTCAGGGTTCTCCACACATAGGGAGTACACGGGCGGGGCTCCCGTGTGCTTTTCAGTGCCGCCCGTGTGCTTTAGCTGAAAAGCACTGCGTGTGTGCTTCCCAGGGGACTATAAGCTTTCTATACTTTTTTGAATTTTGCAAATCGGCCAATTAGAACAGAAGTTAGGCCTGAAAAAGTAAAATTTTATCTAAAAATTCCAAAAGAATCCAATCTTTTGTCCATTTACAATATAATTTTTCAAAATTCTCCCATGAGACAAGCCCATGTTCTGCCGCTATGATCCACACAGCGCTTGTGTTCGAAAGTTACCTGGATGCTTTTTCATCCTGTGGAGAACCCTGGAACTGTCACAGAAACAGCATGTCAGATCCTCTGTATGTTTGACTATCAAGGCCGGACTGTACTGAAGTCATCTCCTTAACAGCGTGAATGGGAAACAAATGTCATAGACTGAGCCTCACACTCCCTCTACCTACCCTGCATGACTCTGGCACCTTTCATGGACCCTGCCAAGCCATGTGTGTGACCACAGGGCTCTCCGCAAGAATTTTGATTGTTTCAAATTGAACTTGTATGCAGGTTTCTTCAACAATATATGATAGGAAACAATAGTCCTCATTTAGTCCCACCAAGCCATCAGCTAAATCCTCATATGACTAGAGGTTTCTAAAAAGATAATTTTGATGCTATACTTACGTCAACAATTTCTTCCATCTCTTCCGCGAACTGGTAAAATTCAGCCATATTGGCCTCTAAGGTGGCCCTAGGTGTTTGACCCGCCATTCTGTGGATTCATAAAAAGAAAATTCAAACTAATGACAGTCTACCTAGGTAAAATGCTATGGTATAGAAATTGATTTTTGGCATTGGATCCCAGAGTTAGACCTAAAAAAAAGTGTTGTGAAATTCAACTCAGTAACTTAACCACAGTGAGTAGGGATGTCATCGATATTCATCATATCTAAATATTCATCATATCTAAATATCAGCAATATTTCAATGGTGAAAATTGTATCGAGATTATCATTATATCGATATAATTTGACCTATACATTAGACTGTTGCAGAAAAGGTATTGTTCCATTTACACTGAACACTGAAGTTTCGTAGTGTGTGGACTTTTTGGCTAAAAAGAGGGTAAATATTTTTAGCCCCCCACGGTCGGCTTGAACCCGCCAAGCGCGTCGACACCTCCCGGGCTGCCGCGCTGCTGGGTCTATGAGTTCAAGCTGTCATCGGCGCATGGTGGGCATACACCGACCGGCAATAAAAACGAACTTTCCAGTCCATTAGTAAGGGTATTGTTGCAATAAAAACTGAATTTTTAATTTTGGCCTATTTTTGGGGTGTTTTCCCAAAAGAGATGTTGGAAAAACCCGTGTACAGGGACGAAAGTCACCGAGCACGAAAATCCCTGAATAGGTCCAATATTCGCCAAAAAAACATGGGTTTCTATACGAATGTATAGGGCCCTGGAACTTCAAAATCCCTGAAATCAGGGAATTCCCTGAAGACTTTCATTCCTGCCCGCGTATAAGGCGCACCCCCAACTCAACTACCCTCCCGCGTATAAGACCCAGCAGCATTTTGTTTGGCGTAAAAGACGCGCCTTCTACGCGGGAGATTACAGTACCATCCAAAGTCCCCTCAAAATGTAGGTCTACATGATGGTCACAAGAAGTGCATGGCTGTTTAAGTTACCCTTAGGGAGTGGTCATTATTTATCAAGGGGGGGGGGTTTCGCGCGGACACACGAAAACTTTTTATGCGCCCCTCTTTGATCTATAGTAGCACGCAGGCTTTTTTGCTACAAAGAGGGTTAATTTTTTTAGCCCCCCCCTCTAGAGGGGTCAAATCTTTTTTAGACCCCCGCCCTTGGGAGGGGTCTGAAAATTTTACGCCCCCCCCTCAAACCCACCACCCCCCTGTTGATAAATAATGACCACTCCCTTACAGTAGGTTTGACAGAATTGACAAAATCACCCAAATGTTAGCTGTCATAATCAGCAGAAAATTATTTGAAGGAAGCAAAATATTATGCCAGTGAGATGGAGATATATTTTTTCCTTTATTTTGATACTAATTTGAAGTAATTCTGTCCAGTAGAACCCTCAGAAACAGGGTTTTACCAACACATGTTTACCACTGTGACAGATATGGCGAGTGGGTACCGGGTAGCCAGATTCGACTGACTTTGGCTTCGCTAACTATGTCTATGCAAAGAGCTATACCGAATGGAGTGACGTCTTACGGCGCTCAGCGTTACGCCTACGGGACGATGTCTGTTTTGCTAGGGGGCGCTGCGAACACCAGCATACTTTACTTCCGGTTTGCGCACCAAAGCATTGTCGTCTATGATGCAACACCCTTGTAGCGAGGGCTTTTAAACTTTGTTTATTCATTATTAAAGAAAGTACTTGTTACAATCCTGTTGCAGTCAGGTACTTAGATGTGTGCTTCAGCTAAAAATCATTGAAACAATAGCTGTCACGATAAAAGGAGTTTGTTTACAGTGTACGTTTCCCTCCTTTTCTCACCCCAGAGCTATGGGTCTAGACCCCTAAATTCGACAGGGTGACATGGCCATTTCTTAAAATCGACATGTGACATGTGACATGGAGCTTAGTGACAAGGACATGGAATGGAAAAAGTTAGTGACAAGAGACAAGGCCTTTCCTTAAAATCGACATGTGACATGAAGCCTAGTGACAAGGACATGGGAAAATAGAAATTTAGTGACAAGTGACATGGCCATTTCTTAAAATCGACATGTGACATGGGGACCCCCCATCTAGACCCCCAGAGCTGTAAATTTTAGACCCCTCCTCCGTTTGCCTCATTTTCTGACCTCAGAGCTGTAAATTTCTAGCCCCCCTCCCCTCCATTTCCCTCATTTTCTGACCCCAGAGATTTTTTTGACCCCCCCCCATAAGGTGTGAAAATCGCGCAGGAACGTGCCCTTAGTGACCTATAGTAATGTGTGGGGTTTTCCACTGAAAACAGGTGAAATTATTTTGACCCCCCCATCTGAGAAATTGAAAAAATTCTGCCCCCCCAGTCAAGGGGTTGAAGAAATTCTGACCCCCCCTTTAAACCCACCAGGCCCCCCCCCCCTTGTTGGGGGGGGCCTGGTGGGTTTAAAATTTACAGCTCTGGGGTCAGAAAATGAGGGAAACGGAGGGGGGAGGGACTATAATTTAAAGCTCTGGGGTCAGAAAATAAGGGAAACGGACAGGGGGTGGGTTAAGGGAGTGGTCATTATTTATCAACAGGGGGGGGGGAGGGTGGGTTTGCGCAAACAGACATAAACGCGTCCGCGGCCGAGTTGTAAGTCCAGCTATTTACATGTCTACGGCAATTTGTCTACGGTCTATGGTGAAAATGTGCCATACCAGCAAAGTACGGTGTACTAGACTCCCAAACCTTCCTGCACGTTTCAGGTCGTACATCACACAGTAATCAACCCTCATACTTCTCACTAACAGGGTAGATAGAGGACATTCTCACGAATCCATAGATGTAATTTGAGCCCTATATTCTAAAGATAAGACCCTGTTTTGAGCAAAAAAACGGCGAAAATCGGCACTCGGCGACCGTGACCCAGTTTGCCACTGACTCACGGCTGCCAGTTGAAAACGCTACAGTGTGTTTAACTGAATGTCAAGCTTCAAATATTGTTCATGTTACAAGCACTACACCCAAAGAATGTTTTGGTATAAAAGAAAAACTTACTTTCATAAATGCTCTCCAGACCACAGGAGAAAAATTTGGCTAGTAGTGTGAGTTCTGACTTCGCTACACAAATGGCGGGAGTGAAGTCCGCCACAACCGGAAGTAATGTGCACAAACGGGGTCACTTGAGGTCATCGCGAGACATGACGTCATAAGCGTAACGTTGAAGCCACGGACTGACGCCTCCAGTAGGTTGTACTCTTTGCTTTTTGCCCATCATCCCAGCGCCGAAGGCGCTGGTAGGTTATAAAAATTAGATTGAGGCTATTTGCTCTGACAGTGACGCTCGCGAGTCTGCACTACGACTCGTAGTACGAGGACTTCTTTAGAATCACGATTTGCGGTCATCGGTATCCTGCCACCGCAACAACTGAAGTAATCTGATGATGATCTGCCTACCTGGGCACAATTTCGTAAAGTTGGGACAAGCCCAGCAGATATCACTGAGGCACAAACACTGAATATCCGAGGTAGCCGACGGGAAATCATTTCAGCGGCAGGGAGTTACCACTGCTGCTTTTCTGCCCGGCTTTTCTGTCGCCAGTACCGCAAATCGTGATTCTAAAGAAGTCCTCGTACTGCAGACTCGCGAGCGTCACTGTCAGAGGAAATAGCCTCGATCCAATTTTTATAAACTAATAGTTTTGGCAAAAGTAGTTCTACGGCGTAGGGACAGTATCCTTAGCCCTTTAATTGTTTCTAGTTCTATTAGAGTTTAGAGTATGTAATCATGGTTTGTATGGCCTTGCTTATCTGGATCGAGATTAATGCTTAGATCATGTGACTAGATAACATGTACCACGTGACTACGAGGACCTCCAGTACAGTGGAAGGGTGGCGGTGGTGGGGGGGGGTCTTGCAAGCGGATGTGACGTCGTGACAGAATTGAACTGCGCACTGACAAGTAAACATGGCTGTCGCCGCTGTTAGTGTTACACAGCGAAGGATGTGTCCGAAACAAAACTATTTTTGGTGGAATTAGGCCGTTCTTGGGGCCACCAGACAGGATCAAAGATGACTAATCAATATAGACTTGTGGACTACTTTGCAATTTGCGGGTTAGACGCTGGGTCAGGCTTAGAACCGGACCAATTATCGGGTGAGTGTAATGCCTGTAATGCCTAATGGGCCAAATTTTGACAGCTCAGCCTCAGTCAGGCCTCAGGTAGCGAAGTCAGCCAAAAATCCGGACCTCAACAGAATTACGGAAATCATACAACAAATGAAAGAGCATAACATTTGCAATCTATAGATTTTTGAATGAAGTTGATACTCCTATTAGAAGTATTTCTATGCCACTTTATATATTGGCGATGTGAAAATCTTTCTGTCATTTCTCAACCCCACATTTTCATCAAAATATCCAGATAAGACCGACCATTAAACATACACGGCGCGTGGGGTAATTGGACATCACTGTACATAATAACTCATAGTCACAGATCTGAGACCCTAATGACACTACGTTTTAGGATGTGAGTTGGGCGCCGATCCAACTAAATAACTCATAGATTTTGATTGGAAAGGTCTATCTACTAACCAAAAACACCACCTTAAGGGAGTGGTCATTATTTATCAACAGGGGGGGGTGGTGGGTTTTCGCGCGGACGCGCGGAAATTTTTTACGCCCCCCCCTCGACGGCAGTCAAAGTTTTAGCCAGAGGCGCAGAGAGTTTTCGCGCCCCTCTTTGATCTATAGTAGCGCGCGGGCTTTTTTGCTAAAAAGAGGGTGAATTTTTTTAGCCCCCCCTTAAGAGGGGTCAAAATTTTTTTAGCCCCCCCCCTCGGGAGGGGTCTGAAAATTTTACGCCCCCCCCTCAAACCCACCCTCCCCCCCCCTGTTGATAAATAATGACCACTCCCTAATTTGGCTTAAAGCTGAGAAATAGGAGATTAACATATCTTAGTGACAATTTATTACTGAAGGTGAAAAGGTTTTAAATATCAAGCTGAAATCAGAAACTTGATTAAAAATTTCATTAATTTTTTTATATCATGCATTCAGTAGATTCAAAATCGCAGAAAATCGCAGCCCTATTGCTGTATAAGCTGACCTTATTCTGACTAAAAAGAGGTTGAGGAATAACCCTGTTGGTTCTGTTAGCTTCTGTAACAAATATTTATTTAGGAAAATTTATCTATTAGTTGTACAAGTTTCCAAGACCGCCCTGCTCTTAATAATCGATTGATATCATCCAACATCCCCTCAAAATGTAGGACTAAATGTTGGTCACAATGTCATTACATTGAATCATGTCTAGCTTTGTCTAGAAAGGACAATAACTATGTATTTCTGCAATAAGTGCATGGCTGTTCTAGTCACTCTTACAGTGTGGTCTGACAGAATTTACAAAATCAACCAATTGTTTTCCATCATGATCAGCAAAAAGTTATGTGACAGAAGTAAAATACTATGTCAGTGAGATAGAGATATGTTTCCTCTTCAATCTGATAGTAATTCTGACAAGTAGAACCCTCAGATTCAATGTTTTACCAACACCTGTCCAGCACTGTGACAGATAAGGGAGTGGTCATTTATTATCAACAGGGGGGGGGTGGTGGGTTTGAGGGGGGGGGCGTAAAAAATTCTGACCCCTCTCGAGGGGGGGGGGGGCTAAAAAAATGTTGACCCCTCTTGAGGGGGGGCTAAAAAAATTTACCCTCTTTTTAGCAAAAAAGCCCGTGCGCTACTATAGATCAAAGAGGGGGCGTGAAAACTCTCCGTGCCTCCGGCGCGGGGGGGTGCAAAATTTTTTTACTGCCGTCGAGGGGGGGGGCGTAAAAAGTTTTTGCGCGTCCGCGCGAAAACCCACCACCCCCCCTCTGTTGATAAATAATGACCACTCCCTAAGGGGAGTGGGCAGCCAGATTCGGCTGACTTCGCTACCTCAGGCTCAGCCTGTAAACCTGAACCTGTCATTCACCACTCAGTCACTGATGAGTGATCCAGATTTTCATTTTGCACAAGAAGGTAGTCTAGATCTACCGTAACCGAGTTTACTTTGACAGGAAGAGGTAGGAAGCTAATAGGGGAAACTGGGGGAATACGGGACACTTGAACACTACCGGTAGTCTAGATCTGGCATGAGAGGCCCAGACTAGTCTAGAGGCTAGAGAGGAATTTTATGCTATTTTAAATAGCATAAAATTCCTATTTAGATAGTATTTAAACTTAAACTTTAAGTTTAATAGCATGAAATTAAAGTCAAAGAGAGTGATAATTTTTTAACAACAGGGGGTGGAAGGGGGGGTTGGTATGTTTGCTCGTGGACGCGCAAAAAAAATCGAAAACCGCGTGCAAATGTGCCTTTTTAACCCAGAGTAACACGCAGGGTTTTGAAATTATTTTGACCCAGCCATCGGAGGGGTTGAAAAAAGTTGGACAGAGAGACACTGTCCCGGCCTCCTCACGTCGTATGGGACAGGGTGCTCTCCGAAGGCTGGAGCGGAGATTGCTTTGGCCACACTCTAGTGAGAACAGTGAATATGTCGGGGCTGCAATAACTCCAATTTTTTTTTTTTTTATCTTAGGGAGTGTTCATTTTTTAACAACGAGGGAGGGGGGTTGGTGAGTTTTTGTTTTGACCCCTGAAAATATTTTTTCGCCCCCCCCCTTTGAGAGGTGACAAAATATTTTTGGCCCCCCCCTGAGGAGGGGTCAAAATATTTTGTGCCCCCCCACCATCGAGTTGTGTTGCACCACATTGTACAGCATCATATCACACTCAATTGTATTGTTTTACTGAAGTATAAGGTAAAAGGATCACTTCCCAGAGTTATTATCATCAATTTATTATTACGAGTCAAAGTTTGGTTTTGACAATATCCGTTTCCATGGTAGCGGGCTTGAACATTGAAAACTTTGACCTCGTTCTTCGGATCGGGGGCTGGGGGAATGTGCTTTTATGTTCTTGAATAAAAATAAAAAAGAAATTTTGCCCTTTTCGGTTGTCATTCAGGGCTCGACAAATCAGTTTAGAGACTGTGTGCCCACTGGGCACAAGGGCAAAAAAAAAGTTGTGCCCAGCAAGCAAGCTCTGTGCCCAGCACCTTTGCTTCCATACCCCCCAAAAAAAAAGAGACACAAAATAACATATTTAGATAAATGGAACACACACAGTTTTAAGATAAAAAAGACAAATTTATTTCATTATACTTTATAGGCTTCTCTGGTGAAACAACTTCATTTAACGTTTTAGAGACACAGATCTCAACAGCGAAGCATTGTGCTGATGTCTTTTGGACAGCTGTGCCCATTGGGCACAACTTGAAAATAATTTTGTGCACAATAAATTTTTCTTGAGTCACGGGCATTGGGCACAGGGATTTGTCGAGCCCTGTCATTGTGTTCAACCAAGGGAGTTTAGTCATCCATCCTATTTTTTATTTATTATTGCTATTTCTAAGCGAAAATATCTTGCCTTTTCAAGTTTAACGTAATATTGTAACAGCAGCCGCCTATGGGGGTGAAGGGCCTAAAACGACCGACTTTTCTTGTATTTCTCCAACCTCTTTTGCGATAAAGTAAGCTGGAATAGGTGGATTAACCCTTAGTCATAGTCATAGTTATTTCCACTTCAATTATTTAAGGTAGTTATCAATCAAGAAGAAACGGACAAGCAGAGAAGTCAATCAAAAAATCGCCATTTCTGCTTTGTCGGCTTGTTTTCAACACCAACCTCTAGGTGGCGCTGAGCTCCTGCGCAAATGTGCAGCGCATGCGTGACAATGTCAAAAGTAGGTTGTCACACAGGCCAAACATTGACGAGCGGTGGTGTGTGGATTTACTATCATTATACAAAAAATATGAGACAAACAGTCATTTATTGCCGCAGTACACATGGATTATTGTCACAACTCGTCAGTGTTTGTCGTATGGTACCGAGAAATTGAAGGAAAATGTTAGATTTGAACAAAGCATGACACTGCGTCTAGCTGCACGGCCCTGTTGGTGGTCCGAGATTGGTGGTCAGAGAACAGGTCTGTATCATTCTTTCATCAATACCCTCAAAACATCGCTGTAGAGACCAAAAATGCTGGGGAAAGGCCAAAATGGCCTGAAGACCGAGAAACATCGTTGGGCGATAATAGGGTTCCGAGAGAAAGCCGATTTTCCAGAGGAGTCCATAGCTGTTTGAATTTTTTTTCCTACGACGATTTGCTGGAAAGTTATGGCCATTTTTGTGATGTCATAGCTTTAAAATATCAATATCTAAGCCTATGCTATTGTTAATAAACTCAAAACATCGCTAAAATTGCTAAAATTATCGATGACTTTGTTCCCGTTGTGCAGATTTGAAAAAAAAGACCGCCATGACGTTCGCCAGCTCGAGCTACCCTTATTCTATAGGTCACACTATGGGAAACTCCTATTACTGTAATCTCCCGCATATAAGGCGCAGCCCGCGTATAAGGCGCACCTAGAGTTTTAGAAAATTCTCAAAAAAATAAAAAATTCATAACCTTAGCCTTATACGCGGGAGATTACGGTATTAAGGGAGATATGAATTTCTTTTGTAAAACTGCCAGTTCTTGGACCTCTCTGCCAGTGCCTGGACTGGCATCTGCCCCCGCGTCCCAAAAAACCCTTCCTCAAACCTGCCCTTTTTCGCTGGTGACACTTAAAACAGATAGGTTTTGGCTGGAGGTAGGGCGCAGGTGGACCGGCTCAGGCAGAAAAGGCTGCTAGTTAAAAAATTATTTCGCTTATTCTTTTCCGAAACAAATATTTTAGGGGGGCATGTTCTTTAAGGGGACGAAACACCCCAGATTGATACCAAACATTCCATATCCGCTCATATTATTTGCATAATTAGCATAATTATGCAGTATCTTGATACTTTTCCATATATATATATATAGATGTGTGTCATTGCTCCCTTATAGAATTCATATGCTTGCAAGTATAAACTACTGCACCTAGTGACTAGTGGAATCTGAACAATAGAAAAGAAATACCCCTCCCCTACCTTCCTATAGCATCAAACAAGTTGTTCAATGGAGGCAGCCATTACTTGATCACATGCTTAAACCTTTTAGGGAGTGGTCATTATTTATCAACAGGGGGGGTGGTGGGTTTTCACGCGGACGCATGGAAATTTTTTACGCCCCCCCCTCGACGGCAGTCAAAATTTTTTGCGCCCCCCCCGCGCCGGAGGCGCGGAGAGTTTTCGCGCCCCTCTTTGATCTATAGTAGCGCGCGGGCTTTTTTGCTAAAAAGAGGGTGAATTTTTTTAGCCCCCCCCCTCAAGAGGGGTCAAATCTTTTTTAGCCCCCCCCTCGGGAGGGGTCTGAAAATTTTACGCCCCCCCTCAAACCCACCCTCCCCCCCTGTTGATAAATAATGACCACTCCCTTAGATCCAAATGCTAGTTACCAGTGCATCATCACTGTTGATAAGCTTTACACATCAATACCGTAATCTCCCGCGTATAAGGCGCACCCCGCGTATAAGGCGCACCCCCAACCCAGGGACGCCTGTTCCACGTATAAGGCGCACCTCTAAGGGCAGATTTTTTGTTAATTTAGTACTGTTCTATAGTAAAAATACCCCCCCCCCCCTCTATAAGGCGCACCCCAAACTCAAGGCAATGTCCCTCCCACGTTTGGCGTATAAGATGCGCCTTATACGCGGGGGATTACGGTACCTGCAGCCACCCGGGGTACAAGCCCTGTTTGCACTGAATGTCTTTCCATTTTTATATTCTCTGGTGTTTGCTTGAAAATGTTGACGTCATTCTGTGTTTTAATTTGTGTTTTAATCTGTGTTTTTATGATACATGTATTGTGTTTAGGGTTATAACAGGTTAGTGTTAGTGCTATGGTATGATAGTAATTACTCACTATTTGTCAGTGGTTAATCAATATATGTTAGTAATAACTCACTATTTGATAGCAATTAGTCGAAATATGTCAGTATTTACTCACAATTTGTCAGCAATTAGTCAATATACGTCAGAACTTAGTCACTCTATATCAGCAATTATCAATACATGTCAGTATTTACTCACAATCTGTCAGCAAATAGCCAATATATAACAGAGAAATAGCCATTGATTCAATAGTGCATCTTGCCTTGACTGGTATTTGTCAAAATATGTCAGTATCTATGGACTATTTGTCATTAATTAGTTAATACATGTTAGTAATTATTCACTATTTGTCAGCAATTAATCAAAACATGGTAGTAATTACTTACATTTTATCAGCATTTAGTCAATATGTTAGTAATTGTTCACTATTTTTGTGAGCCAGCAAGCAGGATTGGGGGTTCCTGCGGGATTAAGTAACTGTTTTAGCCACCACGGGGCACCACTATGGGCTAGAATAGGAAAAATATGCCTAAAACTATTATAGGGTACTTTTTTATGGAGAATTCAATGATTTTAGATAAAACGTTCTATTTTGGGTGGAAAGGTTCCAAATTAGGCATGTAAAAAGAATGTTTTTGGGCCTAAATAGGCATTTTTGTTGATTTCTGTTGCCATGGAAACATGATTTTCATTCTAACTAGGAAAATCATTTATCCCATTTGAAAGAATCTTTCACTACCGTAATCTCCCACGTAGAAGACGCGCTGCGCATATAAGACGTACCCCAAACTCAGCACATGCATTTTCGCGTATAAGACGCACCTCTTAGGGGTGAATTTTGTAAATTCAGTACATTTCTATAGTAAAATTACCCCTCGTATAAGACGCACCCCCAATTTCAGTACATCCTGTAAGACTGCCCAGCATTTTGTTTGGCGTAGAGGACGCGTCTTATACACGGGAGATTACGGTAGGTTTACTATGGTGAAAACAGAACAAAAATACATAGATCAAAAGTTATAGGCAAAAGAATGAAAAAATTATGCTAATTTAGCTACCGTAAACTCCCGCGTATAAGACGCGTCCTCTACGCCAAACAAATGCCTGGGGGGTCTTTTAGGATTTTTTCAAGTTTGGGGTGCGTCTTATACGAGGGGTAATTTTACTATAGAAATGTACTAATCTTACAAATTTCAGTCTTAAAATGTGCGTCTTATACGCAGAAATGCATGTGCTGAGTTTGGGGTGCGTCTTATATGCGCACCGCGTCTTCTACGCGGGAGTTTACGGTGATTAGCATAAATTATGCTAATTATAGATGTATCTCATGATCAATTAGGCATAGAGCTTATTGCTATTCAGGAAATGGTCACACCTACCTATGTTTAGCAAGCCATTCCTCTAAAACTAACAGGAGTAACTTCTCTTGCAATATATCACTCAAAAGCCAGTGATCTGAATTTTAAAGTTGACTTCTAGCACGGAGCCCCCTTTCTCCTTGCCTCTACACATTTGTCAGCAATTCGTCAATATATGCCAGTAATTACTCATTATTTGTCAGCAATTATTCAATATAATTTATATTAGTAGTTACTCACTTTTTGTCAGCAATTAGTCAATATATGTCAGTACTTACTTAATATTTGTCAGCAATTAGTCAATGTATGTCAGTACTTAGCTATAATACACTTTGAAATAAACAGCTGAGAAATAGGTATTGATTCATGCTTAGTCTGGCATCATGTCAAGATTCGAAACAATTTTTTTTCAGTGGGGGTTTATAATTCGGAATTGTAGTATGTCTCATTGCGTTCGCCACATTCGATTTACCCTATTTTCATAGTTTGTGAATCCCGATGCGATCAAAGGAACCCGCTAATGTCAGGCATCATGTAAAGATTCAAAGCAATTTTCTTTTTTTCGGCCGGGGCTCATAATTCGGACTTGTAGTATGGCTCATTGTGGTCGGCACGTTCGATTTAATAAAAATACAAAATAATCTCTTTTGCGATATAGTAAGCTGGAATAGGTGGATTAACCCTTAGTCATAGTCAAGGTTATTTCCACTCCAATCAATTATTTAAGGTAGTTATCGATCAAGCACAAACGGACAAGCAGAGAAGTCGATCGAAAAATCGCCATTCGCCACTTGCTGTAGTTGTTTCCATAAAGTCTCTGTAGGTGGCGCTGCTAACTATTAAGGAACCCGGAGAAGGAAAAGACTTGGATAAATACACATTTAACACAACTTTTAGACCAATATTCTTTATTGTTGCTGAGAAAGGGTGCATCATAGCAATCAGGGCATCATGATGCACTCTTTTAGTGCTTGCTGTCAAGATGTTTTTTATTGAAATGATTCTTTGGACAGAAACTTTCAAAGCCAAACTTGACTCGTTCCTTAAAGTCAGCAGATTATATATTTTATGACATCGCTTGAAAGAATTACGCTTGCTAGTTTTTCTATTGGAATGCAAGAAATTGAAAAGGGGGTTCCACTTCTCAAGACCAATTTCATCAGCAGCTGCAGTGCAGGTCACACACTACTTAGCCTTATGTCTTTTGTTTGAAAAGGAGCCAGGACAAGCTAAGTATAGGGTGGTCTGGGGGCATCACCTACCCCAGCCAAACAGCTTTACAAATCTAGAGCCTAAATTTATGCATTCTGGTGGTTTTTGAGGTATCCCTATACCCTCTGTTTAAAATTCAGCTATAGGGACCCTTCATACAAAATATTAGAAAGGGATCTCATTGCATGGATCTGGATGAATCACAAGATTGATCTCTGTAGTCTTAGGTTAAATCAAGCAAGCAAACTGTATTTGAAGGATCTTCTAAGTCTGAACCAACTTGCTGCAGACACACATGGGCCTGTATGACTCTTAACTATAGGGAATGAGAGATGGGCTGTTTTAGCACAGCCTTTGGAAATTTTGTTTGGGGGAGGGTGGTAACCAAAGCAATCCAAACTTCACCATTTACATGGGTTGGGGGTTTGGGTTTCTGATAACGTCTGACCCTTTCATGTATGATGGATATCTTGCTATGCTAATGGAAATTTGAACCCTGGACACCAGAAGATTGCCAAGACATGAATTGATGTGCCCCTAGCCTTTCAGTTACTTGATTCTGCTGTAAAGTACTATCTGCATATTTGTTCCCTAGGGACATTTGGAAAATCTAGACATAATATCATGCATTGTCAGGTCAATTTGTGAGCAAATGGCCAGGCCAACTCTAAGTATGTGCATACTGCTCCCAAGAAAAATGTTTAAAACTCTTGGCCATGTTTTTTATTGCTAGTATGATTATTGTGTGATAGAGAGTAAGAATCAGAGGGGGGTTGAGGGTATGTCTCCCAGGAAAATTTTAAATATTGAGAAGTCAAATGGTGCATTTTGGTGAGATATGACTGGATGGTGCAGGGGGGCACACATCCCACCTGACCCCAAGGTTTTACTACCCCTGCATCATCAATACACTGTTTTTGGCTCAGGGGGCCTAAGGGTATATGGAGATGTCCCCCAGGAAAATTTTGAATATCGAGAAGTCAAATGGTGCATTTTGGTGAGGTATGACTGGATGACCCGACTGGATGGGTCAGGTATATCCCGGTCGAGTCCATCTCGTATGGGTCTGTATGGTCTGGTTCTGTTCAGTCTGGATCCATCTGATTCTGTCCGGTCTGGTCTGGGTCCCATTGAAGTCTTGACTGGGTCTGTTGTGGTAGGTTCAGTCCAGATCCATTTGGTCCAAGTCTGTCCAGTCCAGGTCAGTTTAGTCCGGGTCTGTCAGGATGGATCTGTCCAGGGTGAGTCTGGGGGCAGTCCAGGGAGATCTGTTTGGTCCGGGTCAGTCCGGTCTGGGTGAGTCTGTCCAGGTGGATCTGTCCGGGGGCAGTCTGGGTGGGTCCAGGTCGGGCCATCCGGGTCAGGCCATCCAGGTCAGGTCAGGTATGTCTTGCTAGGCCCACTCCAGATGAGGGGAGAGATTTGGGGAAAGGTTAGGGGAAGGGGAGATGGGAGGAAAGGCTAGGGAGAGAGAGAACAGACCATGAAATATGTGCAAATTCCGGATGTGAAAAAAATTGAGGCATTAAAAGTAAAGACTCTTCTTTCATTTGCCATTGATAGGTTAAAATGAGGGGGGGTCTGGGGTGTCTCGCCCAGGAAAATTTTGAATATTAAGACATCAAATGGTGCATTTTGGTGCTTTTTGAGGGTGGCTGATGCCCTTGTATCCAAATCTTTCTAAGACCCCACCATATATATAAAATGGTAAAATGATATCTCCTGGGATCTGGACAAAGATTGACCCTGACAGATCTTAGAATAATGGAAAAAACTGAAAAAAATGAGGGGTTTGCATGTATGCATGAGCCATCTGTGACAGGCATCACACATACAACAGAGCTCTCATGTTCTAATGGACCCAAAGAGCAAGACTTTTCCCTGAAGCTTGGAATTTTCTAAAGTTTCAGAGATGCATTGAAATAAATGCAGTTCCAGGGGGTTTGGGGAAAATTTGGAGAAATATGGAGGTTAATTTGTTGATTTTTTGAGCATTTTGGTACATCAAACCGAGGATGGATGCTCAAGTTCACTATATAAGTGTAACGGTTCATTTCGACTTATATGTTGGGTGGCTCTTTGGCTCGCTTAACACTAGAGATACCAACACAACACGAGGAGTTCGGGTTGGGCAAAGCCCCAGACTTCCTACCGCTCGGGTAGGCCTTTAATGATCACACGTCTGGACTGGACTATGTCCAGTCCCCTTCTGCGGTTCATCCGGCTCCTTAGTAGGAGCTGGACGCGAGGCGTGGTGCTGCCCCCTCTTTTACCAAACGGGTACCGCAAAGCGACGCCTGGTTGGCATAGAAGGAACGAGCACCACACGAACACATCTCTCGGATGAAGCGCACTAATATATATACAACAATGCCGGCCCCTACATAAGTATATACTGAAATTACAAAGTCTAAAATGCATGAGAAACAGGCTCCTCAGCATGAGAGAGTGAGACAACCTCCAAAAGTGTGAGAATCACGACAGATGTATAAGGCTCACGCCAGAAGTGTGAGTGTTGAGAGCTCTGCATACAATCTTGTTGGAAGTATGATTCCCTTGAAAAAATTTGAAATTTTAGAAAGAAAATGGTGCATTCTGATGTATTGTAAAATTATCAGTATAAACTTTCTCCTTCTGCAAGTAATATATTGAGAAATTGTCCCCGCCATCTTGCTTGTTGTGCAGTCTGGGTGCATTCGAGTCCCCTTTTTGGTCACTGCCAATTTTTGCACTGGTCCCCGTACGTCCTGCAGTAACTCACCAGTTACCAGTGGATACTTGTGTGGTAATGTACTGGGATCTGAGTAATCAAACGCTGCCATAAGGCCACTCCATGCGCGTTCACCTTGGGCAATCTCCTTCAAAATATGTGTGTTCTGAGCCCGAATAGAAGCCAATTCCAACTCCAATTCCTTCTTCTTCCCCAATTGTTGTATCTGCTTCTCCCTGGCCTTCTCTGCCTCAATCTGCACCTGCAAATCCTGTAGATTCTCCTCAAAGGTATCGTCCGTGTTCCCGGTCTGCATTTGAGGTTGTTGGCCGGTGGTCCGACCATCCTGCTCGGGCGCCCCGGCGTCCTGCATGGCCCCGGGGTGGTCATGGCCGACTGACTCCATGGGAGCCGGTGGTCCCCCATGGCCTGCTTGCTCCTTTAGGGCCCCTAACTGTCGCTGCGGGTCCCATTTGGGGTTAGGGTGTTTACACGTAGGACACAGTCTGGAGTTCCCGTGGTATTGGGGCTGTGTACAAATGACGTCATGCTTTTTTGGACCATTTTGGACCCCCCCTCCCCCCCTTGTCATGTTTTTTGCCAATTTTGCAATGCTGAAGGTATATGGAAAATTAATTCCGTCATGCCGGGCCTGACCCCCCCTCCCCCCCTCCTGCATGACGTCATTTGTACACAGCCCCATTGCTCCTCGCAAGAGTCACAGATGACTCCCATGGTGAAGAAAAAGACAAAAAAAAAACCAAAGTTCTTGTCCTGCCTGCCATATGCTGCTGCTGCTTGCTGAACTGCTGTCACCCCTGCTGTGGGTGGAGAGTGTGAGGGTGTAACTGTTCTAAACTACACCAGGTGGAGGTGGTGCACTGTCTCAAGTCATTAGGCCAATAGATCACCCGGGTGATCTATTTGGACCACTTATCAAATTGGGTATTCAGGGCAAGTCATGTCAATTTGCGCCGCATCGAGAAGGGTCTAAAGATTTTACACCCCCCCTCAAGGGCAGTCAAAATATTTGTTCGCCCCCCCCTCAGGAGGGGTCAAAATATTTTATGTCCCCCCCTCAAACTCACCAACCGCCCCTGTTGTTAAAAAATGAACACTCCCTTAGAATTCTCGGAATTTAACCAAATTTTCAGGAATGCTAACCAAGTATGCCACATACCCACATATTAATTTATAGATACCGTAATCTCCCGCGTATAAGGCGCGTCTTATACGGGGGGTTTTAGTTCTCATTGGATCCACAAGGGGGACACCAAGACCTTTCTTTTGATATATTACACTCCCATATAAGCTCATCTGCTGCTTTTGGGGTCCAGGAGGGTCACGGGGGTCCAAACAGCACATATCTTTTTGAATTTTGAAAATTCATTCATTAGAACAAAAGTTATGAATTTTTTAATTTTTTGACCATATTCTGAAACTCTGGGTGCGCCTTATACGTGGGATGCGCCTTATACGCGGGAGATTACGGTAGATTCATCGAGCACAAAGGCCAGGAGATTTGCACGAAATGTCCTCGCGCTCAACTGACAAGTTTGGCAATAGATTTACCTACGACCTCCCCAAAGGAGGTCGTCATACTACAACTAAAAAAAGTCTGAACCCCCGGTTGAGGACAAGGGGTTGAAATTCTGACCCCCTCGAACCCATCAGCCCCTCCTTGTTGTTAAAAAATGATCACTCCATAAGGCCAAGAAAAAAAAATGTGTTCAGGTAACTGTGCTAAAAAAAAGGGTAGGTACCGTAATCTCCCGCGTAGAAGGCGCAGCTAGCATATAAGGCGCCCCCCAACTCACAGGGGAGCTGTTTCCCGTAGAAGGCACCCCCAAAGAAAATGCTGCTGGGTCTTATACATGGGAGGTAAATTGCTTTGAGTTCGGCATGCGCCTTATAGGGCGGGTATTTTTACTATAGAACAGTACTAAACTGACAAAAATCTGCCCTCGGGGGGAGCCTTTTATGGAAAACAGCTCCCCTGTGAGTTGGGGGGCGCCTTATATGCGATTCAGGGCCAGCAATGGGGTGGCACGCAGATTCTGTAAGCGCAAGTTCCTGTCCACCCGGGTGGCCACCAGCATCGGACAGAAGATCCCCCACAATGCAGCAGAGAAGGCAGAAGCCTTCCACACATTTGTCATCCAGACGAGAGAGAAGTACCACGTCCATCCCAAAGACATCCGGAACATGGACGAAACGCCGGAGGGGCGGACTGTCGCCACCACTGGTAAGAAATGTTGATTTTTTTTTTTTGTTTGTGATTTATTGGCACAATGTCATGATTAATGGAGATTTCAGTAATTTTTTTTGATTTATTGGCACAATGTCGTGATTACATTTTTCTTCTATTTTCAGGATTGAAGACAAACAATGCAGAGGATCGAATACAAACAATGCAGAGAAGCTGGGACTGACAGTCATACTGGTAGTGAGTGCCGAGGGTGAAAGGAAGCCGCCCATGCTCATCTTCAAGGGGAAGCGGCCCCTCAAGTTCACGTCCAACGGCTGCACAGTGCACGTTCAGGAGAAGGGGTACATTGACGAAGGGCTGTGTATCCGGTGGATCCAGGACAACTTCCCGCCCAGTGACCGGTACCGGCTCCTCGTCTGGGACAGCTGCAGGGTGCACCTCACAAAGGCAGTGCAGGATCATCTCGCCAAGAGGAAGATCCTGGTGGCTGTCATCCCAGGAGGCCTGACCCCCACCCTGCAGCTGTTGGATGTGTTGCTGAACAAGCCTTTAAAGGTGATTATTTTCAGTAATTTCTGGTGATTTATTGGCACAATGTTGTGATTAATGGACATTTCGGTATTTTTTTTGGTGATTTATTGGCACAATGGCATGATTGATGGACAATTTAGTAGTTTTTAGGTCATTTATTGGCACAGTGTCCTGATTATTAGACATTTCAGCAGATTATTGACACAATTCTTGTCTTTCCAGGGAAGCATGTGCAGGTCCTGGGAGACATGGATGCTGGAACATGAAGGGAAGAAGACTGGAATGGGCAACAGGAAGGCCCCAGAGAAGCACCAGATCCCAGAATGGGCAGTGACTGCCTTCAACGAGCTGCCCCAGGAGATGATCAAGAAATCATTCCTAGTTACTGGCATCGCCAAAAGTCTGGATGGGACCGAGGATGAGATGCTGTGGCGGGACGATCTCGACATCCCAGAAGATGCCGCAGCTGATGACACTGCAGATGACTCTGACTCTGACTCCATCGTCGAGATGGTTGACCTAACCGCTGACTCCGAGGAGGAGGAGAACATCATCTTCATGAGCGATTCCGACTGATGGTGAACTCGACTTCCTCGGCTTCTGATAATTGATGATTCCGATGACTGATGAGTGATTGATTGATTGATGATGATGATGATGATGATGATGATTGTAAATATCTTCTGTGTAAATAAATATATCTTTTGTAATTGCAGAAGTTGTTTGTGGCATTTTGTGACATTTTTTATGATTTATTGGCACAATGTCGTGATTAATGTACATTTCAGTAATTTTTCATGATTTTTTGGCACAATTTCATAATTAATGAACATTTCAGTATTTTTTTGTGATTTATTGGCACAAAGTCATGATTAATGGAAATTTCAGTAGTGTTTTGGTTACTTATTGACACAATGTATGTAAATCATGATTTGGAGGTGTTTCCTTGATCACATCAGACTGTCTCCCAATTGGAAATTCGGAAAACCCCGCGTATAAGATGCACCCCCAACTGAGGAAATCCTATAAGATGCACCAGCCTTTTGTTTGGCGTAGAGGACGCGTCTGTTACGCGGGAGATTACGGTAGTTATTTCCCCAATACTGTAATCTCCTGCGTATAAGGCGCAACTTATATGGGGGGTTTAGTTCTCATTGT
The DNA here is from genome assembly GCA_949317995.1 of Acholoe squamosa. Classification (NCBI taxonomy): domain Eukaryota; kingdom Metazoa; phylum Annelida; class Polychaeta; order Phyllodocida; family Polynoidae; genus Acholoe; species Acholoe squamosa. The sequence continues at coordinate 49,169,562 of OX439037.1, forward strand.
ATCCAGAAGGGCGACTCCAAGACCTTTCTTTTGATATGTTACATGCCCCCTTAGCCATAACAGGATATATGGGGGCCCAGGGGGGTCCATGGGACAGGCCAACTCCCACGATTCATTCAGAAATACCTCTCCAATAGGCGATTCAAAGTGAGGGTCAATAACACCTTTTCCGACTTCTTCAACCAAGAGTCAGGAGTCCCACAAGGAGGCATCCTGTCAGTGACCCTATTCCTCGTCAAAATAAATGAAATCATCAAAGCTCTGCCATCAGATGTTTGTCGGACACTATACGTGGATGACTTCCTCATCACCTTCCGTGGTAGAAGCATCCAGACCATGGAGAGGAAGCTACAACTATGTGTAACGAAACTGATGGAGTGGGGTGACAAGAATGGCTTCAAGTTCTCCAAGAACAAAACCTCCATCATGCACTTCCATTACCATTCCACCCCAGAACGAGAACCAGACATATACATGGACAAAGACAATTCTCAGCGCATTCCAGTCGTTCAAAGAACCAAGTTTCTTGGTTTGGTCCTAGACCGGAAGTTGTGCTTCAAAGAGCATATAGAATACCTGCGCAAGAAATGCAAGAAAGCCCTCAATCTGCTAAGAGTAGTGGCACACCCATCCTGGGGAGAACAAGCCACACTGCTAAAGCTCTACAGGGCCCTAGTTCGCTCACAGATAGACTATGGCCTATCCATCTACGGAGCAGCCAGTCCCTCATACTTTAAAATGGCTGAGTCTATTCAAAACCAAGGTATACGAATCTGCCTGGGAGCCTTCAGGACATCTCGCATCAAAAGCCTTGAAGTTGAGGCCAACGAACTGCCTCTTCTCTTGAGGCAAGAAAAACTATCTCTCCAATATGCGATTCGAATTGCAGCAAACTTACAATCCTGCAACAGCACTCCTCAAAACACCCGCATATCAGGAGGAATATGACCGCAAGAGAAAGTGGTTCCTTGCTCCATTTGGAGTGAGAGTTACAAAATCACTGGAAGAAGCAGGCATTGATCTGAACGAAGTCATGGAGCTGACCATTGCAGAGAGACCACCATGGACACTGTACCAACCAGAAATCATCCTCAGCTTAGTCCCACACAGAAAAGGAAACACATCAAGCACTGCTTACCAGGCAGCTTTCAACAAACTGCGCGACAATTATAAGGACTATGAGACCATCTTCACTGATGGATCTCATATGGTAAACAAGACAGCCTCAGCAGCTTTAAAAGGCCTAGACTCTTACAAAGAATGCCTTCCAGATGAAGCATCTATCTACTCGGCAGAGTTGCATGCCCTCTACCTTGCACAAGACCATGTAGAAACCTCAGAGGCAAAAGACCATCTGATCCTCTCAGACTCCCAGTCATCACTTAAAGCCATGCAAACAGGCGCATGGAACCACCCTCTAGTAAACAAAGTGCTGGAAAGACACCACCAGTTAACAGAGGAGGGAAAGAACATCAAATATGGTTGGGTCCCTGGCCATGTAGGGATTCAAAGAAATGA